>OZ010791.1:531515996-532715996 GCA_963932465.1 Maratus speciosus | reverse complement strand
GTCATATCTGTCACACAGCTGAAAATCACTATGCTTGTTGCCCACCGTTATTTTCGAAAAGTTTGCTTCGCGTTATTCAATTGATGAAATATCTCTGATAAAATAAGTCACATTTTTCCGTTCTAAAATACTGGTAGCCAAAAATCGTAGTATGTGACAGACATGACAAGTTTTCATGGAATTAGCCAATGTAGTTCAAAATAAGGATTACCAAAGTGAACATTTAACTCTTTCAAGGGCAAGGTACTTCTATTCGCGAAATGCTAAAAAGAGTGAATGACACCAGGATTAACAAACAAATTTATTTCAAAGTAAGCAAAAGCTTTGTTCCCGTACTTAATAAAAGGCGATTTTTCATTTTAATATTCTGGTGCCAACTTAGCATTTTCCGATTAAAATTAGGTGGTCCAGAAATGAACCACCGCCCTTGAAAGGGTTGAAACAATTTTTTTATGTAAAATAGTTCTGTAAAAACCATGAAATTCACCTAAAAAAATTGCGAACACCCACTGTGATTATCTTATTAAATTTTTAGATTTATTTTTTATCATATTTCTGTATACATTTTTTAAACAACCTATTAATTTTCAATTTTTTTTTTAGTAACTTTCATAGCTAAGTACGTCTTAATCTAAAAGATCAAGTAATTACTTTTTGATAAGTCATATTTTGCAGCATTAAATAACTTAATATTATACTTTTGCGGAGGTTAATTTTCATAATTAACTTTCCCTCGTGGCATCTAAATTGAGATTTAATAAACTTGTTTTAAGTTGCAAATTAACGTAATTACTTCTAACTTATAAATTTAAAACTTTTTCAATGAGAATATAACTATATTCCCATAAAACTAGAAAACTTATTTTTTTATAGCGACTGCCAAAAAATGTGCAAAAATAGAATAAACATTTATAAGAAAAAATACAAATATGTTCGTAAATTATTGCATTTTGCTGAAATAGGCGTCAAAAATAATGTAAATGATTTTTTTAAGTATATCGTTAAATAGCTGAACTGTGATTCCACTGACTCCACAGTAAAAATAATTCTTGAGTTCGATTATTGATATTTTGAATTTTGAAAGAATTTATTTATTAGTTTTAAAAAGACAAATTTAATGTCTTTCTAAGAATAGGATATTTTTCAGATAATACTTTTCCAACTCCAAAAGGAATTTTTTGAAAAAGAGGGAAAATCATGTTTTAAAAATATTATTTGTTTTCATGAAGTAAATCCAATTCTAAAATAACGAAACATAAAAATGTTTAGTATTCTGATACTGAAAATTGTATATTTTCGTATATTTTTATAATTATGATTATATGCTAAAGTGGAATAATATTTTTCGACCTTTTTTGAAATAGGAAGAACTTTTTACATTGAAAATTGTTTTAATATCGAGTGTGTAGATGTGTTTGTTGTGCAGCTAAGTGCATTTCGTGATTGCTAGTAGGCATTTTTTAAATATAAACTTAGTCTTTTTTAGTCGTTGAACAATTAAAGCTGCTATGAAATGTTTCCTTTTTTTCCTTTACGAATCCATTAATACAGCACTCAGAAATACTTTTTAAAAGAATTTCTGTTAATTCAATTATAGGATTTTAATATAAAGATAAGAATATAGATATTGCTTAGGACTATAACCTAATAATTTGCTATTTACAAATCTTATTAAAATAATAAACTCCTATTGCTTATGTACTGTTCTTTTTTAAATATAACATTTGTTTTTCAGTGGTTTTCTATTGAACACAATATTAACATAAAATCTACAAAAAACGTTTTTAACTATCGTTGATATAGTTCACTGGTATAAAATTTTGCAATATTCAGAGCATTTACAAAGAAAATACATATTTATGCAGTAAATGTATTTTCACAATCAATATATTGATAAAAATCATGGTTGCTATTAGAAGAATTAAAATATCGAAGACAAAAAAAATGCATGAATTAGATTTTTATCTAATACTCCTAGCGTAAAGCACATTGGCACTTTTTAAAAATTAATTTTATCAAAGAACTAAACCTAGAAAGCCACATTGGAGTCTATTCTGACACAAGAGTATTTACCGCTATGGTATGGAGCTAAATGAATCGGCGAAAAAAAATTATATTTGTCGATTAGAAACTATTGTCATTCACAACGGCGATAATAACAGCAAAAGATCAGAAAATTAGGAAATATATCAACCAAAAACATAGCAAATGTTACTCAATAGAGTTAAATAAAATCCCTAACAGTTAAACCTCGAGACTACAGAATCTTATATTATTATTTAAATATATAAACATCAAGTGAGCACATTATGAATGCTATATTTTATATATAAAGGCGGAAGGAAAATATAATTGCTACAATTTCTTATATTTTTATTAGATTATGATACGGTAAATAGGCTCACTGTTATAGTTTTCAAAAGGAAGGTGTGAATGTTTTTAGTTCAGAGTCTAATTTATTTATTCCCCTATGGTCAAACGCCGCCACCCATCCCCTCTTTGCATGAAAATTCCGAGATATTGTCTAAAACTGTATACATTTTTAAAAAGTTTTTCTTCAAATATTCTATATGCATACACATGCACTGAAGATCATATTTCTCATATATTTAATATTCTTCCCTGAAAAAAATAGCTACTCAGAAATTTATATCTTTGCAGTTATTTATGAAGCGTATAATCATTCTACCATACGTAGATATAGTCACCTCGGTTTCAATGGAAAGAAACGTATTCACTTAATATATGAATTGTATAATATTGCAAAACAGAGAATCTCTGTGAATTGATACTAGTTTTCGGGTAAATACCTCTTTTCAACATTCGCGATCATTACCCTAAATTTTTTTCCTCTCAGGCTATGAAAACCTGAGAGCTAACGTGCCCGCAGATTCCGCATGAATGTACGTAACGCGATAACTCGTGATAGAAATATCCGATTTGCTTGAAATTTTGGATATAGGCTCATTCTGATAAGGCGCTTCCCTGATTAGTTTTGGGTGCTCATTGGTTAAATATAAAAGGTAGGAACGGGGTGCTAATCCCTCACTTAATTTAGGTAAATGGGTTTTTCATACAGAATTATCCGATTTGCTTGAAATTTGGTATATCAGTTTATTAGATAAGGCACTCCCCTGATTAAATTTGGAGGTTCATTGGTTAAATATAAAGGGAGGGGGGATGGGAATATTCTGCCATTTAATTTAGGTAAATGTGATTTTCATACAGAATTATGCGATTTGGTTGAAATTTCGTGTACCAGTTTATTCTGATAAGGCGCTTCCTTCATAAGATTTGGAGGATCATGTGATAAGTATCAAAGGAGGGGTGACGAAGTCTAATACCCCATTTATATAGATGGGGTTTTCATGCAGAATTATCCGATTTGATTCAAATTTGGTATAGCGGTTTATTCTGTTAAGGCTCTAACTGATTAGGTTATAATGATCATTGTTTAAGTAAAAAAGGGTGAAATAGGGGATCTAAACTCCATTAATTTAGCTAAATGGATTTTTTTGTCGATTTCTTTATTTTTTTGAGGAGCATTATTCTTTGAAATAAGAGTATAATATGAAATTATTGTGAATAGCCTGTGAGCTCAATGACATCAATTTAACTGGTCACTATTCTTTTTATTTTAAATAGATAGGTTGAAGAAATCAGTGCTAGCACAGTAAAATGTAGAAATAAAAATCAGGAAGTGTAAAACACTTCCTTATGATTTACTGCTGTATTTTTTGTACTGGTATGAAATTTTTAACAATAAATTTCTGGCATATTTTACGAACTATCCTCGATATTGCTGATGTGTTGGTACGAAACATCCACATACAATGTGTTACAACATGTTGACTGTTTAAACAAAAAACCCACAAGCATCTCAGTTTTTATCACTAGAAACTTAAAGGGTCTTGAATATTTTTATTTTCGTAAATATACTATCACATATATATATATTATCGTAGTATAATAACTATAAACTATGAAAATTTAGAAAAAAAAATAAAAAATGACACTCAATATAAAATTTAATTTTAATTATAAAATCTCAGCCTGAAATTCAAAATGTCAAATAGTAATTAAATGCTTTGAAAGAAAAGAAAAATTCAGCAGTCTTTTTTTTTTCTATGTACTTCAAGATTTAGCTTTCTATACCCAGTTATCATAAAACTCTACTTAATATATAACTATTTCCAAGAAAAGTAAATGTGCATTAAAAAAAAGAACTTTTTTCTACGTTTATGAAATCCTCTTTTTAAAGATATAGATTAGAAAAATATAACAAGACGTTATTCTTCCGAATTTTGGACATTCTTTTCAAGAGCGTACTTATGGGGAAGAAAATGGGATTTTCAGTACTCATGGAGAAAATATATGTATTTTTTGCAATCTTTTGTATTGGAAATGCGTTCTTTCATTTTGAATAACAAGAATGTTCGGGATTTCCAACATTAATTATCAAGGTAATTGTATTTGAGGATATGAAAATAAAAATTTAGGATCCTACATAAAAACGTATTTTGATTGTTCGATTCATTTATCAGATATTACGAAAGCACTAAGTAGTTTTTTTTTCTGTATCTCTGTATTATTTTCGTTTCACATAGAGAATTTATTTTCTGTATGACTGACAAAAGTAAATATCGCAAATTTACTTTTTAATTTCATGAAAATAAATCTTTAACAATTATTTTCTCTTTTTACTGAATAATATTTAGTTTAGGAAAAAATAAATTAAAACTAATTTTTACTATATTGCTTTTTAAAAGTTATATACATTCAATATATGAAAATGGGGGAAAATGTGTCACACACAAATTGCAAATATTACGGTTTTGAACAGAAGAAAATTCCAAAGAATTCTTAAGAAAAATGTTTAAAAAGAAATGTTCAACGACTGAAACTATTTTTTTTTCATTTATTACACATATCAAAACACACAAGTTTTTTTATCATTAACCTAGGTACCTATTTTTAAAGATAAAAGAGAAATTCCGTGTAAACAGGACATACGTTCACAGTTTCAGTTTACCGTTTATTTTATATACCGTTATACTGTATGTTTTTAAATAGACCACAATTTCAATTAATATGATCTAAACTAAGTCTGATAGCATTATTTTCAGAACTTTTCTTATAAGATCTTGACAATTATCTTTTGCTAATACTTGACTTAATCTTTCAAAGATTATTCTTCTGCTTTTTAAAGCTGTTTTTGCTAGATGACTAGGTCACTAAGCGCAATATACTATTAGAATGTAATAGATATCTTGAATTAATATGATCTAAACTAAGTTTGACCTAATTCTTTTCAGAACTTCTTATAAGATCTTGACAATTATCGTATGCTAATACATGACTTAATCTTTCAAAGATTGGTTTGCTGCTTTTTAAAACAGTTTCTGCTAGATGATAAGTTCACTAAGCGCTATACACTATTACAAAAACTAACGTGTATACTATTACTAATTACTGAGAGAAACTATTGGGGAAGGACAATGTTTTGCTTTGTAGTTTCAGTAAATATTTATTAACAACATACAAAATTTTGCATAAAGATTTTTCTAGAAGCTTTCAAATTTTATATATTTTTAATAATTCGTACACAAACATGGACATTTATAACTGGCTTTTTCCGAGAAGAATTATTTTCAATTTAATCTGCATCGTGCAGAATACGTAAGTTAAAGTTTTTTAAAAAAACATTGTTTGTTTAAATACATTTTCCTGAACAAATGTGCCTATACTGTCAAATTTTATGTCAAATAAAAATTTAAAACTATTAGAGTTAATTTCAATTTTTTTCCATATAATCAACATTTATGTGTATGATCATTTAACATGTGTTTACGGAAATGAACAACTCATATTTAACTTTCCTCAAACACATATTTTTAAAATTTGAAATTTCTGAACTGGAAAAATGATACATGTGTTTACATATAGATAAATATATTTATTAATAAAAAGGTTTTTTTTTGTTTTCTTTCATTTTATACATTAAAATATTATTGACTTTCGTTATTAGGGTCGCTTATAATTTCTTTTGTCACTCTTTCTGTACCAAAGGTTTTAATTTTAATATTATTAGCAACGAGACTTCTTCATAAATTATAGTTCATGTTTTCAGTTACCAGTAGTATTATTAACTCCGTTTTTTTTCTGATCGTTAATAGTAATGGAATTATTTTAATCTACTGTAAAAAAGAAAGACCTGCAATCATTTTAATAAAATATAAAAGCTGACGTATGTATGTTGGCAGAATAATTTTACTAAATATTAAAAATAATGCACACATTATCTTTATATTCCTTTTTTTATATATATATGGGCCATTCTCATAATCTTTTGACTTTTGGGGGAAAAAATCTGGCGAAATTAAACTTACTAAAATAACATTTTAATCTGATAGACGAATGCCTTAATGATTCAAAATAAAGAAAAAACGGTCAGCAGCGAAACATTTTTTTATTTAACTGAGGTTTAAGTTAAACTTGCGAGTTTAATTTTCCTTACCGTTTTACCCCTATAACTTTTTATTTTATTCTAAATTTTTACTTATAATGAATTTACATAGTACCCACAGGACATTCAAATAAGAAATAATAACAATGTAGTACTTTTAATACAGAAGTTTTGTATAACATTGTCTTAAAGGGGTGTTAAAGAATGAACGGTAAGGTAAAAAAGGGGATAGTATTTGGAAAAAAAGGAGGAAATGGTAAAAAAAAGCGACGGTAAGGCTGGAAAGGTAAGTAAAATTACCACTTATTTTTAGGAAAATCATGTTAAGACTAAGTGATAGCCACAATGTTCATTGATTTTTAGAAAGAGTTGTTAACATTGGATTATTATTTTTATTTATTTATTTACCTCGAAAAGTGCCTGAATAAACCTTGGGAACAGTGAGACTACCAATAAAGCCCCGATGCTTGAAATTGATATTTAAATGCTGATTTATATTCTACAGTAAATTTCCTGCCAAAGAATTTTAGACATTATTTCCGTAGCACACTTCTGCATGAGAAAAAACTTGAAAAAAATTCTGTGGCGGCATCTGAAATGATTTTCTGCATAATTTTAGAAGAGCGATGGTATGGAATCTAAAACCCAGGGACAGAGTTTAAAAATAATAACAACCCAAAAATGTGTGCAGGTTAATTTTTAGCTACATATTTATATAAAACAATAGTTCCAGTTTCAGAAAAAATACATTAAAAATCAGCATCAGGGACACGGGACGGTAGATGCGTTTTCCTGGTATTTGGACCCCAACATCGTCCAAAACTTATTTATCTCGTTAATATTGTTATGCAATCATGCAATGGGATTTTCCCCAGTATATAAAATAAAAAAAAAACACACACAAAAAAGTGTATTAAATAAAAAATTATTATTCAGGGACATGGAAGTCAAAAGATTGTGAGAATGCCCCATATAACGAAGCCAAATCATAAACATAAAACTAAAGCGAAAATGCGTAAGCACAATTTTTAAACACCTTAACAGGTAAAAAATTATAATACCAATCATTTTTCTACTACAAAATAATTTATATATTTTGAAATTTATTCAGAGGTAAATTTTGTAAAATTAAAGTTGTCGACTCAAAATGTATTTTAAGAAATTGCTCGATATCTTATGAACCGTCTTGCACATTAAAAGTTTTAGCTATAAATTTATTGTTTAATCTACAAACAAATAAAACGTTTTCTGATAAAGTAAGTTTACGTAAATAGTCTTTGAATTTCTTAAATAATTAGTTTTAAAGCGGTGAATAATTTAATATATTTTTTAATTTATTAAAAAGCGAACCTGAAAAGTATAAAGAAGTAAATTACCTCAAATTTAAATGAATAAAATACAAATAATAAAATCTTGTTTAGAGAACTATAAATCAAGAAATAGATATTATGCATTAAGGCTTGAAATGAAATTTAAAGAATGTATTATTACTTATCTGTGTGCGAAATATAGTATATTTTATATTTATTCATGAAAATATTTTCCTGTGCTTTTTAACTTGATGCATAGTTTGGGGTTAGTTTATAAATATAAAAGATACTTTTGAATCTTTCTCAGGTACGTTCGTATTTATATAAATACGTAACACCTATTGTTGTCGTTCGGTCCGTCTGTCCGCATGTAACAGAGCAAAATCTACTTAACTGAATGGTCTGAAGTTTTAAATATATAATTGTTGAAAAAATTGTAGAGTCATTTCAAATTTTATGAAAATTGGATGTATAGTTTAATTACAGGAACAGTCAAAATTTCCCATTACATTACGGTCAATGGGGAAAAAATATTTCAAGTGCATTTTAATGATGTTACAGCATTGAAAATGATATGCACTTGTGTGCACTAAAGTATACATTCAATACAATATTCGGTGCAAAAAATATTTATAAAACTATTTATAGTACGAACACACTTCGTTTGGCACATTTGACGTGCAATTTCCAACTTATTTTTCTTTGTAAGAATTTACGTTCATAACTTACGAATTAACTAATATTGAATAATAACAATAAATGTTACACAAATATATTTTGTTGCAGAATTTTACAGTCTATATCGATTTTCTTAAATTGTAAATATAAAAAAATATATTCATGAATATAATTAGATTAAAACATGTTACCGTCTTTGTTATTTTTTTAAATTCTGATGTAAATGTTATTTTATATTGAGTAAAAGTATTCAAGTGCACAAAGCATGGAACAAAAATGGGGAATTTAGAATGAACTTGATAAAATATTAAATCTGGTATGTAAACAAGTATATTTAATAAGAAGATATTTTATTTTTGTTTACCATATCCAGTGTGCTCAGGGCGTGATTATCCAAAAGATACATGAAGCACAAGCTTTTAAAGATCATAATGGAAACAATGTATGCTCCAATATAAAAGCATATTGCAGAAAACCTCTTTGTAACGATGAAAATTTTTGTAAGCTTGCCATAAAATTACCGATTTTTTTCCCTAATCCGTCAAAAAAATGTGTTTCTTAATGATCGTTTTACATAGAAAAAAATTAAGAGGATGCATTGCAATTATAGTATAATGGTAAAAAAATACCAATACTTAACAATGCAACAGAAAAACATTTTTCAATGTAATATTGTATGATATAATAATTCTTGATCTACTGATAATCTTTATATTAAAACAGAAGCATGTTTATATTTTGATATCTGTTTATCATATTTTATGTGTTCTAGCTATATATATAGCTAATGTACATTACTATTGTACATTCTCATCTTTAAAGTTACATTATAAGAATTGTATTAGATCAAAGTTTCAATTTTGAATGCATCCCGAAATAGAAAAATACTCTCAGTAGAATTTTCAAAAACTGACAAAATAGATCTTTTTTTAAATTTCTATTATAAAAATTAAGTTTTGACTTATTTCTTAATTATATTACTTTTTACATAAATATATATATATATATATATATATATATATTTCAATGTCACAACAAAACTTTCTTAAACTCTTAAGAAAGTTTTGAATCAATGAATCTAAACTGTCATAAATATTGCGTTCTGAATAAAAAGTTTTATAGCAATTCTAAAGTGCGTCTTCTTTTTAAAATATAATATGATAATCATGAAATAAATACGATTTGTATAACGATTTCGAAGTAGCATTAAAAATGAAGAGTTACCATAAGAAGTTTACAAATGACTAAAAAATTTCAGACTTAATTTTTAAGTGCATTGTACTTCTTATTTTATTAATATGTGCGAAATATTTATTATTCATAAGACTATGACTGAAAATGAGAAATTTCATCTGAAAAAACTCTTTCAGGGATTTGACTTCTAAATCAACCTAAATGTCTAAAAAAATATGATTACACTTCTCTGGAAAATAATGAAGCAAGGGGTAATATTATTGTCATACTACAAATGCGACCATAACCACAATGGACTGATTTTTTGCATTGGTAAATTTCTTCAACTAAAATGTCCAAATACTATATACCTAAAAAGTTTAACCTTAAAATATTAATGATTTTATTTTGATTCAAAAATTCACATTAAAATTATACAGTTGAGATCGATTAAAGTGCGCCGAGATCGAATGTTACCAGAGACCGGTTTTAATAAGAAGAAATGAATGAATGTTGGTACAGTTTAAAATACATTGCTATACATTGGATTGCAATGGAGAAACCTCAGATATGAGGTGTAGAAATTTTAAAACCATTTATACATAAATGTGTAGCATATTTGTGTAGCCTAAAGATGTAGCAATTTTTTTTCTTCAAAACAATAAAAATCGTCACCATTTGTTAAATAATAGTAATTTTCTTCTCACTGTGTACTACTCTCCCCTATATGAAAAGCCCTTTTTGATGTGAAATATCTTGAGCTATTAATTCTGCACTATCTTCGGTTAAAACTACACGTATCGTATAAGTATTGATTAAAAAATACTTTCGTAAACCTATTAATTAATTTTGCAATTATTATTATTAATTGTCATGCAACTATATATAGAAAAATCCGTATCTAAATGGACTCACAGAATGTTCTCTTCGATACTTTACTTAAATTTCAATCGTTAAAATGAAATTAAATTATCTTTGGTTCAAAATATTTATCATTGTCGAAGAAAAAACGCCATATTTTAAACCAAAATAATTTTAAAATGGACAAAAAGTATCACGTTTGTGATAATGCAAACATGCATGCTTATAAATATTAATAACGTGTCTTAAAAAATCCCTAATGCTTAAAATGACAAAAAAAAACGCCATCAATTTACCTTTAAAACTGGTTATTTTTCTTCTACATATGAAGAAAAACCTTCATAGGGAAAACTTCAAGGAAAAATAGAACTATTAAGATGCAAATTACATTATTGGGATGTGTTTAGGTATTTTTTATTATTTTTTTTTAATAGGAGAACTTGTTTACGTCTTCAATCAGATATTTGTTTCACTTGGGACACATTATTTTTAAATTAAAATGTTTGTTTATTGTTGTTTAGTTTGAGAAAATAAGTTTCTTAGGGTGCGCTGTTTATTTATTTTTATTCTCCTTTTTACGCTTCAAAAAAGACATCCAAATAATAGTCAACATCTATTTATATAAAATCCAAGTCTCTGTGTGTCCCTCACTATTCCGGTAGGACCGCCTCATTGAAATGAGTAATTGTTGAAAAATATTAATGCAGGGTTACCACAGTAGCGCCAAATGTTAGCCAAAATTGGCGATAGTTGGATAATTTGGCGAAGTTCCCTTTTAAAACCATTAATCTTTCATAATGGAGGTCACCGAAATTTAAACTCCACTCTTTTAAGATATTTTTTTTGAAATCGATGGGTGAGAATTTAAAGTACATCTTTACATCTTCCTTCCGATGCTACTAATAAAATAATCGCCAATAGACAACGGTGTACTGTGTGAGTTCCTAACTGCGCGATTTTAATGTGCTTTAGGTACTTTTCCAGTATAGGTAGGTGCCTTCGCGAAAAAGGAAATTTGGTAACATATTTTCCGGGAACCTATTTACTGTCTCATTTTATATACACACGCATTTTTTTCGATATTTACACGATTTATTTAACATAAAAAAGCCGTTTCTCTAATTTTATACAGAAACAGATGTAATTTATACATAAAAACATCAATAATATACATATAAAACAAACAAAAACGCTCATCAAATTTGTTTTCATAGCTGTTTATATGATTTGACAACAAATCTCGATATTTTTCCGCTATACGGACACCATGCCAAAATGTATGCTAATGCGCCAATTATTTCAAAATGCTAAAAGTTATTTGTAATTATATGCCAGCAGTTTAATATGAGTTTTATTTTATTGCTTTATTTTATAGCAGTTATTTGTTCACTAATATATATACGTATATATTTGTGGTTTGATGAAATAGTTCGTAAAAGTCTGGAATTTTCAAATGTTATATTTTTTAAATGCTCACTTTAGTATCGAAAATGGTTTTTCTTTTATTTTTCAAATGCTTCAATTCACGATTTTGCGCCTACTATTACGCTTGGCGACAATGGTGTCGCATAACGGAAAAGTACCCAAATCTCAATTTCTGACGCCCAAATTACAACAAGCTTAAAAGAAAAAAAAATGCCAAAGCCCCTACAGTGGAAAAGTACCAAACTGTCTATTATTTTGCGCTATCCGTGTTATAGTTTGTACTATATGCAATGGGGGTGGAGCGAGTTTAAGCATTAAATATTAAAGTTTCGGCACAGATGTCATATACGCCCCATATTGGCGCGATTTTTATCTGACGCTAATATCATATACACAACGGGTACTTAACTGGCGCCAAAGTGTCGTAATTTTGCTTGATATGGTAATCCGGATGTTGTTGTTTATGCTATTGATGTTTTCGCCAAATTTGCGTCGGAAAAAAATCGCACCAATATATGATAACGTATATGACAACTGTGCCAAAGTTTGTATAAAGCAGTATAAGACTAAAAAATTAAGAATAAAATAAATGCAAAATAAGACTAAAGAAGAAAGAAAAATCATGCTTTAAGCATAGAATATATGAAACACTTTCCAACACATCCTGAATGCTTTAACAAAACTTCGTTATTTAGGGAAATAAGGTAAATAAGATAACGTTACTTCTTAGATATCCCGTGGACCAATTTCGCCAAATTATATAAATCGCCAAATCAATAGTAAAACATTAACAAAAATACAAATAAAACGTCGAATTAATGGTTTTATTGGCCATTATTGGCATTTAATCTTACAATTAATTAATTAATGGCAACCATTATTGGCAATTAATCTTACAATTTGGCGACAGTAATTTGTTCGACGGGATAACTAAGAAGTACCAAGATAACTAAGTAAACATTTTAGAAAACGCATAAAAAATTTTAAAAATTGATTTCAGCAGTTACCATCCATAGTCAATAGTACCGTTATTACATGCCACTATTTAGCTAAAATTTAATTTAAACTACTCTTAAAACTACTAAAATCACATTTCCAGATATTATCATCCATATATAGACGGTTATGCATTCAATTCTTTGCGTGACCATGTATATCATTTTATCTATATTCTACAAACATTTCTTAGGAAACTAAATGCAGTTCAGCGTAAAAATGCATAACTCCTTTAAAAACCACCTTTAAGCAATTTACTCTCATACTCAGTAACCCTTACGAATTCTTTTGTGTAGCCCTGCATATGAACTGTAGCATTTATGCACACAGGATAGTATGCATAAATGTAGTGAAACATAAAAGCGCATATCATAATTAAAAATGCATTTCTAGCAATCATTGTTTATGTACAATACTTCGGAGAAAAGTTTCTTGGCGAGAAAGAAGTTTGCCAACGTATTTTCTAGCAACCTATTTACTGCTTCATACTCACAAGCAATTTTTTCCATATGTATACAATTTGGCACAGATGTCATATACGCCCCCATATTGGCGCGATTTTTTTCCGACGCCAATTTGGCGAAAACATCAACAGCATAAACAACATTCGGGTTACCATTACAAGCAAAATAACGACACTTTGGCGCCAGTTAAGTACCCGGTGCGTATATGACATCGGCGTCAAAAAAAATCGCACCAATATGGGCGTATATGACATCTGTGCCGACAATTTAATGTAAAAAAGCTATTTACCCATTTTTATAAAGAAACAGAAGTAATTTTTGTACAGATGTCATATACGCATGGGGGTTGGCATGATTTTTCTATGACGCCAATTTGGCGGAAATCTCGCTTTCGAATACCAGTTACTTATATATTTTTCAATTATTTGCTATCATTTTGAAAAGGAAATAACTATAAATAAATAAAAGTTTGAATAAGAACTATAGAACAAAGGGAACAGATGTCATATTCGCCCCATATTGGCGCGAATTTTTTCTGTCGCCAATATCATATAGGCAACAGGTACTTAACTTGCGTCAAAGTGTCGTTATTTTGCTTGATGTGGTAACCCGGATTATGTTGTTTATGCTGTTGATGTTTTCGCCAAATTGGCAACCGAGAAAAATCGCGCCAATATGGGGCGAATATGACATCTGTACTGAACAAAGCAGTTTATATAATTAAAAAACAGAAAATAAAAGTAAATAAACAATTTATTAATAAATAAAAAACAATAGCCGGGTTACCATAGCAGGCAAAATAACACCATTATGGCGCCAGTTAGGTATCCCGGTTCATATCTGAAATCTGTGCCGTAATTTGTATATAAAAAAATTATATATATTTAGAAACGATTTTTTTATGTATATAAGTGCATATATAAACAAAGATAAAAGTTCATTAGATTTGCTTTCATAGCTGTTTATATATTTTCGCAACATATCTCACTTTCTGGTGCCCGAATCGCGCCAAGCTTTTTTAAAAAATGCGCTATAATGGAAAAGTACTTAAATAAATAATTAACAGAAATAACAAATTATACAAACTAAAACGTTTTATTTCAAGATCAAAGCATTGTTTTTAAGGTACAGATGTCATATTCGCCCCATATTGGCGCGATTTTTTTCGGTTGCCAATTTGGCGAAAACATCAACAGCATAAACAACATAATCCGGGTTACCACATCAAGCAAAATAACGACACTTTGGCGAAAGTTAAGTACCCTTTGCCGATATGATTTGGCGTCTGAAAAAAATCGCGCCAATATGGGGCGAATATGACATCTGTTCCGTTTTAATTTTGATTAAAAAGACATATATCCTTGGATAACTTCAATTGAAATTAGGTTCACAGCTTAATATCTCATTCCATAAACCTAAAGAAACACAAGTGATTCATTCATCGTGAAACGTCAAAAATATTATATCATTGAGGTAATCATTCACAAAGTAAGTTCTCCAACAATCAATGGGTAATATTCTAATGACGTCATAGTAGGTAAAATGGTGGCGGTATCGTTTGTTTATGGTTTGTAATCACAAAGATTTAATTTTGCAATATCTCTTAGTTACATTATTTTATTGTCATATTTATGAGCTCAGAACAAAAGCCTATTTTTTCATTATTTAGTTATTAAACACGGAAAAAAAATCATAAATGCGTGATTTGAAAATTTTTAATAATTTTCTTTCTTAATACTAAAAAATAACATCGGGAAGTAACAGCGGGTTTAAGTTAAATAAGTTTAACTGTTTAATTCTGTTGTAATATTCAAAATAACTGTATTTATTAGATTTCAGTACTCAACATCAGGGCCCGATTAAACTTTGAAGTTAGAGGAATTACAATGTCATTTCAGGACCTTTCTTTTGGAGAAGCTTTTCTAAATTCCATATATACACGGAAAATCTTCAATGTTAGAAATATTATTCCTAGGACTGACATAACACGAGAACGGCCTGCAATTTTAAAAGCTACTGTTTTTGAAAGCTACTTTATATCAGAAATTTTACTAAAAACTGGTTACTTTTTTATTATAGCGGCCCACACTATTAGGATTATGACAACTTGCAGCCAATTTCGCCAACGTTGTAACCAAGATAGTGAAGCACACACATATAATACCATATAATACCATTTCATGAAATCGTATACGATAATTTAATAGTTTTTAACCTTACCTCAAGTGTGTTATTTATTTATTTTTAAGGCTCAACAATCTAAATTGTCCAATATATAAATTTTAAAAAATGTAAACAAAGATTGAATAGACATGACCGCAAAAAGCCTCAAATCTGCATAATACTTGGAACCAAACTGTGCAGATTAGACGTCTTCTACTGTACACAGTTTTTCATAAATGTGTTTCGTTCTTAAAATGTGTTATTTCCATCTATCACTGCGGAACAAACGAGATACTCATATTCTTGCACATGAGTTGTATATATCTTTATATCTAAATTTCCGTCATTTTTGACAGGCTACCTTTCTAGTTTAATATATTTTATATAAGGTTTAAAACATTCAAATATGCTTATAAATTTATCCCGTGTTTAATTAAAGTATTTCGAAAAGAAAGATACATTAAAATATTTCGAAAAGAAAAATTATCCTGCTTTGCGTGGAATATACCTATCTATATTATAAAGGACAAACATATCTGTGCGTAACGCATACGTCATTCTGCGAATGGCAACACTATGAAATTTGAAATGAAATTTCGGTTTTGCAATTTTCGTACTGCAAATTTTTAAACTTCTAAACATCGCACAGTTTCAATTTTTACACCGTCGTATAGGGGAAAAAATGTACTTTTAAATGCAATTTGTTTGAAAGCTCAATCTCAATTTATTTTTGAGATATTAATTTTTTTATAGTTTTTAGTACCAATTTTGTAATTACGGAAACTAAAGTACTCCATTTCTATTAAAAGTAAAGGGAAAATAGTCATGTTTCATTTATTTTTATTGATTATATCCTTATTGATGCCATTTTCACATTATAAATAAAAGTAACTTTTTTTTAATTTTTGAACAGAAAATGACGTCATCCCTTTAAAAAGCACACGCATTCTTCTTCATAAATCAAAAGATTGAAGAAGATTTTTACATTACGCTGATACTGAGTTTGGGACGCCAGGCAAAATGATTCAGTGAGTAAAAATGATGTCATATTTAAAACAAAACGAGGATTTTCTTTGATAAAATAAATATTTGAACAATACTAAATGGCCAATACTATGGCAACTAAAGGCAAATTTCTGAATGGCAAATCGCGGGTTCTGAGATTAAAAGTTAGTTTTCGTGAGAATGTTCGCATGAAAAGTTGCATCGGACAAACGTGACTTTAAGTTTGGAAATACATTCATTAATAATGTATTGCGTGTTAAAATACTTTTAAATTGTGAATTTGAGTGGTTCGTATGTAAATTTTTAGAATACGAAAATAATGTACAGTTTAGATTTTGTGGGAAAAAATTTTATGATGTGACAAAGCGAAATCCTTTTTACTGATTTTTCATACAGTAAAAACAAACATAAGAGCCCCAATCGATAATTTCAACATAATTACTCATCTTGATTACGTATTCAAATACAGTTCAATTTTTCAATAATTTAAGTTTGTGGAAATAATATTTTGGTAATTTTAGGTTAAAAGCATTATTTGTTTTAAGAGTTAGGCAACCAATGCAAGATGAATTTTTTATTGTAATTATTTTTGTAGGTTTATTATAAATTTGATCAAACAATTCCATTCTAAACACTTTAATTCGTCGAATTTCGACGGGTTCCAACTCGTATATTTTAATGAGTAAATACTTATTAGAGGCGATGAGGAATTTTGTTATACAAAAGGAGAATGATTTCGTATATTTAATACTAAAAGGACCGTGAGGGGATATTCGACCCCAACCAAATGAATATATCTCGATTCAAACTAGAAATTTCTTTATAAAATAAGCTTAAAAGATAAATAAGAAGAAAAATGTTATGTAAAAAACTTGAACAGTTTTGAATAAAAATTCTAGTGGCATATGTTTTTATAAAACTTGAGCAAAATTTCCGCTCTTTTTACCCGACTGCCAATTAGGGTTATATCTTTCACACGTATCTGGGTATGTGGATTTATTTATACCCTCGAAACATCCAGCTGGATAGATTTTAATGAATGAGGTCTCTATCGATTCGTCTTAACCGCCCGATGGTTATAGGCTAGGTTTTGTTTTTATAAATTCAAAATGGCGGTAAAGACGAAAAATTTTTTACGCACCCTATAGAGTGGCATATCATTGGATAGGTCATTCAATTCAAGACGAAGTTTCATTGACTATTTTACAGTCAGAAGCTCCGTTTAAATATTGCACATCCTGGAAGTTGTGTAGGTAGGATCTCTAGCTTTACTGCAACTCTGACCATAATAGACATCTATAGGCCTCATCAAAACAATGTTTATAGATAGGAACTAATAATTAAACACAACTTAAAAATCATCAATACAAGTAAATAAAATAAAATTGGTAAGTAATATAAAAAAATAGTTTCATTGATGAAAAATAATCAATTAGTTCGCTTTTTACGCAGTCGGGTTTTTTGATTTTTTAAATTTAATTTTTACTTGTTAGTGTTTGTAAGTTATATTTATGAACACTTTTTGGCATAAGTCGGACACTTGTTTGGATTTAAAATTTCTGTGAATAGGACTTGGATAATGGAAACGTGTTTTCGCGTCTTATTATAAATACAATAGAAACTACTCAATAGATATTACTCAATATGCATTTTGTTCTGCAGATAAAGATCTATATAATGTTTACTACTAAATAATTTTCTAATTACTTTAGAAAGAGAATCAAATCTATCGAACGACGCGATAGTTTTTTTTAAACCTATATAAAAATAATTCAATGTTTTTATGCATCAGCGATTAATTCATAAAGGGAATGACTAAGTAAGTTTCAGTAAATTGTATTATTTTATGTGAAAATAAATATGCTTCAATATTATTAACGTACCTCAGTTTCATCAAACATTTAAAAGACTAAAGAAGTACTTGCTTACACTTTATTCGAGTTCGATGAAATAATTAAGTAATTTCTAAATGTTGAAGATTCTAATTGAAATTCCGGAAACAAGTCAAAAATCATTAGTCGAAGTGCATAGTTGCTTTACTTTTTGTTCTGAAGAAAAGCGCATTTCCACGAATTTTACATAAAATGGTTATATTATTTATAAATAAATTAAATAACGAGGAACAGTTTGAACAATATGAATATATATCTGCTCCTTAAAAATCTCCTCACTTGTACAAATGCTCACTTTTGGTTACAAACTTTTATAGATTATCTCAGACAGTGAAGATATGAAGTATTTGTAATTCTCGGAAAAAAATCATGTTATTGATTTTATGTCACTTACCTTAACTACTTTTTGTGCAGTTTTATTTCCGATGCATGTATATGACTATATTATTTAAAATTTATACATAGATATGTGCATTTTTCCCAAAAAATGCAAAATATTTTTTTTTAATTTTTTGCATGTTTTAGAAACCAAAAATTTTGTTTCTTAATATTTAGGCATAAAATAATCTTGGAGGACCAAAGGTGGCCCGCAGAGATCCCGACTTCGACACTCCGAATCTACAACGTTTAGTAGGAAATTTTATTCTACTTCAATACATATTTTACATCAGTTTTATCTTCATTGTCATTTAATGCATCAGATCGAGGGTTATAACTTTTATAAAATTCCACTTACACTGGTCATCAAAATTAAAGGATAATGACAGATATAAAACGTAACTGATACTTAAGGAAAAATTATTACTAGAAATTTGTTCAAAAGCATTAGTTAACATAAATTACAATGTTTGGCATTTGATTTTTGAAAACTTTCTATTTAATAAGTAAGGAGTTCGGATCGAAAATCTTCCAGGCATTTTCTATGCATATAAATAAATGAATTATACTTTAATTAATATGCTACCCAAACAAATCTTTCATTAATAAAATGAAATTCTTCAATAAATGTTATAGTTTTAATTTTTTCATTTCTAACAAAGATCGATATTTTAACTATTTATTATGCACTCTTTTTAAATCGACGTTTTATGAAAATCATGCAAATATTTTCCAAGAAATCTTCCACAGAAGCTGCGAAGAAACAAATTTAATACTTTGTTGACTGTTGTTTTCCTAATAAAAGGAAAAATGGATGTGGTTTTGTTTATAACATCTAATTTTTTTTTTTTTTTTTTTTTTTTTTGTGAAAAAAATAGTTCATTCAGAATTATCTGACACTCTAACAATGGTAAATATACTGACAATATTCAAGATATCATTTATAAGCAAATAATTTCAATTCCCAAACTTCACAATGGCAACAGCATTTTCTAATAAAATTGTGCTTATATGATGGAAAGCTTTTATATATCTATTGTTAAATTTGTTAGTAAATTGTATTGCCATTCGACCATTTCAACGTTTTAGCAACATACTTACTTTGTTCCTGAAAGGGTTAAAATATTTTGAGTGGGTAATTTTAAGTTAAAACACCCATTTCACTGATGCCACTTGCGCTACTTTTTTATTCAAATTGCGTTATTAGTGTCACTTTTTTGAAATAGTATAATTCACTTTCGACTTATTTAATATGTCGTTAAATATTTCAATTTACGCATCTTTTACGTTATTGTTGTAATGCACTCTTGAAATTTATTTATATTTGGACAATAATTACAAATATTTTTTGTATGAATCGTTTCTTTTCACACTGAGGGCGTAGCATTTAATTAAATATGTGGAAGGCGTAGGAATGCATGCTACCTGCTCTATAGCCTCAGTTCCGATATATAAGTTTTCGTGTTTCTAAACGTAAGGTTTTCTATTGGAAACACATTATCCATGTACGATTAAAGATGCGAATTTTATATATTGTGATTTCGAACTTGGTCAATTTTAAGCTACCTCTGATAATAGCTTGACAGTTTAACTTTTTAAAAATAGGAGTCGAGCATCACATCAATCGTAGTGGACAAAACATTAATTAAAATATTTCTTAATAAACATTTCTAGCAGCTATCGGAAACGTATTCGAAATTTACGGGAATCAAAATAAATTTTGCTTAGGAAATGCTTATCTTATTGTTGGAAATTTAGCGGTTTCTAAGATTTCAGAAGATAAGGTAACGCTTTTCGGGATCATGGATATTTCAGAAAAAGTTATATTCTATTTTCGGACAATTCTTGCTGTAGTAAGGAATATTTCTTTTTCTTTCCTTTTTTTTTTTTTTTTTTTTTTTTTATTGTAACTTCCTCATTTAAAACACACAATTCTACTTGTATTTGTACAACAGCGTATACAATTAGTAAATATTTTAAAGATAAATATAATTTATAAAAGACAGAACATCTTTAAAATTATACAGAGGGTTTTTTAAATTAATGTCAGAAACTTTCAGGTTGTAGTAATTGTCGTAAAGAAAAGCTTATGAAGGATGTTTCAAGACAAACGAAATTCAAATTTTCCTTCAGAAATTTAATCATACAATAATTCAAAAATCATACAATTGTATTGCATGCTTTAGTAAAACACAGAAATTTGGAGGAAATAGTTCTAAAACTTTAATACCTTTGTTTTTAATAAGGACGTTTAAATTGATAATTTTGTTATTAATTGAGTATAAATGACATAAATTACATAATCTCTCTTAAGAAAAAGTAGTAAGTACTGTTTTAAGAAACTATTTTTCCTCCTAAACGAAAACTATAAGATATTTAATTTTTGTAGAAGAGTTATTTCATTTTTAAATTTTGTTTGTAGATTTCTCAAATGTAGTTTAAATTTAGAATTATAAAATATAATTTTCATTTAAATAAAACCGGTATTCTTAAATATTGCTAAGGCGTTTTCAAAAAATTAAAAAATCAAAAAATGAAAAAATTTCATAAAAAAAAAAAGCTGTTGAAAAAACAGAAACTTCATATTTTATGCTTTAATATATAATATTTTACATATCATGTAACAACATTTTCAGTTATCATAACTTTAGATTTCCGAACACGTATTAAGTTTTGTAGACCAGATTTTATCAGTTGAATTCGAGCGTAACATAGAATGAAACGTGCCTGAAAGTCATTCCTATAAGATTTCGACATAAATATGATACGTAATATCAGACGCCAGAACATGAAGTTAACTTAATGACAGGAAGGTATTTATATATCACAATTTAATATCTATGTATGAATATATAAGTAACATACATGGGATTTGGTAGAACGAGATTTTCATACAATTTAAAATTGTATGCGTTAAAGCTTGTTATATTTGATTTGATTTGATTTATAGAAAATAATATATACTATTTGACATTATTCGAATAATTTTTTTAAATATAAAAAAATTCTAGGTGAATAAGCACAATTTTGATCAAGTGTTTGGATATTATTACACTTATGAACAGTTAAGATTATTTCATCGAGATGGAATTAGCTCTGCGATAAACGTATTTATGTACCAAATTTCCGGCTCAACATTTCGTTTTAAGGGATATTTTAGCTGTGAAATAATTTTTATTTGGTAGAAAATTTATAAAAATCTTGAAATTCACTTTCAGCGAAAACTTGAATTAACCAGATTAGTATAATTCCATCTTTTAAAGT
The DNA here is from genome assembly GCA_963932465.1 of Maratus speciosus. Classification (NCBI taxonomy): domain Eukaryota; kingdom Metazoa; phylum Arthropoda; class Arachnida; order Araneae; family Salticidae; genus Maratus; species Maratus speciosus. The sequence goes on along the minus strand of OZ010791.1, from coordinate 532,693,921 downwards.
ATTATTTTTAAAAAATATGTAGAGGAAACCCTGTGAAAGTGGAGACTGTATATAACACAATCTTACCTTAAATGAAAAAAAAAACATGCATCGAAGAATAAAATACATTCCACAACAGCTAAAACACAATATCTGCCAATGTCTTTTTCTAGTGACAGACGATCTGCTTTCAATGATTTTACTTTAGTAGGTCTCTTATTACTAGAAAATTTAATATGAAGAGATTTTGGCAGAAACAAATACGATTTTGTTTAATAGTTGCCATATGAAAAAATAAATGATTTTGTCCAATAGATGTCATATGTAAAAAAAATATATATATATATATATATATATATACATATATTTAAAATAAATAAATAAATAAAGAGCAGCATTTAAAAGAAGGGACAATTGTGAAAATAAAATTTTTGTATTATAATTTTATACAAATTAATTTCATACTTTGTGAAATTTTAAGATTCACAATCATTGACCTTTACATCGCATACATCTGCTCACCCATCACAATAAAAAACATTTTTACCACTTATTTGCGTTTTATGCTTCTTTCGACAATTAAAAAAATATCCTATATGTACTTTTCGAACTATATTTTCGGAGTTATATTCTAACAGATTTTAAATAATTTTTTGAAAATAAATATTATTGATTTAGTTTCGTTTTATTTTCAGGTTTTATAACATGATTCATTAATTATTTAATTAATTCACTCGTAAGCAAATTTCGCCGATTAATGAATCCTGTGCAGTTCCACCTCAATACACAGCATTGCTTAGTTATGGTTCTTTATACTTTCTTTAATTTTAAGTGTTTGTAATTATTAACCGTAAACATGATGTACAGTTATCTGATCATTTGAATGTTATTGCACTGAACAGGGGCTAAAACTTAGACCGAAACGTTTGCATTTTTAATTTTATATCTATTTATGTAATTTTTAATTGTAATTGTAATATATTTTTTAATTTGAAAACGGTATTGTTTTACAATTCTCTGTCATTTATTTAAATAAAAAAAAGAATAATTCATGTACTTGATATACATTGAAATGTAATCTACAAAATAAGTATATTATTCATGGCATCGAAACGCATGTACATCTCTAAACGAGTATAACTGTACAACCTATATATTTCCAAATTTTCAACAATTCTGTATTTTCACAAATAATTTTTTTTTTTTGTATTTCTAAATTCAAATCGAGTTATTTTTAATTGTTCTTTTCAAAAGCTATATATTTAGCGTTTGTCATATCAGTGTATCTCTGTTATTGTGCTCGGAATTCATATCTTCATATCAGCAGCAAATCTAAATGAATCCAAAGAAGAGAGTAATCAGTAATTGGATTAAATTAATAAAGAATATACAGAAGAGTTTAATTTCGAGTCTTGTATACAGTGGAATAATATTGAAAGATCAAAAGGGGTGAGGTAAGCCCTCTGACGCTGAGAAATTGCTTGAAAATGAGACCCCTATATGAATTGCTATAACTCCGAACCTGGTTAAATTTTGAATTCCATTTGCAATTTAATGTTTTTTAATAAACGAATTCCCCTTATATGTCTTGCGTGCATGATTTCTCGTAATTGAATTGTCACAATGAGTCCAAAATTCCTTATTAAGTACAGATAAAATATGTGTTTAAAATGACTTACACCGTAAAAAAGTATGATGATTAGTTTTTGAGAAAATAAATGTAAAATAAAAAATCTCAAAATTTTGAAATTATCTACATATTTAAAACGCTAAGCGTTTTCCTTCGACAGTCCGTAAGAAGAAACTACTGCATCAAATTACACCAATATTTTTTTTTAAATGAAAGATATTTGGCCACAGATTTGTTATCGTCCATTCGTATGTTCAAATATTTTATTAATTAGCCACAATTTTAAATTAAAATTCTACAGTCGCTCATTCGCAGTATATAAGTACAAGTGTGCCTTTAGAGTGACGCGCTGCACACGCGCAAAAAAGCTCGCTCAACTGAACAATCACATCTCAGCTCGAAGTTCGTCCGCTATTGGATCTTAGTGCAAACAAGTTTTCCTTTCTTTCATAAAGTTAATATTATTTGGCTCTTTCAGCACGATTAGCAATTAAAAAATTTAATGTGTCTATTTTTTGAGCCAGATTCGGTTTATTTCGGCGGTGTCATATTTTTTTTTGTCATGTTACACACAGAATATAAACTAAGTGATTTGGGGTTAAACGTTATGTCTGGTGATCCGACTGAATTGCCAATAGTTAGACAACGAAGATTGAGAAAATAGCGCATTAAGTTGTAGCTACTTCTTTGAAAAAATAAGGTTATCATAAATATTAAAACGCAAAACTATTTATGAAAAGTCAGAACTCAAATTCGAGACATGTATTCCAGACATTCGTATGCGTCAACTGTTTTTGGAACCACTTCAGTTTAGAAGTAAATAAAATGAGTTCCCGCTAGCGTAGCGGGTTAACGCAGCGCTTTAAAGCTCTGAATTTTTGTAGAGAGCGCATGTTCGAACCCAAGCATGGCAAAATGTTTAATTTATAGGATTTTTATTTTATCATTATTATTATTATGTGAATACTTCATAATTAAATATAATTTAACACTCAATGATATTTTTAAAAAAATAATGACTTTATATTTAAAATATTTAAGCTAAAATATTTTACATGTAATTATGAAATAAATAAATTGAGATGGTCTAAAATTTTCGCTCTATTTTCTGACCATTATCAAGAATATATATGTGTGAGTATCAGAAAGAAACGTTTGTCACTCATTTGCGTAAAAAATAAAACGGAAAGAAAAAAAATATTAGTATAAGAGCCATAAAAAATAACTTTATATCCAGGTTTAATATTTTTAAAAAATGTATTAAAATGTAAAATAAAATTCAAGCAATAAAAAATATATATTACAAATCGTTAGATGCATTAAATTTCAAATTTAGGTTTTTAAAGAATGACACAGATAAAAATAAAATTCATGGCAGCTTTTAATGGACGCGTAGTTTTAATAAATAAATAAATAAATAAATGAAAATAGATATTGTTGTTAAAAAACAAAAAATAGAAATTCGTCACTTAATTCGTAATTCAATACTTAATTTAAAAGCGACTAATTAAAAATTCAAGATTTTTTCTCCAATACAATGTTTTTTCAAGAAGTTATTTTACCGCCAAATCTTGACGGACACTAACTAGATTTTGTATAAAACTAGGGGATCGTTTTTTATATGCAATAAATACTTTAGATTGCCCACTTACGTTAAAAAAGCATTTTTCATATGAAAAGTACGAATTATACAATCAATTTTTTTAAATTTATCAAAAGCAACATTTTCTTATTAGCCGCATGCTAAGAGTTATTTGACCAAGATTTTGCTACTTATTGCATCCTTTTATATTCTGATAATTTCTGAGCTTATACATGTCTGTTAAATTTGTGTTTTATTTATATTATTTTATTTATTTATTCATAGGGAAGTTTTTTTAAATGGCTATTTGCCGTAAGAAAATGATGAACTCTTTACTTTGTTTTAAGGGCAAACGGATTAATCTTTCTTAATCGAGCTCCGCGCGATATACATAAATTAAAAAATATTTCATGCTTTAAAATTGTTTTTAAAACCATAGACAATCAATAAACTGAGATGAACTTTGCAAACAAATTCCATTTGGAAAAAATCCTGTTTGGTGATCTAAAAATTTAAATTGTACGATTACAAATATGTTAGATTTGTGTTTTTAGAATATTATTATTTTACTTGTTTATAAAAGAAGTATTAATTTCGTTAATTTGTCTTTCATTGTTTGATTGGTGGGGTTTTTTAATATTATTCTTTTATTTTTTCATAAAGGAAGTATTAATTTCGTTATGCAAAAATAGTCAGAAACAAATGCTGAAAAATGTTTGTTGCTTTATGTGCAAAATGTTTATTATTATTATGTATTCAAACCGGCACGTGATAGGATACACTTAAAAAAAACCATGCTTAAAAATTATTTTAGAAAATATAATACGTCAGTCAATTAAGATACAGTTTTTAAACAAACTGCATTTGAAAGTAATTTTTTTTCCTATGCGACAAAATTGAAAATGTACGATGGTCAGGAGATTAAAATATTGCAGTAGCGGAAATTTCAAAACCGAAATTTGATCGTGAAGTGTTGCCATTCGAAAAATGACGTCAGCGTTACGCACAGATATGTTTGTTCTTTAAATATAGATACTTAATCAGTAAAATATAATAAAGATCAGTTATTAAGATGTGGTTATCAATTGAGGCTCTTATGCTTGGTATTCCGGAATGAAAAACAGCAATTTTCACCTTCTCAAATTTTGCATACGCACTTCTGATATCTTTATTCATAATTTTTACAAAATTTGTATTTTGTTTGATCATTTAAAAACCACAAATCAAAACTTGAAGTCACGATTGTCAGCAATGTGAACAGACCTTTTATGTGAACAGACCCAGCCTTTACTTGAGATTCTGATCTCAATTCCGGAGAGTAAAATTTCCGTATTTTATGTTTTTTAGACGCATTTGTGTTAAAATGTTTAGTTTTATCTAAGAAAAGGATCGTTTTCTTTTAAATATAACTTCATTTTCACTTAAATAAGCATTTCGCCTAGTGTCTAAATCTTAGTATTAGTACACATGCAGAAGGAAAAACAATATGGAAAATTCATGAGGAAAAATGCGTGTTTTCAAAAACAGTATGTTATGTTCCGTTATTATGCTCCTAATATAATATTCTGCTCCTAATGGGATTTTGCGACACTAAACCCTATACAACAATAAAGATAAAAATACCTCATTATTTCTCTCTTATCTGCAATAATAAAAGCTATCTAATTTTCACCATTTTGAAGAAATTTCATAAAATGATTTTAAAATTAAAATATAAAAGTGGGGATATTAAAAAAAAAAAAAACAGATAGTGCGATCCTATCCCTCTATAAATGAAGACCTTTCATTTTAAAAATTATTAGCAAAATTGGTTCAGCAGAAAGATCAGGGCAGATGACTAAAAACACACTTGTGTTTTAAATATATATATTATATAAAATTAGGAAAAATTAAATGAAGGAAATCATGTTATTTTGATAAAAATATAGTAGAATGTCCTAAAGAATAGCATTAAAATTTTATGATTCGAGCGAATTTTGGGCAAAAACATCAGGAACATGATATTATTTTAAACCACGCATTATTTGTTTGCTTGAGTAACTCGGCGAAGCAAATCCATCTAGGCGAGAATCACCACTTTCTGTAATATAAATCGCTATTATTTGCATGTCACCTCTCTTATATAAAGACACTCTAAATTTTTGTAAAACCTTTCGTTTTATCAGTGTGTGATTTGGATTACATTATTTTCAAAAGTGTACCATTTTCACCTGTGAAGAATTTCAAAGCAGCTGGGCTGTGAAAATGACTGCACTTCTACTAAACATAATTCAGGCTTAAGAATTAAAATAAAATGACGTCATTTGCATCCGCTAAAACAATCCACTCTTAAACTTCGTCTATAGAAAAGTATGCATATGACGTCATTTCCTGACATAGTCCCTATTTTAATTTCAACTTTTTTTTCAGGTTTTATGAGAAAATGGCAACAAAAAGATACAGTATCTCCTATTTTCGACTATTTTCCGTTTACTTTCAATGACTTTCAATAGAAATGGGATACTTTTGTTGCCACGATAAGAAAAATGGTATTAAAAACTACAAAAAAATTAATATCTCAAAAAAAAAGAGCATTTTTTTTCCTTATACGACGGTGTAAAAATTTAAAATGTGCGATGTTTAGAAGTTTAAAAATTTCAGTAGAGAAAATTGCAAAATCAGAATTTTATTTCAAATTTCAAAGTGTTGCCATTCGCAAAATGACGTATGCGTTACGCACAGATATGCTTGTCCTTTATAATATTGATAGTCGTAATTTCTAAATTTGTTACTTGATGAGCATCATAGTAGGTCATATTATGCATCTCAAGGTTTACACCTTCTTTTAAAATTTCACGAAATCCTATCAAGCCATTTGTTAGAATTCATGCGAGCAGTAACCAAAATCAACGTTTTCAGAAAATTGATTTAAAGATCCAATCACCTTTTCATAACATAAAGAGTGCTCAAACTTCTTTTGTCATAACATCCCTTCTAAAATAAATATTTGCATGGCGTTTCCTTTAAAATATTCTTCGAGGATAAAATTTTAATATAAGCTATTAAATAAAAAAATATTTTTTTTGGACACTTTCAAAGGTACCTCACCCAAAAGAGTTTTAATGCCTACGAAGCATTAGTAACACACACACACACACACACACATATATATATAATCGAAAGTTGCGGTAAAGGGCACTGAAACTGTTACAGGTTTCCTTCAGTTCCAGTACAATATAGTCCAAGTTAGCTGTGCTGCTATTACAGTTTAATATGCATGAGAATGGAGAAATAAAAAGGATGAACTATAAATAAGATCAATGTCACGCAATTCATGGAGCTGGTAAAACAAAGTGAGTTAACTTTCTCAAAAAATATTTTTTATAAAACTATATTCGTGAATAACTAAAATTAAGTATTCACGAATCTTGAATTTATTTTTTTTTAATTCGCGAATAATTAAAAGTCGCAATTGTCAAGGAATTAATGTATTATATTCTTTTGCAATTTTTTGCGTCATCTGTTTAAGACATCTTTTAACATTTTCACAAGATGACTTAAAAATTTGTGATTTTTTTTTTTATAAAACTTTAATATTGTTATCAAAAATATAAAAACGATAATATAATCTTCATAATTGTTATTTTTTGTGTGTGTATTTATAATACATATATACAGTAGAACCTCGGTAATCCGAAATTCCTGTTAATCTGAACCGATTTTATTTTCGACAATTGTACTTGAAGACATTAAATGAAAAGTTTAACTTACGAAATTTTCCGGATTACAGGATGAATGTCGGGAAAAACGCGTAGAAGTTAGAATTCAACAAAAAAAGGCAGAAAAGCATATTTTTTTTGTTTTGTTTTAAAACAGCTTTAATAGAATTTAAAAAAATACTCTATAATGTAAAAGTTCAACACATGTACACGAATATAAAATCAAAACGTGCACGGTAGGCCTACTCGTAGAAGCCACATCTTAAGCAAATCTCGAATATCAGTTTATTTGCCAGTCACTAAAAAATTCTTTTCCAAAATGCAAAAAGTATTTAATTCAGATGATAAAAATTTGTTTTCCTTCCAATACAGTTAAACCTCCCTAAAGCGAACACGTTCCGTTCCAATAAAAATTGGCCTTTCCGAGAGGTGATCGCTTAATGGAGTTCATGTTTAAATCTAGATTTTAATTGTTGAAAAGGGTAACAATGTTACATTTTTTTTCACATTCGGAAAAAAAAATGAAAATTTAAGTATCAAAACAAAAGTTAATTACATAAGTTAATTACTGCAGAGCTTAAAAAATGAATACATTGACGTTTGCTTTAAGTTTATGGTTTTATCTTTTATAACTTTTATTTCGATGTTCAGTTATAATGTAAAATAAATGCTTTTTTTTTTTTTTTGGACGGGAACAAATTATGACGATTTCATTAATTTATCTATTTGTTTGAGATTTTCCCCACATAATAGGGCAGGGGGGGGGGGGTTATTGACTGTCATCCTTAATTTTTCATCAGAGTTAAATTCATTGCCTAAAAAAGGAACAAAGGGGTTTAAACACTTAAATGTTACCGGAATAAATAAAAGTTTTAAACCGAGTTTAGAAGTTTGATGAATAATGCGCTCGTCGGAATTATTATTCTAACAAAACCATCTTCAAGCGACCAGGTAAAAACGGAATTTGTTTCATTTCCTTCAAAAAAATGGGTCGCTCATGGAAGGAGTTCAACTGGGAGGGTCTCTGAATGGAGGTAAAAATTAGTATTGAGCCTAAGGGAATAAATTTCGTTTCATGAAAAAATGGTCGTTCAGGGAGTTGGTCGCATAGAGAAGTTTCACTGTAGTCTGATTTCGCAAATTATCTACAAAAATTGTTTTTTCTTCACCAGTTGTCGACATGCGGTGACTGAGGTATGCATACAGATTCGCGATTTTGAACCTTTTGTTAGGGGTTGTCACGTATTTCCTCATTCTGAAGTTCCATTGGTTTATTAGCCCCGGTACGGTATGCTATTTCTTTCTCCCAGCTTGTTTTGTGTCCAAAAAATAACATTAGCTTACAGACGCTAGCAATAAACAAAGTAGATGTATCATTGTACAATTAAATGCTCTATAGCATTTTTTTTTTAAATTTCTAAACATCGCACATTTTCAGTTTTTATATCATCGTATTGAGAAAAAAAGGTACTTTTTAATGCAATTTATTTGAAAACTGCATCTATATTTGTTTTTGAAATATTAATTTTTTTGTAGTTTTTAGCGACATTTGTTTCATTTTGGCAACTCAAGTACGCCATTTCTGTAGAAAGTAAAGAAAAAATTGCTGAAAAATAGCAATTATATCTTTTTGTTGCCACTTTCTCATAAAATGGAAAAAAAATCATTAAAAAAAATTAAATTGAAAAAAATTAATTAAAATACGTGCTACTTTGAGAAAAATATAAATGAAGGCTTTATGATAAAACAGGGAGCTATTATAAACTATACTTAATTTTAAGTTTCTATATTAATGCAAATGACGTCATTTTACATAAAATAAAAGCGTGTGCTTTAAGTCTTAAAACTGAAATATGTTTTGCAGTAGAGTCCCGATTATCCCAGTCACGCTTAACCAAGTTATTTTCTTCTGATGGACTGGTGGCTTCTATTATTATGAAACAGCCGTTATAAATGAAGCGTTAGGTGAAGATGAAAGAGCTGCCGAAAAAAGTTAGAACTCTGATTTTCTGGTCAGAATGGAAAAAAAAAATTGGCCATAATTTTTTAACGCTTCATTTATAATGGCTGTTTCATAATAATAATAGAAGCCACCAGTCCACCAGAAGAAAATGAAGTAATGGAAATGCCGGGGCGACACTAAATTCTGAAAAAGCAGAATTCCTGTTCTCTACTTATAAACATCTTTAGTCATTAAACAAGGAGTATTATTTTTTTTCCCGAAAGTCGTGCCGGATTATCCAGCATGCTGTATCTTAGAGCATTGGATTATATTGCCAGCCAAACGCATTGGAGGATATTTACTGTACTACTGAGTACTTAAAACTTACATTTTTTTTAAAGCGTATCTTTTTCATTTCTATTTTTAGCGGAATTTCGGGTAATCCGAATTTTTTGTAATCTGATCATGCACCGGTCCCAATTAGTTCGGATTAACGGGGTTGTACTGTATATATATATATATATATATATACCGGGTGTCCCAAAAATGACTGATGTATTTTAAAATTCAAAAACTTGCAAACGGTGACAGGTATTAAAAAAATTCTTACAGGAGAATTATGAAAGATGTCAGGAGTATTTATGCTGCGATTTTCAGCCTAGTTACAAATAGCATTGATAGATGGCGCTTCAAGCTATAACCGCTACTTTCAGCACGATTTTTCGACCTCTCTCTTCTTCCATGCGAAAAAAGGAAGTTAAAATGCTATGAATGGATCCCGAAGTACCAAAAATCGGGTCTGGACTGAGCACATATTGTTCTCAGCGCCATCTATTGATTGATATTCGAACTAAAATCAAAAATCACTGTAAAAAAACTCCTGACATCATACATAACTCTCCTGCAAGAATTCTTTTAATATCTGTCACTGCAAGTTATTGAATTTTAAAATCCATCAGTCATTTTTGGGACACCCGGTATATATGTATATATATATATATATATATATATGTATGTATGTATATAATATACACTAATTTAGAATTGGTTTTAATATCAATGGGTAGTCAATTTTTTTTTCTTTCAAGAGTAAACTTATTAGTCAAATAAAAACTTTTAACGATCTTTCGATTAATACAATATGTTAAAATATATATATTTGCATAATTAGATTTACAGACCTGCACTTAATATTTTTTTTCTGGTAAAAAACTACAATGAAATCATTTTTTACTATTTTATAAATGGTAAGCATTGAAGAGAAATTTGATTTACTGTCCCGTAAAAACATAACACGAAACAGCTTTTACAGTGACAGAAGGAAGACATGTTAGACGTTTGGAAATTTTTTGCTCATTCTTTTAATTGTATTATATATAGGTACTTTTTTTTATTTGAAACATAAAGGTTAAATTAAAATATCAGAAAAATAGAAAGAAGTTCTCATAAATGTATGTAATCTTTTTTTTTCTATAATTTTTCGCTAATTAGAATTAATTTTCTGTTATTTGAGATAATTTCATTTTAGTGCATAAAAAATTCTGATAAAAACGAAATTCATGATTTTCTCTACAACAACAACAAAAAAACCATTAATTATACCATTTAGTAAAAAATATTTGTATTTCAGAAAAAAGTCATACATAAATTTTAATTAGTACTGTAATATCCGTTGACTTCCTCATTTATCATTATTGACACTCATTTAAAACTGATTCAATAAATAAATAAAAAAAAAAATCTAAATAAAAATCGAATTACAATTTATGTATTTTTATTTTTCTCCTCATATTTATAGCAATTTGTATCACATTGTTATAAAATCTCGAAAATATACAATACAAAACCAACAAGAAAGAAAAACCATTCGTCAAGTATAGATAATGAAACTTTTTCCATCACATTCTGAATAATGTAACAAAACTTCACCATTTATTATGTTGAAAAAAGATGTCTAATTGAAACATTTCAAAACGTATAACACATTTGAAAACCCAATTTCAACAATTCCCATCTACAGTCGATAAATTATTCGAATTCTTTGATCAGCTCTGTATATGGTATATAGATTTGTATCTATAAACTACATGCAACAAAAATTTAATTGAGTTTGGAAATACATGCCAAAGTTGAAAATTCCCTTTCAGCAATTTATGATAATAAGGAGAATGGTACGTGAATTCGTTTACGCAGCACTGCTGCATACGAAATATACATTGTATAAGAAACGAGTAAAACGCAAACAAATAGTTAAATTTAAAAGCGTACACTAAAATTAAAAACGCACTTCCAGCAATTATTGCTCAAAGACCGATATCTTTTGCATGTTCTTGTAAATGAACGATAAATGCTATGAATGACTTATTCAAGAGTAATCATCTCATACTGAAATTCGATGATTTATATCAATTTCAATACATTTGAAAGAGCGTAATGTCATTAAAACACTCTTTTGAATACCCTTGTAAATGAACTATTAATGCTACATACTTTACATCCAATACAAAATATGTAATGGTAAACATCATTAACATATATCAATTGCATGAAAATCTGAGAATATTTACACGAATTTGAGCGTCGAAAGACAGACGGACAGCAAACCGAATTCATAAACACCTCTCAACACTGTTGCAAAGTGTCATAAATCAGTACTCCTTTTGAGTTACCCTATTAAATATTTTGGAGTTTTTTATGGATTTCAGGTTTTATTTTTAATTACTCAATTTTAATTTGCAATAACCATAATGAAATAAAGTCCTTAATATCGCACCTCTTACAATCTCATCAAGTATGTGCTATCGCTAGGTCAAAACTGGCTTAACAAGTGTCTAGCTGCAAGGCGTGAGTCGTATGAGCGCCCTGGTTAAATATTCAATTGTATTTACTAACCGTTATTTTTATTATGTTTGTGCAAACCAAAAGATTTTTTTAACTTCATTTTACAGCGAAAAATCATTTTCAATGTAAGTGCTGTTCTTAATTATTGTAACGTAAATACAACCACATAATCATGTAGTTTAACTAGATATAGCTGTAAGGCTCGCCGGTACAGTCGGTCCTATTGCAATGTTTTGTTCTTCCTAATATCACACCCTTACTGAAGTCCTAATATCGCACTGTGCAATATTACGCAAACTGATCAATTTAAGGGTCTAAATGTCAATTTTTTATTTATGAAGGAATTTGTATAACTTTTTTTATGAATGTGTTTGCCTTATAATAGAAAAATGTTTGAAGACCATGAATTTGCAGTAGAGTGAGACTTCTGCCGAGACTTTTGACAAGTATGAACAATCTTAAGACGCTGTCTGTCCTTCACTGACAAGTCGTCCATCTGAAACAAGTGAAATTAGACAGGAACAACCTGAGCCTCAGCCTGTATACAACCATCCAGTGGTTTCGAACCACCTGTAAAGAAGAGTGACAAGTTTAATCGAAAACAGTCCAGCCGTGTTTTTTCCTTGCCATCACCAAAATATACCGAAGTTTTTCCGAAGGATATAACCCCTTTGCCACATCTGAATGGGAAGAGCGTCCAAGTAAACAAAAGAGCACGACCAAGTAGCTCAGGAACGGTTCTGACAAGTACTCCATATAAATAAGAACAAAAAACTTCTTAAAACACCATAAAAAATTATTAAATGCGCTATGCCTTTCGAAAGATCTGAGTCTTTCTTCAGATCTTTCGAAAGGCCTAGCGCATTTAATATTTTTTTATGGTGTTTTAAGAAGTTTTTTGTTCTTATTCAGTCACACCAGTTTTAACTTATTTCCTTTACTCCATATAAAGTAAAAGTTGTTGAAGATCTTACAAAAAAGAAAAAGAATAAGTTTGAGAAAAAAATAAAATGTCTCCCCAAAAAAGAAAAAAAAATAGACCTAAGAAGGAAGCTATTAGAAAGAAGAAATAAAAGTTGAAACTTCATCCATTATTGAAGACATCTTCAGATTCAGACGAAGATCCTGATCCACCGTTCTACTGATGACGATGAGAGCGTAAATGATTGTGAATTTCCTTTCTGTAATCAACTTTACTCAACTGACATTAGTGGAGGAAAACTGATCATTTGTTTTAAATGTCGCATTTGGTGCCATGAACAATGGCTGTAGCTGCTGATTACAAAACATACATTTGTGTTTTTTTGTTTAAATAAGCTAATTTCCATTCATATATACAAATAACAATTTATAGTCCGACTTCTTTGTAACATATCATAATCTGACAAAAATGAGTTCTTTATTAATTATAATAATAATAATAATATAAAATGTCTATTAAATTCATTTGATTCCCTATTCCCTTTTTATGATTGCTACAAAAAAGTGTTCCAAATATCGCCCTGTGCGACATTAGGATAACTTTTCTCGAAACCTCCTAAATGTACCTTTTGTGGTTTTACATTTCATATTTATTATAATTTGAGCTATTGAACTGATTGTATGTGGCATGAAGAATGAATAACGCACCTACGAAAACCACGTGAATGTTATTAGTTAAATTGAAAATTACCAAAAATATATAAAATTTTAAAAAGGTGTGCGATATTACGGACATTACCTCTATCATTAAATAATTCTTGTACATTGATAGATCTTTTGAACGTCACACAATATTTATATTTAAAATATCCTCAAAAATTTTGATTTCTGAAAAATCAGTCTAACATAAATAATCACTAACAGGCGGATTTGTTCAAACGTACTTTTAGGTAGTGAAAATCGGAGAATATAGAATTCTAGAAATGAGCGGAATATTATACGAAACACACTTCAAAAGTCTCAAAATACTACTTAAGCAGTTACATACACAAGAAACGGGATAAAATATTCCACAACAGAATAGAAGTCTCCATCGATTGTAATTCATTATCACGTCAAACAACTGATCTACTATATATCTAATACTCTTCTCATTCATAACTCTGTGTTAACGAATATTTTAATATCTACATATGTCTACCGAAATTTTCGCGACAGCCAATGAAAATAAAACAGAACGAGCACTGCCAGCTCACTTCTTCTCTTCTCTTCTAAAAAAAAAAGCTCTTGCCCACAGGACAAATGCTCGCAAGGAATCAATTTGATATGCTACGTTGAATTTCCGAATTTCATAATAAAATATCTAAAACAAAAGTAATTAACTACAGAAAACATTGAAAACTTTACTAATCAGCTTCATATTTTCACATGTATAGTATAGTATAGTATACATATATAACCATAATATAATACTACAATTCGCCATCTTTTTTTTTATAACAATTAATAAACTGTGTATCAACAGATGACACAGACAATATATATAATAAATCTGGATCAACTATTATTAATTTAACTAATCATTAATGATTTTTTTAAAACCTAGATCCCAATCACTAATATATGAAGTATTAAAAAATTAAAACACTCAAAATTGGCGAAATGAAAATATCAACAGGAAGGTGAATGCATAAAAAAACAAATAAATAAAGGTATATATGTAGGAAAACATAAATATCTGAAATATTTTCTAAAGCAATTTATAACTAAAACTATATATATAATTTTCTTCTAATTAAAAAATCTTATGAAAATACAAAACGATGTGTTGCTGGAAAGAGAAATTACTAAATTACTAATATACCATCTAAAATGAAATAGTTTAGTTCAATTCTAAAAAAACTGAAGTTTAAATTTTCTAATATAACTCATAAAATAAAACGAAATAATTTCTGTAAAAAAATCCAGATACTTTTTTAAACATATAAAACGTAGAGTGGCTTGTAAAAAAAAAAAAAAAAAAAAAAAAAAAAAACAAGATGAAAAATTTCTCAAAATTAAGAATAACTTAATTAGTAATTCAGAAAAACATGGCATTTAGAATTATCGCGGTTTCTCTTATTTGTTAACTGTTTAGAAGATGAACAAAAAATATAAATTTTGTAGAATAAAATATTAATATAAAAACGGTTTGCAGTTGATTTAATAAGTGTGTTTTACTGATTGCATTTCAGATTAGTTTTGTTGAATATTCACAATACCAATATCTTTTCTCAAAAAAAGCAAAATCCTTTTGCGAGTTTGTGCGAGTTCAGGATGTGCGGTACAAATTCGCCCGACCACTTTGAGATATGTTCAAAATAAAAAGAATATTGCCCAGTTAAACTGATGGCATTGAACTCACAAGCTATTCACACTAATTATATATTATACTCTTATTTCAAAGAATAATTCCCCTCGAAAAATAAATGAAGGGATTAGCCCCCGTTCTCCCCTTTTATACTTAACCAAAGAACCTCTAAATATATTCAGGGAAGCTCTTTAACATAATAAACTGGCATACCAAATTTGAAGCAAATTAGATAATTCAGCATGAAAAAAGGCCATTTCGCTAAATTAAGCTGGGTATTAGCTCCCTCATTTCTCCCTATGCTGAACCAATGAACCTTCAAATCTAATCAGAAAAGCTCCTTATCAGAATGAACCTAGAAAAAAAATTAAACTAAATTAGATAATTCTGCATGGAAACCCATTTATCTAAATTAAGGGGAGGGGACACTTGCCCCCCTTTCCCCCTTTTATACTTAACCAATGAACCTACAAAGCAAATAAGGAAAGCCATATCGGAATAAACTGGTATATCAAATTTGAAGCAAATTGAATAATTCTGCATGAAAAACTCATTTATCTAAATTATAAGCGGGGACAAGCTCCAGCCTCCTCTTTATACTTAACCAATAAACCTCCAAATCTAATCAAGGGAGCTACTTAACATAATAAGCCGGTATACGAAATCTGGAACAAATCGAATAATTCTGCATGAAAAACCCATTTATCTAAATTAAGGGGCGGGGTAGCCCTTTTTCCTCTCTTTATATGTAACTAATGAACCTCCAAATCTAATCAAGGCAGCTCCTTAACATATAAACCGGTATACCAAATTTGGAGCAAATCGAATAATTCTACATGAAAAACACATTTATCTAAATTAAATTGACGGACTAGCCCCCCCCCCCATTGTACTTAACTAACGAACCTCCAAATCTGATCACGGAAGCTCCTTAACATAATAAACCGGTATACGAAATTTGGAGCAAATCCACAATTCTGCATAAAAAAACCCATTTATCTAAATTAAGGCGGGGGGCTAGCCCCCCTTTCCTATTTTTATACTTAACTAAGGAACCTCCAAATCTAATGAATGAATACCAAATTTGGAGCAAATCGAATAATTCTACATGAAAATTCATTTATATAAATTAAGGGGGGTAGCCCCTTTTCCCCCTTTATACATAAGTGATGGACTTCCAAATTTAATCAGGGAAGCTGCTTAACATAATTAACCGGTATACTAAATTTGGGGCAAATCGGATATTTCTGCATGAAAAACCCATTAATCTGAAATAAGAGGGGGAGGGTAGCAAGCCCCCTTTCCACCGTTTATATGTAACTAATGAGCCTCCAAATCTAATCAAGGAAGCTGCTTAACATAATAAACTGGTATACCAAATTTGGAGCAATTCGAGTATTTCTGCATGAAAACCCCATTTATCTAAATTAAGTGGGGGACTAGCCCCCCTTTTCCCCCCTTTATCCTTAACCAATGAACCTCAAAAACGAATCAGGGAAGCGCCTTATCAGAATGAACCTAGAAAAAAAATTGAAGCAAATCGGATTTTTCTATCAAAGGTTATCGTGTTATGTACGTACATACGGAACCGTCAGGCACATAAGATCGGCTTTGATAGCCTCTGAGCTAAAAATATCTTCTTTTTTTTTTTCAAGAAGTTTGCGAGAATTTAATTGATTAGATAAAACCTTACAAAAGAATGCCAGGGTTTGAAACTTATATGGAGAGTTTATGGAACTTTTGGCACGTAGTTGTTCCGCTGATTTTCATTGACACTGCTCGGAAACTGTTATTTTTCGGATGTCAAATTTCGATCATCCCCTTTGCAATAGTTTTTTCTGTTCATATCGGCTTACCCCACCCCATTCCCTCAAAATCAAATCTGAACATAACTCTAATACTTTAAAAAAATTATCCCCCCCCCCTTTCCTCGTGTAGGTGAAATCATTAATTTAATTCAATCTTTAACACCAAACAGAATTTCATCTATGTGCTTTTTTTTTTCCCTTTCTGTAACGACTTTAGTTCAATGCTTTTAAATATTCAGTTTTATAATTATTGTTTTGTCAGTTGCACTTTGCAGTTATCAAAATCCGTTCTTGCAGAATCAATTTCTGTGTGCTAACACTCTTTGTTTAAAAAAGTAAAACAAAAAATATATAATTGCAGCTGTCGTCTTTTACACTACGTCTACATTTTCTTTTCATCCGCTTTCGCCAACGTTGTAAATACGTCTTTCTTAATTGCTACTAAAAATTTGACAGTTGAAAAGAACTAACACAAAAAATTAAAATGTATTTTAACTTTGCCTCAAAAATTATTACAGATACTTTATCTTGATTATATTTCAATCTACAATCATTTGCCACTGCTCTGCATTTCGCACATTTGTTTTTGTTGCGCAATAATAAATTATTTAGTCTAATTAATGCTTTAACGAATGTATTTAAAAGTAAATTTTTGTCGCCGCTTAGAAGTGCAGAAGAATCTTTTATTTTGCAATTCTGTGATTCTTAGGTCTAGAAGGGACACTGTATTACATTCCTCTAAATAGTCTCGCCAAAGCTTTGTTCATCTTCGTTCAGTCGCTAAAACCTTTGTAAATTGGTAATAGTCTGTAACGTCAAGCTACGCAGATTTCTAGCGAAAGTAATCACTTCGCTTCTGATCGCTATGCACAAAGGTCCCAAAAAGTGGCTCGCCTGTTTATTTATGTATTTTTGCGGAGCACCTCTCCATGTACTCTCCATTTAATCTGGATATACGCTCTGTAGATTCTCCACGTTATGTTCTAACACAAACTTGTTTCATCTGTTGAAATAAATTATTTGTTCCTGTGTACTTTGTTGGGGGTTTTGACAATTCCATCATGAACCCGGCAACTACTGTTAAAAGATGAACATCACCGTCACACCTTTGTGTGTTCTTTTTTTTTTTTTTTTTTTTTTTTTTTTTTTTTTTTTTTAAAGTATGTATATATATGAGCCAAAAATACTTATAATTTTAAATGAAGAATTTTTTTTTTAAATATTTCATTGATGACATTTATATAGATATAATTTTTCATTTTAAAAGTGTGAGGTAGGAAACAATGTGTAAAGTGTGAAGAGTCTGACTGTTTTTTATTGATTATATTTCTTTAAAGAACATGCAATTAGCTTTTTTTCTTTCATAGCCGCCTCATAAACATTAGATAGCGAATAGCAGAGGCAAATAAAGCTTGTTCGTTTTGTTTACTTTCATTCTTTTAAAATTAAATACGAGGTTTCTCTTCTACTGATAAAATGAAATCATGAATTGATATTTCTGATTCGATATAGACTTCGGATTTTCTATACCAAATGAGCAGTTGGAATAATTTTGGCCGAAAATAATTATATATAAAGACAAAGTCTGGTATTAATCTGAACTGTGGGGCTATTTCTAATTTAGAAAAAATGATACAGCGTTATAAAGATAGTATAAACAACAAGGTATATATACAAAGTGTACAATATAGATAGTGCTTAGGTATTAACATTGAAGAAGTCCACGAGTTTACGTCAGCACTAAATTATTTTCTCAAGAGCTCGATAAACATTTTTACGAAAAATTTATGATCTTTTTACCTAATACAATATGTTTCAAAGAAAACTTAAAAATGCATAAATAGAAACATAAACATTTTTACAACGGAATACTATAAATATAAAATTTAAATGTAACACTAAGATTAACTACTTATGCAGCACAAAGTATTAAAAAACAGTCATTTTGCGATACACTAAGAAATTGTCTATATCTAAGTGAAGCAACTAATTATCTTATGACATTGTTGATTGGTTTTATCTGCAAATATATCTCATGCTGACTAAATTTAAAAAGATCTAGAAAACTGCTATTTCAAAAGAACTCAGACAGGATGCATTTCTTAATAAATATGATTACAAAATTCCATTTGTATTTTAATTTTTCGAGATATCTTTGAAGTTTATGTAAATATATTGAAATTTAGAATAAATGTACATGCCAAAATATTTACTTTCGATTAACACTTCTGACATGGTATAGACGGTGTTTTAATAACATAATAATGATAACCTTAAACATTTCGTTTTTTATATATTTCGTTAACTAAGCATTAGATATCTATCAACAGAAATATAGTAAACATCCAAAATTCATGCTTCGCTTGACAGTTACGTTTCGTAAATTGGTCAGGGACACGAAATTCACGAAAATGTCAATTTTTACATTTTGGGTCTAAAACATACGCTATACTTTTGACAATGAAATTAAGTAAACCGCATATAAATTATATAATTATATAACCGTATATAAATGGAATATGATATAGCTGTTAATAAGTTGTACAGTCTGTGTATAATATTTTAAATCATTTTATATTAGAATGCACTTTTCCAAGTATCTCGTATATAAACTGTTATAGTTATTTTTTTATAAAGCATAAACTTATCAATCTTCGCACAATTATTTTCAGTTATATATTTATTAAAATGTGGTGATAAGTTCTATTGTGTTCATTTATTTGTTTCGGGAGAGGATTTTGAAAATTTGATTCACGGAATAAATAAATAATCATGATAATTAATTTTTAATAAAATGTATGTATATAATTTAATAATTTACTCTAATAATTTAGCCTAATGTTATAAACAGAGATCCTAGAATTTAATTCTTCATTTAATGTATCCTTGTTTTCATAGTTAAAGCATGACATGCAGTCAAGGTGTCATACATATATTTTTTATTGACGTTTGCGCAACATCCTTCTCCAAAGTCTGTATAAAAATATTTATTATACTACTTCTTATAATTCAATCTTAAATGTATACCACTGCAAGTTTAACTGGAAAATGCAACAAAACATGTTGAATATATTTTTTTTTTCAAATAATGTTGTTATAAATTTTTTGGAATATGTTTGGTAATAAAATTTAAATAACTGAACTTAATAATAGCATATTTAAATAGCAATATATAAGGATAAAGATAATCTTTTAATTACGGGTCAGGAATAGTGGCTTTTATTATACTGAATCATAGCACAATTTCGAAAAACAAGTCTTGTAGTAGTTTTCTGTTGAAATATTTCTAGTATAAGTGTATCGCGGTGATTCTTTTGGGGAAATTTATAAAATACAAATAATAGTGATCTGGAACGTGTATGTCTCGAGACGCAGTTAAAGGATTAATATAAATTTATGAGATAACTCTTAATAATAAAGATGTAACGTAATAAAGATGCCACGTAATAAAGATGTATTCAATGTTTATTTGGTTATCAACGTAAAAAAATAACAATCAGTTTAAAATTTTAAGAAAAAATTCTTAAAGATTTCAGAACAATATTAGTTCTTTATTCGAATCGTACAATCTGAATCGAACGTTTCCGCACCACTAGAAAAAACCGTATATTAAATAATTAACAATATAAATAAAAATATATTGTTTAAATATTAGATTCTATAAAAAAATGTGTATGATAATCACTTATAATGAATCAAACTAATATAAAAATTGCTAATAATACCTTTATTTAGATAAACGTTTTGTTGCACAAACAGCGACATTTTAGAGATCATTCTTGACAGATATATATATATATATATATATATATATATATATTTTTTTTTTTTTTTTTTTTTTTTAACAAGAACTTGGTAAATAATATCACGAGACTTTATGTATAATGAAAACCAATGCAAAAATAAAAGAAATTAAAAATGATATTTGTGAGCGTGAATTTGTTTCTACTATTGTTACTAAAACTGCTTACAATATTTCCAATGATTTAGTCTTCCTTGAGTTACCTAAAACTTGGATAGAAGTGCTATGCAGGTTTAGTAACAATAGTAGAAATTAATTCATGCTCACAAATATCATCTTTATTTTATTATATTTTTGCACTGGTTTTCATTATACATAAGGTGTCGGGATACTATTTACCAAGTTCGTGTTTAAAATAAAAAATTATGAAAATATTTCTATAAAGAATGATCTTGAAAATGTCACCGTTTGTGCGATGAAAGATATGTTGATTTAAATAAAAGTATTGGGTGAGTGCAAAAGTTCTACCCGTTTTTTAGCGAAAACAGAAAGGCGGAGAACACAAAAAGTTAAGAGCCTAAGAATTCACGCATGCACCATCATTATGTATGACCTCTTGTTGTCTGTCTGGCAATAAGTTAATTCCATGCCGATAAAACTCGCTGTTTTACAGTCAAAACACTGTTGTAACACCGTTTTTACACTCCACACCATTGTCCTAGTCTCCACATCATTGATAGTTGGGTGACCAAAGGTGTTGTGTAAGAATAATAAAAATGTGATAAATCGAAAGTGCAAGGTAGGGGCTATACGCTGGTTGAAGAAAAATTTTCCAACCAAGGCCCAGTTATTTTTGCCGAGCCCTTAAAGCAACATGAGGGCTCGCTTCATCGCGTTGAAAGAGAACCCCTCTGCGATTGATGAATGCTAGCCGCTTAGACGCGAGTTTTGCTCACAATTTGTCCAATTGTTGGCAGTAGAGGTCTGCCTTGATCATTTGGTTTGGTGCGAGGACCTCCTAGTTCGTTAATCTCCTGGCATTAAACCATACACTGAGCAAAACATTTTTGGAACGGAGTCCTTGTTTAGGTCAATGGAGTACCCTCTGTAACATCGGCACGTGGTCCTTTGACGTTTCACATTACGGTACAGTACCCACTTCTCATTAACCGTTACAATTCTGTTCAAAAAAAAGTTCCCTACTGTTACAGGATAGCAAAGAAACACAGTTGCTGACCCTCTCTTACCATTGCCTTGCTGTAAGCTGGTGTGTTATCCACTTATCGAACTTGGTGATGAAGTCAAGCGCATGCATCGGTCTTTTGACTGTTGTTCTGCGTACCGAGAACATTTCCGCTAATTCTTCGAGTGTTTGATGTGGGGAATTTGCTATGTTTGTTCCCAGATCCTCGTCAGAAACCACTTATAGGCGTCCAAAGTGGGCATGAACTTTACAGCTCCTGTCTCCGTCCCGGAATTTCCTATCCCAAGGGTAGCAGGTGCTATCGTCCACGGCATCTTCACCATAAGCATGAAAAATGCTGCGGCAAACTCCGGCTGCTTTATCGACTTTAACATACTCGTACCGTAAGCAATGTCTGACGGGCCTTGCTTGCTTGCCATGTTGTTTCCCGCTCCGCATGAGTTCTTCTGACAAATGTTGTGTCTATACATACTCTAGTACTGCACGTGTTATTATCCATTTTCCTGTCCTCGTAGCATAAGTTGTAACGACTGTATTCCACTTGACATTTACATATGCTCAAAACGGGTAGAACTTTTGCACTCACCCAATATTTTTATCACTATTAGTAATTTTTAGTTTAATTTTAGATTAGATTCTGTAAAATAATTCAAATATTCATACAAAATTGATAAATAGGTGCATTATCTGAATGTTAATAAAAAAAGTATCAAAATCGTAAACTTTACTGTGTCTCAGATGTTTTGCTTAAACCTTAACCGGAAACGTGCAGTCTGTGAGACGGTTGCGTCTACATATCTACCCTTTACACAAAAATGAACGCGTCCCCAATCTTATCACACAATCTAATCCTTACGCTACTGGTCCTCTGCCTCTTCCACCCATTTGCAACACCTGCGCATTCTTAGTTAATAAAAGAAAAATTATTTTATTTTCAACCCAGTCTGTGAGACGGCATGTTTCAGTTTATGTAATTTTTTTGCTCTGGGCTATTGATATGGAGGAGCCGTCAAAGTGGGTATGCTACAGTGATAGAAAAGACTGAAGAAACTGCTTTGAGATTGTATGATGAAGTAGTAAGTGACATAAGCGATATTGAAAGTATTTCAGATGATGATATATAAATTCTGAGCACGAAAGTGACTCAACTTTGTCAAAAATGCAGAAAAATGCAGATATTTAGAGCATGCTGCGATATATACTATTAAATGTTTTGTTAATTTTACTCTGTAATATTTTTTTCTAATTCATATCGTATCGAAATATTTAAAAATATTAGCATTTATTTAATTATTATGACGAAAATTTTATATTTTGAACAATAATGTGTAATTTCAAAATATTTTCTGTCTTCGACATTCAAAACTTATTTTTATGCCGTCATATTAAAACATTGGTCCTGTTAATGCATTACTATTAAATATTGAGTGTTTAAGTTCACTATTTGGTAAATTATTAGGAGTTCTTTTCTTTTTAAAATTTTATAGCATTTTTTTTTCAATTTAGCAGTCTTACAGACATTTTTTCCGTTTGTGCGCGGGATTTTAATGTTTCCGGTTAAGGTTAATAGAAAAAGTCACATTATTTATAATTTATTATGACGATATTTATTTAGTATCAATCTAAATTAGTATAGCTTCAAATAAGTTTGTTCGTATTGAATAAATAAAGTTTTGAAATACTATTGCTGGCAGAAAATACTATGTTTTTCCAATTGCCAATTTCAGTTCATTAGTAGAAGTTTATTGTTTTCCAATATTGAATGCTTCACGGGTTAAAATACCCAAAATGTTCTGAATTTGTTTTTATTCCTCGCCTAAAAATCTTCTACATACTAAAACGTTAACATTTTATTCGGAAAACCATTGTTTTGTACTATGCGTGTTGAGATTAAATCAAAGTCGTGCTGAAATCTCTACTTAGAGACGATAAAAATGTTGTAGAAAATCGAAATGACTCAACTAATTTACATGAGAAACCGTCAAATATATACATATACTACTGGATATAGGAAATCCCATGTATTTATGAAAACAGGCTGCGATTTCGGCTATGTTTCACCTTTTGCCGGAGATATCAAATGAAAGCGATCAGTCCTAATACATAATCGAAAGTGGCACTTTTTCAACATGGAGAAGAATAAAGAACCGGTCTGGTATTTTTTTATGCACCGCTAAAGTGAAAGCAGTGTGGACGCTGAGGAATTCTTCCTATGACCGGGAGATAGTGAAAGTACACTTTCGAGAAAGAAGGCATGAACATGGTCATCCTAGCAGGTGACAGTTTTCCGGTGACATTCCGCGAAACGTTACTAGCGGCAACTGAGTCATTTTGTTTTCTAGAATCGTTGTAGAAAATCGAACTGACTCTACTAATTTACATGAGAAACCCTAAAATATATACAGATACTACTGGGTATAGGAAATGCCATGCATGTATGAAAACAGGCTGCGATTTCGGCTAAGTTTCACCTTTTGCCGGATAGATCAAATGAAAGCGATCAATCCTAATGCATCATCGAAAGAGGCACTTCTTCAACATGGAGAAGAATACAGAACCGGTCTGGTATTTATTTTATGCACCGCTAAGGTGAAAGTGGTGTGGCCGCTGAAGAAATTTTCCCACGACCGGGAGATAGTGAAAGTACGCTTTCCAGAAAGAAGGCGTGAACCTGTCATATTTTCAAGCGACAGTTTGCCGGTGACATCTACCTTTGAGCACAACCCATTATGGACTGTTTATGGTTTATTTTTAGATGCTGTTTGGAAGATTTCTTAAAAACAAGTTGTTCTTGAACAAGCTGTTCTTGAAGTTTTGTTCTTGTAGTTCGTAATGTGTATATTTATTGTGTCCTTGAGGCAATGACAACGAGATTGGTTTTAATTTGACTTATGGACATATTTGGTTTTGATACTAATCCTCCAAATTTTTTATTACCATGAACATTTATTACACATGGTCGCCTACATATTTGTTTTCGGTCGAGTTTTTATTTCTAGTAAATACTCTGTATATCTTCACTTTGAACGAATGAAAAATTTTGAAATTTTAATAACTGTTTATATTTTTCGATTTCAACTTCAAACTTAAAATTTTTTTCAGCGTTTTAAGTAACCGACGTGAATTAAATACTCGTTGTTATACAGTTCAAGGAAAATGGCTGGTTGGTCGCAACAATTAGTAAGGTGAAACCAATCTAGTTTTTCTAAACTTTGGTTCAAACTATGCCTAGGCACCAAATTTCAAAGTCATTTGAATGGTAAGTTTATGAATTATAAACATTCAAATTTTAGTGTTTCTAATGACATTTTCATATTTTTATTTATAACTTCTGAAATTATTATCCTAATGTTCTAATTTTTTGTGTCGCAATAATACTAATATACCCAAACATAAATACGTTGAATTCGCAATTTTTATAATTTTCTGATATGAATTACGAAATTAATATTTAAAAAAATTATGAATTGCAACCTACAATTTTTTTGATGGATTCAGATTTATTAAGTCCTGCTTTATGGAAATCCAAAATTTCACGTTTTTCTTCCAAGTAGTTTCAAATTATGCTTCAAAAGCGGCAAAATGATGGTTTAAGGGACCGTCTATGACAGAAGTGACTAAATATTTTGAAATTTCTTATGCTATCCTGTAATGTTACAGGCTTAATTAACTGCTTAAGATGCCTTGATCAAGAAGGGAGCTCTCTCGGTTAACAATCGAGTATCGAACTTCAATTTGGATACAGCCCTTAAAATACGCTTGCTTAAAAATAATTAATTTCTTGGAAACTTATGGTACGAATTGCATAAAAAAAATTTTTTAGACTAATTGAAGGGTGCAGAGTTCATTTATGCTGTGAGAATTGTGTGCTGCTATTGAAAAAAACAAAGTTATGGTTCGTTTTAATATATAGATGGTCCCTTAAGCAAATTTTATATACATCATTTAAAAGTAGAATTTATTTCCAATCGTTCGGTATCAGTAACTTTCTTCTACGATAATTTGTTGAGGAGTAAGTAGGGGGTGTTTACATATTTTTTCACGACTGTACCTAAACATTTTTATATGGTAGTTTTTTTTTTTTTTTTTTTTTTTTTTTTTTTTTTTTTTTTTTTAACGAAAATCAAGAATATCGTATGTTTTATTTTAATTAAAATTTGAGTAGTTATTATGAAATTATTCCATCTATATTTCAATTCATTGCTTTTATCGTATCTAAGGACATGTCTAAACTTTTGAGGCAGACTGTATTACAATTTATTCAGAGAGAATAATATCATAGTATCAGTGGCGTGGCGTGAAAATTTTCGGTGGTCATCGCAATTATTTAAGTTTGTGGTGAAAAATTATTAACTCTAAAATTCAATGGTTGAATGTTCAAAAAAGAAACTTTAAATCTTACCTTCACTTATACATGAACTCCAAATGTTCTGCTAAAACTGGATCGTAGAGTTTTAAAAGCTTATTAAGAGTTTTAAAATATTGCTTGGTCATCGCCGCATCCAGCGGTGACCGGACGCCACGCCACTGCATAGTATTGCGTAATAAACCAATGTATGTTTAAACGTCCAAAATTAAATTGATTAGAATAAATAAGAATATCTAGAATTCCACACGTATCAACACACAGTGTTACACGATAACAAAAGGCGACTGTTCCTGTAACGTAATTTCCTAGTTAAATATTCGTAGTGGTTTGTCTTAAAACGTATTTATTTATCTTCTTAAAGGGTACTTTCCTATAAATTATCTCTTTGTTGCGAAACATTTATTTAAATCTTAATTTACCCTGTTACTTATTTACTGGTTTGTCTTAAAACGTATTTATTTATCTTCTTAAAGGGTACTTTCCTATAAATTATCTCTTTGTTGCGAAACATTTATTTAAATCTTAATTTACCCTGTTACTTTATCTTGTACTTATTCACAATGTATAATGCTTTGTTTATCTTAATTCCACTTAATATTAATATTTCGAGATGCATGCAACACAAAAGAAACAAAGCATGCATAGTAAGTGAAAATTTTAGTCAAAATATTTACGAAAAGTAATTTTACTAGAATAATCACATTTTAAGACAGGACAAACGACTGACTTCAAAATAAAGACAATATTCAAATTATTCAAAAGACAGATATTCAAAATATCTAAGAAATATTACTTGCTATTTTTAATATGATCTTCTATTAACAATTTGGCCTAATACCGATAAATGATCAGATGATCTTGAAAAAAAAAAAAATTCAGAAAACTAATAAGGGAGCTTTGAGTGAAACTCCAAATAAAAATATGTTATAAACTGCAAACTATGAACTTTCAAAAGTGAAGTTTGATAGTGAAATATGAACATTTAAATTTTCCAAGTTCTTTCGGCCAGAATTCGTCAGGAAATATTTCCATTAGTTGTATTTTCATTGATTGAAATACGTTCTTCGTTTGAATTGGGAAACATGGAATGGAGTATGGAATGGGGGATAGTAGGCCGAAACTACTTGGAAATTTAAGAATAAAATGTATATTTAGGGGAGAGTAGCCATATTTGGACCGCCGCTTTAATTAGACCGTTGCCACTATGCTGTTAATTACAGGAAGAGACGTCATCTACCACTGAAATGCTACTCATCAGAATGACTTCATTTATGATTAGAAGAAGCGCCCGCCTACCACGTGTTGTTTTTAGACAATTAAAAAAAATATGAAGTTACTTGTTTTGAGCTAATTTTTTTCTACTAAACGTAAGTGAATACTTTAAAGCTAAGGTAAGTTGTTATGTTTTCATATACATATCTAAATTCATCTGTTTATTGCGCATATTTTTCACGCAGATTTGTTTGATTTCGTTTTTGTTCTTAGTCTTGAGATTATCTTGAGATTATCTTGAGATTTAAAAAATGGCGCAGTTGCCTTAATTGGGTCAATTTAAGTTTCTTAAATTGGACCAAATATACAATCATAAATTTGAAAAGTAAGTAATACATTTTGAGGGCGATACGCTTTGTACACTATTATATATATATATATATATATATATTTTATAGTAAATTACTATTTCCATGCAAGGTTTTTTTTTTTTTTTTTTTTTTTTTTTTTTTGTATATCTGGATCAATTTCTTTATACAGTTTAGGCCTATATACACATAATTTTTTTACATGTTTTTGCAATAAATTTTGTTGCAATTTCTTTTATCTTATATGTATTTATATTTATAATTATTTTATTTGAATTCTTTATTCCTACGGCGTATTTGATTTACAGAATTGAATTCAAACATTTTCCTCTGGAGTATATTTGCGATTCCGTGAGGGGACGTTGGAGGCAGACTTGTTACAATTCTGGAGGGTGGAATTACACTTTTTTGCCATTAAAATACATAAAATCTCAAACCTTCCTGTGGAAGTGGTTATTTCAAGGCCGTGGGTATGGGAGGGCATCGGATTTCAACACTTTTTGACTATCTAATGATTGCGTTTGATTAATCGTAGCGTATTTTTTTTCAATAGAGCATATTTTTAAAACTTTTTTTTTTTAATTTAATGATGAAAATGTTGAAAACGACACAGACAAACTATCTGGAAGATAAATACCCGTGTCAGCAAAAGCTGTTAAAGGTATAGGAAACGAAAAGGAGACAGTAAGTTGTGAAGAACTTGACTTGCAAGAAGAGTGCTACTACAAAGCACCCCCCAAACCCAAAAAATCATTAGAAATGCTATCTCCCTTGCTAAATTCAGTTAAATCAAAGTACAGAGAGAGCCAAAAAACAGTTGTGCTAACAACTTCGCCATATAAAGTAAACCTTGAAAAAAAAAACGGACGACAGAAAAGAATTTATTTTGTTTGATTGTTTCATTAATCGCAAACTTTGCTGTTAATAAAATTTGTTATATTCCCTAGTCAATAAAACAACCTGATATTGTTTGGTCTAATTTAGGAGACTGGGGGGGGGGGGGTCCAACTTAGGCGACCAGTTGCTGAATTAGGACCACCTTTGACAATTTTTTCAAATTGAAATAAAATTTAAGATTTTCAAAAAGAAATTGATCTAAAGATTTATTTAGTTAGCAGATGAATATATTGACCCCGTGTAGTGATCTGTTTCAGACATTCCAAAAATCTAGTGAGTTACACCTGAAAATAAGCGAAGTGGTCCAAATTCGGCTACTCTCCCCTATAAGCTTGTATTAATTTTATTTGTCACCTTTTAAGTAAACGATGAACTTTATAAAGTTCATATTATGTATTTTATAATTGGATCAAGATGGAATATTGCATTTCGCATAATGTTTTTATTTAAAAATGTGCTCTTTATAAAAATGTATTCCTAAGAAAATTTATTTTGGTTATGCTGAGAACATGGATAATAACTTCATTTCTATCTTAAATTTACAAATTCGTGTCGCCAAAAATATTAAATATTCTTATTTATTCTTAAATTTCTTTCTGAATTTACGTTGGAAGGATAAAAGTAATAATTTGTTGCACATATCTGTTTTCAAATATTGCATAGTTCTTAAAATTAGTTCTGAAAAACATTGCCTTATGTTTTATTCAACTAGTATATGGTTTCCCCTAAATTGGCCAATCAAAACATCGGAACCATAACATCCATATGAGACCTTTTTAAGATTACTTGTACGGTAACTTCATTTATTTATTTTTCAATTATTTATGTGTATTTTAATCTAAAATAAATCTTATATGCCTACTGATATTTGGATATAATTACAAATATTCTGAATAGTAAATTAGGGTTTTGTCTGTAGTAAAAGAGAATTAACTATGCCAAAAATGAGCTTTAATTTTCAATAACTATATTCAAATGTTTCGATAAATTGTTAAAACAGTTATTTATAAAAATAATACCCATCTTTGAATAAGCATTCGGACATAAATGTGTTGCACTTTAATTTCGTCTTTCATCAGACTATGATACGTTAATGCCAGTCTCTGAATATAATATTATATGAAATGTTTAAATAAAAATCTCCCTTTTATGTGGTTGACGGTAATGTGTGATAATCCAACATATGATAAAGCTATAATTATGGAGATTGTAATTAATGTTTGTGATTTAAAATTTTTTTTACGTCTAATATATTTTTTTAATTGTTTAAATAATACCAATAATATTTAATACTTAAAACTTTGAAGTACTTTGTAGTTACTTTTTATAACATGTTATTTTAATCAAGATTTTCACTGCAATTTTTAAACAGAATTTTGGTTTTTCAACTTTGATGAAAAAAAGCGTGTCGTTACTACATTTCTTCCAATGTTGGCTCATTTTACACATTATTAGGCAATTTGTTATACTGCGGAGTTGTGGGATATTTGCTCCCCCGACACTATGCATCTATCCATCTTCGAATTAACCTGCAAAATTCGATTTTTTTTTTTTTTTTCCATTATTGTGTTCGTTTAGCATTGTAGAAATACAATTTCTTCTGCTTCAAGACTGGGTTAAAATATAAACTTTAATGACTTGTTTTAAGAGTCTGTATGGACAAATGGATAACTTTTCAAATATATGGTGCCAAGAATAAAATTAATCAATGAATTTTAAAATAAAAATCTTTCATTTCAAAGTTCTGGAAATTTTGTATTTATTACAAATCATCGTCTTCAAAAAATTCGACTGTTTTATGCGGTGCTACCAGTGTCTACATTTTGTTATTGTTTTGTCTGACACTATTTCCAAACAATAATAATGTACTCTTAATGTTTATTTGAAATCTATAAAAAATTATTGTTTGAAAATAATAGTGAACTAAATACTAAAACAATAGTCACAAATGATCACTTACTATAACGGAAAACTTTTAGGATAATCTATTTTTTTCTGGACATTTACAACAATTCTAGAAATCTTTCTCAATTCTTAGAAACACGTTTCAGACTGCTCAAACGAAATCTAAAAAAAAAAAAAAACCAGTAGGTTTTGGGAGACACGGTAGAATTGAAATAAGACTTTTTTTTTTATATCTAAACTAATAAAAAGGCTATTAATGATTAATACTTAAACATACGTAATACTTAATAATATGTAAAAGATACTTACAAATTCAGAAAAGTGACATTTTCATATTTATTCTACTTTCTCGAAAATTATCATGCCCTACGCATAAAACATACTTCAAAATATACATAGATACATAAAAAAAAGTTTTTAAAATAACGCTCCTAAATGCACTTCCAAACACTCTCTTTTCGAAATCCTACCATGAATTTTAATGGAAAATGTTTACAATAAAATATCAAATGTTAAAGCGTTTTCAAAGCATGCGTAATATGTAAATTTTGTTACTGAGTGACAAAAGCTTTTAAATATTACTCACCATATTCCTATGATAATTTCAAAAAAGATAACTAATATTTCCACAAATTTGTATATTATGGCATTTGTATAATTTATTGTATGTTATTTACTTATGTGTTAAAGTGTCGTACATTAATTTATATTAAATAAGCTAAACATAGTCTATTCAATAATTGTAATGTGAAAATATGCTGTTTAGATATTATTGTTTTTTATTAACGATTGATGTTTAAGTGTAGTACTATGTAAAAAATTGCAGTAAATATTTTTTGTAATAAAAGCATTTAAGATAATTTATTTCAATCCCGCAATTTAGCACTATGTTTGAAACTGTCCTTAAATCTCAGAAACATTTTTGAAAGGATCAAACTGAAACATAACAAAACAATAGTTTTTCGAGATGTAAGAAGAAAAAGAGTTTGAAGATAAGTTTGAATGAGTTTATTCAAATATCCGTTTGACACAGGTAAAAAGCAGGGGTTTCTGGGTATTTTATTAGTGCTCCTGCTAAAAAGATTTCTGATCAATAACTACCAAATTCTACTTACTTTTCTTTAAAATAACTTTAGTATTAGGAAAAGGTTGAACAATTTTATAAATCATACGATACATTTTACACATAGTTTTTTTTTTCTGAATTACCCGAGCTGCATGTCAAATAAAACCCTATCGGCTTTTAGCCACATCCTTTCAATAACATTTTAGGCCTGTAATTATCAGCGGATATACCTAATTTATGTTACTATGAACAGGGCTGCCACTTTTCACATTTCTTTTATGCGGATAATTGTACAATGCACGGATCACCAATTTGTTTAATAAATTAATACGCGTTATAAATATTTGTCGTTAACTCTCGCGTGGGAAACTATTTGTCAATATAGCGAGAAAGGAGAAACAAGTGATTCTCATCAGTATTTTTTTTTTCTTAAATGTAACGAAAAAATACTGATTTTTATTAAGTATAATAGTTTACAGTATTTTTGAATGATATATTTTTAAATATCTTATAAACGTATTTTCTTTTAAAAAATGGTATCATTTGCTTTATCACAAACTTATATAGGGCATGGCAGTAATAGAAAAAAAAATGTGTTTCAATCTATCTATTTTTTATATTTTTATTGTTAAATAAAATGACCTTAGCAATAGGAAAAAGTAAAAATATTTTAAATCACAAACATTGTAATTTCCTATTACACTATTACACTATTACACTATAATACATAATATTAATTATATATATTTAAAAATAATTATAATGGCTTTCCCTCTCCAGTCCAGCAAAAACTTTATAAAATTTAACTGTTTCCTTCTGGTCAATTTTCTTTTTTTATCAAATCGGCGTCGAATGAAACATTAGGCCTAGCGATCCTGACAGAAATGTTTAAAAGTTGCTCTGTTTTGGGGATGCTTCTTTGGTAAATAAATTGTCCAGTTTTTTTTTCTACCTTGGCGTAATGACTAATGGAACCAGGCAAAATCTCCCAGTTAACAACAAGTACACTGTTTTACAGATCTAGCTTATCTAATTACATTACAGGTAAAGTTAGCGTTAAAATTGGTGTTATCTTGGGTTAGAAATTGAAATGCTTTGCATTTTTTAAATTTGACTTTAAATTTTATATTTTCTAACATGTTTTTCCTGGATTTTTAATACCTTTATGATTATAATAATAAATCTACATTTGGGTCGTGTCATTCCCATCAAACGCTGCTTCTTGCGGTCACAAAGGGAATAAAAATTAGGTCAAAATGCGGTCACAAAAATATTAGAATATGTAGCGAATATCATAACATTTTTTTTTCATATGTATGTTTACGTTTTTAAGCAAGCAATCAAATGCATTTTTGGTATAATTTTAATATTTACCTTTAATATTTTAATGCCATTTTCGTCCTTTTACTGGGAAAAACATTTCAGTATCTTCGTAGGTACTCTAAATAAGTCCTGTGATGTTCTGAATTGGTCCTGTGATGCACTTTTGTTCTGCGTTGTTAGTCTCTTTCCTTGGTATTTAGAATATCTTTTCAAAACATTTTCCAATATATGGATTACCAGAATGTAAATCAAGAAGAATTGTTTGATTACGTAGATACTTAAGTTACTATGAAAATGTAGAAGGGCTGTTATATATTTTTTTTATAATCCTAAAAAACAGGCATGCCTAATCTCTTGTCACTACTGCCGAAGCATGTGCTAGTATAGCTCAGCAAATAAGCTAAGAATAAATCGTCCGACTTTGCAGACTACATAAGAATAACTAACCGGATCCTTTGTAACACTATCTAAATATATAGAATAATAATAATAAAAAGATTTACTCTTTTATAATGATTGTGCGTATAAATGATATAGCATTTTGTTTTTACTGCACTACGGAATTCTGTCTTCACCCTACATGGGCCATTCCCCGGAGCAATAAATGCATCGCTGTATTACGGAAATCCTACATTTCACATTTATTTATTTATTTATTTATTTTATAATACACCAACGCACATTGAAACTAATGCACATTTATTTAATCTACCCTATATATATAAAATCCTAATGAAATGAATTTATGAAACGGATATATGAAACGAATTTATGAAACGGATATATGAAACGAATTTATGAAACAGATATATGAATCGACTGATTAAACAACTGATTATGTTTCAAGCGATTTCTCATAAAATATGGAATACTTTGCCATGAAATTAACACCAAAAATCAGCATTGATCCGCAGAAAATTTCAAAACTGGTATTAGAATTTTTAAATTTGAATTAGTTTTCGAAATATTAATTTTTTTCTAATTTTATATACATTTTTCTAATGATGGTAACGCATATTTTAATCGAACAGATATTTTTTTTCATATTTCAGAAAAGGTTGACATGGTAACCCAGCTATTGTTGTTTATTTGATAATAAATGCTTATTTACTTTTATTTTTTTTAATAAATTATATAAATTATTTTGTTCTATAATTATTAATTTTTTTTTTTATTTCCTTTAGAAAATAATAGAAAATAATTAAAAAATACGGTACTACTTAGTTATTCCGTTGACCAATTTCGCCAAAACACTCGCTAAATTATACAAACTGACATAAATTTTATTTTAAATAACGAAAGAACAAATACATTACTGTAGTATCTTGTAGTATTACATTAATAAACATACAAATAAAAAGTCGAAATAAAAATCGATGTCGTAAACACGTGTAAATTTCTTAAAGTCAAGTGAATGTCACAATTGGCATTTAACCTTCTAGTTTGGCGATAGATTTTTGGTCGAGGGAATAACTAAGTAATACCAAAAATTTATATGTAACTGGTATTTGAAAACGAGGTAAAAAAAAAAAAAAATCACGCCAAAACTGCTGTGCGTATATGACATCTGGCCAAATATCACCACTCGAAAAAAAAAAGAATGCTAACTGGCGAATTGAAAAAAAGCTATTGGTGAGATTTGCGTCTGGCTAGCGCAATAGTACCAAGAATTCTTTGCAACCATCGCAAATTTTATGTAGTTTCATTCGAAAAAAAATGTTTGATTTTTTAATCAAAATGGAAATCTTACGGTCCCGTATTGGCGCGATTTTTTTCTGACGCCAATGTCATATACGGAACGGGCATTTAACTGGCGCCAAAGCATCGTTATTTTGCTTGATATGGTAAGCCGGATGTTGTTGTTTATGCTGTTGATGCGTTCCCAAAATTGGCGTCGTTAAAAAATCGCGCCAATATGGGACATATATGACATGTGTGCCAAACTTTCATATGAACGGCGAAGGCATCAGACCATATTTATTTCTGGCAGTTACATAACTTGGACTATTATATTATAGATGAAATAATGGCGATAGAATACTATTTGCCGACTTATCACCTGTGCCTGGTTAACATTAAAGTACCAAAATGGCACCTAGAGTATAAAAGCGAAGTAGTCCGCATGGATCTGTTGATGATAGTCGCATGACATAGGCTATTGTTATAGAGATTGTTTTAAAATGTCGGGAGACAAAAATTCTGTGTACTTAATTTATTTTATTTTAGCTTATTTTCAAATGTTTAACTGATCCCCTTTAACCAAAAATGAAAACGAACATTGGATGTCTTAACAGCAACAGATTCGCCCTTAAATTTTTGCAATCAAAGGGAATTGAATGGAAACCCGTTTATAGCGAAATCTGCACAGCTTTTTTCAGTATAATTCAATTTTCTCTAATATTTTTAAAATCCATTAGATTAGTGTGTTTTTAGATTCTGCGATGTCTGAACGGGAGTTGGCGAGCCTAGCTTGCAGGGGGCAGAGCCCCCTAGCACATATATATACTTATGATACATCGTTCAAAACAACATTTGTAGTAGCCCAAAAGCATTAAATTTCTATACCTTTACGAGTACGAATCCAGTCCCTATTTATCAAACACGAAACTCACGTTTTAAGACAAAATAATGTGAGTTTATAAATCATTATATCTACTGCGACGCGTATGATGACGGATTCCTGTGGATCCAACGGTCTCATAAAAATATTTCTGAATTTAAAATAGTAAAATATAATACCATCGAAATAATACTTTGTTTTATATTTTAAAGGCATTTCTATATTAGTGACAACAATTGTTTTTCATTTCAGTGGATGAGAGCAAGAAATATGTAAATTATATCATCTTCTCATTGTTGATGTAATTTTCTCAATGGAATTGAAATGAAAAGCAAGGAGGAAATTTTAACCTATTTGTAATCAGTTGAACAGTTATTAGTTCATAGATCCGAACTAGTCGTTTTATAAAATCGTTTCGTAAATGCCTTTCATTAGGGTTTTATGCATATAGGATAGATATATGTATAGTGATTGTTCATCAAAAATGTGGTTACATGGTTATTTTCCGTAAGTATAAGCTATACATAATGTAAATTAAAAAACACGTTCATGCCAAGTTAAAGAATTCAAAGGGTGTATTTTCATATCCATTTGTGTGTGTGTGTGGGGGGGGGGGGGAGTGTCTAGAAAAATAACTTGTATGTCCCTCCATACAAAAAGTCACCTATTGAAAAATTGATCACTGCTTCATCCTTATCCATATCCAAAAAGTTCGGTTTGAATAATTGTAAGACCGTGGCACAACTCACTTTTCCTGAAAACCGAAACCGCAAAATCTTGACAAAATTAAGGACCGTCTATAAATCTCTGACATTTTTTCTGCTTATCTTTCAAAATTGGAAATTAAATATTTTTGTTTAGTTTATCACAGTTTTCAACCGTTGATGCATTAGATTATAATAAACGGTCAACTGCGAGTATTCCTCAAGCTCAAAAGGTTCCGTACAATGGACATATGAATTATTAGGGTAAACACACCGGTTAGTGGGTCACTTAAGGACATTTATCTAATTATTTTTAAAGTATTAAGGAATTCTAAAAGACATATATATTTTTAACCTAGTCCTAACCTTCAGGTATCGGAATAAACATTCAAAGTTTCAAAATATATTCTTCGGAAAAAAATAAAAATTAAAAAAGTTACCTTCATCTATGCTCCAGTAGTGGGCCTAGTAAATTTTCGATGCTCCAGTAGTGGTCCCGCCAGAAGTGGGCCACTCCAGTTTTGAGTTTAGTGTAAAAATACTGAAGTTATACTTTTTTTACAGTTCTAAAATTGAATATACACTATAATGAAATTATACATAGAAGTTTAGATGATTACGTAAAATAATCTCACTAGTAAATCTGCAGATCAGGGGCCTCAACTTCAGTTCTGTAAATCAATTTTATTTTTATCTCACTTTACATATAAGCTGATGTTCTACAGCTTCTATAGTTCTATAGTTTATTTATTTATAAATTTATTTATTTATTTTAGATTACAACAGGGTGTCCTTTCTTATTGTTTAAAATGGCTAATTTCCAAGAAGCCAGTTTTAGAGGAATAATTTTAATTGCTGAACTATTTTATAGTTTTTTCATCATGTGAAAATCCATTTCCATGAAAATAGTTGCATCTTCTTAATGTTACTAAATTTAATTTTTGCGCAGCTCATGTGATCTATAAGTTATATTTAAAAAATCTGCTTATATGCTTTCACTTTCTAAACAGTAAATATGCCCATATTCTGTGATCAAAACTTTCAGAATTGTGTTACGATGAATTTAGTGAATTTATAGCGATTTC
This sequence comes from Maratus speciosus, assembly GCA_963932465.1. NCBI lineage: Eukaryota > Metazoa > Arthropoda > Arachnida > Araneae > Salticidae > Maratus > Maratus speciosus. The sequence goes on along the minus strand of OZ010791.1, from coordinate 532,656,735 downwards.
TATCATTAAAAATACATTTTCTGTGTTTTTGTACCAGAATGATACAAATGGTAGAAAAAAAAAATCATCAGTTTTCATCGGCAATAATAGTAGACAAGTAAGCAATTTTTTTCTATCGAAATGCATAGTTTTTCCCTCTACATAACAGTCTGTTATATTTTGTAATTAAAAAAAATCTGCAATATTTGTTATTACGCAGTGGCGATAAATAATAAGACAAATATAATAAACAGAATAATTAAAAACTGAAATGACTGCAAAACAAAATTCTTTATCCCAAAACGAAAAAAATCTCAAAATGTGAGAGGGGTTTACAGCCAATTTATTACAAAGAGTACTTTAGTTGAAACTTCCAATGAAAGAGAGGCATCAGACTCCGCCGATAATTTCCTGACTCTCCTTTTTTTTCCCATCGCCATTTTTTTAACACTTTCTTTTAATTTTTTCTTTTTCTCTTTCGGTTTTTCTTTTTTTTTTCTGCATCTTTCTCATTTTTAAGACCTTCTCTTTTCTTATTGAAGCATTTGGGGAGAAGTCACAACTGCAGTTAGTTTCTCTCTTTTTCTTTGTGTTACTTTCCCCCCTTCTGGTCCAAAAAGATCTCTTTTGAAGGGTATTAGTACATTTTTAGATGGCCCACCATTTGAAGGCACTGAATGATTGCCAGTCTCAGTTGATCCTTCTTGAATGTAAAGATCCACTGGAGCATCTTCAACAATTGCTGTTTTCTCATGCTCAGTAGTCTCAGCATCAACAGTGTCAATAGACTCTTCAGTATATGCCGCCTCGACAAATATGACTGGCGTACCCTATAACAAGTACAACGTAAGAATTGAATAAATAATTATAAAAAAATATACCCAAGTGTTTTATACCCAAATTGTTTTGTGATAGATTGCCTGGGAAATTGGTTCCATGTTCAAGTCTCCTTCTTCTCCAATCATAAGTACTAAAGACATGTTTACTCCAAGGGGCCTTTCTATTTCCCTTTATTTTCTAAGGAAGATTTAATTTTTTCATCTCCAATTTTATCTTCAAGAATTTCCAAGAAAGAAAAAATTATTTCTATCTCTTTTATTGGTGATATTATCACTTTATTTTTATGTTAGTGTGGATTCAACAGTTACTTTCTTTGGATCCCATGGAACTAGTCTACCTGCTTTGAATCCATTCAGAATTGTTGAAGGAGTTAAACGATCTAGTGCTGATTTCGGGACTGGTGTAAAGTCATGTTTCTGCATCTGTTTGCCTTCATGGGTTATTCTGAAGTTCACTACTTCCTGCCACCAAGCACTTTTAAGAGTATGGAAAACAGCAACGCCCATTGGTTGCATTAGGTGGTGGAATTTGGGAGAAAGCTACCATTCAATTCCATGATCCGAACAGATGGTGATTAGATTCAAAGATACATAAATAACACTACAGGTCACTCTATGCAATGCTTATTTAAAATGGCTTAAAAATTTTAACCTTTGTCTTGAGTATTGAACCTTTGAAGTATAAATTATTTTAGATATTAATTTCTTTTAATAATCATATGTCTGATAGCTTAGTGGAGTTACATTTTCGCTGCTCCAAAAGCGGGCCACTTGTGCACCAATAGTGGGCCCCTGGCCCACTACTGGTTTTAATGAGCAAAAACCTAAATATATTATATACAAAGTCTTAGAACCTCAAAAAATACTTAATTAAAATAAATTAAACATAAATTGTTTTTTGGGGTATATGCTCCAGTAGTGGACCTCCATGCCCACTACTGGTACAATTTAAAAAGCTGTGATCCAGAAGTGAGCCACCTCTTAAAATCAATATAATACCCAATTTTTAACTTTTCAGCTAATCTAACAAATTATTTACAATGTAATCGAGTATATCAATGATAGTTTAATTTAAAATAAAGCGAAATATTAAAGAAACAACGCTTTAAATAAAACCTTATCTCTTGATAAAATCACTAAGAATTTGTCAAAAAATCTGTGGTTGAAGACACTCTAGGCTATAAACTAATATATCTATAGGAAAATAACAATTATTCTGAACTGTTTATGGAAAGTTAACATTTAAGGACTTTAGCTAATCAGATTTCTTTCAGTCGTTTTTCTGAGATGGATTGTGAGCTTGTTTTCAAACTTTGAAAATTAGCGGCGCACTACACGTACGTGGCCCACTACCGGTGCATTTACCTTAACTGTATTATTAGAAAATCGTTACCAAAAGAAACTTAAGTCTTTGTAAAAAACTATACAGTGTAATGTTTGGTATAGCTTTATATATACTAGAAAAGTATGAATGAGTATACCGTAAAATTTCAAATAGATATGAAGCCTAAATAATATCAAATATTGTTATTCTGTATAACTCTTATTTAAATCTTATCCTAATCTGTTTATGATGAACTTAATTCGGTGCTGTCAATAAAAGTAGTTTATATTTAAATTTCGTTTGGCATTTCCTAAAACTAAATTCAGTGTCGTAATAATATTTTCTACAGTGTAGCTAAAACAAAACACTTGTGCAAAGTTGGGTTTTTGCTAAGCACGCTTCGAAAGGAGGTCGCAAACTGCAACGCCGCCTTTTTCTGGATAGGTTTTTAATTAACTTTTAAAGACACGGGAGGTGTACTGAGAGATCTACTCAATGCAAACTAGTCGCTAATCCCATAGTATTCACGTGATTAATTTTAATTAAATTAGTCTGTTTTTAACAATTTGACTTTTATTGCTTTCATACTGCTACTGCAAATTTATTACACAAATGTATCATAAAAATTGTTATCTTGGCTTTAAAAGCCGATGGTACATATAGTACGCCGCCCCTGTCATTAAGTATGTTCAAACCGTCCGTGTCTTTAAGGGTTAATATCTGAGCTAATTACCGACTTTTTTTTTTTTTCAAAAATAATGATCAACAATGCTTTTATACTTCTGCTACGATAGGTAACACTACTATAGGTGATCCTCAACACTTTCGCTGAATGCCCGCAAATCGAAATTTGTGTCTAACGAAAAAATTAATTAACCTAGGGTAACGACCGGGGCCAAGTTCCATAGTTTACGTATAAAATGTCTGTAGCAGTCAGAGACACCGGAGTCATCTTATAATGGTTGCGTTTTTACTTTTTAAGTACGGAACCCTAAAAGATTTTGCAAATATTGAAATTTAGAAAAACGGTAATAAGGATTGGAAGAAGAATATTTTGATTTGTAATAAATCCCGTATTGAATAAACATTTTGACCAGAGAACATAATTTGTTTCACAAAATGTTTACAACAGTGGATGCCCGATATAATTCGGCTGTATGTATAAATGAAATTATAAAGCAAGTTGAATCGATCTAATGCTACAATACCTGAGAAAATATATTTAAAGATTTGTACTAAGTTATTCACAATAAAAATATGGATTAAACAGACGATGTTTGATTTGATGAAACAAAAATATTCAATGTTATTTAAGCTAATGTCAGATGAACGTCTTGTTGCACGCTTTTTTCCCTACATATCATCCCTACACAATGCCGCTAGCATTGTGTAGGGATGATATGTAGGAAAAAGAAAACGTGCAAAAAGACGTTCGTCTGTCATTAGCCTAAAACCACAGATTCAAAGTATCTGCAATTATGACCAAAAGAAAGCTTTGCTCTTTGCAAAATATTAAGTGAAACCGTTTCTACTTCAGGGTACGTGATACTTTCTAACGCATTACTTTTTCTGACACACAAATCTTGTGAATTTAGTGGGCGTCTAAAATACCCCATAGCATGAGTTCCACCCACACATCAGTGAAAATTTCGGGTATAAGGTCCGGTGAATAAGTGGATCATTCTGTAGGTCCCCGTACACCAATCCATCAATTTCAGAAATCTGTATTAATGAAATTACTAGCTAATTGAGTATTATGTGATGGAATGTTTTCGTTTCCATAGAATACTTTTGAAATTGCATATTATTTGAAGTCTTGTAGACAAAATAAAACGTAATGCTGATTATACGTTACTGATTATTCATGAGAAAAAACATTATTTTAATTTGTGAAAAAATTTTACAGGTGAAGACAGAATATTTTATTATTACTAGACAATAACATATTAAGATGAACCAAACATTTTAAAGTTTAATTACAAAATCTTTTATATAAATTTGTTCAAATTTCAATGCTAGTTGATGCCGAAAAGCGTCGTTTTAATTCGTAAAAATTCCTTCACAAATATTAATAGAATGTTTTGATAAAATAGATCAGTTACATTTCAAAAAAGTCCTTCCGGCCAGTGCCGGGAGGAAGAGGTAGCTTTCATATTCCTTATTTTTAAAAAGCCAACTTATATTATTCAAACACACGAAGCTCAATTAAGTGGAAACCGAATGTAGGAGATTCAATACTAATTTTTATCAATACTAAATCATTATGAATGAGAATTTCGCGAAATTAGTCAGCTTTATCCGAGCTGCTTTTATTTAAAGTCACTTATATTTGTCTGCCAAATTCGGCGATTTCTTAAAGTGCCTGCCATTTTAAGACAACATGGTAGATGAGGCTAACCAGTGAACTTGGTCGAGACCTTAGTAATTGCTGTGCACATGCTCACTCATATCCGAATCGGTTGATGTATACGAGTGCTGTCGTATGCAAATAATCAGATTTTTCAAAATGTCACCCACTTCAGAAATTGAAACTGCTATATCTGAGTCATTTTTTAAGATAAAGACAAACAAAAAATGCTCTTGAATCCTTATATCAAGGTCAAATACTTAAGAAAGAAACCTTTTTCAATTTCTAATTTTTTTGCACCTCACTTTAAATATATATATTTTTTTAATTTAATGGCCGCCATTTTGAAACAAGATGGCTGATGAAGCTGGCCAGCGAACTTGGTCGAGATATTGATGTATACTATCCACATGGCTTCTTCCATCGAAATAGGCGAATACGTGTGGTATCCCGTGACAAATACAAGATCGTTTCAAAGTGTTAGCCATGATAGAAATTCAAAGTGCTATAATTCAACCACTTTTTAAGATATAAACAAAAGAACAAATTTTCAGAAACAAAAACTGCTCCAGAATCTTTGTATCAAGGCCAAACACATAAAAAATAATCTTTTTCATTTTCCAATTTTTTAATACCTCATTTAAATTTTTAAATTTTAAATTACATTTTTTTTTTAAATGGCAACCCTTTTGAAACAAGATGGCGAATGAAGCTGGCCAACGAACTCGGTCGAGACATTGGTATGTACTATGTACAGACCAAGTTACATTCAAATCGGTTCATAAATACGCCTGTTATCGCGTGACAAAAATCAGGTCGTTTTAAAATGTCAGCCACAATAGAAATTCAAAATGTTATAACTCAGCCATTTTTTTAGATGTAGACGAAACAAAACCTGTTCCGGAATCTTTGTATTAAGGTCAAACACATACAAAAAAAATTTTTTTCATTTTCCAATTTTTTGGTATCTCATTTTAAATTTAATTTTTTTTTTAAATTTTTTTAAATGGCCACCATTTTGAAACAAGATGACGAATGAAGCTGGTCAACGAACTCGGTTGAGTTATTTGTGTGTACTATGTACACACCAAGGTACATCCAAATCGGATCATAAATACGTCTGTTATCACGTGGCAAAATTCAGGACGTTTCAAAATGTCAGCCACGCTAGAAATTCAAAATGCTATAACTCAGCCATTTTTTAAGATATAGACGAAACAAAAACTGCTCTCGAATCTTTTTATCAAGGTCAAACACATAAGAAAAAAATATTTTTTCAATTTTTAATATTTACTACCACATTTCAAATTTAAATTTTTCTTAAAATTTTAAATGGCCGCCATTTTTAAACAAGATGGCGGATGAAGCTGGCCAACGAACTCGTTCGAGACATTGGTCTGTACTATGTATAAACGAAGTTACATCCAAATCGGTTCATAAATACGCCTTTTATCGCGTGATAAAATTCAGGACGTTTCAAAATGTCAGCTTCGCTAGAAATTCAAAATGCTATAACTCAGCCATTTTTCAAGATATAGACAAAACAAAAACTGCTACGGAGTCTTTGTATAAAGGTCAAATACATAAGAAAAAAATATTTTTCCATTTTCATTTTTTTGGTACCACATTTCAAATTTTAAATTTTTCAAAAATTTTTAAATGGCCGCCATTTTGAAACAAAAAGGCGGATGAAGCTGGCCAACGAACTCGGTTGAGACATTGGTATGTACTACGTACACACCGAATTACATCCAAATCGGTTCATAAATACGAGAGTTACAGTGTGACATAGGTCAGATATATATATATATATATATATATATCAATTTTGAACGGAAAGTGGTTTCGGGGTCTGGGGGTCATGATCGATGAAAATATACCAAACTTTTTTGAAATCGCTTTCCTCCGAACGGCTGCAATAGGTAGCTTTTTGTAAAGAAAGCTACCTAATAAAAGAGAAACTTTTAAATATTCACTGGAAAATGTTTCATTGTAAAAGAATTTTTAGTGAAGAAACTTAATATTCATATGGTTTACTTGTGCCATTAGTATTTGCATATCACCAAAAAATCAAAAATATATGTACTGGGTTATACAGTTACTGGTACCGAAGAGAAGCATAATTAATAACGTTTCTAAAAATTGTATTAGGTAGCTTTCTTTACAAAAAGCTACCTATTGCAGCCGTTCGGAGGAAAGCGATTTCAAAAAATTTTGGTATATTTTCATCGATCATGACCCCCAGACCCCGAAACCATCCTCCGTTCAAAATTGATATATATATCAATATATATATATATATATATATATATATATCAATATATATATATATATATATATCTGACATATGTCATACTGTAACTCTCGTATTTATGAACCGATTTGGATGTAATTCGGTGTGTACATAGTACATACCAATGTCTCGACCGAGTTCGTTGGCCAGCTTCATCCGCCATTTTGTTTCAAAATGGCGGCCATTTAAAAATTTTTTTAAAATTTAAAATTTGAAATGTGGTACCAAAAAATTAAAAATGGAAAAATATTTTTTTCTTATGTATTTGACCTTTATACAAAGACTCCGTAGCAGTTTTTGTTTTGTCTATATCTTAAAAAATGACTGAGTTATAGCATTTTGAATTTCTAGCGAAGATGACAATTTGAAACGTCCTGAATTTTGTCACGCGATAAAAGGCGTATTTATGAACCGATTTGGATGTAACTTCGTTTATACATAGTAAAGACCAATGTCTCGACCGAGTTCGTTGGCCAGCTTCATCCGCCATTTTGTTTAAAAATGGCGGCCATTTAAAATTTTAAGAAAAATTTAAATTGGAAATGTGGTACCAAAAAATTGAAAATTGAAAAAATATTTTTTTTTTAGGTGTTTGACCTTATAAAAAGATTCGGGAGCAGTTTTTGTTTCGTTTATATCTTAAAAAATGGCTGAGTTATAGCATTGTGAATTTCTAGCGTGGCTGACATTTTGAAACGCCATGATTTTTGCCACGTGATACCAGACGTATTTATGAACCGATTTGGATGTACCTTAGTGTGTACATAGTACATACAAATAACTCAACCGGGTTCGTTGGCCAGCTTCATCTGCCATCTTGTTTCAAAATGGCGGCCATTTAAATAAATTTAAACAAATTTAAATTTAAAATGAGATGCCAAAAAATTGGAAAATGAAAAAGTTTTTTCGTATGTGGTTGACCTTAATACAAAGATTCCGGAACATGTTTTGTTTTGTATATATCTAAAAAAATGGCTGAGTTATAACATTTTGAATTTCTATTGTGGCTGACATTTTAAAACGACCTGATTTTTGTCTTTCGATAACAGGCGTATTTATGAACCGATTTGGATATTACTTGGTCTGTACATAGTGCATACCAATGTCTCGACCGAGTTCGTTGGCCAGCTTCATTCGCCATCTTGTTTCAAAAGGGTTGCGATTTTTTTTAAAAAAATGTATTTTAAAATTTAAAATGAGGTATTAAAAAATTGGAAAATGAAAAAGATTTTGTTTATGTGTTTGGCCTTGATACAAAGATTCGGAGCAGTTTTTGTTTCTGAAAATTTGTTCTTTAGTTTATATCTTAAAAAGTGGTTGAATTATAGCACTTTGAATTTCTATCATGGCTAACACTTTGAAACGATCTTGTATTTGTCATGCGATACGACACGTATTCGCCTATTTCAATGGAAGAAGGCATGTGGATAGTATACATCAATATCTCGACCAAGTTCGCTGGCCAGCTTCATCAGCCATCTTGTTTCAAAATGGAGGCCATTAAATTAAAAAAAATTATATTTAAAGTAAGGTGCCAAAAATTAGAAATTGAAAAAGGTTTCTTTCTTAAGTATTTGACCTTGATATACGGAATCAGGAGCATTTTTTGTTTGCCTTTATCTTAAAAAATGGCTCAGATATAGTAGTTTCAATTCCTAACGTGGTTGACATTTTGAAAAATCTTATTTTTTGCCTGCGACAGCACTCGTATATATCAACCGATTCCGATGTGAGTGAGCATGTGCACAGCAACTACTAAGGTCTCGACCAAGTTCATTGGTTAGCCTCATCCACCATGTTGTCTTAAAATGGCAGGCACTTTAAGAAATCGCCGAATTTGGCAGCCAAATATAAGTTACTTTAATTAAAAGCAGCTTGGATAAAGCTGACTAATTTCGCGAAATTCTCATTCATAATGATTTAGTATATAAAAATTAGTATTGAATCTCCTACATTAGGTTTCCACTTAATTGAGCTTCGTGTGTTTGAATAATATAAGTTGGATTTTTTAAAATAAGGAATATGAAAGCTACCTCTTCCTCCCGGCACTGGCCGGAAGGATTTTTTTAGATATTCAAACTTAAAAAAAATACTAATTAAAAAGTAACAAATTACAAGAAAGCGAAAATGTATTAATAAACTAATTTAAACATTATATTATTGTTATATTATTATATATTTTATTATATATTTTTAAACATACAATTTATAAATACCACTATAGAGTTCTCTATTTTGTTTCGCAATGTATATCTGAGAATTTCATTAAAAGTACATAATATAAATTTCAAGAATGACACAAAATATATAAAATTGAATCCATTCAATCAAATTATATTGCTGAAAAATATATGTGCATTCATTCAAGAATAGGTAAGAATATTCCACCTAGGCAAGTAAATTTACCAAGAAAATCGAATATTTTAGAATACAACTTTTATAAATGATCGCTGAGGGTAAAATATCAATGTTTTCCCCTAGCGTAAAATATTGGAGAATTACTATCGTCAGCCACTCGTGATTTCTTTCCTTTATTCCCCCTTTTTTTAAAGAAAGAAATAAGTACAGAGATTTATTTCTGAAAAAAAAAGCATCGTACGATGTACAGATATAGCTTAAAATGATACTTATTTGGTGAGTTCTTTTTAGAAAAAAATGTATGATTTTAAAGTATGATTTTTCACGTAAAAACTTTTAAATTATTTTACAACTAATTCTTAAAATGCTCATTACTTAGTTATTTAAGTAAAATAAATGTGTCGTTTCATTTTATTTTATGCTGAAAATTTGCACATTAAAAATGTAAGCAGTACATTTTAGCTCTATAAAAACTACTTTGTTCAATGTTTTATTCCAAGGTTTTTTATCAGAAAATAGATCAAGTCATTTGAAAGATAATGCCGTCCAAGTTTATTTAATCTAAACAATGAGTAGAAGTTATTAAGGCGACAGTGGACGTTCAAAAACATTTTCTACAATTTTTGCTCAATTGTTTTGAAATTTAATACACGTATAATTTGTGCAATAATTAAGAAAATTTCTTAATTTCATTAAAAAAAATTAATATGCAAATGAGTAATTAATTAATAATATGGTAATTAGTGATACAAATTAAAAATGCTCCATGCGCATTAAATTTTGTTTCAGAAACTTGTATTTTTTTTTTAGTATAGCTTTATGATATTATATCAAAAGTTGCTATACATTTTAAAATTATACTAAATTCCTTGGCAGAAAAAAATTAAAAACCTGTAATATGGATCATTTTGGATAAAATTCAATAATAAAATATTACTTTTTGATCTTTATATGAAATAATGTACACATTTTAATAGCAAGTTTTGTAATAAAGTATATCAACAACAATATTACCAAGTATTATGAAAATTGGTATAAAATTAAGACGCATGGAGCATTTTGAACTTACTCAGTCGGCGAAAATTCTCATTTTGAGAAAACTGGATTTAAAGTTTTATTTTAAGGGTAGATTAACGATTGTTTACGTTAGAAAAACAGCTGTATCTCTGCAAAAAATTATCGGATTTGAATAATTTTTATAATATTTGAAAGTAGAAGATTGCCAGAACATTTTTTTCCAAAAAACAAAAAATTGATTTTTTTAATGTTTTTTGCGATTTTGAACGTCCACAGTCGCCTTAATTGGAACTTTACTTTTTTTAAACAGTTTGATAACACAGGTCGTAATTAATGCTGTTAATTGCAGCCTAAATTACTTTTGTTCAGTTACTTTATGAAAGATATTTTTTAAAATTTACTTCCAAAATCGGATACATAATATATGTGTATATACAAACAAATGATATATTTCTCTGATATGAGAATGTCCATTCGTTACTCTTGTGATAATTAGAGCAAATTTCCCTACATAATTCCAATTATTTTATTACAAAATATAATTAAGATAAAAAATTGATATAACCAGCTAAATACCACTGTGTTCCACAGACAAACATATATCTAATTTGTAACAAAAAGCATTTTACTTATGTATATGTTAAATGACTCTTGTGACACCCTGGTTACAAATTAGATATATTTTATGCGAGTGGAACATAATTGTATTTAACTGGTTATATCAATTTTTGTTTTAATTATATTTCGTAATAAAATAATTTGAAGTATTTGTGCAAATTTGCTCTAATGGTCACAAGAGTAACAATGGACGTTCTCATATCCTCTATTCCCTGATGCTTTTCACGCAAAACTAATCAACTATCTAATCAACTGTCTAATCAACTATCGATTTAATTATACGCGGGTGAATAAAAAATTAATGCCTCCATTGCTATAAATTTTATTTCTTTCACAGCTACTGGGCTATCTAAGCAGGATATTATAGAGGTAAACTTAATATACTTATATAGAATTTTCCTTTACAGGTTGATTGATTAGAACCAGTGATTTGAAACTAAAAGTAAGAATCGTCATTGAATTTCTGGCAAAAGAAAACTTTGCACCTAAAAATATCCATAATCTCTTAAAGAATGTTTATGGGACGCTGTAATGGACATCAGTCATGTCCGGCGTTTAGTAAGAAATTCGGAAACGGAGAAACAGAAATTGCAGATAAACACAGAAGCGACTGGCTGACAACATCAGAAATAGACGCAGATCGAGAAAGTGCTGATGAATTGATTCGAAGAGACAGACACGCTACAGTTCAGAATGTTGATGGTGCATTGAACGTCTCATATGGTCCGTCACATGGCATCGCCTACGGACTAAATTCAGAACCCTGACAGAAAACAAAATCGTGTTAAAAGCAAAACCTTGAATTTTTCCAAAATGTTTTTGATGCCTGGATTAACATATGGCGCTAATGTGTGCAAATGCATGATGGCTATGTTGAACGGTAGTTTTTTGCAGAGAACAGTTCAGGCTTTGCTCTATAATATCGTCTCCTGTTATATTTTCATTAATAAAGTTTTTAAAACACATTATACATTATTTATTGATCCACCCTTTGCATATACTATCTTTGATGATGTTTATTTCGACAGTTCGGGGGCCAGTTCGCTTTCAACCAGTCAAAAGTACTAGAAAACTGATTCAAATCTCATACCTTTTCACAAATTAATTAATGAAGCAAATTCAATTAATGTTTTTGGATTATGAAGTATAGTAATACTTGTTACAATAAACAAAACAGATTTATGAAAAATATTTAAATTAATTAAGAAAACTTAATAAAGTCACCTACTGTTTATTTGTTTTCTTAATTACTATATATCACTGCGCGCATGATATCTCGTGTTCATTTTAATTTATTAACTTTAAATAGATTTTAATTTAAAGATAGTGCTTTGCTTAACATAATGAACTAAACTACTTTTTTTCATTTATAATATTTATAATTAATAATACAAATTTAAAAAAGAAAATCTGTAAAATTTGTCGCGTATTTTTTAAATGCAATTTTATTATTTAAGATCTTTCTAAGATTTTAGTTCATTTTATGCAGAAGTGTAATATTAATACACTCAAAATTTTTTAATCCATTACCCTTAACAGTTTTTGAGAAATTATGCGCGCAGTGATATATAATAATTACGAAAAAAACAGTAGTTTACGTAATTAATTTTACCTAATTACTTTCAATAGTTTTCATCAATCTCTTTCTTTTATTGTAACAAGTAACACAATACTTAACAATCCAAAAAATTCCACTGAATTTTCTATATTAGTTAGTTTGTGAAAAGCTATGAAATTGAATCAGTTTTCTAGCATATTTGACCTGTTGAAGACGAACTGTCCCCTTAAGTGTGTAATAATTTATATTTAAATAATTGTTATATATTTACTTTTTTAAATAATTCGAGCTGTCTCATGGTTAATAAATTACTTTTGAAAAGTCTGCTGGAGATTATATTCTAAGCTTCTCTCCAGTATAATTCTTTTTTAATCTGAAATATCTAGAAGATTGTAAAACTCACTAATAAATACTAATACGTGTTTAAAAAAATGCGAAATCAGAAGAAAAAATACTTATTATAAACTTTTATTCTGCAATGATTTAGCAGTCCAAAGATAGAAAATACGAAATCTCGTTAATTGCCGAAATCCACGAATTGTTTAAATCTCTTTTGCACTTAACTTTTTTGTATCTTTGAAAGAAATATAGTACATTTATGAATATGAGAAAAAAGGAAAAATCTGTTCCCATTCCCCAAATTTAATCGAAATTACTGATGCCTTTAATATTACCTGTTTTTTTTATACACACTGTATGTATTATTTGTTCTCAACAGAACTTTTATGAACGCAATCTAAAACTTTTCGCTTAAAACGCGAGTAATGAAAGCATTATTATTATTATTATTATTATTATTATTATTATTATTATTATTATTATTATTATTATTATTATTATTATTATTTAATTAAAGTTTTTTAGGAGCAGAAAGTTTATAAAATTAATTGTGAAATTGGAGATACCAATTTTGGGTTATGGTCGTTGAAACTAAAAGCATTTTTCAAATGTATTTGAAATTATATGATGACTCTAAAGTAACATTTTCTTTTAATACAGAAAATAAATTTCTTCTTTTGTATTTTTATTGGCGAATTTTTTATAGATTTTTTCACTAATTTACGATTTTTTAATGTTTTGTTCATTAATTTTAGTACCTTCATACCTTTAACAAGGAATAATTTTTCATTTTGATTATTGAATAAATAACAGGAAGAACTCTTATAGTGATCTTTTCTTATTAACACAAATACATGCATTAAAAAAAAAAAAATGTTAGTTACGTTGATAATAATGAAAAACATTCATTATACAACCAGAAGAATTGGCATAACATTTGTATAATTTTGAAAAAAATAGCAAAAAATAGTATTTAACATTGTTCTCTTTTTTATCATGTAGAAACATAAGAGCAATATTTTTCCGATCTTAAGGTTGTGATAGTGGCATTATGCTGTCAATTAACCAAAAGATGAATACAGTCCTTGTAGAAGAATGCTCTCCATATGGGTCTTTCTAACAGATCCTGGTACGTATTTCAAGATTCGGAGAAAATCACGGAAAATTCCGAGCGGTTAAGCTGGTAAGAGCGCATTGGATTTGAACACAGCTTTTCTCGTCTAATCTAGACACACGGTAGTGTGTCAGCCAAGTTCGCCTGACATAGCCGTGTGTTATTTACACGAACCATTTCGAGCTGTTTTCGTCAAATTTCAATGCTCTGCTACTGAAAATCTATGAGACCTAAATACTTGTTATACGAAATGTGTAGTAAGGCCACCCTAATTACCTAAAATCCAAAATTTTATAAATAACGCATAATTAGTTTCCGAGATAATGACATTTGAAAATGTCTGATAATCGATAATTTTACCACTGACTGCCTCACTCACTTATCAAAAAGATCTCGTATATCTCACTGCAGCTACAGACTTCAAATTCGGTGCGAAGTTCGTTTACACTATAAAACTAAGAAAAAAAATAAAAAAATTGAGAAAATCGATGAATTACCCACCTGGGGGTGCCCATTTTCACTTTAACATTACGTCTATTAGGCGAAATTTTAATTTGCCGTAGGAGGGGACGCTGTTCTGTCGCCAAAGACCGCCAAGTTTCTCGCCAACATGGCGATATATCGATATATATTTGGCGACCAAAATTAGTCACCAAAAGTGACGCCACCTTGGGGATATCTCTAATATTTCGCCAAATTCCCATAGACTTCCATTGTAAACCTATCTACTTACTGGGAGTTTATCAGGATTTACTTGCTTACAGAAAATCAACAAATTGAGATATTTTAATAATTGAGATATTTTAAACAATTCTTTCTAAGTGAGCCCCTAATTAGGTTGGAGGAATGGAATTTTGCATACTTATAGCTGAACACCTCACATCAAACGACAAATCATAAAATTTTGAAAAAGTCGCACATTTAACCCTTTGCGCCCCCACATGTGTATTTTAAACAATTCTTTCTAAGTGAGCCGTTCCCGCCAATAACTCAATCACAAATTAATCACTGCACACAACTCACCATAAATAAAACAAGCGGACTGTATTACTAATTAAATTTTAATTCACAAAACAATAAATTGAACGAAAGCCGGTATTTACACTACTCCTCGTCTCGAACCCAACTCAAAAGTTTCAAAACAAACCACATAGATGGCGCTTCTAGCGGCAACATACCGCCGGCCCTTGAACGTTTCAAACATTCAATACTATAAATACGATATCAATTTAGAATACAATCTCAATAATACAATTTTTTTTTCAGCATATACGCTAAATGAAATGTTAAATTTACAAATATAAACACAAAAATATAATAATACACTACACTACAAAAATTTTGCTTAATTAAAATAAAATGTATGAATTCAAGTAGTTAATGTGGTTTCATTCACATGAAGCAAAACAACAATTTTGACCACTGGCCATTTATATGTGCCATTTTTATCCTTTAAAGTTATAACTCTAACTATACCATCTTGGCCTGGATGAATTTTAACAATTCTTGCCAAAATCCATTTTAAAGGGCTATAATTATCCGGATTTTTTACTAAAACTAAATCTCTCTCTTTTATCTCTACCCTTCCTTTATGCCATTTGGGTCTATTTAAGAGCTTATTTAAATATTCTGATGACCATTTTTTTCCAAAGATGTTGTGTCAATTTCTGAATTAATTTCCACCTGCTCAACCTATTCATAGGGATTTCAGTATAATTCGGTTCAGGTAAGGCCATTAAATATGAGCCAATAAGAAAATGAGCAGGTGTCAAAGCTTCAACATCATTTGGATTATTTGAAAGAGGGCAGAGTGGACGAGAATTAAGAACAGCTTCGATGTGAATAATAAGAGTCAAGAATTCCTCATAACTTAAAATAGTTTTACCCACAACACGCTTTAAATGATATTTAAGTAATTTAACACTTGCCTCCCACAAACCTCCAAAGTGAGGGGTTGAAGGGAGATTAAAATGCCACTTAATTCCTTCATTAGCTAAATAATTTTGAATTTCCTCCTCACTTTTATCCTTAAATAAAGATCTGAGAATTGCTCTTAATTCTTTATTGGCACCAACAAAATTTCGGCCATTATCACTAAAGATATCAGAAGGTTTGCCTCGTCTCGCAATAAAGCGTTTAAGTGCTGCTAAAACGCTGCACTTGTTAAATCATTGACAATTCCAAAATGCAAGGCCTTTGTAGTAAAACACACAAAAATACAAATAAAAACCTTTTTTACCTGTTTAATCCTACCTGTTGAATATTTTATCTCAAAAGGACCGCAGTAGTCTAATCCAGTGCGCGCAAATACTCTGGATACCGTTACTCTTGCTGCTGGCAAATCAGCCATCTGTTGCTGCGAAATTTTAGAATTAATTTTCTTACAAATAATACGATTAAAAATGATTTTTCTAACTACATTTCTGCCAGCTAAAATCCAAAATTTAGTTCGGATGAGAGACATTGTGGTTTCTGAACCTGCATGAAAATATAAAACATGAAAATAACTAATAACACAAAATGTAAAATTATGTTTTGCAGGGATAATCATAGGAAATTTTTGGTGATCGGATAAGTTACTGTTTTTCAGTCTGCCACCAACATGAATGCAGCCATCACTGTCTAAAAAAGGACACAAGTTTATCAGTTTGCTATTGTTAGGGGTAGCAGTACCCCTTTCTAAACACTGGATTTCTTTCACGAATGAAGTCCTTTGAATGTTCTTTACAATGCACAATAAGGACTGAGAGAGTTCACGGCTAGATAAAGTTCCAGCTGTAGGATATAAAGGATTTCTACAGTTATATATGAATATTTTACACCATGCTACTACTCTTTGTAGTTTCATGAACGAAGAACAGTTATTAATTATGTCTAAAGGTTCAAGAGTGTTAACTAAGGCAGATACTTGAGTCACTGATGGCAATTTCAATTCACGCAAAAACAGCTCATTGGTTTCAGCAGGATTGCTATTAGGACACTCGACCACCTCAGGCTGTTGTAGGAATGCTGGACAAACACCACCACAGTTCACACTATTGAATCTTGATGGGATCTGTACCTCTAGAAATAAGGTCTTCAGGATTTTGCTTAGAAGGTACGTAATGCCACTGTTCAACCGAAGTTAAACTTTGTATAATCGATATCCTGTTGGCTACGAATGTCTTAAGATCATTGGATTCTTTTTTTAACCATGCAAGTACAATGGTGGTATCTGTCCAAAAATAAGTTTTAGAATTTTCTAGTTTTATGGCACTTAACACCTTCTTCATTAACTTAGATAGCAGGACTGCAGCAGAAAGTTCAAGACGCGGGATAGTGACATGCTTTAGAGGAGCTACTCTGGATTTACTAGTGAGTAGCTTAACAGCAGAATCACCATAAGAATTAGTAGATTTCACGTAAATGACCGCTCCATAAGCAATTTCAGATGCGTCGAAAAATCCATGTAGTTCTACACAAATAGCTTGAGCTATAAGAATAATCTAGGGATATTGATCAGATTTACACTCTTTAAGGAAGTAAGAAAGTCATTCCACTCCTTATTTTCCTTCATTGGGAGATAATGACACCAATCTATTTTCAGCAACCATAATTTTTGCAGAAACACCTTGGCCTTGTAATTATTGGACCTATCAAACCCAAAGGGTCAAATATGCTAGCAATTTGTGACAAGACTGATCGTTTAGTGTATAATTTGCTTTGGTCGATAATTAAGTTAAACCCAAAACAATCTGGTTGATGCTTCCACAATATTCCCAAAGTTTTTGTCTCATTAGAAAAAGAATATTCAGATTCTGAATTATTACACAAAAGAGCAAAATTATTTACTGCCCATTTATGGAGATCCATGCCTAATCTACTTAACAAAGATATCAGTTGTTGCTGAATCGCCTTAGCTGTGTCTAAATCATCTGATCCTGTTAGGATGTCATCCATGTACACATCCTGCAACAACACATTTGCGGCTAAAGGAAATTCATTTCCTTCGTCTCTGGATAATTGCATTAAGGTTCTTGTAGCTAAAAATGGAGCACTAGTTGTGCCATAAGTCACGGTACATAACCTGTACACTTTTACTGGCTCATTCACCTCAGGTTTAAATACTATTCGTAATAAATCACGTTGACTCGGATGTGTTAATATCATACGATACATTTTTTAATATCAGCGACAAAAACAAACTGATGCTTTCGAAATCGCAACATTATAGAAAATAACTCATCTTGGATTGTTCCTCCGTTAAACTGCAAACTGTTTAATGATTTCCCTGTAGAAGTTAAGGAACTGGCATTATACACGACTCGTAATGGTGCACTACTTGAGTCTGTACGGAATATGCAATGATGTTGAATATAATAAGTGACTTCTGGCTCTTCAGATTCTATCACTTTTTCCATGTGACCCATACTTAGATATTCTTCCATAAATGCTTTATAAAGATATAATGCATTAACTTTAGGTTCTCTAACTAAGCGCTTCCATAAGGAATTTAAAATATTAATTGCCTTTTTGTTTTGATTCACCAAGACAAGATGGATCTTCATTTAGCGGCATTTTTACAATATATTGTCCATTTTCAGTTCTAGAATAATTTTTCAGAAACTGTTCTTCACAAATTTCTGCTTCTTTAGTTTTAAAAATCTCAGACTCTCTCTGAATGTTTTCCAGTTCCCAAAACTCTCTAATTATTTTTTCTAATTCCAAATTATCTGTAATTAACCCACAATGTATATTACTTTCACCCCTAGCCGGAAGGCTTCCACTGACAATATACCCGAATACACTGTTTTGTAACACAATTTTAGTATTAAATGTTTGCGGATAAATTTGATCTGGTCTTAAAAATTCATAGAAATTTTCTGCACCTAAAAGCAAATCAATTGGACCTGGGACATTATATTTTTCATCGGCTAATTTGATGTTATTTAACAATGGGATAGAAGTCTCAAGCGGCCTAGACGGTGTAAATTCTGTAATTTTTGGAACGACTAAAAGGTCTAATTTTAAATGAAAATTCTTATCTCTATTTGAAACAGTTGTGCTAACTCTAGATCTAACATTCAACGATAAATTATTTATGCCTGAAATAGAAACGTTAGTCTTTTCCCTTTTCAAATTAAGTTTATCTACAAACCTTTTACTCATAAAGTTAGAGTTTGCTCCAACGTCTAATAAACCTCGCACTTCATGAAAATTACCTAATTCATTTCTTATTAAACAAATAAATGTGCTAAGTAACACAGCTTTCAACTCATTAGCCAAATTACATGTCGTTGAAAATAAACTGTTTTGATTATTAGCTGGGAAAGGCTGAAATACTGGAGCCGAAACCTCCAAATTAGATTTATTACCTCCTTTGTTTATATTACTCATTTCCTGTCAAATTACGTCTTGGTTTTCAACTTTATTTATTTTTTGTTCGCGAGGAAAATGCAAAGTTACATGGTGCTTTTCCTACAAATAATACACGAGAATTTAGATTTACAATCGACTACTTTATGATTCATAAGACAGTTAAAACAAAGATTTTTTGCCTTTACAAGTTCAACTCTATCACTCACTGACATATTTTTATAAACAGGATATTTATGCAAAGGATGATTTTCATTACATGACAAAATACATTTAGATTTTTCTTACATCAGTTAGAAAAACTTTAGAAACTGGCCTGGAATAATTATTTTTATTATTCGACCTAGAATTATGAACAACAGGTTTTCCCTTTGATGTGTAATATAAATCTGTCTCCCTAGATAACTCAATTGGGTGAAACCAAGAGTCTCCTTGTCTAACATTTATAAAACACGTAACATCCTTATCAAGCGTCTGACAAATTTTATCAGAAATCACTAACTTTTTTAAAGTTTCAAAATCTGTCACATTTCTCAATTTTAAATAACAATCCCAACTCGTTGTTAATCGGGATGCAAACTGTACATACGTTTCATTAGGTTGACGTTGTGCTTTTCTAAAATGTTCTAAACAAGTTTGGGGAGTTGGCTCAAATTCTCTAAGTACTATAGCTTTCACCTTTGAATAATCTTCTAATTCCCCATCTTTAATGTATGTAATAACATTTGTTGCCCTTTCCCCTAACAGATTTAGAAGAATTTCCGATTTATACTTTTCTGGGACTTTTTTGAAATGAAGGCCCTTTCTAAAGACGAGAAAAAATACCCCCAACATTACGGTCTAGACGGAATTTTGATTGTAAGTGTTCTTATACTTTTAATGAGAGAGTCTAAAGATTCTATGCTTTCTCCCTTCTCGAAATCATTTATTTTTTCACTTTTGGTTTCTGCACGGCCTTGGCCAACTCAAGTTCTAATTTTTAATTTTTCAATTTCTAGTACCTTCGCTTCCTCATTTTTTTTCTCTCCTCTATAATATTATTGGCCATTTCTTCTACCAATTTAGAATCTGCTTTATATTTTTCACTTTCCTTTATTAAATTCATTAAATCATAATTAGTTAATTTTATATCAGAAATATCAATTCCTAACTCAAAAGCTATCCTCTGGTAGTTTTACTTTTTCGCGCTTTTGAACATTTTAATAATTAAAGTTCACAATAAATAAATAAATAAATCTCACATACCTCCAAAAATAAAAGCGAATCACTTTTTCCAAACTGCTGAGCCACGGCACGAAAAATATTTTGTTTCTTTTATTTATTTCATTTGTCTTCTCAAAATCAGCATTTCGAAATAACTTCGTTTTTTCTCTGCATTAGATTATCATGTTGATTACAAAATACTTCACTGAAGGAACATAATTATTTTTGTTCTTGAATCAAAACAACTGCTTGACTTAAACTCTTCGTAATAAAGTACATACTTCTTTAACACCACACTATTAAAGTAACTTATAAGATTAAAAGGAAATGCACAAATTCTCATAAAAAAGAAAACACTTAATTCGTTTCGGTACACATATACTTGTTGAATCGAAACCACTTTATACTCGATTAAATAAATTCTTGTTCTTTACTCCGGCTCGACGGACCAAAAATAGGTGTTTTCACTACTCCTCGGATCGGCGTCTCGAACCCAACTCACAAGTTTCAAAACAAACCACATAGATGGCGCTTCTAGCGGCAACAAGGTTGGAGGCGTGAAATTTTGCATACTTATAGCTGAACACATCACATCAAACGATAAACCATAAAATTTTGAGAAAATCGTACATTTAACCCTTTGGGCTCCAACATGTGTATTTTAAACAATTCTTTCTAAGTGAGCCCTATTTAGGTTGGAGGTGTGAAATTTTGCATACTTATAGCTGAACACCTCGCATCAAATGACAAACCATAAAATTTTGAAAAAGTCGTACATTTAACCCTTTGGGCTCCAACATGTGTATTTTAAACAAGTCTTTCTAAGTGAGCCCTATTTAGGTTGGAGTTGTGAAATTTTGCATACTTATAGCTGAACATCTCACATCAAATGACAAACCATAAAATTTTGAAAAAAGTCGTACATTTAACCCTTTGGGCTCTTACATTTGTATTTTAAACAAGTCTTTCGAATTGAGCCCTATTTAGGTTGGAGGTGTGAAATTTTGCATACTTATAGCTGAACACCTCACATCAAATGACAAACCATAAAATTTTGAAAAAGTCGTACATTTAACCCTTTGGGTTCTCGCATGTGTATTT
Source organism: Maratus speciosus (assembly GCA_963932465.1). NCBI lineage: Eukaryota > Metazoa > Arthropoda > Arachnida > Araneae > Salticidae > Maratus > Maratus speciosus. The sequence goes on along the minus strand of OZ010791.1, from coordinate 532,635,290 downwards.
TAAACAATATTTTCTAAGTGAGCCCTTAATTAGGTTGGAGGCGGGAAAATTTGCATACTTATTAAATTGCAGATTTGAAATTTTGCATGCTTATAGCAGAACACCTGAGGCCAGGCGACAAATCATAAAATCTTGAAAAAGTCTTACGCTTAACCCTTTGAGATACCACATATATATTTTAAGCAATTCTTTCTAAGGGAGTCCCTAATTAAGTTGGAGACATGACTTTTTGCATGCGTATAGCTGAATACCTCAGACCACACGACAAATCATAAAATTTTCAAAAAGTCATATTATTTACTCCTCCTGGCTCTAACTTGTGTATTTTAAGCAATTTTTCTAAACTCCACCCTTTTCACCCGGGGAGCACTTTTCTATCTTTTGCCGACACCCCTTTGACCATTATTTCATATTATGCATCTTAGCCTTACATATTTTAGTTCCACTTTTTACCGACAGGGGCGCCTACTTATCTTGCGTGCTATGGCCCAATCCCCTCGACTAATATATCTACGGATATTATGTAAAACGGAGTTTCGTTCGGGTAGAGGTCTGTTTAGAATAGAGTGCGCCCCTGGTTGCGAAATGTGGAACTAACAGATTTTTCAAATAGATAAAGTGTTTTGAAAGGAATATTAAACGAAACCCTCTGTGCGATCTGCGATCACACTTACCCACTTGTTATTTTCAAAATTATCAGAGAAAAGGATATTTAGTTAGATTAAATTTGAAAATCTAGGGAGGAGCAATGTCCTTCCTATGCACTGCCTCTTTGCCGGCACCCATGGGTAAATGATACGTGGTGTGGCATAAGCACATAACTTTATTTTTCACTTTCAGCACAAAAAAGCAGGCCCAGCTATAGGATATTTAATTGGAAAATTTAATAGGAAAATTTAATATAGGAATTTAATAGAAATTGTTGTTTCAGAAACAATAAAAATTTCGAATCAATACATTTCGTTTCAAAACATGCATTCAATGTAGCAGTATTAAAATATAGATTTCTGCCGCAAATTTACAGCCAAATAGTTTGTTGTAGGAAATTTAAAGTAAAATTGAATGTTGCTTGGTGAATAAAATAGTCACATGTAAACACATTAAAAAGCATTAAGTAAAGTGTCTAAATATATTGTAACTTTACAAAAAGTAATGATATCTAACAAAAACATAGCTGTGAAAAAGGGAGCCAAGTTCTGTAAAGACAATGGCAAGAAAAGGAGTGATATCTAAGTGGGTGCCAAGTTCAAATAAAATTCACTCAAACTTACCTACTGAAGTATTATAGCATTTTTTAAATTGTTTAGAAATAAAAATTATTGATAGCATATTAATAATAAATCTAGAACTTGGCAAGTTTTTGATAAATGTTATGCCTTTTAATTTCATGTCTTAATAAAATGGTGATGTTAATATTAATTTCAATGACATTACAAAAAAATAATATAGTTATTATTATAAACAAATGACTCATGTTAAAGATTTGATAAACCAATAAATACACAGATACACTCCCGCTCGTCTTTGTTTATCATTCTAGCACTCACCCTCCAGAAACTTCAATGCAAACAGACTAAGATGCCTGACAAAGAGACAAATATACTTACGCTTGTTCTTGGTCATCACTCTAGAGACTGCACCCCTTTAACCCTTTCAAGGGCAAATAACTTTTATTCGTGACATGATGAAATGATTGAATCACACCAGAATTTAAAAACAAATTTATTTCAAAATGGGTAAAAGTTTCTTTTCACTTACTTAATAAAATTAAACTTTTTAGTCCTGAATTCTGCTGTCAATGTGGCATTTTGCAGTTAAATTAGGTGGGATATATTTTATCCCACCGCCCTTCAAGTGGAAGGAGCTCACTCAAATTAAGGCTTCCAATCATGAAATAATAAGATTTGATATAATAATGACATTATTAAAAATAAATGACTCGTAGGTAAAAACTTGCAAAGTTTTAGATTTACTATTAATATGCTATCAATAATTTTTATTTCTAAACAATTTAAAAAAATGCTATAATACTTCAGTAGGTAAGTTTGAGTGAATTTTATTTGAACTTGGCACCCACTTAGATATCACTCCTTTTCTTGCCATTGTCTTTAAGGAACTTGGCTCCCTTTTTTAACAGCTATGTTTTTGTTAGATAGTATTTTAACAAAATCTTTCAGCCGCTGTTGGGTGATATTCTTAAGGTTGCTGTTTTGCGAAAAAAGCGTTTTTATTTGTTTATTTTAAAAAAATAAGAAAACTCTTCATATTGCAAGTTTTTGTAGTGTGCGGAATTTTACATAATAAAAAGTTTTTTTATGTCCTTATAAAGCCATTGAAATGTCTCCACTGTGTGAATATATCCATTTGTGTAAAATAAATTTGTCAAAACATCAACAGAAACGTGGCTAACATTGACAAAAAGAAACTTACATTGACAACCATAAACAATTAAAATAATAAATGCGGAATAAATTATTCATTCTTAAATCATAGCAAAATATGTAAATTCAAATAAAAAAAAGGTACTAAGCAATTAATTTCAAATATAGATAAAAAAAAAAATTAATAAAGCATATGACACATACACAAACACATATTATATAATATATTTATATGTTTTGACATATAACGCTAACTTTTGATACAATGGATCTGATGACATTTAAGAACTGTGTGTTATCCTTCAACGGATACTTTAACGTATTCTTTAGTGGAACTTTAAATATTAAAAAACAAATTATGATCACCAGAACTAAAATTTCTAGCAGTATAAGTATGATTTATTATTATTTATAATAATCATCATTTAATTTTTTCCTAATGATTGCATGTAGGTTTATTTGCAAACAAGTATGTACTCTTAATTCACTGTAAAAAGAAAAAAAAAAAGAAAAAAAGCAACAAAACTAGTTTTTTTTTTTTCTTTTAAGCAACACATATCTGTATGCTGAATAAAATTTTATCTGTACACAGTACAGTAAAAAGATGCAACTTTACTAAAATTTTATCGGTAACCCAAGATAATTACATGATTTTTTGTTGTTGTTGCTGCAGGCAACGCTCTAGGCATCCCAGTTTCCTATAAAATTCTTAGTAACCATATAGATTTTTTTTTTTTTTTACAGTGTACGACATATAGCCCCAAGTATAGGAAATTGAACTCGTTTCATGACGAGCATCACAATAGATACACTTAGAAGTGTATCATATTGTTTGTATTAAAAATGCGAACAATGTGAAATAGAAAAGCACTTTTTCATAAAAGTAAATAAATAAAAGTGTTAAGATTGCATTTTTTAGTATAGGAGTATTTTAAAAGCCTGGAAAGTGTTTGGTTATATACTAGTTTATAGTATATACTATTATACGTAGTACAAAACATAAATTAATAAGAGAACGAATAATAAATGTGCCTCCCTAACTATTTATTAGATAAACTTATGCAAGTATGCTATCTAAATACGGGTATATAAACAGCAATATCAGGGTTCTAAAAATTCCACGTACCAGAAAAATATGCGATGTGATTGGCTTTTATTATTTGTATAAATTGATGAGTTTAAAAAAAATACTTTTGCTATAAATTAATAAAATGACCCTACTTCTGAAAGTTGAATACATCAGTGATGGTGTTGGTTAATTGTTAAACAAATGTGTTAGTTAAACCAATTAATGATGGTGTCTTGTAATTACGTCCTCAAAAATGTCAATGAAATTTTAAAAAAGGCATACTATGTTTTTGCTTTGATATTATTGTTAATAGTATTTATATTTTAAAATATGAAATATTTGGAATTTGAACAAAATTTGCCTAATGATATCTCAATCACTTAATTCACTTAAATAAGATTTTTCTCTAAAAGCTTTGATTTTTTTTTTTTTTTTTTTTTTTTTTTTTTTTTTTTTTTTTTTACATAAAAATTATAGTGACATTTAATGTTATTTTATACAAATACATATTTTTCGCAATGTAAAACAGTATTTGTGATAAAACATATATGCTCACCCTTTTTTTTTTTTAATTACCAATTCGGTTATCTAGGTTTTTTATTTCAAAATAATACATCTGCTTTATTGTTATCTACATTTTATTCTAAAATTGCACTTAGAATGAAATAAGTGTCTTCTAAACTATCTTTTTTAACAAATATAGAGAAATAATTTTTTTTTAATGCAACTTAAACTCGATTTCTCAATATGAGTCCTAGTTCTAATTTATCATTAATTTATCTAATTTATCAATAAAGATTGACAATAAGCTATTTATTTTTAAGAAACATATTTCTGTAAAACATTTATTATTGGTACAGCTAAATTTTATTGACTTGTTTGCCATTTATAGAATGCGATTTAAGCTTCACTAAACTGTCGTATTTTCAAGTGTGTATAAGTTCGACAGATGATAAAAAATGCTGTCAAAACCAATTCGTAAACATTACGTTCTATTGGCGATAGTAACAATAAAGTACGTTTTTAACTTAGATAATGATTTTTCACTTCAACTATATTTTAATCTGCAAAGCGATTTTCCTAGAATATAAGTATCGCTTTTAATACATTTCAAAATTTTGTTTGAATACATAAGTGCTAACTTAAAAATGATTGTTGGTATTATTAGTGAAAAATCACGAAAACGTACATTAAACGTAAGAAATCTATTTGAGTTTTCAAAAAACAGCAACATATAAATCGTTTTCACCTGTATTCTGTAAAACAGTAAATCCGGGTTGGAAATCCTTTTTTTTTTATATAAAAGGTATAGTTACCTGACCATGTCAGGAATAGTACACGACTAATTTACTCTGTAATTTTTCAGGTTTGATATTTTTCGGCAAAAAACTGAATCATAGCTCGTCGACTATATAGAAATCTACCTATATAATAAAGGCCAAACGTGTCTGTGCGCAACGCATACGTCATTTTGACTGTGTGAACATCAGAAGATTAATTTTAACTTTTATGAAGTTTTCTTGTAAACTTCTGTATTCCGCACGTTTCCAATTTTTACACCGTCCAATTACGGAAAAAATGTACTTTCAAAAGCAATATGTTTGAAAACTAAATCGAAATTTATTTGAAAACTATATCGATATTTAATCCTTTTTATTTATTTTTTTAAATTAATGGTCAAGTATGCATTTTTTTTTTATTTATCTCTATCGCATGCAAACGATTACAAAAGTTAAATCCGTTTGCACTTAAATTAATATAAGAAGCTCATCTTTTAATTCCAGCTTATATTCCATAAGCAAATTAAAACATTCATAAATTAATAAATAAACAATAAAATATAAATAAATTTTTAATTAAAATTATTACTATTATTAATTATGTTAATTAAAAATACACAAATGTAAGACATGTAATCGAAAGCCGCACTTAATCCACTGAAATGAATCGAATCAACAAGTAAAAAGTAAATTAAAAAAATCAAAAAACCCAACTGCGTAAAAAGCGAACTAATTAATTATTTTTCATCAATGTGAAACTATTTTTTTATATTACTTACTTATTTCTTTTATTTACTTGTATTGGTGACTTTTAAGTTGTGTCTAATTGTTATTTCCTATCTATAAACACTGTTTTGATGACGCCTATAGATGTCTATGAATGTTACATTTGGAGTAAAGCTATAGGTCCTACCTACACAATTTGCAGGTTGTGTAATATTTAAACGGATTTTCTGACTGCGAAATAGTCAATGAAATATCGTTTTCATTTTGATAGACCTATCTAAAGATATGCCACTCAATACGTGCGTAAAACGTTTTTTTCGTCTCTTCCGCTATCTTGTGTTTTACGGCCGCCATTTTGTATTTATAAAAACAAATTAAGACGAATCTATCGAGACCTCATTCATTAAAATCCACCCGGTCGTTGGGGTGCTTCGAGGGTATAAATAAATCCACATACCCAGATACGCGTGAAACACACAAACCTTCTTGGCAGTCGAGTAAAAAGGCTAATTGTCAATAGTGATCTTTGGAAACTTCTCCAGGTGTTAATTCTTGACGTGAACCGAATATGAAAATATTGCTTTTAATATATTTTAAATTTTATTTAAATGCATTATTAATATATTTCATATAACTATGATTTTATATTGTTAACTGGCGTTTTAAATAATCTGTAAAAAATCTGTAACAGTAAAAAATCTATTAGAGTTATCCATAAAAAAAAAAAAAAAAACCACGTAAAGCTTTTTTATCACGAAATATCAATATTGTTTCACGAATTTTTCATTTGAAAATATAAATTTATACAAAATCGCATTAAAGATTTAAAAAAATCATACAGATATAAGGTTTATTTATGGTTATTATCGCAGCCACGGGCTTGGCCAGGCTGTTCAAGTAGTTTTTTTTTTTTTTTTTTTTTTGTAAATATTTGCATACAAAAATGAAGCATTTTGGTAAATTTATATTTAAAATAAAATTCTTTTTAAAAATGATTTAAATATTTTCATACATATTCATTACATATTTTTTAATAATTTTATTTAAAACGGAAAATATTTAAACTTATTATGCTGAACTGGTTTTTGTTTTCTGTCATTCCTTCAAGTAAATTATAAAGCACATAATCTGTTATTCTATAAATAAATTAATTTTATCGTTGTGATGAAAATTGCGAACTACTTCCACATATGTACTTAATAACATAAAATACGATAAATTTGAAAATTAAAAAAAGCTTAAATGTCAGCATTATGGAGAACGAATCAAGGCATTCATTAAATGATAAAAAGTAATTGCGCTCTATTTATATATTTTTAAAATGAGTTTTAAAAGACAATGGCTGCAAAATTGTTTCTGTATTGTCAGTTAGAAAGTAAAAAGCAATAGTAATAAATTCTTAAGACTGTTTTGGAGAACAGGAAATGTTTTTATTTCTTTTGTTCTTTTAAAATAATGAAACACTTTACATACATGGTTTTGCATTCTTTTACTGATTACGTAACAGTCCGTTTGTGAGGACTATTAGAAATACTTTACAAATTACGCTGAGCGTAAATGTGTTTCTAAAATAAAAAGAAAAAATGTGCGAAAACATCAATGAAAATAATTTAAATATAGAAATAGAGAAACCTCGCTACTTGTAAATAATTAAAATAAAAAATACCAAATCAAAAGTTCATTTTCAAAATGATAACAGAACGTGAAATATGGAATAAAAAAGAAAGTCACAATTGTAGACAAATAAAAAAAAAAACACCCTTCAGGAGAAATAGATTTATTTATCTGCTAATAATACATTAAATAATACATCAAAATGATGTGCAGAAACTGTAATGATTTTCTTCTTTTTATCAAAAATGAAAACAAAGCACTTACAAACATTTTTATTTTAAGGATTCCTTTGAAAAACAATTCTCTTGATATTTATAAACTTTAACCAAACATTTTCCAGGCTTTTAAAATAATTCTATATTATAAAATGGAATTTTAAATCTTTCACATATTTATTTTTATAACAAAAAAATATTTTTTTTCCTTATTTTTATTGATCTTTTGATTTACTTCACTGTTATTATTTTATATTAAAATGATGCTTTCAAATACCTTCTGTTGTAAAATGCTATTCCAAGAAAGATGATATTAATTTTGTTTAGAATTCCCTTTTTAAAATTTCAATGGAAAATGAAAAAAATCTTGATGAATACATGAATTTATCAAAATTATCTTTTTCTTTTTTAAATATACTCTCTTCTATTTTGCCAAGTATTTATTTTGGTGGGAATAATTTCACTTATTTTCTTAATAAACACGAAACGTGAAATTATTTTCGACAAAGGACAGATGTGGGTAAATGAAGAAATGTATCAAAAAGAAAAGAAAAGGTAATTTTAGAGAAGGTATATTTTCATAAAAGTGTCTACAATTTTTTGACTATTTCACGTGATATAAATAGTGCAGTAATTAAAACGACCATCTTGCAATACTCTGGAATCTTGGAAAAATTAATATGATTTAAGAATGCATCTATTCTATTATGTTCGTGAATAATTTTAAACATACCTGCTTAACGTTGACTAAAGCTGTTTCATAAGCGTTTATTTTACATGTACACTTCGATTCGATAGAACGTTTCAAATGCTCTCCCTTGTAGTATAAAAATCCATTTATATAACAAATGTCAGTTTTATTCATATTTACGAAATTTGAATTTTTCTTATGATTTCTCAATCCTATAAACTTTATTTAGAAAAACTTCCTCCATTCTCTAATAAGTAAGTCAGTAAACATGTAATTATTTTACGACCAGCACCTACATACTTTGAATTTTAAAATTTTGCAAAATTTTCTGGTATGAAATTCAATATGTCATAACTCAGAAAATTTTAGTAATACAATTTTTATTCTACTATGAGCATGGATAATGTTTTTCCATATATAAAATATAGAACGCTGGAATTGTATAAATAGTTCAATTACGTAATTAGAAAAAACAATTATTTTTACGTAAATGGATTTTTATATGATTAAAAAAAAATAAACATCAAAATCATATCAAATGCTCTTCCTTATAATATAAAAATCCATTTTCATAACAAGTATCAGTTTTATTCATATTTACGAAATTTAAATTTTTCTTATGATTTCTCAATACTATAAACTCTATTTAGAAAAACTTCCTCCATTCTCTAATAAGTAAATCAGTAAACATGTAATTATTCTATGACCAGCGCGTTACACTCTTTGCATTTTACAATTTTGCAAAATGTTCTGGTACTAAAAAATTATTTATCCGTTTTTAGTGAAAAAAAAAAAAAAAAAAAATCGACGACAATTTATGACATTCAATATGTCATAACTCAGAAAATTTTAGTAATACAATTTTTATTCTACTATGAGCATGGATAATGTTTTCCATATATAAAATATAGAACGCTGGAATTGTATAAATATTTCAATTACGTAATTAGAAAAAAACAATTATTTTTACATGGATTTTTATATGATTAAAAAAAATAAACATCAAAATCATGTTAAATGCTCTTCCTTATAATATAAAAATCCATTTTCATAACAAGTATCAGTTTTACTCATATTTACGAAATTTAAATTTTTCTTATGATTTCTCAATCCTATAAACTTTATTTAGAAAACTTCCTCCATTCTCTAATAAGTAAATCAGTAAAAATGTAATTATTCTATGACCAGCACCTACATACTTTGAATTTTACAATTTTGCAAAATGTTCTGGTACTAAAAAATTATTTATCCGTTTTTAGTGTAAAAAAAAAAAAAAAAAAAAAAAAAAAAAAAAAAAAAAAATCGACGACAATTTATGAAATTTAATATGTCATAACTCAGAAAATTTTAGTAATACAATTTTTATTCTACTATGAGCATGGATAATGTTTTCCCATATATAATTTATAGAACGCAAGAATTGTATAAATATTTCAATTACGTAATTAGAAAAAACAATTTTTTTTACGTAAATGGATTTTTATATGATTAAAAAAAATTAAACATTTGTGCAATTGAAAACAAGTCTGACTCTAAAAATAACGGTTTAGGCATTAACTATTAATCAAGGATAAGAGGAAACATCATATATAAAATTTAAAAGGATTCTTTCTATTCATTTTTTACCTATTTTTTATCAATAAGACTCGTGAAGAAAATATTTATTTCTTCCAAACAAAAAATTTGTACTAAGCACGTTGATTGAAAAACATTAATCATTTTAAAATAAAATAAACCTAATGGAGAAAAACAAACATCTTGAAAGTTAAATATCAAGGAAGAATAAAAACATTTTTTTTTCTGTTACAAAGATAAATAACTAAATTCTATGAAATTTCCCTTTGTTTAATGGAATGTGTAGAACAATTGATTATTTAATTATACAGACCAGAACATCATTTAAAATTTATCTTAATTTATCGATACTGATATAGGTTTTATCGATAGTGATATATGTTTTATCGATACTGATATATGTTGTGAAATAATTATGAGTACTTGAAAAAATGTTGTTTGCTTGTTCATTTTCATAAGTTTGCGAATTTATTAGAATATGCTTAATAAGAATTAATCGAGTTAGGGTAATCTATCACTGTATGTGTTTTCTGATATATAAATTGAATTATGGATAAAAAAAAAAAAAAAAAAAAAAAAAAAAAAAAAAAAAAAACTAATGCATAACGCTCTTATAGTGTTTCTAAAAAAATAAATTATTTTTCTATTCCTACCATTTACAGGTGCGTAATAAATATTGAAAGAGATACACAGACAAACGCGAGTAATACATCATGTTTCATAAATAGACACCAAAATTATACACACGAATTAAGGATAGATTTTTTTTTCAACTTGTTTTGAGGTCTATGACTGGCGTTGAATGTAATGTAAAGTTTAAAAAATAGTAACAATATTTATATCACTGCACATTTCAGTAAACCATACTTTTCATCTTGTTTTTAATAAATAAGCTATTTTCAATACTCACTTTTTTATACGTGCTCACATAGTAAATAAGTCAAAAGGATATTTGGAAACTACTGCATTATTAACAGGTTTGTTAAACATATACTTTAGATTTAAAAGTGTGAATTCATTTTACTTCATTTACAAACAAAATAATGTTAGTACTCTGTTAATGGTCCGCCTATTCACCTAATGCAGCCTTACAGGGAGAGAATATTCCATGTAACTATTGGCACACCGCATGTGCTGTGAGACATGCTCATTGCTCATGCAATGATGGTAAAAAATGGATATATTTTTGTTTATTGTACATAGTTTTTGGCAAACCTTTTTGAGACCTGTATAAAAATCTGGAACATATCCCTGCTACGTATGCAGAGTATTTTCAATGAAAACTCAATGATTTTATGAATATATGACATTTGATCCTTTTTATTACACCATACTATGTTTTTGAAAATTCAGAAAATATAATAACCAGTTTAAACCTATGAAAAAAATTAGAATAATATGGCTACACGCATAAAGATGCTATTCACGTGTAATGTTTAAATATTAAGGTGCATCAATAGTTTTATCCTCATTCTTCCTTTAGGAGTGCCTCTTTTGAAATATATACTAATTAATATTTAATGATTAAAGTAATTTTACGTTGCTAGCGCGTTGTGGTTTAAATTGCATAAGTTGTTGTAAAGTGGAATGCTGAAGAAAACAGCATAGAACATTGGTAACTAGCATCCGAGTATTACTAACGGACGCAAATAAAAAATAGACTTATAGAAGAAACAGTATGCATGAATGAAATTTCTAAGCAAACGACGCGTAAACAAACAGTTAAGAACCGCTGTCCTAGAGCGTTAGGAATGCTGAAGAATTTTATAATTAATTTTTTTTCCTATCTTCGAAAGTTGTTGAAATAGTATTGCTAAGTTCCAAATTTCACCCCTGAGGCACTCGAAGTGATACGCATATTTACCTGCGAATTTGCAACATTTAGTATCCTACGTATGTGCCGACTCTGCTTTAAAAACTAAATATACATTTATTCACAAATTAAATGGTGACTAACTAACACTTTTCACGCTGTATATGGTTTTTAATCAAGCATCGATTGTTTCGTTTTCTTTTAATTTTATACATCAGTAGAAAAAATATTTCAAATGCTCATAAACACATAATTTTAAACTTTTACAAAAATGCATTTTATTTATAATGAACGCAACTAGTATATAACAAACTATATAAACTATTTATAATTAAAATTTTCTTCTTAACTTAATATTCATAAATAAATGTATTTACTTTGCACATTTATTATAATATAATTTGATTTATACTAACTGAAAACTGTTTGATTCCATACAGAAATTTATTCATATAAAAATAAAATATTAATCAAACAGAAATAAGTTAAATAAAAAAGTTAATTTAAAATAAAAAAATTAATAAAAAAGTTGTTTTAAATAAAAATTATAAACTATTTTTATGGAACTGAGTAAAAAGCACGGTTTGTGTAGCGTAAAATCTTTCATTCTAATATTAAAATGCATGCTGTTACAAGCCAAGCACTTTTGTTGTAATGATAAATGTTTCCCAAAATATCTAACAAAAATTCCATTGTTAAGGGGTCTCTGGACTCTTAAAGCTCTAAAATTTTCGAAATTTTAATTTTTTTAGATTTTAAACTTCTATGTTTTCTGAACATTTTGATATAATTGTTATCTTGAAATTCCCATTAGAACAGAAGTTAAGGCATTTAGAATTACACTCGCTCAATAGCTGAAGCGGTGTTTCCAAAACTTTGCAGTCATTTTTCTCCAAATGACGTTTTTTGGGCATAACGCGCACGATATCTCAAAAACTTCTGAATATTTTTTCATGAAATTTTCAAAACATATGTTTCATGTTAGTCTGTATAAACTGAACCTAAAATTTCCTTTATATTGTAAAAAGAAAATTTTTTTTTAGGGGTTTATATTGTTGAAATTTTCTAAATTTTGCATTACCTAAATACAACTTTGTATTAAAAATATAAAAATGCTTTAAATACAAATTTATTTAGGTTCAGTACAATTATTATAATCTGAGGTATAAGTAAACACCAAAATTTTCATTCTAGTTGCAAAATTTATTTTGTAATCGTGCGCATAAGCTGTTATGCAGATTTTCTGCTCGTCAAATGTCTATCAGTTTGAAGTCCCCTGTAAATGCTAATTCTGCATCTTGCAATTTTTCAAATATTTGAAATGAAAGAACATACTTGTATCTTTCATTCACATTTAAAATTCTGTCTTAATATCAAATACATTTTAAGACATTAAATGTTGAAAATGGTCCTTTTATTTCATTTTTTCCAATTTTAAGAGTCCCGAGACCCCTTAAATTAGTTGCTTTCACTGAGTTTGTGAGATAGTTTACTCGAGCATGTGGTTATTGAGTATTTTGAAATATGTGTATTGTTTTCTTTTCAACGTAGAAATACAGAACACTTCATGATAAAAAGAAATGAAATATTTTAGCATTTCTCACTTCCTTGTTTCTTTTCTAAATGCGATTAATTAATGCTAGTCAACCAGTAATAAGATTAAAGGCATTGCAATTTTCAGTTTATTGTTTTATTTTGTTTTTTGTTTTTTACATTATAATATGTTTGACAACGATATTCCAAGTATCTAATATATGTATTATTACATATGGCGATAATTTAGTTTGTAAACATGGATGTTTCCTTGACCGATCTCAAATGCACCTAAAAAAGGATACATTAAACTACTAATAATTTCTATTTTCGAAACACAATATTAAATTTATTTTTAGATGAGTTTTTTTAATAATAAATTTTACATCGAATTTTTCTTAAATGTTGTAACATAATAACTGATTAAAGAATCGTTTTTGGCAATTCGCTTTCATATTGTCTGCGTGTTGAGTGCCAAAGTAACTAGAAAGCCCGTAAATTGCTATATATTTTTTTATTGCTCCATTACTTATAAACAGGGTCGTGGAGTCAGAGTCGGAGTCAGGCACATGTTTGAGCAAAAGCGTCGGAGTCGGAGTCGCTATAAAAAAAAAGCCGCCTCAGATTCCTATCCCAGCATTTTCGTTAGACAGTTTGAAGTGAAATTAAACCAGATATATAAACATTTAAATTTAAAAACTGAATTATTATTCTTATTTTTGAACTATACCAGGCAATTTTTTGTCAATAAGCCGGGACGATTTAAAAAAAAAAAAAAGGTTGAACCGGAGTGAAAATAAAAAGGCGGCCCGAACAAAAAGATATAAAATCTTTAAAAACGAAAACTACGCCGATCAAAGAGAAACTCATTTCAATAGACATAATTAGGATGAGAATAAGTATAAATGTGCTGTATGAGCTGATTCTAGTTTGACAATATCAAAACAAATATATTATATGTCCATATTTCAGATTCGCATCGGACAGTTTCATTGCGTCAGAGACCGAATTGAATGTTTTCAGCAGACTCGATCTGGGCGGGATCAAGCTTACACTTTTCCTAAATACTTGGACCTGGAGAAACAGGAAAATTGCAATTAAATTTTACCAGGAGGTGTCGGACATAATTTGTTGTATAAAAATAGTAATAGCGATAATGGATTTGTGGAATATTTCGCAACTCTCTTGAGCGAGCCTCTCTCAGCCAGACTGAATAGGCGCCAGTTGCCCCATGATCTGACTAAAGAATTAATATTAAAAACATTTTTTCTCTTGTTCTTTTAGTTTAGTTTTGAAGTAGTAATGATAAAACTTGAACGCAGCAGGTCGACTGCTTATATGTTTTTTTTTGTCTTGGTCTTCTAATAGAAGAAATGATGTTTTAATTTTAAAAAGGAAATTTATCTCGAATATGAATGCTATTGTTTCATGGCTTCTTTATAGAAGAAAATAATTGCTGAAATTTTAATGAGGTTACCTTGGATTCCCTGTGAAGAATATATATATATATATATATATATATATATATATATATATATATTTAACAAGTATTAACCAAATGTTTCGCTGTAAATAGTTTGTACATATTTAAAAGTGTAAAAAATAGAATAAACAAAGTTTTTAATCATCCTGTGCTTATTTATATTGAACAACACCTGCGCCACTTTCAGTCGTGATATATGCTTGTTCACTTTAAAATAATATAAATTCAAAATCTTGAACTTAGCTCTCCCAAATGTCATTTAATTAAGAATAACATGAAACTCAATGAAAAACATGAAGATTATTCATTAGTTGTATAAAAATAGTAATAGCAATAATGGACCTCAGTTAACGGAATCTATAAAAGAATACTATAATAAATTCCAAGAAATATTTTCAAAATTCTACTTTCTTTTATTATAACGGCTTTAAAAGTTATTATGTTTAAACCGTCTTTTTACTTGTATTCCGCACTATATTAATATTCTAGATGAGTTTTTATTCGAACATAAAAGTCTAAGTGATCATTAATGTTTCTAATCTGTATTCTATGTCGTGTGAATATATTGTAATCTAAAGTAAAAGGTAAACATTTCCCGTAAATATATATTCAATACTCTTTAAAAGAATATTAGCTGTATATAACGAAAAATCGGAATTTTATAAAGTAGAAATTGAGTTTGCCCAATTTCATTGATTTTTGCATGTCCCGAGTTAGTTTTCACTAATTTGTGCACAAGCTAGGCGTGGACTGAAAAAAAAATGAAACAGGTCGGAAAAGACTTGTAGAAATCGCGAGGCTAAAATTTTGGCTCATGCTGATCTATTAACGGAGATAATACGAAAATTGTAAATTTATGCTACTTTTTGAAGGCTACGGCAGTCGAAATAGCATTGTAATTGACACCTGCTTCCCTTTTTTCCAACAGTACCATAGGTAATGCCAAAAATTATAAATTCCCCCGCCCTTTGTTGTCATGTCAATAAGACTCAAAAAGATGTGAAATTGTAATTCTTTTTTCCTGTACTCAGTAACAAAAATAACGATGAAATAGCGAAATTTCGCTTTCTTTCTCTTTTTCATTTACGTTTTTTTGAGATTTACAGAACCCGAAATAAAGCGAAATTGTAAAAATAATGAAAAAAAAAATGTAAAATTTTCTATCGAATCCACAGAAATTGAATTAATCCTAAAATAGTAAAATTTTCACCTTGCTTCCTTTCCATCGGACTGTGTCCGGTCTGAAAGACACGAAATAAATAGAAAATTGTAACAATTTCGCTTTTCTTTTCAGAGTCAGCAGAACCAAAATAGTAAAATTTCCGGTTTTTTTTCTTTTCTTTTTTTTTCTTTAGATTTCGATAGTTGGATTATTCGAGTTTGGGGGACGCGGAATTTTAAAATTAATAAAGTGAAAAATATAATTGTTTTTCATTTCTCCTTTCACACCCCTAGGAACAGTTTTAATGCCGAAATAGTAAAATGTTCTCTTTGCTTTTCCGTACGTTCCCTCATGACTGCAGAGTCGGAATGATGCCTAAATTGCAAAATTTACACATTCTGTTTTTGTGTCTGCGGAAACCAATACAAACAACTTCACCCTTACCCCAAGTGAACAGGATCTGAAATAACACAGAACTAGTAAAATTTTCAATTCTCGTTTTACCGTTTGCCAACAATTTTTCGGTTCTGTAACACGTGAAATAATGACGAAATGGTAACTTTCTATCGGATTTTTCGTGCCGCAATAACGTCAAAATTACGTCTCCGTCTTTAATGAATTTTTGCAAAACAAAGAGTGTATATTTCTATAGAGTGTAAACAAGAAATATGCTGTACTTCTCTCGAGTCGACTCGTAAATAAAATTTATTCTACTTTATGTTCTGGGATAGTTTACAGGTATATACCCAAAACACAAAACGCAATCATTGTACACAAAGTTATCAATTTTAAGTGATGCTGAGGTAAATAATTCTGTTTTTGAGGTAAGAAAAAGCAGATATTCCCAGTTGCCATACAAAGCAATTGAGATTCAGTTATAGTAATTGTATCGCCAGACCTACTAATTCTATTACTTCAAAAGAGAAAAAAAAAGTATATTGATTGCTTCTCCAACATGCAAGAACATAACTTGTACTACAACATATTACTGAGAATTTTATTTTACTAAGAAAAAATAGATGTTTGCCAGAATAAAAAGACTTTCTTTAAAAATATGATTAGCCCATTATTATGATAACTTTCTGAACAAACTATTGTTAAACATGTATAATCTTGATTGTATTTTTTTTCTTTTGAAAATTTAAAGTGTTTAAGCATTTTTTGTGAAATAGAATTTTATTTGATTATTTGAAGCATCTTAAGAGCTTACATTTAATTATTACAATGGCATAGTAAATATTAATTATTATACTGTCAAAGTGTACATTAATTATTACAAATATTTACTCTTATGGCATCTATTATGTTATATCCCGACCAAATCAGAATTAGTAGCGATCTATTTTAATAGATGGCAGCACTACACAATCTGGAATTGTAAGGCTTTGAACGTAGTCGAGGATATTTCTGCGCAGTTGTAAGATGTGTTTTGTTCTGAGAGCTGCGCTTAGCAGCTGCTGTAAATAATGTATATAATAAACTATAAGTAATATTATAGTTATGCTTTCTTCCTTAGTTAAGAGTAATTTGTTAATATAAGAATGCGGCGTTATAAAATATCATTCATTAACAATATCAGTAATTTAATTAACATACTTCTTTATTGTTTTAAAATAACATATAAGCATAATATATAATGTTCAGTTTCGAGTGCTGTGTAAGATCTTTATATGTCATTCAAAGAAAATTTTAGAGATTTATTCTAAAAGTTATATGAGAAACTACAGATTTTATCTGTAGTTTCTGTGTAATACTTTCTAATTTATTTTTTTTATTATAATTTACATCAATATCAATAATTCAGATACATATGCAGTTTTGTTTTTGTACATTTTTTCATAATTAAATTTTACCGCCTATAAAATATGATGTATGTTGTGTCAATGTGTGAACGTGCAGAGAGTATGTGGGGTTTCGGGGTTTCAGGATGTGTCTTACTAGATCTTAAATTGAGCCGATTAATGCAGAGAAATATTTCAATGATATTTTGCAAAGGTATTTTTGCCCTGTTTAAAACAAAAATTATGCATTTAAAAAAGGTGGAATTTTATAAATTCAAATACTATTCGAAATTTCTCCGTGTAGTAATACGACCCTAGTCTTGTCTGTGCCAGTTTACACCTATGATTTATCAAAGGAAAAGAAATGAAAAAAAAATATCGGTCGATATGCATATCACGTTTTTCAAGATCAAACAGCAATGTGTTAGTAGGTTGAAATAGGTTGCAAATTGGGTATTTAGTTTTATTCAGATGGCTTGACTACTTCCACATTTTTAAACTACTACACATTCTTTATTTAATGACAAATTAAGGCGATTATTACTATTTCAAAATAAGTGGTAGCAATCAAGCAACCTGGATTAAAGGAATCCAAACAACAGGCACTACTAGTAGATTAGTTATCCCGGAGTCAGAGTTGGAATCGGAGTCGGATACGGCATTGGAATTTGTCATTTTATCCACCGTCTCCTCAGTCCTGTTTATAAACCTACCTAAAGTAAGGTTGTTACGTAATTTGTACGTAATTTCCCTGAATTCAAAACATTAATAAGTCGTCAAATAGCTCCCAGAGTGTCTTG
Source organism: Maratus speciosus (assembly GCA_963932465.1). NCBI lineage: Eukaryota > Metazoa > Arthropoda > Arachnida > Araneae > Salticidae > Maratus > Maratus speciosus. Next base: position 532,617,167 of record OZ010791.1, on the reverse strand, counting down.
TTGTTTTCTTATTTGATTTTGTATGAAGGTTCATATAGTTCTTTATACTAAAATTAACAAACAATATTGATAAGTGACATAAAAACAGGTATCCATTGCATGTATGAAGTATACGTAAAATACAACATGTATATTTTCTACTTAGCATTGTTATGAATGACAAATAGAAACTACTACAATTAGTATAATTATTACTAATACTATTACTGGTACTACTACTACTACTACTACCACTACTACTACTATTATTATTATTATTATTATTATTATTGATAATAATATCAATAGTAATTGTAACCCAAAGACTTAAATGTTGCACACTTCTCGATTAGCTATGATAGTTTATTTTTGTTGCTGTTTTTGTTTATAATATAATATGTTATTGTGTCGAATATCATAGACTTCTCAAGGTGCGTATCAGTTGCGCTACTACTTGAGAGTGTTCAGATTTGTTTTGCTGAGCTTAAAAAGTATTTACGTAGTTCAGATGTCAATGCTGTGTGCTAAAACGGTTGTTGTAAATATTTATTGAAGAATTTAACTATAAATAATGCCTGGAAGTCACTGTGATTGTTTTAAATCCTGGCGAAAAACAAATAGTGATTTTCGTTTATTTTTTAACACGAAATTTATATAGATACTTAAAAGTTCTAAAAACTGCGATCTAGAGTAGTTCTAAGTTTTGCTCTAAAAGCAAATCTTATGCATTTTGTGTGCTTCGGGCTCTAAATACTCCTGTTTTCTCTTCATTGGTAACAATACGAGATCGTGCGTCAACGAGTACTTCCAATGAGAGAACAAATAAGAAATCTAATATATATTTATCAATACCTCGTTGTCACAACTCTAACACATGTTGTATAAAATGTACGAAAAGCAGCTCAAAGTCAAGCCTTTATAGAAACAGTAATGTATATTTCGTCGGGAAAACGATTCTAATATTACGTGATTGTTATTCAGTTAGTTGACTCTCAAGCTTTAATCCCTGTAAGTGAGAATATATCAACGTATGAAAAAGATATTGAAATTCTTTTAAGAAATATCATAAAGGTAGCAAAGATGAGAGTTCTCGATTTTGACACACCAGGATAGCTTTCCGAATCCGATTATTATACTCTCATGGTTATATCTATGTCTGATTTTAACTTATTCTTAAACTAGTAAAGTCCAAAATGCGTTTCTCGAAAAAGAGGTCATCTCGACTTGCTTGACAGTGTTACTTGTAAAGCTTAGAATTGGGCTCTCTAATAGTGTTCTGTCCACATAATTCAATATAAGAAAAATATTAATAACACCTTCAGTGCAATGTGCACTCAAAAGGCGATCTGAACTAAACTGACTGGTGACAATCTTCAAGTTTTTCCTCGCCTAACTTGGTATAAGCTGCAACAAATAACCCTTGGAATATTCCAAATTAAAGAAAAAACCAATCTTACACTCAAGAGCACTTAAATCAAGAAGGTATTTAATATCTTTACATACATCGTGAAGATGATTCTGTTCTTTGAGTTCTGCTACAATCACGACACACAAGTGCTAAAAACTATAATATTTGGATAATAACAGAGCAAAGCAACATCACACAATGTTACTGTCAATGTAAAGTAGGCGCTGTACGGAAAACGAGGTCATCTCGACTTGCTTTACAGTGTTACTTGTAAAGCTTAGAACTGGTCTCTCTAATAGTGTTCTGTCCACATAATTCAATATAAGGAAAATATTAATAACACTTTCAGTTCAATGTGCACGCAAAAGGCGATCTAAACTAAATTGACTGATGCAAATCTTCAAGATTTTCCTCGCCTAACTTGGGATAAGCTGCAACAATTAACTCTTAGAATGTACCAACTTAGAAAAGCCAATCTTACACTCAAGAGCACTTAAATCAAGAAGGTATTTAATTTCTTTACATACATCATGAAGATGATTCTGTTCTTTGAGTTCTACTACAATCACGTCACACAAGTGCTAAAAACTATAATATTTGGATAATAACAGAGCAAAGCAACATCAAACAATGTTACTGTCAATGTAAAGTAGGCGCTGTACGGAAGTTGCTTTCGTATTATGGTTTATGGTTTACTGGCACCACAACTCAACCGAAGTTTAAAAACCAAGTCTTGAATATTTACAAACACTACAAGACGCCGCCGCTGGGTTGTCCGTTCGGGATACGAGTGAAAAAAGCAAGGAGTAAGCCTTATATAAAACTAATCGCGAAAAAGGTCTGAAACTGTATGATTATTTTTGGTTATTGTTTACTTCCGATATTTCATATATTGAAATAATAGACCTAATAAGCTCCATTCATCTTAATTTTGCATTTAGTTTTGTATTTACCATTGACTATACGGATTAAAACGAATGACAATAGTGTTTAAATTCCCTAATGTACATAACACTTACTTATTTATTTATTTCAGTTATCCCATCAATTATAGAACTTTCATTCCAAATATTATTTTTTCTTATTTGTTTTTAGGTATACTAATGAAAAAAATGTATGTCGCATCGAGGGGCTTGTGGGCGAAAAATCGCCCTTATCAAACCACTTCCTTTCTAACATTTCTATAAATGTTGTTTCTGTAGTAAGCGATATTTTTAAATTGTAATCTAAAAAGAATTCACGTCCTTTCGTCTACATAATTGGAGCCTTTCTTCAAAGACACATTTACAATAAAATATTGCATTTAAAAAAAAGAGAACTTATGTAGTTTTTGCAATTCCCGATACGCGTGATTTCAAAATATATAATTTCATAACATGATGGTTTTTGTATGATGTTACGACAAAATCATCATTAACTCTTTTCTTCTTTGTTTTCCTCATTGCTCATTTTATTATTTGGAGATGTCTTTACACAACTGTGTTCCTTTTGTTCTTTAGTTTTCTTACGATAAATACATATGATTTTTGAACTGTTTCTCATTTCTTATTATAATTTATAAATTTGTACTGAAACATTTTCCCTACAAGCAGGCATAATAATTTAATATACACCAAGATATCAACGTATAAAATCATGATGTCATCATTTCTAATTTTTTTGACAAATTCATCTTTAAATTTTTAAGTCATCAATGTTTTTTCTTTTCTTTTTTTTTTTTTTTTTTATTCCTTTTTTGTACGTTCGGGAGTGATTTTAAATAAACGTTAATTTTGTTCTCTTAAAAATGTCTATTTTTAAACGTGTTTATTTTTATTGTTTAACTTTTACTTTCATAATTTCTATACAATAATTGGATTACTTTTTGTGACACAAAACTCCCAGTGAGATCGTTGAACTATGTTCCTAATAAATATAGTTTACACCACCGACACAGTGTTGAAATAAATTAGATAAATTAGATTGCGACGGTTTAACGAGAAGCAGTTAATTTCTGTTCAGGGAAATATCAATCACTGAGTAGTTGTCTCAATTGCATAACGTAATGCATTTCAATGCATAAATAAACTTTCACTCTAACATAAGAACTTGATTAGAAGTTTAATTCACATAGTTATTGTAATCATGCTGTAAGATTAAAATAATGTATTTCCACAATAATCAGTTAAATTAATTTATTAACAGTGTAAATACCAATCAAATTACATCCAATGTTTCGGATATTATTTACGATATATAAATATAATTTCATTTAAGAAATTAAATAAATAATTAAAAGTAATTTGTTTCTGTAAATGTCCTTAATTTTTTTTTTACTAAAAATCACATTGTTTTCGTTGAGCTAAAAAATCAATCATACTTTACTTCTAGTTTGACTTTTAATCATTATTTTCTCAATAAAAATATTGCATACTTAAAAAAATATAAAAAGATTATGTGTCTAATTTTATTATGAACATCTGTAGAAAAATAGATTATAATAATAAAATTTCTATTCTTGTATCGAAAAATATTTTTTGTTTTAAGTAACGTAATATTACTTACGCAGTATTATATTGCACGCTATTAGAACACAATGTCAAAACAATAAGTATAATGTTATATGATGCATATTGTATAAGTAATTTCCAGCCAGCCAGTTTAATGGTGCCCCAAATCAATTCAGTTTGAATGAACACAATATATGAGATGAATGAGGTAGCAACAGTTTAATGGAAAACGGTTAATTTCCTGTTTGGTGAAATATCAATCATTCAGCGTTTGTATCAATTGCATACAGCAATGTATTTCAATTCAACATTTATACCGAAAAATAGCAGTTAAATTTGTTAAGTGCTTTAACCGATATTTTGTTATTAATCATGCTGTAGGACTGACATAATATATTTCGATGCTTTTATGTTGCTTTATTTTAATATATTTACAAAGCAAAGACTATCCAATATATGGATATAATCAATTAAAAATAAAATTTCAATAAAGTATTTTCTAATTGTACTTAATTATTATGTTTCTATAAATATGTTTAAGGATTTCTAAAATGTTTATAATTTGTACTTTAATCATTCATAGTATGTAATATCATAATAATAATAAAATAATAACATACAAATAATAACATAATATCATAATATATTATTTTTAATCATAGAATTTTTTTTTTTGTTTTAAGTAACGTAATGTTACTTATGCAGTATTATAATGTACACTATTAGAGCACAATGTCAAAACAATAAACATAATGATGTTATATGATGCATATGGTATAAGTAATTTCCAGCCAGCCAGTTTAATGGTACACTAAATCAATTTAGTTTTAATGAACAAAATATATGAGATGAATGAGGTGGCAGCAATTTAATGAAAAAACGGTTAATTTTCTTTTTGGTGAAATATCAGTCATTCAGCGTTTGTATCAATTGCATAAAGCAATGTATTTCAATTCAACATTTAAACCCGAATAATAGCAGTTAAGTGTGTTAAGAGCTTTAACCGATATTTTGCTCTTAATAATGCTGTAGGTCTGAAATAATGTATTTCAATGCATTTATGTTGTTTTATTTTAATATATTTCCGAAGCAAAGACTATCCAATACATGGATATAATCGATTAAAATTATAATTTCAATATAGGATTTTCTAATTGTATTTAATTATTATGTTCCTATAAATATGATTGGGGTTTTCAAAAATGTTTATAAGTTGTACTTAATAATCATGTCAGTTTAAATATGTTCTATATATTATGTAAACAGATTTAAAAAAAAAAAAAAATAGTAAAAATTTTAAGTAATCGGACTCATCTATATAATAAAAAAATTGTCTAGCACAAACTCTGACGTCATAAAGATGGTAGTAACAACTGCGTTTTCGCATCCCTTTTTATTCCTTACATAGCCTCTGGTATACATATCAAATAATTTTAATTTTTACAAACATCGAATACAAAAAATACTACAAATTTTAAAGCAATATTTGTTTATAAACTTTTAAACAATTTACTGGTTCGTTAGAATTTTAAAAAATTCAATCAGGTGCATTTTTTACATTTCTTTGTCAATGATAAAATATTTTAAAATACAGTAATATAAATAAAATTTATTTTAATATTAATAATGATTACAAATATTTCGAAAAATGGGTACAACAATTTTCAATTGATTGCTTATATTTGGCAACACCTCCGTCTTCATCTGCTTTAATAACCATTGATGTAATTGGTGTGCAATGAAATAAAAAAAAGTAAATATCTTTAAGGGTTTTCAATTAAAATGATTTTTATCTATGGTCTCTACACTGGCAGGAGTAATGCAGGTTGGATCCTTGTTTTTCTTTAATTAAAAAGTTCAAATCTACGTTTATTTGACATATTACATTTAGATCTTTTCTATTACTGGTTGCTACACATTTATTTCATGAAATTATTATTATTAATATCTGGTTAACTACTGAGTGTTAACAGTTCCGTATCAGATGTTCTTTGTACAACACATTTTTGTTTGTTTATTTCCTAAAGTTAAAAATAGTTTTGCAATTTTCCTTTTTTCCTTGTAATAATTTAGAACTTTCTGCCATAATTTATTATAAATTTCATTTAATTTTTAAATAACTTAAATATTTCTACTGAATGAAAAACATTATTTAAATAATCATAATCATTTAAATCAGAAATACAATAACTTAATGAACTAAGATATCATTTCTGAAAAGTTTTCTTATATACATATTGAATGATGTCCCAAAAGTGCAATTAGCCATTACGGCTGATGAAAAACATACCATCTAAGTAAATGGATATATTATGCATTCGAAAACGGAAAGTGTTATGACAACAAACAATTTTCTAGGGTGATTGATGATCGTCTTATGATTTTAATTTTCTTATATGCTAAGAAACATTTTAAAACGTAGGATGAAAAATTAGTCTTGTTCAAGAAATATTTTTTTCTGTCCAAACGATATACAGTGAGGATTATGTTACAAATTTAAAATAGCACGTATACTGCCTTCTATATATTTGTTTTACGATTCAGCGTGTCTACAACTTACAGTAATTTTTCTTTCTTTTAAATCTATTTTCAATCTATGTCAAATGACACCTTTTACAATTTTGATTTATGGTAATTTTGTATTTAACACTAGAAAGGCCGAGAATTTTATTCAAATTTTAGAAAAATATTTCACACCTGAATTTTTATTTTAATTAATTAACTTATCCATTTAACTAGTTTTTTCTTTGTATCCTTTAAACTAGTTTTATAAAAAAATTCTGGTTTGAACCGTGATATATTCATTTGGTAGCAGTAAAAATGACTGTACGCGGGCTTTCTAGTGTTAATTGATTTATAAAAATAATCAAAAATCTTTTTTAGTGCACCAAATGCTTGACTTATGATTATCTCAGTTAAAAAATTACGAATAATGTAACAATAAACCAAAATAAAATGTGCCAGATGACACCACTAGAAATAGTGTTAAAGTAAGCTATGTGATGTGTCTTTATGATGTTTCTATACAATATATGTAGATGAGAGATATATTAACACTAGATTTACGAAACACGACAATTTAAAAGGATCCAACTTTATGGTTAAAATAAGCCAAAAATATAACTTATTTCAACAGCAAAATGAATTTTAATATATTACGATGCCCATATTTTACACTGAGTCACTAATTTTGTGCATTTGTTTAAAATGAACGGAAGTTAGTACGAAACACATATGTTTTAATACAGTTTTTTTCTTTTAATCTAGTGTTAGTTATTCTTTTTGCGTCCTTCCCATAATAATTCTAAAAATCGATTTGCCATGTTCGCGGTGATTTGAACCATGTAGACTGGCATGTATAGTATTTCTTGAAAACAAAATCAGTATAACGTAATTACAAATAAAGCATAACATTTTTTTTTTTTTTTAAATACATTTTATACCACATATAGAATAACAATATTCTTTAAAACCAATCTTTTAATCAAAATATGTACGAAGTATAATTTTGTGTAATCGGTTTTTGCGTATTTTGGTTAGTTCGGAGGATGCAAGTTCATAACGCAGGATAAGAACATAAATTATATGCATCGCAATTTTTTTTTGTTCATTTTAATAACTTTTCAAACGGCATGTAAAATCTTAACGTTTTGATTTTTCTCTTTATTGGACTTCGGAAAGTTCACAAGCGAGCACGATCGCGCTAACCGATTTTCGGAAAAAAAGAAATTTCGATAAGTTTTTAATTATTCTCTTGGCTAATTATAAAAAAATGAAAAAAAATATCAGCGTCAGGTGCATAAGGTCTTGTCTTGTCATAAAATTTGCTAGACTTCTGCGGGCGTTAGATTTCGTTAGCTATTGCCAAGAAACACACGCACAGAGACAGAGCAATCTTTTCTTTTAGGGTAACTTTAGGCGAGATGCCGTGTTGTAAAAGATGCCGAATCATATAGTTTTCATATGCGCAGGCGCTGTAGGGAAACGCCGCACAGTTGTAAGGAAGAGGGTTCCCTACTCATATTTTTATTTCCGTTTGCGTTCTTAAAAAAAAAAAAAAATTAAGTGGCACTTTTTTATTGCTACTTCGTCAAAGTACTTCTGGTAATTGTCAAAAATCTTTTACGTGACTTCTTTATTTGCCTATATAAGCCTTATTTTAAACATCAGAGAAATAAATCTGATGTATTTAGCGAGTACTGGTACATGGCTTTTTTGCAAAGTATAAATTATTGCTGGTTTCAACTTCTTCACGTTAGTGAGGGACATGGTCTTACCAAATACTTTGAGGTGAGTCGACGAAAAGTTTTGGGGGTAAGATGCCGGTTGTTTCCCTTGGTGTATGATGCCGGTTATTGGCCGTTGCGGTGAAATGCATGGTTGTTTCTTCATTGTATAAATTACTCTTGTATATTAACTAACATGTCAACAATTTTAATCAGATAATATCAATCAGTGATTAAATCGTGATTTTAATCAACTGATTACAAAAAATCATTAGTTAAAATTATAAATTTTCTAAATGTTTAAAATGACATAAATAAATATTAAAATGTAAGGTGAACATAATTTGAAAGTTTTCTATATGTATTTTGACATATAAATAATTGTTTAATAATTATTAATTTTAATCTTTGTTAAAAAATTGATGTTAAATGCACTTAAATTTTAATAAAATGTAAATATCGGTAGTATATAATATAGTTTTATAGATAACTAGTGTCTTCTGCCCTCTACAAGCTACGCACCCCAACCTCTATCAAGATACCGCAGGCTCTAAAAACACGCTAATTTGATCTGCTTTGACAAGATAACGGATTAAATTTCCTACCAAGATTCAGAAGATGAGGATTTTTTTTAAGTGAATGTGAACCAGTGTTCAAAGTGTCTAGCAGAGTGCAATAAAACGTCTGAAAAATGTGATTGGATCAAATTCATCCACTGAAACTGTTAGCTATATAAAAGTTGCTTAAAGTGCCTAAAAAAATTCTGATCTGAGTTATAGCTGAAAAGAACAAAGGGGCATATGAAAAACACCAGAAAAAATCTGCCCTCTAAAGAGCTTAATCACAGTGGCTTTATCGTATTTAAACTTATTATAATGTTTAAAAATAGGCATACTTGAGCCTAGATTAACATCCAAGATCGGACATTCCAATAGAGCGTAATGGTAATGCGATTGCGATCGTAGCGTCCTTAGTGACAATGGGGAAGAAACTCCCCATCCTTGTAGTATGCTTATTATTGAGTATCTACCTTATTGTGATCTTTCTTTTTTTAATGTTGCATGTTTACGTTTTCGATAGAATCTTACACCGATACATGAACATAGAATAGACATTCTATTTTATATATCTAATATCTATTCTATGTCCATGCAAAAATATATGTTTGTTTTTTTTTTTTACATGATTAGTGAACGGTTTTAAGTGCAACGAATACTAGATAAAAATTTCGTCTTGAATGCTATATATCAAAAGCAATGATGTAACATAAAAATATGCGAAATGTCGAAGGCACAGAAAATTTCATAATTATTCCCCTTTGGCAGGAAACTTTTTATAGCCAGTGTTTTATAAATTTATGAAGTTTAACGTATTAAACAATCGTTACAATAATCTTTTAAAATTTATGCATTTTCACTTCCTTACAGATAAAATAAAAATATTGTTTTTAATGTAAATAACGTACTATCAATTCAATAATGTTTATAATATTAACATGTAAGAAATAATAATAATAATATTACAGATAGGGAAAAATTCCTTTCGACAAATTTTTAGAATTGTATAAATATAAAAGTTAAAAATAAATAGAGGTACTGACATTACACTCAATAAAGTTTTATTCGATATGAATAAATTGACACAATACCTGAATTTGATTTTTTACAATTTAATCTTATAAACTTACATATTTGCATTCTTAACAGAATTTTCTGGCGACTTTCTTTTATATTATTAGTCTAATTATCATTTTGTAAGTTAAAAATGAACAATACATGTACGGTAAAAGAAAAAAAAAAGCAGCTAAATAAATAAAGCAAGCATGAATAGAATATCGTCTGACACCTGATTCGTTTTAGAAACGAATAGATATTCAAACCATAGAGGATAAACATATTTCTTCAACATAGGTAAATTTCGGAGGTTTGTTAGTTCTTCCCCCTTGCCGATAGTGACGCTAGTACTGTTGCCATTACAGATTTTGCCGTAAATGTCCCATCTTGGTCCTTAATCTATGTACTTGAGAGCCATAATTCTTTTAAGTGTTAAGTAGAACATAACTTTTTTTTTCAAATATTAGTTTTTCCTTTTATTAAATTGCCAATGTTTGTTACATTCATATTTTTGTAATTTCCTAATATTAATAAGTTAACAACTTTAGTATGTCTAAAATATTAAAGTTACTTTTATTCGTCCCATTATGTTTTATACTGCTGCACAAAAATTATTGTTTACATTGAAACTCCACAAGGCACTTTAGTGGAAGTGTTTACAAAAACCTTTTTGATGCATACAATATCTGTAAATTGAAATAAGGTTCTAAATGATACATAAGGGTGCAAACGTCAAGAGGAAATCAATGAATAACAAATAAAAAACAACAGGCGATTTTTAAAACAAAGTCAAAAACTACGGCATCTTCACCCAATTTAAACTATTATTTTATTTATCTCTTTTAAATTATCTTAACGAATGTGTAAATATGAAGGAAATTTCTTACAATTCATGGATATATTTTATGATAAAGAATGTAATTTAACAGGGGAAATTTACGATACCATTATTTTACATCACGATGTAATGCGCGCCACCCGTTTCAAAAAATAGACTTTACCGGTAGTCACGTGACCGGCTTGCGTGAGCTCTGCCGAATAAGAATATTCTGTGAGTTCGATGTAGTTCTGTTTTGTTTTGAGTTGTGGTAACATGTAAAAAGTTATATTCGTGTTATTATATATGTGTTATATGCCGTGCTATTTGTGATGTGCCGTCTTGCCAAGATTAAATAAAAAAATATTTAAAAATTTATATCCCGAGAAATTATTATCTTGAAATTATGTGAAATTTCTGTGTGATTTGAATCTGAGCTAGCCTGCCGGTTTATTACGAACACCTGCTTATGCTCAGTGGTTTTGAGACCCTCAGCATTGATCTCTTTGAACCATTGCCTCCTAGTAAAGATGAGCATCGATGGATTTTTATAGTAGAAGATTGTGCCACTAAATTGGTGGAACTATTTGCCTTAACAATTGCCACTGCACAAGAATGTGCGACTACTCTGATTCAAGAGATCTTCCTTCGTTATGGTATTCCAAGAAGACTCATAAGTGATAACGACCCTCAGTTTGTGAGCGCTGTTCTAGAACAAGTTTGTTACATTCTTGGAATAGACCCATCATTGAAACCTTTGTACCATCCTCAGGCCAATCCAGTCGAACGCAAAAATCGAGACTTGAAACCTCGAATAGCAATCTTTGTTGGAGATGAACACAGTTCCTGGATTGATAAACTTCCTTTTATTAGATTTGCTATGAACTCTGCCAAATCTGATACAACAGTCCAAACTGCAGCCTATTTGCAATTTGGTCGAGAACTAAGAACAATCGATGATGTGGTAAACGATTTTAGAGCTGTTGTGGAAAATGACAATTTTGTTCCGGAAATAACCCCATATCTTAAACGTTTTGCAAATATTTCCAAAAGTGTAAAAGGGCGTGTTGAAATGAAACAAGATCAGCGAAAGAAATATTATGATAAAAATCGTAGAAGAGTGTATTTCACATGTGGTGATAAAGTATGGGTTACCCTACACCCTGTGAGCAAAGCAAGTAAAAATAAAACAGCAAAATTTATGCCTAAGAGAGATGGGCCGTACATAGTTTTGACACAAAAGTCACTAGTGACATATGATATTGCTAGCCTGGACAATCCTACCGAGCGAATTGGGTCTTACCATGTTTCTTGTCACCATTTCAAGAAACTGAAACTATTCCAGTTGCACCCTTGAGAAAAAGAGGAAGACCCAGAAAGCATTCTGTTTCCTCTCCGTGACGTAAATCGGAAACAGAGGGGGAGGATGTAATGCGCGTTACTCGTTTCAAAAATACACTTTACCGGCAGTCACGTGACCGAGTTGCGTGAGCTCTGCCGAATAAGAATATGCTATGAGTTTGATGTAGTTCTGTTTTGTTTCGAGTTGTGGTAACATGTAAAAAGTTATATCCGTGTTATTATATACGTGTTATGTTCCGTGCTATTTATGATGTGCCGTCTTACCAAGATTAAATAAAAAAATATTTAAAAAGTTATACCCCGAGAAATTATTATCTTGAAATTATGTGAAATTTCTGTGTGTTTTGAATCTGAGCTAGCCCAACAACTATATAAATCACTATTATATATTTTTGAAGTACCTTTACAAAATCTCTACATTCTCCAAAATAAAAAAGCACTTCAAAATTTATAAACGTATTTAAAAAATTACAAGTAAATATTCATTTTGTTCATCTTTTTTCGGTTCGAAGAAAAATTGTATAATAATAAAAAACTTTGAGTTTAATGATAAGTAAGATTTAAACTTTTCTACAGGCTCTTGTTTTTAAATATTAAATGATGTATATGTAAATGTTATTTTTTTTCTAAATTTTCGTAAATGATTCCTACGCAAACAACCTGTTAATGCAAATAAGTTGCTGTTGTGTATAACAGGCGACGTATAAATAATTTCATGACAGTAAATTGAATGATACCCTAAATGAGTTTAGTTTGCACGAATGCATTGTACGGTATTAATCAGTGGCAGTAGTTTAACGGAAAGCAGTTAATTTCCTTTAATGCAAATATCAATCGTTCAGTCGTCGCCTCATATGAAGCAGTGAAAGGGTGAAATAAACCCGAATATTAACAATTAAATTTGGCTAGTAATTAAATATATATTGGCCTTGTAATCATGCTTGAAATTTAAGCTAATATACTTTCACACATTTATTTTTATTTTTTTAAATGTACAGGGACATTTCATAAAATGTATTCAAAGTATAATTTCCGATATAAAAATATGATTTCACTGAATAAATTTGTAATTTTATTTAATATTTTGTGCTACCAAAAATAAACATTAATTCCATTAAAAATTAATTCCTTAATATGCTTTAGTTTCAACAAACTTATACTTAATAATAAATCAACAGAATAACTTCGAATAATGAATATTATAAAAAATTTAGCAAGAAAGGAAACTCATGCATTAAGCATACATTATGAACACTTTACAAATCTTCCAGAATATATATTTTTAATTTCGCTATTTAATAAAATAAAAAATATATCCAAGTAAATTATTTATATAACGCATCGTTCGTTTAAAACTAGATTTCATCAATTGCCAGCCGGCCCCTATTTCTTTTTGTGTAGCAGTGTATTTGATTTATATATTTGAATATATTCTGCATAGCATGTACAAATTTAGTTTCGTAATAAAACGCTTACTAGTAGGCAAAGTTGAAAATTCACCACCAAAAATTTCTACAAATAGACGGAAGGCCAGTATATTATCTATATATTTTTATACACGCAACATACTAAGCTAAAAAAGTGCTTTCGGCCATTGCCGAGAGGTAGAAGTAGCTTTCATATTTCTTGTTTTTAAAATTGTGCAAGTTTTGCTTGAAGCTAATTTTGCTCAAATTTTAAGAAGCTAAAATTCGACGGACCCGATAAAATAATATTTGAAAATACTGAATTTGAATGAGAATTGCGCCAAATAGTAAGATACTTAAGTTTGCATCATTTATCGTTACTTGTTTTTGATCAATATTTCACTAAGTGTCGCCAAGCTTGGAAGGAAATGAAAGATAAAGCATATTAATAATATTTAAGCATTGCGCTGCACTGCACGGTGCAAATTGTCGCAATTTTGAAAATAAGATGCCGGATGAAGCTGCCCAACGAACTCGGTCAAGAATTCAGATTTTTCAGATTATTTCGATTGACTTGGAAAATCAGATTGTTTCAAAATGTCACTCACCCTAGAAATTCAAACTGCTATATCTCAGCCATTTTTAAGATAAAGACGAAACAAAATATGCTCCGGATTCTTGTATTAAGATCACACTCTTAAGAGAAAAATGTTTTGCAGTTTTTAATTTATTGGCACCATTTTTAAAATTTTAATATTTAAGAATGTTTCTAAGTGGCTATTAAGATGGCGGATGAAGCTGACCAACGAACTCGGTGGAGACATTGGCATGTAAAATGTAACGATCATGGCGATCGTTATAGAAACGATAACGATAGTAAAGAACTCGGACAGACAGACCGAAGTCATAAACACATTTCAACTATACTAATTTTAATTACTACAAGGCGCAATTTAAAACATTAAAAAGAGTGAAAATAGGTTTATTCAATTGTTTACATGTTTTGACACTACCTGGGGGATTTTCAAAACAAATAAATAAAAATATTATAATCTTGTACTGTTTATGAAATGCCATCTTTCAAATTTCCATGTACTATTTTCATATTATGCACGTTATTCTTTGATTTTGCTTAGATGTTTATTTTTATTTTCGTAACCATTGAGTAATTCGAGACAAAGTTTGGATCCATACTACATGAAAACAATATTGAAATTAAAAAAAATTAAACTCATTACGCGCCGAACAATTTATAAGAAATACTTATTTAAATTAAAATTTATAAATATTATTAAAATGTGCATTTAAATAGTGGAATTTTCCATAACAATATCAATAGAGGAAAATATTAGCCACAGTGTCACAAAAAAATGAGGAACGTTTAAGCAATTATTTTTGAATTATTTATGTATGAAATCTTTTTTCACTAGTAAAATTTTTCGAATCGAACGTTTGAACGTCAAATTTTATCACTTGGCCTTTAGGATCTTGAAGGATATGAAAATGTTTTTTTTCATTCTTCTTGAATAATTATGGAATTATGGAAATAAAAATTTGATATCAACTTATTATATATGCAATATATCGGAAGTACCAGGTGACCACCAGGTGTTGCCGAGTTGCCTAATAACTGTTAACAGATAATACTAGGCCCGAATAATATAAAATAACATCACTGGATATGCTCAGTATTCCGAAAATCAGTTTTGAATTAAGCCTTTATCTCATGGAGGGATTAAGCATTGTAGGGCGCATGTGATTAAATGTTAAAGAATCTTTGAATGTATATGTTTTTCGATACGTTAAAATGAAAATCTATCCAAACGAACACAGATATGGACTTAGTCACTGATTTAAGCAACGTACATCTGGTGGTACAACACACTCTCCGATCTGTTTTTATTAACGAACGATGGATTTGTATGAATGGGCATTTTTAGCTAAGTGAAAAACTCACCACTCAATCTCTTGTCATCCTTTAAAGGCGCGAATTGGGGTGAAAATGCAAAAGCAAAACTAAAGGGAAAACCCTGGTGTATGTTCTAAGTCAATGTATAATAATTAAAAAAAAATTAGATAAAACTGACTCTGCTTGCGATAAATGACATTACGACTTTAACAAAAGAAAAAAAAAAATACTAAATAATAAATGTTAATATCTCTTTAAGGGGACTGGGGAAACAAAATTCAACTAAAAAATCGATTTTTACTTTTTATATCATTAAATAGTTTAAGCTTTTATCTTTTCAACAGTGTGTCACATATGTTTATATATAAAAAAATAAGTGTTGAAATAAATCTTTCTTTCTAAGAATACTTCACAGCTTAGTGACCAATTAAATCTTTAATTGACTTGTTCTGAAAACTTGGATTTTTCATGTTTATGTTCCTTTTTTCAATATCTATTAAACTTAAGAACTCAGATTTTTTATTTAATACTTATATAATAATATAATGTATACTTTAATACAGGGATTTAATGATTTGTTGAGAATTATTTATTTTACGCAGTGAAATATCATCAAAAATGCTAATTTTAAAGAGACTTTCAATAAATAATTAATAATTAATTTTGAGTTTCACTTAGAAAAGAAATGGTCTGTTAAAATACGCAAATTATGTTATTCTAACTAAAATCTAGACCTCTATGTTTCACCATTTCTGAGAAAAAGGTACATAAAGTTGGTGAATTTAACATGGCGGAGATAGGGCTTTCCCGGTCCTCTAAAACAAAATATACAATTACAACCACTAAGCTACCGTGAATAAGTAGATGTTTGGTTCTTTTATGTATTTACATCCGGGAAACATTGATGAAAGATAGTTGCAGTGAAATCGGACAAAATGTAAATGAATATAAAATCGACATAAAGAATTTTTTTTTAAATAGTAAATATTATTACTTTTTAAACAAATGATACCATTACAACTAAAAATTTCTTTTTTTTTTTTTTTCATTTGGAAAAAAGGAATGGCAGTTTACAACTGAAGAAAGAATGAAAAGAAAATGGAAAACATGAAAACGATTATAAATTCGATCATTAGATACTTTTAAATAGTATTTATTTATTTATTTTTATTTTTTTTTTTTACGAAATATACTGTAGGAATATGCCTCGAAAACTTCGTATTTTGTTTAACTCTATGGATTAACACATGATTGCGATTTCAAAATATAGAAGAAAATTAAAATTTTCTCCTTCATATACTTTAAATACTGGGTGTTCAACAGAAGGCCTCTTAAAGCAAGTGAACTTATGGAATTTGTAACTCGTTCATTAAAAGTTTTAATTAATATCTCCACTATTTAATATATATATATATATATATAAATATCTGGTGCATTTGGACTTGCCATCGTCTATACATATCCAAATTTACAGATCTGCACGTTTGAAAAATTTCCCAAGCAATCGTTAATAGTCACACACACACACAGCTAATCATGTCGCTTTTATTAATATTTAAACATTTTATTTCCCATAAATTGTATAATTAATTTTTTCTATTGTGACTGAATTCAAATTACTTATTGCTCTTTTTATGTCTTTTCTGATTTTTTTTTTTTTTTTTTATTTATTTGGTGGGAACATTTTTAGTAAGTCACAAAGAGGATCAACTAATCGTATTTTGATAGAGAGAAACAAGGACTGACATTCCAACATTGAGTTTACTATGTTAGTGTTTCACAATGAAGATAAGAAAACAAAATAACATGTATAGAGAAAAGGTACTCTATTAATTACCTGAAATGTGGATATATCGTGTTGCCGGACTGCATATCGTGAACGGTAGATTATCCCGATCATAAAGAAAACCATTTAAAGAGATGTGACTCACACAAAATTATACAGAAAGATTAACCTCTTGCCTGTGGAACATATTTGAGCAAAACGTGCCAGAAATGGATTTTTTTCTCTGAATGGCTTGAATGATATTTGGGAAGAACTGAAAAATTACAAAAATCCGACAAATGGCGCGAAACTTCCAAAATTTTAAGGGGAAAGTATCCCCATTTATTGAGAAAATGGTAAATTACACATTATGCTTTGGATGAACTCAGTTCAGGTTTCACGGAACTTAAACACCAATTTTTATCTTGCCCGAACTAAGGTCAGGCATTCCAAAATTGGCACATTTTCTTTGACCGAAATGAGTTCGGGCGTCACAGGCAATGAGTTAAAGATAAAAAGTACAACTATTGAAAAAGTACTTCAGATCTTAGCAAACATTCAAAAACAAAATGAAGAAAAAGGTTTCGGTGATGCCTTCTAAAGACGACAATGATAAGATAGTAAGAAATCGATGTCAGCAATACGTCATGGAAGAAGAAATGTCGTCACAGATTTATTCACAGGATTATGTTGTATATTTAAAAAGAATGCATGTGCAAACAATGTTTTATAAAATGGATTAGTTACTTTCATTTTCATTAAAATTATTTACATAAACGTTTATTGTATTGATCGTATCATTATTTTAAAATATTTTTTTTTAAATATTTTTTATAAGCATTATGTTCCTAAAAAATGGAATCCTTTTATAGAAAAATATGGATTTCTTTTTTATCTGCATGTTTCTGCGTTAAACTTTATTTATTATATATTAAAAATGTGTTTCTTAAATTAACGTGTTGGATAATACAATGGAAATTTACCACAGTCCCAAAAGAAACATTAAACTTTCTTTTCTGTTTCTTTTTTTTTTCTGATAATGAATTTTTAAATGAAATTAAACTTTCATGAAAAAACATTTTTTATGAAGATTGATCACTGTTTAGTTTAATAAAATTTTAAGCAAGGTCTCGGGAGAAATATTTCAACTCTTTTTTAAACACTGCTGTGTTTTAAATAAAAAAAAAGATAAGAAAAAAGCTTTCTAGAGATAATATATATTGTGATATTATTATGTAATTCACTTTCTTTATAAAATAAATAACTAAATAATTAAATCAGAAAAAAATATATGTCTGTCTTGAAAAACAATGTAATGGACATCTTTATTTTTCCAATTTATATCTTTAATTCCATATTGTGAAAAAATACATTAATGATAAATGAGTATTTTTTCTGATAATTAGATATTTATTATTGACTTGTAGCGCGAAGTGTAATTTCCTTCCCAAGACATCTGACATTTACAAGACACTTAAAAAAAAAAAATGTCCTAGTCTTTGTTCTAAAAACTGAAAATATCTGATGATTATAAAATAGTAATTAAAAAAAAAAATCGAGAAAGGCGAAAATTACTGCTACATTCAGTATGACTTAAGCGTTAGTCACGAGCATTTTTTTGCTTTATCCTACACTGTTAAAAATTTTGCAGCATTCTGGCAGGTCATTCAACCGTTTTTTGGAAAAACGGTTTCATAACCATAATTTAACTATATTCTGACCATAAAAGGCCAATAATGTGGTTAGAATAGTGTTAAAATTACGGTTGTGTAACCGTTTTCGGAAAAACGGTCAAATGACCTGCCAGAATGCTGCAAATTTTTAACAGTGAATATGTTGAGCTATCACATGTAAATGTGAATGAAGGGGATGGATATAATTATAGGTTCAAGATAGATATAACTATATAAAATGAATGTATGTGAGATTGATGTAAGCATGTTAGCTGTGTGTATTTGAGAGCATATGTAATAAAAGTCCTTCCGGCCAGTGCCGGGAGGAAGAGGTAGCTTTCATATTCCTTATTTTAAAAAGCCAACTTATATTATTCAAACACACGAAGCTCAATTGAGTGGAAACCGAATGTAGGAGATTCAATAAGAATTTTTATCAATACTAAATCATTATGAATGAGAATTTCGAGAAATTAGTCAGCTGTATCCAAGCTGCTTTTATTTAAAGTAACTTATATTTGTCTGCCAAATTCGGCGATTTCTTAAAGTGCCTGCCATTTTAAGACAACATGGTGGATGAGGCTAACCAGTGAACTTGGTCGAGACCTTAGCAATTGCTATGCACATGCTCACTCACATCGGAATTGGTTGATATATACGAGTGCTGTCGCAGGCAGAAAATCAGATTTTTGAAAATGTCACCCACGTTAGAAATTGAAACTGCTATATCTGAGCCATTTTTTAAGATAAAGACAAACAAAAAATGCTCCTGAATCCTTATATCAAGGTCAAATACTTAAGAAAGAAACCTTTTTCAATTTCTAATTTTTTTGCATCTCACTTTAAATATATTTTTTTTATTTAATGGCCGCCATTTTGAAACAAGATGGCTGATGAAGCTGGCCAGCGAAATTGGTCGAGATATTGATGTATACTATCCACATGCCTTCTTCCATCGAAATAGGCGAATACGTGTGGTATCCCGTGACAAATACAAGATCGTTTCAAAGTGTTAGCCATGATAGAAATTCAAAGTGCTATAATTCAACCACTTTTTAAGATATAAACAAAAGAACAAATTTTCAGAAACAAAAACTGCTCCAGATTTGTATCAAGGCCAAACACATAAAAAAAATCTTTTTCATTTTCCAATTTTTTAATACCTCATTTTAAATTTTAAATTACATTTTTTTTTAAAAATGGCAACCCTTTTGAAACAAGATGGCGAATGAAGCTGGCCAACGAACTCGGTCGAGACATTGGTTTGTACTATGTACAGACCAAGTTACATTCAAATCGGTTCATAAATACGCCTGTTATCGCGTGACAAAAATCAGGTCGTTTTAAAATGTCAGCCACAATAGAAATTCAAAATGTTATAACTCAGCCATTTTTTTAGATATAGACAAAACAAAACCTGTTCCTGAGTCTTTGTATTAAGGTCAAACACATACAAAAAAAATCTTTTTCATTTTTCAATTTTTTAGTATCTCATTTTAGATTTAAATTTTTTTAAAAAAATTTAAATGGCCGCCATTTTGAATCAAGATGGCGGATGAAGCTGGCCAACGAATTCGGTTGAGTTATATGTATGTACTATGTACACACCAAGGTACATCCAAATCGGTTCATAAATACGTCTGTTATCACGTGGCAAAAATCAGGACGTTTCAAAATGTCAGCCACGCTAGAAATTCAAAATGCTATAACTCAGCCATTTTTTAAGATATAGACAAAACAAAAACTGCTCCCGAATCTTTTTATCAAGGTCAAACACATAAGAAAAAAATATTTTTTCAATTTTCAATTTTTTGGTACCACATTTCAAATTAAAATTTTTCTTAAAATTTTAAATGGCCGCCATTTTTAAACAAGATGGCGGATGAAGCTGGCCAACAAACCCGGTCGAGACATTGGTCTGTACTATGTATAAAGGAAGTTACATCCAAATCGGTTCATAAATACGCCTTTTATCGCGTGACAAAATTCAGGACGTTTCAAAATGTCAACTTCGCTAGAAATTCAAAATGCTATAACTCAGCCATTTTTTAAGATATAGACGAAACAAAAACTGCTGCGGAGTCTTTGTATAAATGTCAAATACATAAGAAAAAAATATTTTTCCATTTTCAATTTTTTGGTACCACATTTCAAATTTAAAATTTTTTTAAATTTTTTAAATGGCCGCCATTTTGAAACAAAATTTTGAAACGCCATTTTGAAACAAAATGGCGGATGAAGCTGGCCAACGAACTCGGTTGAGACATTGGTATGTGCTATCTACACAACGAATTACATACAAATCGGTTCATAAATACGAGACTTACAGTGTGACATATGTCATATATATATATATATCAATATATATATATATATATATCAATTTTGAACGGAGGGTGGTTTCGGGGTCTGGGAGTCATGATGAAAATATACCAAAATTTTTTGAAATCGCTTTCCTCCGAACGGCTGCAATAGGTAGCTTTTTGTAAAGAAAGCTACCTAAAAGAATGAGTCATGAATATATTAGGTAAGGTCGTTGTTCGTAAATGTGACGACTCCCAAATACAAAAATGTTCTTTTACTTAAAATATTAACTTAGATGTAGTAAAGTATTAATAAGAAACGTATATAAATCTATATCATGAGACATCCGAACTTCAGGAAGAAAGCGGGAAACATTTCTATGCACTTAAAACGTTCTCTTGAAAAATTTCCATTGCAATATACATCCTTCATTAGAAAGCTCCCTCATATACCTCAAATGTGACGAAAAATCTCGAAAATAATTCGCGATTTTACATTTTTAACTTTGAAGATCCAATAATCTTATGGGCTTCAAGGGTTGCAAAGTCTGTTTCATATATCTGAAGTGTAAGTTCTGGAAAAGGCGACAAGTTATCAAATTAGAGTTTTCTCAAATAAATTTCTACGTAATTTGGAGACTGATTTTATTAAGAAATGTATTAGCGCCGAACTGAATGCCCCAAATGCATAGACTTCTTTAAGCACATTAACTGGGGTACTTTATATATATAGTATATTTATATATTTTATTAATAGGATGCTTAAAGCTGGTTGTGCTTAATTAAGCTGCGTTGACTCTTTATTCAATAATTGAAAAAAATTGCAGCATTTAAATAAATGCTTCATGATTAACTAATATGTATACTACTCATTGTCACATTTAGGAGTTTGGATGTCTCATTTAAGTTTTAATCACCTTAAATGAGATAAAAATGGGGTAAATGCAATAATCGTATATTGTCCGCTTATATTACAGATTGTAATCCAATTTCTACAAAAAAAGTTCATTTTGAACTAAAAACAGACTACTCAATAACAGTCTGCTTTATAAAATATCCATTTATATAGTAAAAGTCTAAATATACCCTAAATGCAACAAAACTGTGGGGAATTACGTCGCATTAAGGCACAATTTCCTTATTTAATGTTCAGCATGAAAAAAAAAAAAGAATTAGTTTTTACACTTTAACCACTCGGTTGCATAGTCGTACTTTTAGATCAAAATTCGTAAAAATCTAGAAAGATTTTAAAAGAATATGAAATAAAAACGAATGGATTTTAACAGCATTATTGTAATTTTTGTACATTGTTCTTTTTTTTTCTTTTGTAGTCCGAGGGTTAAGTGTGTATGTAAGTATAAAAAATGCATGTAACTATATATAAGATGTATTGACGTAAGCGTATATGTAAGATTTTAGCTAACGCTATATTTTAGATAATTATTTATAGGGTACTTAAATTACACAAATTTTCAATACAAAATTTCAAATACATACATAGTATTAAGAAATTAAAAAATAAATAAATACTATTCATTTATCTTAATTGCTTTACAAAGCATGTATATATAAACTGTCACTAAAGCAGATATATATATATATATTTTTTTGTTTTGTTTTTTTGTTATGCTATTACCTTTCAAGAACAAAGATTTAATGAAGTCCCGTAGTGTTAAAAAGAATCCAAATATTTTCAAAGAGTTCCCATTTATTTAGAATTCATTAATATTGAAATATTCATATCTGTTGAAATGTAAATTCTTAAGTAAACCATTCATCCAGAAAGAGAATAATTATATTTACTAATTTCTTCTCACGACATAATGACTAATGACTTTTACACCCTATGCTTTATTTTAATTAGAAATCTCAGCCATCTTTCATTTTGTATTTATCTGTTCTTTCGCTTTGTCGCAAACCGTGATAAAATGCACATTTTAAACTTTCGAATACTTGTTGTAATCTAAGTGTATTTACTTTACTAAGATACACTGAAACTTAAATAAATGTATCTGCATTACTAAAATATGACCACTGAAAGGCCATTATGCACTTTAAGTAAACATATTTTACATAAGACATTAAAATTAAATTTTTATCTTCACTTATTTAACATTTTCTGTAAAATTTATTGGATTGGGATTCCTTTAAATATATCCTGAACACAAAGGCTGAAATTAAAAAGCGTTTTATACGAGTTGTGATTTTTCAAATTGAGTGCAAAGGTGGTCAGGCAAGGCCAGGCCAGTCTTTTATACTCAATATAATTTATGTGGCTTTGTTTTTGTCAATAATTATGATTATATTAAAATGATGCAATATAATAAGCGTTTTTTCCCATATTTATGAGTTAAATTTATCACTAAAACCATTATTAATTAGGAATATATTTATATAAAGTATATTATAAGTTACTAGCATAAACGAACTGGCTTGGGTTTTTGCTTGACGCTATGTCTTTCGAATGCTATTCATTAGGAGCGCAGTTCAATCCTCTTCAGCGCAATCACAACACCGAACTACAAAATTCCGCACTGTACTTCAATTTGTTGCAATATTTTCAGTATCAGATAAAAACTATTGCAAAAGACCATGAAGGATGTACTTGTACAGTCGTGGAAAAAAAAGTAATCACCCCTTACTAACTCTGCAAAAAATTATCGTAGAAGAAAGTTACTGGTACCATGCGATTGGTAATAAAATCTACTTTTAAATGATGTACATAAAATTTGCTTAGGGAGCCATCTACATGTAACAACGAACCATAACTTTGTTTTTTTTTTCGATAGCAGTAAACAATTCTGACAGCATAAATGAACTCTACGTCCTTCAATTAGCCTAAAAAATTTTTTTATGCAATTCGTACGATAAATTTACGAAAAATTAATTATTTTAAAACCAGCGTATTTTAAGGACTGTATCCAAACTGAAGTTCCGTACCCCATTGTTGACCGAGAGAGCTTCTTTCTTGATCAAGGCACCTTAAGCGTCACTCAAACAGTCATTGATGACTGCTAGGTTACAGGATAAAAGAAGAAATTTCAAAATATCTTGTCACTCCTATCATAGATGGCCCCTTAAACCATCATTTCGCCATTTTTTGAGCATAAATGCAAAACTACTTGGAAGAAAAATGTGAAATTTTGATTTCAATAAAGCAGGACTTAATAAATCTAAATCCATAGAAAAAATTGTAAGCTACAATTTATATTTTTTTCGAATATTAATTTCATAGTTCATAATTCGTATCATAAAATTATAAAAATTGCAAATTCAACGTATTTATGTTTGGATATTTTAGTATTATTGCTATACACAAAAATAGCATATTAGGAGTATAATTTCAGGAGATATTAATAAAACTATGAAAGTGTAATTTAACATTAGAAGCACTCAATTTTGAATGGTTATAATTCAAAAACTTATCATTCAAATGACTTGAAATTTGATGCCTAGGCATAGTTTGAACCGACGATTTGAAATATCTTGTTAAAATTGGGTATTGCCATTTAAATAAATGAAGTTTTGGTTTGTTTTAATATGTAAATGCCCCCCTAAGTAAATTTCATATATATCATTTAAAAGTAGACTTTATTTCCAATCGTTAGGTAGCAGTAACTTTATTCTATGATAATTAGATCAGGAGTTAGTAGGTGGTGTTTACTTTTTTTTTTCCACGACTATACAAGCAGTACGTTTGAATTAAAAATACAATGTTCTGTTTCAATTTTTTCTTTAAATATTGTGTTTCAAATATTTAAAGAGTACCAATATATGAATAACACTAATTATTTAAACTTTTGTGCAGTACCATTCAATGCTTTGTAAAACTAAAATTTGGCATTTTAGGAAACTTCCATTACAAAAAGTTAAAAGACACCTAATACAGCCGCTCGAAAGAAGAAAATTTCGAAAACTTTTGGTAATTTTGTACACGAACCACACCAGTGAAAATGTTTAAATATGCATATAAGGTAGCTGGACCTAATACGGCCACATTAAGCTTTGAGATCACAATAAACTGTGTTAAATTAGAATTAACATTTTAAATAATGTTGGATGCCATATGCATTTTTTCTATGCAGTAATGATTGGTACTCCTGTCGGTGATTAATTGTAGCCAGAAGAAGGAAAAAAGCAAAACTTTTAAGTGATTTTACCAGGAGCATGTGTTTCAAATAATCTTGCAATTTTCTAAATGCATCATTTAACTTTAATTAATATGTTTCTCTCGTTTTATATCAAAATAAAATAAAATAAAGAGTTCTTCTTTTAATACAATATTCGACAAGGCCTGTATCGGTTGTGGTCGAAACCGCAATTTTCACTGACACATAAATTGTAGACAAACAATATAACAGTTTTATGCTGCCATTTTTACGTCTGAGAAACTTTCTTATAATCAGGAGTAGGATGACCTAATTAAAAGCAATATTTTTTTGAAGGGCTTTATATTTGTAGTATATACATATATGATTTTCCTCATGCGAGAGTACTCATATTTATTAATCGATTTGGATGTGAATGAGCATGTTGTGTACAGGGATTAACAAGATCTCAAAAGATTTAGCTGTTCAGCATGATTCAAAGCGTTGTTTCTAGAAAGCGGCTAAAATTTCAAATTAATAAAAATATACAACAGAATTAGAAATCCGAATATATTTTACTTTACGTGTTAGACCTCTATATAAAGAGTCCAAAACAGTTTCTTTTAGCCTCTATTTTACAAATAAATGAGGCACAGCTATTGAAACAGTGAGTTCAATGGTTGTCATCTGGTTGTCACATCAATGGTTGTCTTTCAAAATTACTTTCTTTGTTGTAGCCACTTGCATCTACTTGCTCTTAAAAAAGGCACCATATTTAAGTAAAAAATATATCGGTAAATTTAAGTAAAAAATCTATATTTACAAAATGTTCGCATATTTTAAATATAATATATCACAAATTGGAAATATAATATACAACAATGTCCAGCAGTGTCAAATTATCACCAAGCTTGGCGATACTTAGCAAAATGTTATACATAAATATATAAATGAAGCCAATTTTGCCGTGACAGATTAAATAGTCGAAATTGCTATTTAAATTCAGTATTGCAAGAAAACCTCGGAATAGGCATAAGTTGTGATTGGCTTCCACAAATTTTAGCTTCACATTTTTGAGTAACATTATCGAGTTCTTAAAATCAAGAAATGTCGAAACTGCCTTTTCTTCTTCTACAGGCCGGAATAACATTGGCAGCTTACGTCAAAGAGCCCTGGTTGAAATTATGGCCTAGACAGTTTATCACTGAGTCAGAAAATTACATGATTTATTCACCAATTAGAGGAATTGTACTAAAATAATCAATTTATATAGGGGAGGGTAGTACACAGTGAGACGAAAATTATTATTACTTAAAAAATGGCGACGATTTTTATTATTTTGAAAATTGTTTTTGCTACATCTTTAAGCTACACAAATGCGCTACACATTAATGTATAAATGATTTTTAAAAAGTTATTTATAAAAGCACAGAAACAGCATAACGAGTATCGAAAATTGTCACACTGTGTACCACAAGTAGTACACAGTGAGACAATGTATAGATTTTCATAAATCATACATTTTTACACTCTATCAATAATTTTCTACAGTTTATTATTTCTAATTAATATTTCTAGCTTTTCAAAATATTAAAAATATGAGCCTCGGGTGGACAATGGTAGATCTTGGGCTACCTTCATGCCAATTTTCAGCCTCTTACGTTTAGTAGATTTCCCTTGCCATCGCACGTCGACACACACACACATAGAAAGAGGGAGAGAGAAACCTTCTTTTATTAATAAATAACTTTTTTAACATCAGAACCACATAGTAGGTACACAAGAAGACACGTCTCATAGTGTACCACAACTGTGTGTCTCACTGTGTACCACAACTGTGTTTACTGTGTACTTTCGTTAAGTTATAACAAAATGGATGCCACATCTGTTACACCAATTTCATCGCTTTAAAATGTTTATGTCGTTTTGCCGAAAGAGTCTATTATTAGATATAGGTAGGTTTGGTTAAGAAAATATATGTCATATTGAAGGAAATAAACTTTAAAATAGACGTTTATGTAACTTTAACCACTATAAAATAAGGAATTATTTACTATTTTGTCGGACGAGTAACTGACGTGCCGAAACTCCATCCGCGTGTTGCATAAGATGAGATCGTTATGTGTGCGTGCCAGCTTGAAGAAAAAGTAACAACTATATGTCAAAGTGGCTACTGTCTCACTGTGTACCCATGTCTCACTGTGTACTCCTCTACCCTATTGGATTTGTGTATATATTTCGCATTTACAATATATTTATATTTTTAAACATTTCACAGTCTGGATGACAGATTACAGGATTACCACTGACGATAGATTTTTATTATTTTTTCCTAACACAGTGTCAATCAGGTATAATCTACCTCAAAAATTTGTTAAGGGCAACGTGGACACATATCTGAGCGGAAATCGACCCAAATGTCGAAAATTATTTTTGTGAATATTATTATTCTTCAGTTTGTTCAAAGTTTGTTCAGTTTTTAAAAGAATAATAAATAAAAAACAGATATTATCCTGCATTTGCTTAAACAAAAATACCTTTAAAAATCAGAGTTAAATCGCAAATTCTAACATTTTACGTCGCATTCCTTTATAAAATTACAACTAATAATGTTAACATTTAACTTTACATATTTATATAATTCTTTTATAAAAATGAGTATAATATAATGGTACAGAAACATTTCAAATTAAACTGATTTAATGAATAGGCAAACAAAATATTCAGACTTACAATATTTTAAATTATATTCCCACCGCAGAACCATTTCAGCCATTTGCGAAAAACCACATGCAGATGCGATTATTTTTCGTCAACTTAAAAGCGATTGAATTTTGTACACAAACAATTTTTCGGACCTTTTAGTATACGTTAAATCTATTTTTCTCAAAACTGATTTTTCAACTTTTAGATTTTTAAAATGCCCCATGCGTCTTAATTTTGGATCAAAATTCATGAAATTGATAAGAAATAATCCTGATATTGCTTAGAAAAAGCTGTGCATGCATTTTAAATTCGACTCCATTAAGATAATTAAATTTGATTTTTAGCTTATTAAAAGGCAAAAGTTTGATGAAAATCGATGTCGAATTCAGAAACAATCTCTAAAAAATTATTTAAGTTATTAAAAAATCGATGCACAGATTTGTTTTTTATACAGTTTTAAGTGATTAAAATACCAAATCGAGGAAATATCTAAAAAATTATGACATATGGAGCATTTTAAAATTTCGTTTTAAAATTAGAATTTCATAAAAATATCTTAAAATTATAATAAGATTGGAAATTTCTTTTAAGGTATTCTTATAATTATGGTGAAATGTATATTTCCACAAAATATTATATCCCTATGTTGAAAAAGAAATTAACGCCCACCGTCCCTTTAAAATAGGATAGATTTTAAAGGGTCATTTGAAGTAGTGGTAGACAAAGGTATACTTTAACAAAATAACTAATAAAAAGAAAAAATCTATACTTTATCAATTAAAAAACTAAAATCTCATATATTATAAAAATTGTATTATGACATTAATGAAACATTGAGAAAATCTTTGAACCACAATAGGGATATTAAGTACTAAATGTGGAGCAAACATTCAAACCACGCTTTCTCCTTTAGATTCAATTTTTCAAAAAACACAAAAAACTGATAAATTGGAAAATAACTTATATTTAATTCTAATTTTTATTGTGTATTTTTATTACTGATTATTAGAAAGAATTGCAAGCATAGATAAGATATTAAACCTAAAACAAATTAATAAAATGCATTTAATATTTGGAGAAATCAGGTTTTGACCGAATTCAGAGGAGGAAACATGTTTTAAATGTTTGACAAGTGGATAAAACGCTTTTTGAATGAAATAAGTTCTAACTCACAAATAATACAAAAACATTATTTTATTTGAGCAAATACTGAACTTCAGTTGATTATTGATAAAATAAAATGACAAATTATGGTACCTAGTAGTATTCATTAAATAGTTACTAAATAAATACTCGTTTGCCAAAAATCCACTTCAAATTATTAAAACCAATATCTTCATCTAGACAGTCACACACTTCCCCCTCGTCTTCATTGCAGGCTGAAAAATCATGGATAATGTGGTTGTACCATTTGAAGACATCATCAGGATGATTTTGCCATCTTTTTTCTTTTCAACTGATATATCATGGCTAAGAGGAAGATATTCTAAAACAACCCTTTGAACACGGCAACAGTAATTTCCTTTTTAAGAAGATTTTCACCATATTCTTCATTTAGACCTTGAAATCTATAATTCTAGAAGCCTTTTAACTTTGACAGTTCTCTTATTTTTCTCTAAAACAATCCGTTTCAATTGTAATATGTATGGTAGGTTTCGAAAGTACACATTAAGTGACAACTGTGATTGGCAGACTGGAGAAATCACTGTTTGACTAAATGCAGGCTTTGGAGGTAACACTCTTTGATTGAAACGCCAAGTTTTAAAATTGGTTTATAATTGGATTTTTTTTTTTTTTTGTTAAAACAGCCGGTTATTTCTGTGCAATTTAATACAGAGTTCATAAAACTAACAATAACTTATTTTTTATTTTTTTGTGAGAAAATATTTACAAAAAACAAGAGTTATTTTTTGTGTGAATGTTTGCTCCTCAAATATGAAATTTGAACTATTGCGCTATAAAATTTTTAAAATGCATGAATCAAAATATTCTTATCAAAATTTAAGAAAACAATTGTCAGCAAAATTTATTATACAACAAAATGCTATCTACTATCTTTCAAATTACATTTAATTAGCTGTAAGGCAAATTACATTTAATTAGCTGTATCCCTTTAGCTACAAGCCCATGGAAAAAGCGATAATTTTGAGCATAACATATTTTTCTTCAACAACATATTTCTATTACACTTTTTAATGATGTGTGTAACAATCTCGTATAATACTTACCCTGAGTAAGCTTCCACCATAAAGATTATCACGCGAATTGAACGTAACGAAAGAATATTTAAAGAGTTATTTTATAAGTAACTATCCTTCTCCCCCTTTTTCTGCAATCTCAAGAAGAAAGTATTGTATTTACCAAGAATTATCTAATTAAAATAATTCTTTCTAATGAATATCCCATTTATTTTGTTTGTAATTTTAAAGTAGGAATAATGGCAGCTGCATATACAAAATGCTGTATATTGAAAATTATGTTTTTTCTTCCATTTTCGAAAGAAATGTTTTTATGACAAAAGAATTTAGCATCTAATTTTTGACTTAAATGTTGTGTATTTTTTTAAATTTACGTTAGACTCCGTTATTATTTGAAGTGGAATTTTTTTTTCAATGCCAATAATTTAAATATCCTGAAAATTTATTTTATTACTAAGTATTTTCAAATATCTGTTTTTTAATTAAAATGATTATTTCTACAAACACAATGTTTAATAGAAAAAGTTTGAGTTTTGGAAATCATCTGGAAATTTATGCCGAAATATTTTGCTGATACAAGTTGTATTAATTCCATTTATATAAATATATTATATAAATAAATAAAATAGAATAATTCAACATTTTTCATTGCTTTCTCTGTTATTTACTTTATATTTTTCAAGTAAACGCCATGAATAACTAAAACGCCACTCCTCTACATGAAATAAAAATCAATGTGCTGTGCTTTTCGCTCTAAAATTATTGTACAGCACATTTTTGCCAATCATCATATTTCAGCTAATAGCTAACTTGCAACGATTATTTATATTAATAAATATTCAAAAGGAAATTACGCTATTTTTTAATATAATTTTGAACTCGTTGAAATAAATTCATATTATTCATCAAATCATATTCTTTTGGAACGGAAACTTAATTCGGAATAATGTTATATTTTGTTAAAACATAGTCCCCAGATTAATTTCAGGATGTATGTATTATGAACATTACATATATATATATATATATATATAGGAATGTATGAATACTTCATATCTGAATAAAATTCTTAAGATAGTAAACTCTATTCAATGAAAATATGCATCTTGATTCGAGAAGACCAGGGAATATAGTCTTTTTCAAGGGAACAAATATTTGAGGTTAGTAAATTAATTGGTTGGAAACAATCTCTTTCTTTTTATCGGCTAGTTTTGGAAAGAGTTTTCTAAAGTAGGAATATAAATAGCATCTTGTGAAACTTTAAAAGTTCCACTATTTTTTTAGCAAATTCCATTTTCGTAAAATATCCTTTATTTATGCAAAAAAAGCTTTTATTTATTTCACGCCCCATTTATGCTTTGCCGTTTTTTAGTTTTCAAAAGTTTTTTTCTATTACATTTCATACATGGCTTAGAACTAAAGTTCTATTTATTCCATAATATTTTTTAAACATCCGTTTTTTTTCCTTTAAAAGTTCACCGTTATATTTGCGGTGTCTTTTTAAAATTAATATCGAAATGAAATTCTAAAGAAAATATATCTATCACAATCTAATGTTATAAGTTAGATTGATACAATTTAGATGCATTTTCCTTTAATAAAAACCATTGGAACCCTGCGATACTTTACAACTATATTTTTTAAGAATATTTGGTTATATATTTCTTCCATATTTATAATTTACTGCATTTTTAATTAAAAAACATGTTTTAACGAAACGTGAATGTGCTATGTCTAAAACGCTTTCGTATGGTATATCCGTGTGGTCCCGAATCGGCCCCTTGAGTAGGGAAGATGGTCGGGAGCCCAGCAGGATAGCCGGTAACGTTTAACGGTACGATGGTTGGACATGCACGATACCCCGCCTCCCAGATGGAGGCCGGCAGATAGTGAAGCTTTTTGCATTACTTTCGTGTTTCCCGTTTCGGTATGACAATATGAATACAACTCCCCCACCAGCCTCGTTTTCTGAACAAGATGTATAGCGACGCTTCATACGTCGGTCTCAGTGCCCCATCGTCGGATGATAACTTCGGGAAAACACAACCTACTATGATAGGAGCATATCCGCATTAATTATCTAGGGCAATGACAGTGGTAAGAACGGGATCTGTACAGCAAGGGTGTTGGACTCTCTAGTGTGGAGATGGTGCCCGGGAACGCCATGAAGGAACTCATGATACCAGTGCCAGACTAAATCCTTGGACCGCAGCACAATCTGGATCGAAATCTGATACTCATCCTCTGACCAACGCAGTTGGAATATTTGTGACTCGACCCCAAGATCCGACCTAAAAAGGAAAATGCCCTCAGTTTATCAAGCAGTGGTCATTGAGTGATGCCAATATGGTACTGGTTAATGCTCGACTCACTAGTCTCGGTAGGATGGCTGGCCCTTTCCTCTTCTTGTCAGCCGCAGGGACCAGACCTGAGGCTCACCAGTTAACATGACGGCGTTCTGAGCTTTCTGTAACCAATGGACGCATTAGCAGTTTTCTAAGTACATCATTTTCAAGATACTATTTCTCCTAGCGAGAAAACCACCTGCGGGTTTATAGGAAGGAGCGTTCCACGTCCTTCCGATGACGCTACGTAGCTAATATGGTTTCCTATTTAATAAATTCGTCGAGCTTAAACAACTTAAATTCAAGCCAGAACAGAGTAAACGCAGTGTAGGCACTTATTGCCAGCTCATTATATATTGAAAACACGTGGAACTTTTTATAGTTTTATTTAAAATCACAAAAGCAGACATCATTACTTCGATGTCGAAAAACTTAAGATATTAAAAATTGAAAAACAAAAAAACTAAGATAGACATATTGTAAACGAATTGAACTTACGTAATCCTTCTATATATAAAAAAAAAATTGATTTGGAAATGGACCAATGAAAATCTGCGTAGATATTCCGGGTAGATCCACATCCAATTTGAATGCTTAAGCATGGCCTTTCATCGTTAATATTAAAAAAAACTGTTGCATACAAAAATATAAAAATCGGTGGTATTATAGATAAATGTTTGATAAACACGCTGATACAGACAGTTTTCAAATCGAATAATTATTTTAAGAGATATTTAATGCTAAAGTTGGACAAAATCGTTATATTAAAAAAGTTTTATTGGAGCAAAAACTATACATGAGAATTTAATCATTTTTAGATCATTTTATACGTTATAAGTTCCCGGTGTGCAGATTGTATTTATTTTTCTTATTTGACTCATTTTTTGAGGTTTTATTTCAATTTTAAATTCAAATTTTCAGCATTTCGAGAGATATTTTTTTACAAATTTTAGAAAATGTTATTAATTTAAACTGTTGCATTTGTATAAACAGCGCAAACAATAATGTTTACTTCAAATTAAAAATTTATTTTACACGTGACTATTACAAACAGAACATATAAAAAGCAGGAACTCATTGAAAATTACGTCATAAAAATTATAATTACACGTAAATTTTAAAAGAGACAGATTATTGTAAAATAATAAATTCATAAACATGCGTTAGAAGTCTTAAATAGGAGAATTTACGTCACATTTACGTCACATTACACTTATTATATAAAATGAACATAAAATAATATTGCAAAACAGTTTAAATTTAAAAATTGCTTGAGACATTTATTTGATATTTTAAGATGATCATAATATTTCATTTCTAACAAAAGTATTTTTACGTGAATATTAAAAAGAAAAAGAAAAGTTTGGTGAAAATTACGTCAGATTATAATTCTCAGATTCAAATTATAATTCAATCTTTCGAAATCTTTTTAAAGCCGATCAAATTGTCGTGCTGTTCGAGTCTGCGGTGTCTGAACGCGGGTTGACGAGCGTAGCTCGTAGGGGGCAGAGCCCCCTAGTCCTTTAAAAAGAAAAAAAAAACAGAGCCGTCTATTGTATCACAACCACACAATATATACATTTAGTTAAACCGTTACGTCACACCACACATTTGCCGAAAAATTTGCATAATGCAAGATGCTGGAAATAATCAGTAACAGAAGAAAAACTCCTCGCATTCAGCCGTACGCGAAGACTACGTAGGATGCGAAGTGACTGACTAAAAGAATGGAAAAACCGGCAATGTGTGGATGCAAACGATTTTTGCTCGCAGCTCGGGACGAGGTATTGGCAGGAGCATTAAAAATACGTTAAGCACATTTAACTTGCGAGAAACTCACATACCTGCCTGTCATTGCCCCCTCCCCTCCCGTAGTTACGAGCATACATATTTCAGAATCACATTAAACTAACCTTTAAACTCCAAACCTTTAGATTTTCAAAGGAGATGTAACTTGATACTCCTGTATAAATTTTAACTTTCATACATACAAAAGAGTTTAAAGAATCAAATGCATTATACATAATTTCAATTGCAACAATCAAAAATATCTATCTTGAACATACACTTTCGTAAACAAGGTAATCTTTCACTTAATACATATTTGGCAAAGCTGAAAAACTAATTTTTTCAGTTTAAAACAAAAGTATTTTCCAGCATATAAACATTTTTCATGTACACTAATAGAAGAAAAAGGTTTTGAAACATTGCGTTTCCTGTACTTTTCAAAAACATTCAAATATAAACACAATTCCGAACATTAACATATGTACACATAACTTTAATACATTTCAAATATTAAATATATATATATATATATATCAATTAACCATTTAAACCTAATATCATCCTTTGGATGCATTATAATACAACATGTAAAATATCTGTTAATAAAAAAAAAAGGTGGGGGGGAGGATGATAAGTGCACTTATCGGAAAAGGAAAAAAATTAAAAAATGTGATCACAACGAAAATACCTTTATACAACACATTAACTACATTTATGCAATAACCAAGTTCAAAAATATTAGATTAAATTTGCTATACAAAAAGTGCATTAAGAAAACAGTTCACATTAGAAAATACATATAAACCATGTATTCTAAACTTTTAATATATGAATATGAGAATTCATAATGTTTTTGTACTTATTTAAACTGAAAAACATTTTGTTACAAATGTTTTTAACCCTTCTTTGGGGAGAGGTTTGGTTAGGATATCAACAAAGTTTTCCTTTGATCTTAGATATTTGAGGGTGAATATATTCTCATAAATTAAATTTTTTAGAAAATGATATTTAACACTAGTGTGTTTTGTCCTGTATTTTCGATGGGTGAATGTGAAAAATCTATAGCAGCTTGTTGTCACATAGGAGTTGAGCTGAAAAAATGACATCGTTTGGAAATATGTTTAAATTTATACATTCTTGAATAATACGTATTACCCACTGTAAATCTTTAGCAGCTTCCGTTAAAGTTATGTATTCCGACTCCATTTTAGAAAGTGCTACGCATTTTTGTTTGAATGTGCGCCAGACAATAGGAGCCTTATCTAAATATAGAGTAATCCCCCCCCCCCCCCATCGAAACACGGTCATCTCGATTTGATGCGAAATTTTCATCATTGTAACATGAAAGTTTTAAACTTTTTATATTTGAAAGGTTAAGTTTATAGTGTTGCGTAGATTTAATATAACCCAATAACTTTAATAAGTAATTCCAGTGAACCATGCCAGGGTTTTCCTGAAACTGAGAAAATATATTAACTGCAAAGTTAATATCAGAACGTGTGCGACTTGCTATGTACTCAAGACATCCGATTAAACTACGGTACGGGATTTTACTCATTTCTTTTATTTCGGTTTCGGTAGTTAGCGAATCCGTTTTAGGTAAAACAATTGCTTTTACGATTGGTAGTGACGTTATTGGAATCTTAAACTTGCTAAACCTTTCATATACTTTTGAAATATAGTCCGATTGATGTATACATAAAGTTTTATTTTCCCCCTCAAATGTCACTCCTAAAAGTCTTTTAGTTTTCCCAAGGATTTTAAGATCAAATTTATTTCCTGGCTTGTCTATTGCCTGTTTTATATCTTGAGGGGGTTTTCCAAACAGAGCAATATCATCTACATAAAGTAGAAGAACCAAATTTTCATTAAAGACATATACACAATTACACCGGGTTAAGTGTTTAAAATCTTAATTCTACCAAAACAGGATTTATTTCAAAAAACCATTCCCTTCCAGATTGCTTTAAACCAGAGATAGCTTTACTTAATTTGCATACATGATTGGGATAGTCTTTATCAATAAATCCTTGAGGTTGATACATGTAAATTTCATTATTTAGTTTAGCATATAAATATGCTGCTTTAATATCAAGCTGACAATGTGACCAACCGCATAAACAAACTAAAACGGTAAACAGAAGTCTAATTATTGAAAAATATATAACTACGCTAAACACTTCATCGTAATTTATCCCCTTTTTCTGACGAAAATCTTGAGCAACTAATCGTGCCTTGTATCTGACGATTTTATCATCCTCGTTACGTTTTACAGTATAAACCTATCGGTTATTAACAATTGTAGTTTTGTGAGGTTTAGGGACTAAGTCCAGACTTTTCTTTCTTTCAATGTTTGTATCTCGTCCTTCATAGCTTTAAACCACACTCTTTTCTGTGGGGGAATTATAATTTATTATAATTTGAAGGTATTTAAATATCTACAAAATTAGCTTCGATTGTTTCATTGTCAGACTCTTCGTCACTAAGGTATTTTAACTCGATCTGAATAAGTATTAGAAATACGAAAATCAAAATCTGTTATTTTAAAAGGTATATTGTTTTTCGCACAATAAGCTTTGGCTTCTGCCTAAGATTTTATCCTAATTTTAGTTCCAACTATACGATAGTAAATGTCATGTCATGGCTATTCTTTTCGTTTTGCAGCTAGTCGTTCCAGTTGAGGTTCAGAAGATCCAGGCGTAAAAAGAAACTTTTTAGACGTATCAGATATAGAACCGTTTTGGACTTTTTCTTGATTAGGAAATGAACTTTGATCTGGAACGCTGCTCATATCCTCTGGCTTCGTTTCTTCCTTTGAATCTTTTTTTGGTTTACCCTCGTCAATCGTTTCTTCACCGGAGTCCGATTCAGATTCATCAGATGAGCTGTAGGTATTTTGCTTTGGACCCAGTATGATTCCTCTGCGCTCTTCTTTCGGAAAAGTAACGTTTATAGTTTCTATCATTGTACGTTCCTGGGGTAACCATATGCGGTAACCTTTAATGAAAAGTGCGTATCCGATCATTATACCTTTCTGGACTCTCATTGAAAATTTATTTCTCAGCTGTTTAGGCTTTCCCACGTAAACAGTACTGCCGAAGGGTTTCAGGTGTTTTAAAGATGGTTTTCTCCCTCCATACAATTCGAATGAAGTTTTTGTTTTATTACCGTGGCAGACCCGATTCCACGTATAAACAAATGTTAGTAATGCATCTCCCTAAAAACTTTCTCTTAACGTGCTCTCATGTAAAAGGGATTTTATGGCGTTTAAGGCCACATAATTGAAGTTTTCCGCAGTGCCATTTTGCTCGGGGGTGTATTCGTCACCGAATTCGTCATGTATTCCTTGATCTTCAAGGTATTTACTGAAAGCGTTATTTTCATATTCACCGCCATGATCAGACCTAAGATTTATGATCTTGCGATTTAGAAATCTTTCCGCCATTTTATGGAACCGCTTGAAGCATTCAAAAACTTCACTTTTTTGTTTAATTGGGTAAAAAACTACCTTTTAAGAATAGTCACCAATAAAGCTCAAAAAATATCTAGCTCCTTCATTTGATTTGACGGAAAGGGCCCACATAAATCATAATTAATCAACTCGAGGGGAGCTCTAGAGCGTGTTTTGCCTATTGGCTTGAACGAGACCTTTCGGGGCTTAGCGATCTTACAATCTTCACAAGTTCGCATGTCTTTTTCCTTGAAATTTGGTAAACCATGAGCTGCATCATTCTTACTTGTGTTTAAAATATACTTCGTATTAATAAAACAGTATATTCGATGCCATTTGTTTAGATCACCACCACATTTTTGAGTCTGTGCTGAAAAAGCCCTCTTGTCTTTTACGTTGGGATATGTTGGTTTGCAAATGAAAAAACCGTTTGTTTTAATAGCCGTAAAGATTTTTCTTCCATTTTTCGATAATAAAGTTAAACGACCATTTTTACATGAAAAAGACATTCACATGCTGTCAAGGGCTGAACCTGACATTAAATTAAGTCTAAGTTTAGGCGTCTGCATGATATTTTTTATTTTCAAATTTTGGCGCTTCCCCTTATCATAAAAACACTTATCTACTGTTCTAATGCCTAAAACTGGACATTTAATGTTCCCTATAGCAACAGACATGCCAGTCCCCCTAACTGGTTTGTATGTGGTGAAAAGACCCCGATCTTTACAAAACTGTGTAGATGCAGCAGTATCAAAAAGCCACTCCTGTCCTTTGACAGAGCTTTTATTCGCTTCAAGCATATCTGTGACAAAACTAGTATTTGGGCAAGTTCCCCCTTCTCTTTATCTTTTTACTGGGTTTTAAAGTACAATTTGTTGCAATGTGACCCTCATTTTGCACTTGCTACATGCATTGCGTTTCAAGAGAGTAGACCTATCCTTACTGCTACTTCTATTATACTGTTTATATTTTTGCCTCTATATTTTTCTAATTTAGATTTAAATACAACATTTGTTTTATCTAGATTGCATTGTTGCAAACGGCTTTCCTGTAAAAGTAGGGATTCAATATGGGATCAAATTTAAAATCAATGTCAGTATAACGATAAATATTAAGAACAATACTAGAAAATTGGTCAGGTAAAAAACGAATAAGCTGGAAAGCCTGATAAAGATCCTCTAATGGGTGCCTTTCTTCCCGCAATTGTTTAATAATTGTACGTAATCTAGCTGCAAACAAACCAATCCCTTCCCCCTCTTCATGCCTGGCAGTGAAAAATTTATCCAGGAGGGAGATTACTGCAGCTCTAGTTTTAGGGCGATAGTTATCCTGGAGGATATCCCATTCTTTCTTAGCATCAGTCGTTTCTGCAAGTAGTGGTCTAAGATCTGGAGATACATTTAAATGTATAGAATTAAATGGCCTATCAAGGTGTAAATTATAGCCACGCATTTCCTTATATTTTACATTATCATCAGGTGGTTTCTCTGTACCACCAATAAACCCCCTGCAATCACGGTCCATAAGAAGGACTTTCATGTCCGCGGACCATGTTGCGTAGTTGTCTGGGGTTAAAAATTCAATGTCATCCATTATAATATACATATAAACAAGATTAATTACTGAGAGAAATGTATATATATATATATACAATATATTAAGAAAACATTCAAGGAAGTAAAAAGTAACAAAAATTCTTACTTATTACGTTCACTCTGATATGGCAAATCTTATGCACTTAAAATTCAAAAATCCAGTCCTTAAAAGTCCTACATATTATATGTAGAAGTGAAACTCTTATTCTTACCAGTTCATAAGTAAGAGAATATTATCCAGAAATAGTCCATAAAGGCGTTCACTATAATGAAGTCATCAGCAGCAGGAACCACTCATATAAAACAGGAACAGGAGCCACAGCACACAGCGGGAATATAAGCTTATTCGATATCACAGCTGGTATAATTATTGCTCTGGCTCATAACCGGTAATAAATTCGCCGAGCTTAAACAACTTAAATTCAAGCCAGAGCAGAGTAAACGCAGTGTAGGCAGTCATTACCAGCTGATTATATATTGAAGACACGCTGAACTTTTTATAGTTTTATTTAAAATCACAAAAGCAGACATCATTACTTCGATGTCGAAAAACTTAAGACTTTAAAAATTTAAAAACAAAGTAACTAAGATAGACATACTGTAAACAGCTTAAACTTACATAATCTTTAAAAAAAAACAGAGCCGCCTCTTGTATCATAACCACACAATATATACATTTAGTTAAACCGTTACGTCGCACCACACATTTGCCGAAAAGTTTGCATAAAGCATGATGCTGGAAATAATCAGTAACAGAAGAAAAACTCCCCGCATTCAACAGTACGCGAAGACTTCGTAGGATGCGAAGTGACTGACTAAAAGAATGGAGAAACCGGCAATGTGTGGATGCAAACGATTTTTGCTCGCAGCTTGGGACGAGGTATTGGTAAGAGGATTAAAAATACGTTAAGCACACTTAACTTGCTAGAAACTCCCATACTTGCCTGTCATTATTATGGGGCACATTGCACGGAGAAAGAACGCTTCGGTGCTCGTAACCCAGTATCCCCCAGGTAGAGGTAGTTCCGAAGAAGAAGGTGGTGTGGCCGGACCTACGACCTCGAGCAGGCGTGGGGAATCATCCATATTGCGGGCCGAACGTCATATCCACAAATGCTCGCAACCTTAACGAGGGAATGTGTTTAGTCTTATGGAGTACTTAGTATTCGACTCTCCAGTTCTTTTTACGTAAAACCAAGAATAAAACTATGAATTCATATAAATTTTTAAAGGAATTTTAACTAACTTTTCAAATGTAGGCAAAAATCAGTCGAATTTTAGTAAAGAATTGCATTTATGCCAAATCTCTATAACGAAATCTATTCAATTTTGTATATCGCTTTTTTATTCAATAATATATTAGTAAACCACTTACTTGTGTTATCAAGCAAAAGGTTTGCAATATCTCTTAAATTTACAAACAAATAACAAATTTTGCATACAAAGCATGGCATTTTTATGCGTATTTTTCCTTAAAAATATCTCTTAAATTTACATATAGAATCTTGCAAGCTATATTCTGTTTCATAACATACCAATAAATAAGCAGAACCTTGTCACAAAACTTTATTTTGATATCTTAGAAACTTTTTAAGGAATGATGTTTCTCGTAAGTACACAATGAAAAACGCTGTTTTCTAGAAAACGCAAATTAAGAATTTGATATTGCACAAAAAATTATGTATAAAGTTTACAACTTTAAAATCCACCATATTTGTAGGTGTTTATATTTGTGTATATATTATGTATTATATATTTGAATATTAAAATGTATTTTTATCTTTCGACTCTTTAAACGCTCTTTGCGGCTGTTTAAATGCTCCCTTTTGGTTTCAGAAAATTCATTTCCGGTTTGTATTAGGTAGCTTTCTTTACAAAAAAGCTACCTATTGCAGCCGTTCGGAGGAAAGCGATTTCAAAAAATTTTGGTATATTTTCATCGATCATGACCACCAGACCCCGAAACCAACCTCCGTTCAAAATTGATATATATATATATATATATATATATATATATATCTGTATATATATATATATATATATATATATATATATATATATATATATATATATATATCTGTATATATATATATATATATATATATATATATATATATATATATATATATATATATATATATATATATATATATATGTATATATATATATATATATATATGACCTATGTCACACTGTAACTCCCGTAATTAAGAACCGATTTCGATGTAATTCGGTGTGTACATAGTACATACCAATGTATCGACCGAGTTCGTTGGCCAGCTTCATCCGTCGTTTTGTTTCAAAATGGCGGCCATTTAAAATGTTTTAAAAAATTTAAAACTTGAAATGTGGTACCAAAAAATTAAAATTGGAAAAATATTTTTTTCTTACGTATTTGACCTTTATACAAAGATTCCGGAGCAGTTTTTGTTTCGTCTATATCTTAAAAAATGGCTGAGTTATAGCATTTTGAATTTCTAGCGTGGCTGACATTTTGAAACGTCCTGATTTTTGTCACGCGATAAAAGGTGTATTTATGAACCGATATGGATGTAATTCAGTGTGTACATAGTACATACCAATTTCTCGACCGAGTTCGTTGGCCAGCTTCATCCGCCATTTTGTTTCAAAATGGCGGCCATTTAAATTTTTTTTTTTAATTTAAAATTTGAAATGTGGTACCAAAAAGTTGAAAATAGAAAAATATTTTTTCTTATGTATTGGACCTTTATACAAAGATTTCGGAGCAGTTTTTGTTTCGTCTATATCTTAAAAAATGGCTGAGTTATAGCATTTTGAATTTCTAGTGTGGCTGACATTTTGAAACGTCCTGAATTTTGTCACGCGATAAAAGGCGTATTTATGAACCGATTTGGATGTAACTTCGTTTAAGCATAGTACATACCAATGTCTCGACCGGGTTCGTTGGTCAGCTTCATCCGCCATCTTGTTTAAAAATGGTGGCCATTTAAATTTTTAAAAAAATTTAAATTTGAAATGTGGTACCAAAAAATTAAAAATTGAAAAAAATATTTTCTTCTTATGTGTTTGACCTTGATAAAAAGATTCGGGAGCAGTTTTTGTTTCGTCTATATCTTAAGAAATGGCTGAGTTATAGCATTTTGAATTTCTAGCGTGGCTTACATTTTGAAACGTCCTGATTTTTCTCACATAATAACAGGCGTATTTATGAACCGACTTGGATGTACCTTGGTGTGTACATAGTACATACAAATATCTCGACCGAGTTCGTTGGCCGGCTTCATCCGCCACCTTGTTTCAAAATGGCGGCCATTTAAAGAAATTAAAAAATAAAAAAAATTAAATGAGATACCAAAAAATTGGAAAGTGAAAAAGATTTTTTTGTATGTGTTTGACCTTAATACAAAGATTCCGGAACAGTTTTTCTTTCGTCTATATCTAAAAAAAATGGCTGAGCAATAGCATTTTGAATTTCTCTTGTGGCTGACATTTTAAAACGACCTGATTTTTGTCACGCGATAACAGGCGTAATTATGAACCTATTTGGATGTAACTTGTCTGTACATAGTACATACGAATGTCTCGACCGAGTTCGTTGGCCAGCTTCATTCGCCATCTTGTTTCAAAAGGGTTGCCA
Organism: Maratus speciosus; assembly: GCA_963932465.1. Taxonomy (NCBI): domain Eukaryota; kingdom Metazoa; phylum Arthropoda; class Arachnida; order Araneae; family Salticidae; genus Maratus; species Maratus speciosus. The sequence goes on along the minus strand of OZ010791.1, from coordinate 532,574,427 downwards.
TTTAAAAATATTAAATTTAAAATTCAAAATGAGGTATTAAACAATTGGAAAATGAAAAAGATTTTTTTATGTGTTTGGCCTTGATACAAAGATTCCGGAGCAGTTTTTGTTTCTGAAAATTTGTTCTTTTGTTTATATCTTAAAAAATGGTTGATGTATAGCACTTTGAATTTCTAGCATGGCTAACATTTTGAAACGATCTTGTATTTGTCACGCGATAACACACGTATTCGCCTATTTCGATGTAAGAAGGCATGTGGATAGTATACTTCAACACCTCCACCAAGTTCGCTGGCCAGATTCATCAGCCATCTTGTTTCAAAATGGCGACCATTAAATTAAAAAATATATGTATATTTAAAGTGAGGTGCAAAAAAATTAGAAATTGAAAAAGGTTTCTTTCTTGAGTATTTGACCTTGATATAAGGATTCAGGAGCATTTTTTGTTTGTCTTTACCTTAAAAAATGGCTCAGATATAGCAGTTTCAATTTCTATTGTGGGTGACATTTTGAAAAATCTGATTTTTTGCATGCGACAGCACTCCTATATATTAACCGATTCCGATGTGAGTGAGCATGTGCACAGCAATTACTAAGGTCTCGACCAAGATCACTGCTTAGCATCATCCACCATGTTGTCTTAAAATGACAGGTACTTTATGAAATTGCCGAATTTGGCAGCCAAATATATGTTACTTTAAAGAAAAGCAGCTTGGATAAAGCTGACTAATTTCGCGAAATTCTCATTCATTATATTGATAAAAATTAGTATTGAATCTCCTATATTCGGTTTCCACTAAATTGAGCTTCGTGTGTTTGAATGATATAATTTGGCTTTTTTAAAATAAGGATTATGAAAGCTACCTCTTCCTCCCGGCACTGGCCAGAAGGACTTTTTTGAGCTATAACTTTGCTTCTAATTATCGCTGAACCAAAAACAAAGCATTTTTAGAATCCTAGATGTTTGAACTTTAATTTAAAATTTAAAAAAATCGACATTTTCTCCAAAAACAGCGATTTGAGGGTAGGCACATACCTTAAGTGATGTGAAAATAAATTCCTATGAATTGTGTAGCTGTATAAATCCATCCACGATGCAGTTTTTGTTAATAATGGTTTATTAACGAGGAACTTTATTTAAATTTCAAAATTCAACATTTTTAATACCTCACTAAGACATAATTTGCACACAACTAAAAGGTAAGAAATTTAAAATATTTAGCATTAGTTTTTACTTCAGATATATTCAATTAAATTATCCATAATTGAAATCATTACTCTATTTTAGTAATTTTAGTAAATAGTTAACTTGAAAGTGTTGCATTTAAAATTAATACATAATAAAATCCTAAACAGATTGCAAGTTTCTATTTGCTACACATAAAGCAATAAAAAAATAATTTTGAAAGTGTAATAAATAATGTCAGTTGGAATATTTAATAAATAATATTTTCAATAGATAATTATAATGTTTCACATTTTATGAAATTAAACAAAATTATACACATTTTTATATAAGGATGAAAACAAAATTGACAATAAAGAATGAATATAAAATAAATGCTTTAAAGAGTTGGGTTTAACGAATAGAAATTAACATTTTCAATTCAGGGGAACCTAAATTTCCTTAATTTTCCAAATGATGAAAATCCATATTCCGACGTTACGTAAATGAATTAGACAAACTGTTAATACTTGCATATTTAGAATTAACAGCTGATATTTAAATGATAAATAGACATTAATAATTAATGTTACGAGCAATCTAAGTCTTGACTATGTATAAATTGAATACAAATTTTCTTAAATAAAGACAGAATCTTGCTTAATGGTAAAAAAAAAAAAAAAAAAAAAAACGATCTTTAATAAGCTAAATATTAACTTCTACGTTTCGAGCTGTTTCTACAGATGTCTTCAGGAAAATACGATGGTAAAAAGGCTCAAAGTTCAGAGACGATAGCTTCCTGTGCAAGAGATAATTAGTCGAAACTTGACCAATGATTTGAATACAAAAATGTAGTGTTGCTATCTATTGAAAATAAATAATTATTTTTGAACTGAGATTAAATGAATCAAAAGGTCGATTTAAGAAACCACAAGTGCCGCCATCTACACATGAGGGATAAAACCACGTTCAACTGAGTTTTCATTCACGTTTTGGCAACATAATACAAGTTTAAGCTTAAATATTGTAATTAGATGTAGAATTATGATTTTATGACATTATGCCAGATTTCTGGGATAATATAGGATAAATTATCTTTACAAGGTCACGTCGTCAAGGTCTTTACGTGCAATGATTTCAACTGATTCTCTAATTTTACTTTCAAAGGGGTTATTGCACTGAACTATAATTTTTGCTTCAGTAAATTTAATATGGCAGACTTCATTAGCTAAGCAGAACCTAGAAAGAGCTGTATTCTGTTTACGATGTTTAATGTCTCTGCGATGCTCCATAATCCTTACTGATAACTTAGGTTTAGTCATGCTGAGGTAAAGTTTTTCAACATTATTACATAAAGTGATAGGGCTTTCATATATAACAGATTTTTGATCCATTGGGATCCTATAGATCTTATTACTGACGGTATCAATGAGGTAAGGAGGTGGAATAACGACCAACTTTATATTATATTTCTGTATGATCGTTTTTAGCTTTTCGAATATAGATTTGATTCATTTGATCTCAGTTCATTAATAAATATTTATTTTCACTAGATGGCAACACTACATTTTCGTATTCAAATAATTGGCCAAGTTTCGTAATATCAAAGTTTCAAGTAATTATCTCTTGCACAGGAAGATTTCGTCTCTGAACTTTGAGCTTTTTTACAATCATATTTTCCTTAAGACGGCTGTAGAAACATCTCGAAACGCAGAAGTTAACATTTAGCCTATTAAAGTTCGTGCTTTGTGTACCATTAAGCAACATTGTGTCCTTATTTATTATATATTATGGTGCAATTGTCCAGTATGTGTTATAAAAATTATCTTTTCATAAACGAGTAAATTTAAGAGAACATGTTTATTTAGAACGACATACGAAGAATATCTTATTATTTGGAGTAAAATTTCTGTGTTATTAAAAATATAAAACCTTACGTTTCGTTTTAATCCTTATTTATTCTATGAAATTTGTCGTTAGTTGCACTTATCCTAGACGTATGAGAAATCTCTGACAGTAAAATTTCTCTTGGGAAATAACCTTTTCATGGTAACAGAAATAGAAGTTTCGTTAAATTAAGTGGCTGGATTCACTTTTCCGGAATAGTTTATATATTTTTTTCTCTTTTTACTGAAAACGTTAAAGCAAAATGTTATGTCTGTACACTGTAGCGCTATTTACTTTTTTGTTAACCCCTTGAGGACGAGCGTCTTTTACAGAATTTTTAATCTTTCATCACCGGTTTTTTAAAACAGAAAATTTTGCCTAATTGAATCGGGAAAATGTTCGGATTAAATAAGACAAAATTTACAATAAAAATTTACTGGTGAGAATAATCCCCGATTCTGATCACTTTACGCTGCGCGAATACCGGTCGCTCGTCCCAAAGGGCTTATTAATTTTTTTGTTAAGTGCGTTAATCCAGACAGTCTCATTCTTCGATAAATATATAAACATATTAAAACGTCAAAAAGGGAAAAAAAACAATGAATATCCAGATTTTTTGTCTACTCTATATTTTCAAATTTTACTTTTAAATTACTATTAAAAATAATGGTGATTGTGTAAAAAAAAAAGGAATTTGAATATCATTTTTTTTAAATTCACTAGCAGTACTTTTGTTTTACGTTTTAGTTCATTTAAGGTATCATCCCAATATGCACTATGTTAGGCCCTTTGTGTTTATAAAAAGTGACACATTTTAATTTAATTTTTTCAATTTAATTAAAAATGTAAAATTTAATTTTTTATCCTCGACCTTCAATCTGATTAAATTGGGCCATCAAAATGCAGGAATATAGCTTTGACATTGACAATGAACATGCATGCCACATTTTAGCATGTCAATTCTGGAATTTCAGTGAAAAGTGAAAAATAATGCTTTGGACCGCTGTCACTAGTTCCTGTTAAAGTAAGTTGCTATCTATATATTGTCATTGCCAATTAACATTGTTCAACATTTGATTGAAGTTGATTACTGATTACACCATTTGATAGAGGCAACCAAGCCGAACAAACAATATTAACAAGTGTGTGAAAACGCTTATTTGTTCAAATGAAAATCACTGTAAAATGTTTCTATAGATTTTTTTCAACAAAATTAGACTTTAAAAGACCAACAAATCAATTATTTCGAACACAAAAATAGTGTTATAACAATCCTAACGTATATTTTAAATAAGAACATTTATGTATGGCAAATACACTATATAACCTAAGGTGAACGGTCACTTGCGATTTTAGACGTTTTGTTAAATATTTAGAAAAATACACGAGGATTAACCTGGAACTACAGATGTGTAAACAGTATATTATAGGTCATATATTTCCGCGAAGATATTTTCCCGAAACCCCATGGGGGGCCGTCAACAAACTCTAAAAGAACGAATATCTTTTGGATAACCCAGCAAAAACTAATGTTGTAAAAGCGTTCAAACTCGAGATTATTAATAAGTGGCTTATTATAATATATTTTGTTCATTTTTATGAGGATGGCATGAATACTCTTAGAGAAATTAAGCTTTTTATAAAAACAGTCCCAAATTTCGCCAAGTTTTTTACTTATAATTTGCAGAGTTCTCAATATAAAAAAAGTTCTTTTCAGAAAATATGACAAACAACATTGTACATAATACACTGGAATCATAATTAAAAAATAATAAAAATTTGATGAAAAACAAACAGGTTTACTAAAAAATGTTTCACTGCGCATGCGCGAATGCAATCAAAATATAATATGTATAATGTATTAGATAAGTATATAGAGCAACTTTTATGAGAGTCTCAAAATCATAGCTTTAAAATTCTAAAACTTATCATCGATAGAATAAGCTCGAAATCCGTTGTTCCCCAAAAGAAGCAAAAATATGAGGGTTGTATCAAATATCTGTCGGTTAGTGCCAAGATAGCATACACAATATTGCATGTACTATTATATTTGGATACCGCTCATCTTTTTACTTCCTTTTGGGAACAAAGCAGTTATAACCAACCCTACAAATTATAAGCAAAAAACTAGGCCAAATTTGGGACTGTTTTTATAAAAACCTTAATTTCTCTACGAGTATACATGCCATCCTCATAAAAATGAACACAGTATATTACAATGAGCCACTTAATAATAATCTCGAGTTTGAACGCTTTTGCTACATTAGTTTTTACAGGGTTATCCAAAAGATATTCATTCTTTTTCAATTTGTTGACGGCACTCAATGGGATTTCGGAAAAAAAAAAAAAAACTTCGCGGAAATATATGACCTATACTATACTGTTTACGCATCTGCAGTTTCAGGTTAATTCCTTGTGTATTTTTCTGGATATTTAACAAAACGTCTCAAGTGACCGGTCATCTTTGGCCATATAGAGTATCTCTACTTCTTTCTTTTTGTTCGAAATTTATTTCAAATATTGTCAAAAGACATCGAAATACATTCTGTAGCACATCTTTAATCATTTGAGATTTCAGCTGTAATGTCATTTTCACTCTTGTCTTCTAAATGAATTTACTTAACGGGAAGAAAACCTTTAACATTATAATATGGAACAATTTATTTTGAAAATATTAGATTATAAAGGATGATGGAGTAGAGGAAATTTCCTTTTAAGAATAGCGTTATTTAGGAAAAGGGAAATTAGTACAGTACTGGTGTATGTATAGAAAGAGACTTGCTGCAGCTATGTCACTGAGACTAATGTCAGACGAGCGTCTTTTTGCACACCTTTTTTTCCCACACAATGCTAGCGGCATTGTGTAGAATTGATGTAAGGATTGTGTAGGGAAAAAAGCGTCCAAGAAGACGCTCGTCTGACATTAGCCTTAATCTATGTAAGTAATACACAAGATGCAAAGCATGAGTTGTCTCAGCCATTTTGAAGGGAAACGTTAACATGTGTGTCACAAACTTTTTTAGTCATATTCTATCAAGATTTTACGAAATAAATGTAAATTTTATTCAATGTTTAACATAAGGGATTTACCTAGGTCGATATTTAGTACATTAAATCGCCATGTTTTAAATAATTGGGTTATTATCACAGTCTTTTGACTTTAGGAAATAAAAATCTGGTGAAATTAAACTTGCTAAAATAACTTTTTAATCTGATAGACGAATCCTTAATGATTCAAAATAAAGAAAAAACGGTCAGCAGCGAAAATGTTTTTATTTAACTAAAGTTTATGTTAAACTTGCGAGTTTAATTTTTCTTACCATTTTGCCACTATAACTTTCTATTTTCTTCTAAATTTTTACTTGTAATGAATTTGCATAGTACCCACAGGACATTCAAATAAGAAATAATAACAATGTAATATTTTTAGTACAACATTTTGGTATAACATTGTCTTAAAGGGGTATTAAAGAAGGTACGGAAGGGAAAAAAAAGGGGGTCGTAAGGCCGGGCGGTAAGGAAAATTACCACTATATTTAGGCAAATCATATTAATACTAAGGGATAGCCATAGTTTTCATTGATTTTTAGAAACAATTATTTACATTGAATTAAATTTTAAAAAAATATTTTACCTTTAAAATTGCAGGAATAGACCTTGGGAACGATAAGATTACTAATAAAGCCACGATGCTTGAAATTGATATTTAAATTCTGATTTAAATTATGCAGTAAATTTCCATTCAAATAAGTTTAGACATTCTTTCTCTAGCATACTCTTACATGAGAAAAAATTTGAAAAAAAATTCTGTGGCTGCATCTGAAGGGATTTTCTGTATAAGTTTAGTAAGAGGGATGGTAAGGAATCTAAAACCCAGGGACAGGGTTGAAAAAATAATATCAACCGTAAAAATGTGTGCATGTTAATTTTTTTCTACATATTTATATAAAACAATTGTCCCAGTTTCGAAGAAAAAATTAACATTGGATTACTTTTATTGAAAACATTTTATAGAGACAGCTCCAAACTTAAAAGTCAGCATCAGGGACTCGGGACGGTATAGGAGTTTTCCTGATATTTGGACCCCCAACATCGTCCAAAACTTATTTATCTCGTTAATATTGTTATGCAATCATACAATGGGATGTTTATCAGTATATGAAATAAAAAAAAACCCACATGAATATGTACTAAAATAAAAATTATTATTCCGGCACTTAAAATTCAAAAGAATGTGTGAATACCCCAATTATTTTTAAATGCCATTCTGTTAAAAAAGCATATCCTCAAAAATTATGAAAATATTCTCATACATACAGTTAATACTGATGCTCTGAGAAAAATGTGGGAAAAGAAAGCTAAGCAAAAATCTAATTTTTTAATTTTGTTAACTTTATAAAGTCTAAATTCTGTGCGCAAATATATACTCTGGGATATGGAAAGAGATAAAAAAAACAATAATATAAAATAATAACTGTCCATTTTTATTTTAATATTTATTTTATTTTTATTGTACTTGATTTCATTATACATGTGACCTCGTGATTTTGTTTACCAAATTCCTTATGAAAAATTTTCGAAAACGTTTGTATCAACAAAGATCTTGAGAATATCGCTGCCTGCGCGAGTAAACATGTAGATCACGTGTAGATAAACGAATTTATATTTATATCCCTTTTAAATCTATTTTTTACCATTTTTAGCAAGTATTTATTTAATTTGATGATTTTAAGTGATTTGATGTGTAATTTTAAAACATTTTAGATAATTTAAAAGACATTGTTTTTTCAATGAAGTCGAATTCTTTAGGAAAATATCACCTATTTCAACATATGCAATACAGTGTCTGGATCTCTCTCATAGATTTTAACTTTTAATACTATGAAATTTAGTTATTGAATTATTGTTGTTCATTTTAACTCTAACAACGCTTAATGTGAATAAAATTCTATAATTTAAACGAAATTTTGAAGAAATAGAAGTACTTTACTACATATTTTTCTTTATGTATATATAAGTTTTAAATTGTGTTAATTTTTTTTTTTCAGGAAAGAATTCCAAGTTTCAACGAAACTGTATTGTCTGGACGATCTGTCATACTTTATTTGTCAAAATAAATAACTGTGCTTAAAAAGCGCGCGCATCACATGATTCATTTTGTGTGAATTTGGCATTTGCCTTTCTCATTTTGTGCACTAAGATGCTGAAAAATACTCATTGTTTAAAAAATTAAATATGTGATACACACACACACACACACACACATATATATATATATATATATATATATATATACATAATAAATTTGAAATCAAAAATATATGAAGAAATTGATAAAGTTCTAAAGATGATTTAGAAATGAACATAGGACACCAGTATGTAAAATAAGAAACTATGAATGACTCACAGAATCGTCAGAGGAGCTTGTGAGTTCATTCATAGAAGATGCGTTATTTCATCCAATTTTGTCGGCATTAAGCCTTAAATGACAAAATTTAGCTCCTTATAACGCAAACATTACAGAAAATAGATAAAAAAAAGTCTAAGAGATCCAAAGAAAGATACACCTCATACAGGATAATAAAAATTATTAGAGCAGAATACCTGAATGACATACTAAGAGTAAAAAATTCTGCATATCAGCATGGAGAACAAAGTTAAGACAATTTTAAAATGTGATCTACAGCTGAGCATCTCAGTGAAACTCATAACTGTGCTGTCATCTGGTATGAGACAGGAAAAATGTAAATTGGAACAGGATTAATAACAATAATGTTTAGTGTTGCCATCTTAAGCCAAAAAAATAAAATAAAAGGACTGAAAATGATTGGAGAAATCAAGAAAAGACTTAGATTAACTTTTAGTTAAACTAGAATGAAAAAATAGGAATACACTTAATAAGAACTGAGTGAATACAAAATAAAATAAAGAAAAGGAATAAATTAATACAAATAAATAAATAAAGAAAGAAAGAAATAAAGAATTATATAAAATAAATAAAAGGGAAATTGATTAAATTAACGTTTTACAGAAAAAAAAATTGTAATATAAAAAAATGAAAACATAAATAACATTTAAAAAGATGAGGAATATTTGAGATTATTGTATTATGTAAATAAATGTGAAAATTTAAAAAGCAATGAGGAATATTGAGATAGTAAAATATATCCTTAAATGATCATGCAATATGTGAAAATTTATTATGTTAAATGCATGATACTCCGTATTTTTTTTTTAATTAATTATATGTTCATACAATATATAAGCATATATACATACACTTATACATGCTCACACACATAAAAACATATAAGGTTTGAAACTTTTTCTAGCATTCCCGACCTCAACCCTCCATAATGATATTTTTATTTTATTTTTTATGTTTTTAGTGCATAATGTGTGGAAAAACATACACATACACAAAACTATATATATATATATATATATAACCATTAATTAAACATAACCTACCACCATCAAAAACCGTAATATTATGTATTAAAGCTGTAAGTATATAATTTTTTTTTTCATTTATTAAAAGAATTATTATGGAAGAAAAATAAGAAAGTGAACACCGACAAATAATGGAAATGCTTATATATTGAATTACGTTGTCAAGGGGACAGAATTCAATGATATAAGCAAAAATGGTTGTTTTCTGTGAGAAAAATAAGCTAAAGCTAAAAGTTATTTTCCCCTGTGCCCAAACAACCATTAAAATCAAGTGAATTGATTAAAAATGAAAACAGAATAGAAACAAATAATATGAAATGGAAAAATCAATAAAACCTATTTAAATATTTATAGGATATAAAATAGAAATAATAAACACCATACCGATTAATATTTCAATATTTTAGAATAAATCCACGCGCACATGGCACCCAAAATATCGTAAAGATTAAGGTGAATAAAACAGTTAAGAAATCACAGTAATTGATACCATAGGATGCAGTTAATACATTTTGAAATAAATGTTAAATAACTTTTAATATAATATAAAATAAAATAAATAGAAAGTAATTACATATTTAAAATGCACTATTAAATTAATTAAAAACTGTTTAACAATATCGTCAAAATTTAGCTAAAAATTCCCCCTGGTGTAGTAAATTATAACTGAAATGACGCTGGAAAAAGTAAAATTTAGAACTTATAGAAAAAATACAAATTTTGGTGCTGCCATCTAGTATTACTTTTATGATTCAATTGTCACAAGATAAACAGTTGTAAGCATTATATATATATATATATATATATATATGTGTGTGTGTGTGTGTGTGTATGTATGTATGTATGTAATAATAAAAATTTTCGCCTTTTATCTTAATTAAACTTTTCCAAATTATTATAATATATTTTTTACATGTTTTACTTATCTTTAATACTATTTTAAATATCTTTTATCTTTATTCCATGCGTATTCATTAATTATTCTGAAAACCATAATCCATTCGTCTAATCTTATAAAACCCATTAAATTATTTTTTTTTTCATTTTATTCTGAAACTAAATTCTTTCTGTTTCGAATGTATTTAACATCATTTATTCTATTTGTTCGATATCGCATAATTCCTTAACAGCCTCCCGACAACATTTAATTACGTTATAAAACTCACGCCGAGACTAAAGAATTCATCATCGACGGCACGCGTACTTCCCCCCTTCCCCCGGAGCTAAGTCATATCATAGCCTGCCTCTCGTCGCTCCCTCCCGGCTATTTTTACGGGGTTGGTTCTGTCACTTGTTATGTAATGGTAAGCGTGACTTTTTCGCAAGTATTTAACCTGTTGCATTGGCTGGGAGACAGATAATATTACGATTATTGATTTGCTTAAATAACCCATGCCTCCTGGAGAGCTTTGTTTACTGTATCTTCACCATGCTGTTATAATATTTAATATCTAATGGTTTACATTTTACGACGTAGCAATGACCCGAATATGGGTAGCATCTGATAGAGTTGGTACATTTTACGATCATCTAATAAATATTTGATGAATCTAAAGTCTTCAGCTATTATTTCCGGGAAACTACACTGTAAAAAAACCACTGTAAATTTGCCAGAACAAACTTGATCACAGTGAATGTGCTGTATCTTTCTTTGGTTTCCTGACTATATTAACATGGAAAATACTGTAGTTGCATAAAATTAACAGCACAATGTGCTGGCAATTTGGATGCATTTTTTTACAGCACAAACTGCTGGCGTCCAAATTGCCAGCACATTGTGCTGTTAATTTTACGCAACTACTATATTTTCAATGTTAATATAGTCAGGAAACCAAAGAAAGATACAGCACATTCACTGTGATCGAGTTTGTGCGCGAGATGAACAGTACTTCGTACTGTAAAAAATGTCGTTTTTTTTTTTTTGTTGTTGTTGTTGTTTTTTTTTGTTTTTTTTTTGCCAATGTGTACCGATGGACGTCGATCTTCCACTCTTAACCATGATTTTACCACTGCTAAACTTCGATTTCTTGGTTGATTTAGATAACGAGTGTATGGCTGCTGCTTAAGACCGATATGCTTATATCTTACTAGTGAAAACGTATCATATATATGCATCTAGAGAGAAAGAGAGATGTTCGATGTTAGATTTAATGTATGGAAAGTCATGTTTTTTTTTTTTTTTTTTTTTTGGAAAGTATGATCCACGACATTTTTAAAACCATAATTTTTGTAAAATATTTAAAATTTACAAAAAATAAGTATTGGGATACCCGAGTTAAATGTGATAACCATATTTAATCATAAAGTTAAGGCTATAATGATTGAAAACATCGCCAACTAGTGATGTGTTCATTTCATTTATGTAAATTAATTGTAAGCCATTATATAGTATGATTTAATTATTAAAGTACTTCAGAAGAAACAGCCAGAATTTTTAATGATAAATTGTTTCACGAAAAGAAATTGTAGTCATTTTATTTTTTTTCAAACGACTTATAAAATTAATTAAAGAATTAATTTCTGCTGTAAAAGATAAAAAAGTCTGTTATTTTGTGTAACATTTTACAGTTTCTGTGTATTTAAAATTACGCTTCAAATATATTAAAAACAGAAACATGACAAATTTAAAAAATAAAAATCCAACCAAATTTGTTATTTACAAACGTTGCGAAATATTAATTTTATACTAGCACTTAATTCAACAAGCTACATTTAGAAAATCTTTTTCCTGCTTCAACGAGAATACCAATAAAAAGTTTCACTTTCTTCAACAAAAATGTTCCGATTTATGACATTTTGAATTTTATGAATTGTGGTTTCTTTTGGCACTGGAGAAGGAAAGTACCGTTTTCAGTCTCAGAAAACTGCATAAACAAGAGTGGTAGGCTGTAGTAGACTTTGAATTCAATTTAGATATAATTGTAAAAATAGGTGAAAATACGAAACATTAACCCACAATACTTTTCCAGTATACATCATTATCGTTAACATTTTAAAATGGATACAAAAAATAGATTGGATATTTATTAAATGCATACATAAATGACAAAATTATAAGAGAACTATACCAATGATATATCAACCAAAATATAGTAACTTAAATGCAAATAGTTATATAATATCATTTTCTCTGGTGTTATATTTTGTAAATGTGTCTATGTAAAAACCATTTATACTTAAAATAGCATAAACCTGAAAACATAGGATTATTTTTACTATGGATATATACAAGCGTATGCAACTGCAATAGATGTCTATTTCATTAATAAAATGTTGTACCAAATAAAGTCCTTGGTAAACAGAGATACTTCTTTTCAAGCAAAAGCATCTTCACAGGAAAAAGTTTTTACATATTCTATTCGAATATGTCTGGAGGGTTGATATCCTAAAAATCTACCAAAGTACGTTTCCGTGATTTCATCTTTTGTTTGTTTTCTTTATGGTATACGCACAAAAGAAACAGTGTAGGAAAAGGAATACGATGTTCTTTTTTTTTTCTATTGCAGTTTGTCGTTCAAACAACTGCAAAATTTTTTCAAAGAAGAAAAAAAATTATTGTGGAAAAAAGAAGCACATTGCGATACAAATATTGAATATAAAAATTGCATAAATATGAAACATTGCTTTTTGTTTTTAATCCACGTTGTTTGGTGCTATTAAATGGTTTCCATGTCTGACATTATGGAAAAAATATCAGCAGAAATCCTTTACCTAATTTATGGCTTTATTACCGGAAACGCAGGAAATGTTGCTTGGGTTTTAAAAAATGTTGCACACCAGAATTTTTGTTTAATTTTGAACTGTTTAATTTTATTTTATTATTTTTTTCCTGTAGTATGTATTACAGTATTTTTGGAATGCAAATTATCAAGATTTGTTACAAGATGTAATACATTTTGCATCATAATATCGAAATAAAAGATAGGTAAATGGGGATAAAAACGGAAAACAACTCCCACGCAAACATAATCCTAATCAGAAATAATGATATGAATAAAACAAAAGCAAACTTAACCATCAAACAGATTTATTTCTTTGGGTTTTTATGACAGTGATTAAACTCTACGCCATACCTTGGAACTGACAGGAAAGCAATAATATCAACGAAACACAACATTCGATTCCTAAAATGGCGAATAGATATTTAGCATGGGATAAAAATATAATTCTTGGAATTCTGATGAATGAAAAAGGTCATTTCTATTACGAAACTATTTTTTTTGCATGATTACAAATCAAATGAAGTTAGAAGAAGAAACCCTGAATTTTTTAGACCGGCGCTTTCAAAGATACTAATGGTAAAACATACACTGAAACAGTTCACTTCAAAAGTTTTTTTTTTTTTTTTTTTTTTTTTTTTTTTTTTTTTTTTTTTTTTTTACAGATATTTGTACTGCAGCTTATTTCTCGTTTAACCCTTTCAGGGACAAGGTACTTGTATTCGTAAAATGTTCAAATAATTTAATGACATCAGTATTAACAAAAGATTTTATTTGTAAACTAGTAAAAGTAAATTTTCACGTTCTTAATAAAGATGGTATTTTCATCATAAAATTCCGGTGCAAATGTGGTAATTCGGGATTAATATTATGTGATGCATCACAGCCCTTCAAGGTGTTAACCCTTTATGTCAAAAATTATAAATTCATGAAAACTTCATCGTCTAAAGCGTTTCGTAAATCTCTGAAACTGCATTAGAATATTTACACAATCATTAATACATTTTCGGAGGATCTTGCCAATTAAAATTAATTAATTAAATTTGTTATTTATAGGGATTTTGTGCAATATTTAACTCCCTTCAAATCTTTTTTCTTAATCTTTTTTTTTTCTAGAATTAGGAAAAGTACAAATATAATGTTCTTTCAATAGAAATTTAGAAATATTTCCGAACTCCCACGATCGTTCAATCTCAAGAAAGCTGAAAAGATACAAAGGCAAAAAAAAAAAAAAAATCATCCTTTAAAAAATGTTTTTCTTTTGTGCAACCAATAATCCTTTTGGAACAAGATAAAGTAATGTATCTAAAACTAATTTTAAACTGTTTTAACTACTTATCTATGTCTTAAATGAATTTTATAACTAGTTATTTCAATACTACTTTAAAGTACCGTCGGAGCATAAAGTGTTAAGGTATGATGAATTCATCTATCTGCGTAGAAACATTGTAATGTAAGATTGTTTCATTCATTGAAATTTTTCGTATGACATTTCCACATCATTCTACACCATGTCACTATACAAAATTAGTCAAACGTTCATGCTGAAAAATAAACTTAATTTCCTTGATTTTAATCACCAGATTTAAATCCTATACAAAACTTGCGGAATATTTTGAAGAGACGTTTAGTTAAAATGAACTGTAAAACCAAAGAATGTATGAATTCTATGAATGTGTCGCTTTACGATTATTATGTCAAAGACATGCGCAATAAATACAGGTGGTCAATGCCAAAACGAATTCAAGGAATAATTTCTGGTAAAAAAAAGGGCATACAACTTTGTATTAAAACAGATATCAATCAGTGTATATAAAGGAACATAATGATTTGCAATAATATTTTTCGAGGTAGAGTGATTTTTTATTTTATCCCAAATATTTTGCACAGGCTTGTAATTCATAAAGTAGAATGAAATAATGCTCAAGGGAATTGATTCGTCTATAGATATATTTATATAAGATATTTTTAATAAGTAATCTATTTTAAATTCATTCAAAATTTTCCCCATTTAATTTTATCACATTTCGTCAAACATGCTATTATTCCTTTTTTAATCATTTTATAAAATACTAATCCTAATTTCACTTTCAATGTATATACTATTCTGATTCAAAATTTTCTAGAAACTTTGTTTCCCGCGATTTAGGGTACCTCTTTACACCGACATTAAGATTTAGCGTTGGACACCTTTATAGAGGGTTTTAATTGAATAAAGTCAATATGTATATAGTATATTTATGGTCGTCCGCCTGAGTTTAAAACCAGCTGCGTGAGACCAGTTTAACAATAATCACGGAGTTTTTAACACGAAGAACACGGGTGTCTATAAAAATTTTCACGTTTGTGGAAGTTTCGATGAAGTATTAAATTTCAAAGACATGGGCGGTTTGCAATGACACAAAGACAAAGGTGGCACACTGTATGGTTGTATCGATTTCTAAATCTTAAATAAGAACTTTAATTATATACCAGTTGAATTTATTGTCCAGTACTCTTATAAAACTAATGAATATTAAATTATAAATAAAAATCTAATTTAATCAGTATTAATATATCACTGATAGCCAGTATTGACATAAAGACACAGGTGACGCACTCTATACGCCAACGACTTTTAAAGCTAAAATATCAACTTTTGAAGCTAAATAATAATAGTTTGAAATGTCTACTAATACCATAAAAGTTATAGCCATCTCACTTTAAAAAATAAGTTTGGTTAAGAAAGAAAATATAATATGTTACACAAATGCCGAGTGGAATATTCCGTATACTATTGGGGATTTCCCAGTAAAAATAATGAAACAGTGCAGAAAAAAATCGCAACTTCAAATTTAAACGTTGATTAAATATTCGTTTTCGCTGAGTAGCTGTAGTAGCGGTGTCTGCAAGTATGAACCATCTTTATTGAGATTCTCCTGCTGTCAGTTATTTATTGCGGAGAAATTCCTCGGATATAAAGCCAGTAGACTGTTTGCAGTTTTTCTGGAAAATTCCTGGCATTTGTGACGCATTTTTCCAGCTGCAATGGCATTGCTGCCAGCTGTCAGAATTTCTTTGCTGGTATTTAACTCGATAAATCATAAGACATTTAGTTTGGAAATTGTTACGATTGACTTTAACTCCCAAAGATAGCTTTTAAGTGAAAATGGTTCTCTAACTTAAAAAATATTTTGACAAATAGAAAAACGCTTCACATCCCCTCTATTAGATTTTAAATTAAGTTGATTTATTTTTTAAATGTAAAAGAAATACTCTCTAGTTTTAATAAAGACATATTGTGTCGATAATGTGACAAACGTTTGTTACATAAATAACTGAGTTTAATGATAGCATTAAAGAATTTATATAAAATACCCATATCAATTTCGTATTTTTTGATAAAAAACGATAGAAAATTCTTGATGCTACAAAAATAAATATGATATCGTATATTACTTATTTATTCATTTTTCACCTCTCGTTTGTTATATAAAAAAATGTGCTTAAAGGAGGTATCAATCAAGCAAAGAAAACATGGGTTTAAAAACATATTTATTTATTTATTTATTGTTGTTGTTAAATGTGTATTTCATTTTCGCATCTTGTGTACAACGATACTAAAAACTTCCACATGCTTGAAAAAAAGTCATTTATTTATTTTTACCTTTTTACACAAACGCGTACATAAAGTTATTTGTGAAATGCAATGAATGAATTGCTTATTTGATTGGTAAGTACAGCCTTAGATGAAACTAAAACACTAAAATAATTTTAAATTTTGTAAAATTGTATAAAAAATGTTATGGGAATGCAGTGTTTAATATAATGAAAATATTCATTAATTTAATGCTTTAAATAATGTTAAATACAAAATATAATAATATGCATTAAATTGAATTAATCGAGCATTGTTATTAAATAAATATTTGTAAATTACTTATAGACATATTGTATTAGATTTAGGCGTATAGGTTCCGTTGCAAAACTCTTTTGAATGTTGTCCATCATATGAAATTCCATTGGTAAGAACATATTTATTGTGTGTTTCTGAATTTAAAAGTTATGAGGTCCTTGTGCCCTGAATATTGGACTAAAAGCAATCTTTCTCAGTGCTCAAACACGTGTAACACTGAAAACTTCGATTTTGACAATAATTGATCCTGTTTGTAGTTTCAGCATTTTCTGAAATAAAAATGGAAGACACCGTTTATAACCTCTATAATGGGTTTAAATATAATACTAAAGATTGTTGAAAAAATAACGCTGGAAATCAATAACATCCAAGTCCAATTGAATGTCAGTAATATTAATACACCGGCAGACGACTGCTTAAACAATCACCTCATTGAGTTGGGGGCTGAAATTCCAGGATTGGTTAAAACTCGACTCGCATATTAAAATGCAATTGGTCTGCTAAGTCATATCTTGATGGAAAAAATTTGCAAATCCGATTTTAATGGTTGGCTAGTAGGTTTTACATTGTGCTTTTTTGCTCCCAGTCCTCCATGTTTTCATACCTTTGAGTGCATGAAAACACAATGATAAACCCAACAACCAACTATTAAAATCGGATCTGCAGGTGGTTTTCACTAAGATATGACTTGGCTTACAAGTCCAATTTCAATGTGTTAATCGAGTTCTGTCTATTCCTAGAATTTCAGCCGTCAACTCGATAACGTGTGCAGTGTGCAGTCGCGTCTTGGTCTATATTGAAAATGTTTCATTTTTAATAAACATCATTCTTCAATACTATACCTTTTTGAAATGAATGTTGATTTCATTTTCCAATCTAATTTCCGATTACTTTTTTTTTTTTTTTTTTTTTTTTTTTTTTTTTTAAGAGACTTGATAAGAGATTATAAATCAGTTCTATCTTTAAAATATTTTAGAGTGATTTAAATATAAATAGAAAATACAATTTATTTTCATCGACGTTATATTTAGTAAATAAGAACACGACACAAAAATTTACACTTAAACTTACGTAACGTTTAAACACATGAATAGAAAAAACTAAAATATGCAGATCTATTTAAACCGCGAATTTGTAAAAATGTATAGAATCATTCTTTGTTTATTATCCCTAATAAAATGTGCCATATAAAGTGCTGAGTAAATAGAGATACTTTTAAGAAAAATACATCTTCACAGGGAAAAAGTTTCTCATATTCAATTCGAATCAGTTTTCATATTCTGTGTCGACTGCTGATTTCCTAAAAGCATACCAATATACGTTTCAGGGATTTATTCTTTTATTCTTTTCATTTTAAATAATAGAAGCAAGATAAATTGTATTGCAAAAGCAACCATTAAGCTCCTTTTTTGCTTTGAAATTTGTTTATATTTCCAACTATTGCATACTTTTCTTACCTACAATTGTACAAATATTTATAAATTATAATATATACAAATATTTCTAAAGCACACAGGAATAAAATTATTAAATATAAAAAAATGACCTACTTACCAAATCGCCAGTAAACTCAGACTGCCTGGAAGAAATGTCTAACTAAATTTTCTTCTTAAAAAATCAAGAGATTATTCTCTTATTTTGCTGTCAAGAATAATTTACGCAGCTACATATAGAATAAAGGTAATTAAAAATAATTTATAAAATGCAAAATTAGTCTGAACATTCGAGTCTCAATAATTTTTGAAGGCAGAATTTATTTTCAGAAAAACAGATATAGATTCAACTGACAGGTTCCCCACATCCCTTTGAATTTAAACTAAGTCTTATTATATTTTTCCACTAATGATAAACATACACGGTATTTCAAAATATTTGAAATGTGCCTCAATTTGTCTAGCGGTTGGAGAATCGCAAGGAATGAAAATTACACAAATCTTCAAAGTAAAGTAAGAATGGTCATATAAGATATATTTAGAAAACTTTTACGCCATGCTCTGACAATCCCAACAGTAAACATTGCATTATTCTACAACCAGTGATCAACGAGTTATGACGCATTGAATTTCATAAAATTTCCTTGATTTAAACAATTACAAAATTGTCTGTCCGTTTTTAGAGCCAGAAATCTTCGAAATTTCTTTAAATTCAAAGGTATATATATATATATATATATATAACTCGGTCACTTTGAGTAGTAGAAAAATTTAGTTTTCTCTTTTGACCTTATCAGTCTATAGAGCAAAAGTTTACACACATAATTTGTAGGATCCAGTGTGTACAACAATTGAAAGAATGTAACTTTTTAAAAATTACCATCAAAGGTCTTTCAGATTGATATAATCTTGATCTGTACTTTATTTTGAACACTATTGCAAATTGAATTTTCTGCGTATCTCCAATAGGTAACACATTAATACGCGTTTCAATATTTTTGTATACCATATGCACTTTTGCTTATATTTAAAAAGAAAACTTCCCATGATCTAGAAAGTGCGTTAAGAACAACTTTCAATTAACACAATTACTGATATTTAAAAAAAAATAAATCTAAGTAAACAAAATTTGTATTAATGTCTCGACTGTATTTCATAACTTCTAAAATTATTTAACTGTATATGTAGCTTTTTTCTCCATAATTTTACTATATAATACACGATTTACTTGAAACATTTTCGTTTTCTCGAGGAAAAAAAAATTACAAGACTTTCGATTAAATTAATATAATTAGTTTCCAACAGTACAATAACATTAAAGCATATCTAGTTCAAGAATTTTTATCGTGTTATACAGCACTGAATAATTTTTATATCTCTTCAGCAAATTCGTACAGACTTTTATTTAATGTAATTATGTACTAGAAAAAAAAAAAAAAAAAAAAAAAAAAAAAACTTGCACGAAATTATATCTTACTGTGACTCTAAAAAATACCCCTTCTTTAACTCTGTTCATTAGTTTAATTGCTGTACATTTTTTTATTAATAATATTTCTTTTGTCGAAATACAATAAGAAGAACATATTAGAACATTAAAAAACTACTTCTTGGTTAACTCTGAGAGGTCTAGGTAATTTGAATTGATCATGTATAATTCACTTGCATTTCATCGTATATAGAAAAAATGTTCTACGACCTAAATGTACTTTTTTATTTCTTGGAATTAAGATTAATCTTTTTGAAAATGACCTAAAGATGAAAAAACGTTTATTAAATATAATCGATTTGAAGTGCACTGTAAAAAAAAAAAAAAAAAAAAAAAAAAAAACGGAAATACTACTGGCAATCTAGACGACAGTACTATTTCCGTTTTTTTACGGGAATTTTTACCCATACATTACAGAATAATTTCCGTTTTTAATCAGAAAAACGGAAAATTTTCTGTAATTTATGGATAAAAATTCCCGTAAAAAAAAAAAAAAAAAAAAAAAAAAAAAAAAATGGAAATAGTACTGGCGTCTAGATTGCCAGTAGTATTTCCGTTTTTTTAGTCCGTTTTTTCTTACAGTGTGTGTGAATAATTATTTCATTTTAATATCTAAAGATTATTCATTGCCGATAGAACGTGTAGCAGCAAAAGAATATAGTATTAAAAGTAAATGTTTAATTACAATAATAAAACACTCTAACATGTATTATAAGAGCAAACAGAAAATTATTAATACAAAAAGAAAAAAATTGTAATTTAATAGATCACAACGACCATTTGGAATTTTTTTAATAATCGTATAAATAAAAATCGAAGGCAGTTCCACCGAATCATCCATTGATCACAACAAATCACCTTCTTACCAGAATTTAACCGAAAAATCTGAATTTCGTCCACCAAATTCCGTCGCAGCCTCTTCAACAACAGATCGCAAAGATCAAACTTCGGACGACCAAAACCTTCATCGATAAACTCTGCAAGTCCCGTTTTGATACGAAAAAAAGTTTACAAATCGAAAGCAGTTCCACCAAATCATCCACAGTTTGCGACAAATTGTCTATGTTGAGCTCAATTTTTCCCGGTTAGAATCAACCGATTGTAAAACGCCGTGGCTAGTGGATTGGAGCCCCTCGAGACATGGCCTTTTATTATCAATCGATTAAATATTATATTGTTTCCTTTTTCGCGTTCGCCTTTTATTTTGTAATCGATTTTCATGGGCTACATAATCAGTTGAAGACCTCGATTTTCATGGGCTGCATAATCAGTTTAAGACCTCGATTTTCATGGCCTACATAATGAGTTGAAGACCTTGATTTTTGCTTTGCAAGACGATTTTCATTTCGGCGTCGCTCTTTGGCTTTGGATTTTTTCATATATGATAATTTGCGCCTACCCCTTTTGTAACTTTTTCAAATTTTAACGATTTTATGTCTGTCGATTACCTATTCAAACAATTTTTAACGATTTTATGCCTTTCTATTACCTATTCTTCTATAAAATTCTTCTAAAAGTAAAGAACATCGTTGAATTGCGTAAAGAAAAAAAAAAAAAAAAAAAAAATGTGAGCATCATTTGGCTCCGTCCTCGACCGAAAACAACAACCATTTTCAAATGGATAAAAATGAAAATACAAACGAAAAGAAATCAAAATACATATTATTGACCTGATATTGTATTTACGCAATAGTGTATTAAAGGGAAGAGTTTAATGAAATATATTTAGTCCTGACAGCACATAAAGTACTATAAATATTGATTTCTCTATACAGAGGGTGTCCACTCACAATGGTGTCCAATGGCTAATTTCTAAACCGTTAGTCATAGACATATAGTTCCAATTGTAAAAATCTTTAAATAACGTAAAAGATTTTTTTTTTAACCCAGGAGTATATTTAGTCGACAACATAGTGATGATTATATAATGGTATGGCAACTATTTCTACTATTGGTATAACGAACCTAGCATTCATCGGTGGTCGTGAAAACCTGACGACTATCAAGGGATACTTCCCAATTATTTGCTCCCTCTTGGGAGATTTTATGTGAAAAAAATAGAATTTTACACGATAATGTTTTGATTATTCCTCAAACTCAGCGTCAAGTCGATGTAAATCGAACAAGTTATCGGTTTTAAAATCGCCGGAAATTAGCTCTGATTTAAACCCTATAAAATATGTAACGTATTCTCACACACGCATTTTATCCAAATAGTAAGCAGTATTCTTCAGTTAAACATTTGAAAGATGCCACTGATTTAAAATCGAATCGGAATTGATAAAGAAACTCGTTTTATCGATGGAAGACTTTTAAGGTCGTTCAAAAAAATGGAACAATAATCAAGTATTAATTTCTTTTATTATTGTTCTACTAAATACTATTAAAGAAATACAGGGCTTAACCTTTTGACACGGTCATTTTTATTACTTTAATAAATTCTTTTGTTAGAAATAAATTTTAAAGCATAACTCTGTTAAATTTCTTTTCAAAACTACAATTTTCATCTCATATGAAAATACCGTAAAATGCAGTCAATAATAGAATTTTATTTTGAAATTTACTGTTATATTAAACTTTCGACACACGCTGTATGTGTGTGAAATTGTTATATCGGCAACAATGTGGAAACTTCCAATTAATTAACGAAGATTTTCTGCAATTACTTCATTGGACAGTTTATAAAAAAGATTCAAAGGTATCAATTTCGTTTTGCATACTGAATAGTTGGAAATATTTTATACTTATTGTACAGTTTAACTTAAAGCTTTTTTTTTTTAACCTTCGAAAGAAAATATATTTTTTACTTGAAAATCCATGCAAAAATCTTAAATAATCTAAAGTCTAACATTTAAAAAAAAAATAAAGAAATGCATAAATAAATAATGAAAGAAATAACAGTAAAAATCCAAGGTCCTCTTTCTACGTAAATCATCTCCCATTTACCGATACATTAATTTTACTATTTAAAATATCTTTTGTATCCGAAATTTATTTTCGCTTTTCAAATATATTTTCCTTAAACCTGGAATTATAACTACATTTTCGTTTTTGTAACTGAAATCTATAATTTGTCAGAAATTAAAATTAAAACTAAGTTTCTAATGAATAGGTACATGAATATTTTTTTTTATCCTAATCAACATATGCTGTGTAATTTATTTAAAAAGTTTTCATTAATTAGTTAGACATATATATATAAATTACATCTTTAGCTGAGCAAACCAAACAATATAACTCTCTTGTCCTCTTTTAGATCTATCAACAAAGATTCTTCAAGCTAAATAAATGGATTTTCTTAAAGAAAACGGCATTCCAGACATGAAAGGAATCCCTTTTACAAACATATCTTTAAAAATGAGAGTAGTAATTTTATTAAAATTCTTATTATGTTGTATATTCTTTAAAAAAAAAAAAATGGGTAGGGTAGCATTTCAAATGAAAATCCAATTTCAAATTATTTTGCTTAAAAATAAATAAAATTATAATCTCTGGAAACATATCCAAATATTAAAAGTAGGATAGTTGAAGGAAAAAGTTCATTGAAAGTAGGTAATAGCATTAGCGTACACTTTTGCCCCTACATTATTCAGATATATTCTACTTATTTCTTTAATTTTTATTTGTACATTAATTTTACGCATTATGTTACTAAGAGTATTTTGAATTCATATAAAATTATGTATTATATAATCGGTATGTTCAGTTAAACTTATCGTTTGCTTCCTGTTGTAAGGCTTAAGATTCTCCTAAATATTTTGATCAGCAGAAAGGGATATTTCGTACGTTTAAAATCATTATCTACATTGTGACACACATAGGGATTTAAATACTGAAATTATTCAAATAATATTTGTTGTAATATTTCTAATACACATTTTCACATTTAATTATTTGCAACTATGTCATCGTATAAACATATTATGTTGTTAATTCCGAAGTATAATGGATTTATATAATTCTTTATAATACCATTCTTATGTTATCTAATTTTCAATCTAAAACAAACTTAATTTACATTTCACTAAAGAAATGGAAATCTCCATAGCATAGAATAAAAATGCACGATATAGAAACGATTATAAAACCTACTTTCAATATTCTTTTAACGTACTGTACAACATAATTCCTGGTATACATAAAAAGTTTAAACTATATTTCCTAATTTTCTGTTTATTGCATGGCACGTTATCCATCTTTCCTCAAACATTTCTTAACATAAAGGTATATTAGAAAAGAAATCTCACTTAATGTATAATGCCCAAGAAAAAACTTACAAAAATCTAATAAAATCACATAGCTGCAGTTTGACACTTGTGATAGATATGATGGATTCCAGCTGCGCCTGTAAAAATAAACAAATATTTATGTAAATTACGTTATCGTAATTTACATTCGAAGTTTATTTAAACAAAAATATTAATAGGGTGTATGAGTTTTTAAATTATAATTTAAAATTAATTGGGTTTGAATTATTTACTTCAAAACAATAATAAGCGTATTTCTTTTGCTCGTATAATTATTATTAAAATTCTACAGAATGTTTCCATGAACAATGCGGAATATTAAAGTATATTTTTTTTCAAAAAATGTAATGGGCAAAAGTAATAAATGATAATATTAATAATAAAAGATTACCCTATGTAAATTTATCAGTCAATTATTTTAAACGATATTATATAAAGCTTTGTAACAGGTATTTAAACACATTTTTCAAATTCTTGTCAATCTTCGGAATATTTTTCATTCTTGACTGTAAAATTTTGCTTAAATGTCACTATGGAATATTTTTAATATAAAATTTAATATTATTCCTAATATATATTATTATTATTATTATTATTTACAATTTTAATAAGCAGAATTATGTTTTTCTGTGAAAGCTTTATTTATAAATAAATTCACGTTAGTGCTTGAAAGTTTCTGAGAACATTGCTTTGAATTATTTTGCGTGTAGATGTTTATATATAAATTTATTTTGTTGCTATATTTTTTTAACCAATCCTGCATATAATATCACAAATTGTGTAAGATTTTTATTAAAACACATAAAAAACACAACTGCATAGAAAGAGACGAACAAATTTTATAGTAATGAAAAATCTTGCAAATAAAAAGAATATTGCCCAGTTAAACTGATGGCATTGAGCTCACAGGCTATTCACCCTAACTGTATATCATACTCTTATTTCAAAGAATAATGCCCCTCTAAAAAGGAATGAAGGGATTAACCCCCGTTTCCCCCTTTATACTTAACCAAAGAACCTACAAATCTAATCAGGGAAGCTCTTTAACATAATAAACTGGCATACCAAATTTGAAGCAAATCATATAATTCTGCATGAAAAAACCATTTCGCTAAATTAAGCAGGGTATTAGCTCCCCCCATATCTCCCTATGCTGAACCAATGAATCTTCAAATCTAATCACAAAAGTTCCTTATCAGAATGAACCTAGAGAAAAAAATAAACCAAATTAGATAATTCTGCATGAAAGAACATTCATCTAAATTAAGGGGAAGGGAAACTTCCAAATCTAATCAAGGCAGCTCCTTAACATATAAACAGGCATACCAAATTTGGAACAAATCAAATAATTCTACATGAAAAACCCATTTATCTAAATTAAAGGGGGGGGGGGGGTTGTAGCCAACTTTGTACTTAACTAATGAACTTCCAAATCTGATCAGTGAAGCTCCTTAACATAATAAACCGATATACGTCATTTGGAGCAAATCGAATAATTCTGCATGAAAAATCCATTTAACTAAATTAAGGGGGGGGAGTTAGCCCTTCTTTCCTCCTTTTATACTTAACTAATGAACCTCCAAATCTATTCAAGACAGCTCCTTAACATAATAAACTGGTATACCAAATTTGGAGCAAATCGAATAATTCTACATGAAAAGCCCATTTATATAAATTAAGGGGAGGAAGCTTCAATTTTCCCCTTTATACATAAGTAATGGACTACCAAATCTAATCAGGGAAGCTGCTTAACATAATTAACCGGTATACCAAATCGGATATTTCTGCATGAAAAACTCATTTATATGAATTAAAGAGGGGGGAGTATAGCCCCTTTCCTCCCTTTATATGTAACTAATGAACCTCCAAGTCTAATCAAGGCAGCTCCTTAACATAATAAACCGGTATATCAAAATTTGAGCAAATAGAATAATTCTACATGAAAAACCCATTTATCTAAATTAAGGGAGAGGGACTAGACTCCTTTTTCCCTCTTTATTCTTAACCAATGAACCCCAAAAACTAATCAGGGAAGCGCCTTATCTGAATGAACCTAGAAAAAAAATTGAAGCAAATAGGATATTTCTATCAAAAGTTATCGTGTTACGTACGTACATACGTATGTACATACAGAACCGGCGGGCATATAAGCACTCAAGCTTTGATAGCCTGTGAGCTAAAAAATGGACGAACTATATTGAACCAATTCGTGCAAACGATTTCATATTTTTTAAAGATTATTATCAACATGCGTAACAAAATAAATTTCAAACGTAAGACACAGAAACTGTATAGCAGAGTGCAACCTTACAATAAAAAGGAAGAAAACAAAAAGAACGAATTACACGTAATTAATCGACAGAAGTTATTACACATTGTGTAAGGGAATTATTAACCAGCTTGAAAAATTCAGTTTCAAACATTGAGAACCAGGAATTTTATAATAATGGACAATATTAGAGATAAAGGGATGTAAACTATAAATAATATTTGACAAATATTAATGCAAATTAGAATGTAATATAACACTGTAAACTTTAAAAAATGTCTTTTTTTAAACATAAATTTTCTTTAAAAATAGTATTGTACTAATTGAGTAGAATTATAAAATTTATTTGGCATGTTAAATCTTTGTTTTCTCTTTACAAGTTTGCATTTTCAAAAACGTGTTTACATTCAACAATATTTTTAATTTATGTTATAAACAATATAAATTATTTAATACAGAGAAAATTAATAACATGGAAAACCACCTTTTTTAAACGTGTATTATATATGGTAGACCGGGCTAGTTGGCCTGCTTTTTTCTTCTAATAATTTTTAAAAAATTACAATTCCACATTTTAAATTTCTTTTTTTGTTACCACTATCAGTGTACTTTCAAGAAGAAGTCACAATCATAAAACTTGTAAATATTAATTATAAGCATTAGTTTAGAAGCTCAAATTGACACCAAGTCGTTTGTGCCAACCTGCCCCGATTGCAGTGTAAGTTACTTTTTAACGTTCTGATAGTGTAGAAGTTTAAAAAATGTTCAAAATTTTACCAAATCTTAATTTTTATTTCTTCCGAACGAAAATACAATATAGGCTCCTAAATTAAAATAAAAAATTTAAATATTAAAACTGTGAGTTATTCAAATTATTAACTTTGACCAAAAAATTGCTTTAAAAATTGCTTTTATTTTCTCATAAAAAATGTCTTTAATACATTACGCAACAGTAATAAATTTTAATAAAGGCATGCTAGGTGTTAAAACACCGTAAATCTTAGAGTACAGTAATTTAAGAAATCATTCATCCTTAATTAGGTGATTTATTGTAAACACCAGATGAGAAATAAATTGTATCAAGTCCTGTATATGTCTCTTAAGTGCAATCATTCTTTTCTTTCATTTATTACATTTTTCTAACGCATCATTCCCTTTGGATAATGCCTTTGATACTTCGGGTGATACTTTGAATGATATTTGGGTAATGCCAGCTTCTTTGAAATACTAATAATTTTCGTTTATATAAAACTTTAATTCCTAATCAAGTATAAAAAGAAAACAGTTTGTTTATCATGAAATGTGTATATTATTGATTACATTCATGATTTATTATTGGTATAATGAGATTTAGATAATCTGATAAGTTAGGATATAGGTTAGGATAAGTTAGGAATGTGCTTAATATAATTATGTTGGATGATATTTTTTTTTATATTTTTGTTTGAACTGCTGATCTTTATTAACGGTTCAGGAAGTGTAGTTCTATTCTGCATGCGGAAGGGACAACATGTCTCTTAAAGGAAAAGATATTTTTTGATAATTAAAAAAAATGTTTACTGAAACTGCACTTTTTATGGATTATGAAGACAGAGAGGAATATTTAGTTTCAACGAATAACTACCCAGGTAAGATATTTTCACTTCATAAAATGTGATGTTATTAAAGCATTATGTGTGGCGAGCTCTTCTCTGGACGGGGGAACTTTGCGGTTTTATTAATAAATGAGAAATATCAGAGTCGAGTAGATTTTCAATGTTAGATTTGTTACTTTTAGCGGTAGTATGTAACACTAAGAGGTCAAACTTTTAGGTAGATTTCATAAGAAATACTACCTATTGCAATCTCCCATATGTTGAAATTTTTAAAAAATTTTTGCAGAACTACACCAATCATGACCCCTAGAGACCAAAACCACTCCCAGTTCAAAACTTTATCTATCTATCTATCTATCTATATTTGTTTTACTTTAATATGGACAAGATAACATATCCAATCAGTTTAAAGTTTTCAAAACTTTTAGGAAAAGGGCCAAAAAATTATGCATGACAGTGTTTGATATAATTAAAAATGGCTTCAAGGAGTGCAAAAAATAGGGTTTTTAGAAGAAAAAAAAAATTCATAACTTTGTCAATTCACAAGATATCAAATTCAATTAAATTTATCATAAATCATTTTAATATTATCTACAACTTTTGTAATGGCAAGGTTTTGATAAGAGCAACTCTTGCAGCAAAAAGAAATTAAAAACAAAAAAGTTGTGTGGGTGTGGGGAGGAAGTTGTATACTAAAAAAAATAACACTTCTCTTAATCCGTTAAATTCTTGGTGAAATTAGTACTTAATTTCGAAATGTACCTGCGCCTGTAGGCCAAGTCAACATGAATTTTTCTATAATTATTAAAATTATAAATATTTTTGTACAACAGGAGCAGCTGATTTAATTTGGGGAGGAGGTAAACAACATTATAACTTCATTTTTAAAAAAAAGATTGACTGGAATTACCAGGAATTCAATTAATAAATAATTCCTTACTATTAATTAATAATAAATTAATTCAAATAATAATAAATGTTGATTAAAATAATTCATTAAAACTATCAAAATTCCGATACACCAGAGAAAAATTCCTGTGCCAAATGAGCCAACTAACCCCGTATCGCCATTTCTTTCATGACTCTAAGGAATTATTCTGAAATTATTTCAATAAAAAAATGCCCTACAATAACTACGAACAATTATTTTTCTGAATTATTGTATATTAAAATCTAAAATGTAATCTACAAACAAATAAAAACGATTATTTATAAGAGAGGAAATATACTTACCTTTGCAAAATTTTGAAAATTCTCAATATTTCATTAACGAACGCTCCGACTTCAATGGTGGTCATGTTGGAGGAGGAAAGCGAAGCAAAGCATACTTGGCTGGACTGACAATGCCATCTAACGCAAAATTTAATAAATACCGCGATTGGACCAACATGCCCCTGTGGCCAACTAGCCCCGGTCTACCCTACTTAATTGCTAAAGGATACAGCGGGGTTTCTTAGTGAAATATGCCCTTGACTCAACCAAATCGAATCCTACATGAATTGATAGCCCTTGAATTTCTCCCCAGTTAGAAGCTTATACTTCAAGGGCATGGGGGTTATGACCCTTAATGTTCGCTTTGGAAAAGAGTGCATTGTAACGAAACTGCTGGTAGAATTAAAAAAAAATAACGATATATAATGTTACCATACAAATAGTGGATAATTTTTTCAGATTTTTTTTAAACAAAAGCACAAGTTTTATTACATTTTTCTTGCTTTTAATTGAACAATTTAATTAAGAATATGTCGAAGTATTTCAGTGACCACCTTCATTTTTTTTCAGCAAATACTTCGGAATATGATGCATATTTTGTGTCAGGTTCAACTTTCTATGCAGGGTGCATCATATAAAAAAATTAACCCTTTGACCATAAAAATTAATTATATTTCTTTGCAAAATTTGTTTTTGGCACCAGTAATAAAAAATAAGGGATGTATAATATTACCATATAAATAGTGGACAACCCTTTTTCAGATTTTGTTCAACAAAAGCACAAGTTTTATTATATTTTTGTTGTTTTTAATTGAACATTTTAATTAAGAATCTATCGAAGTATTACAGTGACCACCTTAATTTTTTTGCAGCATATACTTCGGGGTATGATGTATATTTGGTGTCAGGTTCAACTCTCTACGCATGGCGCATCATATAAAAAATTAACCTTTTGAACCCTAAATATTAATCATCTTTCTTTACAAAATTTATTTTAAATAAAATTTGCCTTATTTAATCCGAGCATTTTTGATAAAGTGTACTTGAAGGAAACTTCTTCTAAAAAAGTGGTGCAGACCGAATAAAATTTGGGTACGAGACGTCTCAGTCCAAAGGATTAAAAACCTATTCCGTGAGGGGGAAAGTGCCTCACCCTAATCTCACACTTATTTATAAGTAGACTGCATTTTGGTACTAGTTTCAAATCAACACAGGGTGCACAGAATATTACAGAATATATTAATCATGGAATTCATAACTGATTGTTATCGTTAACTAAAAATATATTTTTTTGAGTAATAACATTGATTGTTGCGACTGTTTTTCGAAAATAGTTAACAATCAATCTTCATCGCTGTCTTCGTTAATAACAGGATGTTTGTTTTCGACATCGAAAAGCCTGTTTAAAATCTGTACAAGGCGGACAATTTTAGACAGATACTGTTCATTCGAAATATAGAACAATGTAGCCGCAACATGAGAACAACAACCGACCGTTCTATTGCCGTTTTCGCATTCGCAGTAATGACGTTTAATGCCCGAGTAACCGATCGAGTTTGGTGTGTAGTCAACGTAACATCAATGCGATTTGCTGCGTATGCGTCGAGATCTTACTTAGTAGGGGACATTGGCCTAAAATGTTCCCCTTAAGGGGACTAGAGACTTTTAAAATCAAATTTTTATTATTTGTAAATTTCACTTTAAATATTATTCAAGGGTATTGCATAAGGATATTCAAGGGTATTCATATGCATTATGGCGTATATTTACCAAAAAAAAAAAAAAAAAAAAGATTTTTTCTTAATCTTTGGTCCTATGCTAATATATTTTATACTATATTTTGCATCGGAAATATACTTTAATAATATTTTAAACACAAACTGAGCAATGATAAAAACATATTTTTGATAATGTGCCCAAAGGATCATTTTACCCTCACCCAAAAGTAAAATTATTCTTCATTGAAAAATTATTGTAAATTGTTTTTTATCGGCAAAATAAAGGATATAAAGGTAATTATGACAATACATAATGAAATAAAATAAGCTTTGATATCAAATAGCATACATAATTGATTTAAAGTAAATTTTAAAATAAAAAAGTGTCACAAATAATTTCGATAAAACAATAAAATGGAATATTTGAAATTTATGATCGAAAAGTAATGCCTGTTTCTGCCCCTTCCGAACACTGAGAATATTTATGCACATATCGCAAAGATACACATAATCCTCATTTTGATCTCTCCCTGCGCATGCATTTTGCGCCCACTTTACGACACTTGTGACACTGGATCAAACCTTCACCTTCTGTAGAGGAGGCAAACAGTTTATCGCAATAAATACACTCTTGTTCATCTTCTAAATCTGTTTCACTATATTCCAAATATTGTTTTTTAGGCACCCTTTTCTTCTGTTTGGGAATCGTTGTTGGGAACACTAATTCCCATAAGAGCATATCCAGTGTTGCCAGTGGGCTATTTATTTTAAATTCAGATTTATTGGCACCAATTTTTTGAAATAGTAAAATTAGCCTTATTTAATGACACGTTAATTAAGGCGAAAACAAGAGCAATTTTACCGTTTCAGAAAAGTGGTGCCAGTCAATAAATCTGAATTAAAGAAGGAGCCCACTGGCAACACTGATGGGAATACGTCTTTGCTTTGACTTCATGCTCTATTCTTTGCTTGTTCTAGCTATTTCGTTTTTAGATTTACAATATTTTAATTGGATTTTCTTAGCTGTCGCCTCTTTTAACTTCTCTTTCTGTTCTCTATTTTTCGTTTCCAAGCACAGTTTTATTCTTATGAGGCCTGCTCGTTAAAATGACACTTTTCATCGATTTCCTTTTTCTCGAAGTGCTTGATTCCGTTTTCTTTGGAGACACTAGGATAACATGTGGACTCAAAGAGAAAGGTTTGGGCAGTCACACATTTGGCTCCCATGATGACTAGGAAGCGGTACCAGATTTTCATCAGCCAATAAAATGGTAGTAAATCGAACCACATAATCGATCATTTTACCCGGCTACATGACCGTCCAATTTAGGTCATATAACTAGATGACGCCGAGAAACATAACAAACTTAGCATGTGCAATTCACATCTAAAAACATACTCTATTAAGTAAACCAAGTCATATTTCTGTACATGAAAAACTGTATATGTAAAGAAATATAAAACTTAGTGCTTATGATATAACTGATGTTATAAAATCCACTTTTTCAAAGAATTTTATTCAGACGCTTTATACTGCGATCGTTTGAATACCGCCATTGCTTCTTCTTCACTTGACACAACTAGTTTATTTATACAGGGTGTCCAGCGAATAAGACCCTGATTTCAAAATTAAATATCTCAAAAACAAAGATCAATATAATTATGCGCTAAACGGTTTGTTTATTAGTTAAGCTGTAAAAATGTTATACAGAAGTTTCAAAATTTAGTTGCAAAAACCGTTAACAGATGGCGCTGTAATCGCAATACTTGTAAACTGCTTCGAAGTCCAGAGCAATCGCGACTCAATCCTAGATGGCTCCCTACGTAAAAACGAATATTGGGAAAGTTCATTTTTTCGTTGGGGTAATGTACAGAAGTGGAGACATCTGGTCACAGAATTATTGCATCAGCTTTAATTTTAGAAAATTTCAATTAATAGAATTTTCAATAAAAAGTTTAGAAATCATTATAAGAATTTTTTTAAATATTTTATTAAATTCAATCATTAATGCCATATAATTATTTAAATCAAAATGCGTATATTTAGAAAAATAATTTTGTACTTTCTATTTATTTTTTATATTTTTAAATCACGGCATAATATTTTGGTATTATTGTTTATACCTGAATTATTATAAATGAAAAAGTAATTTTTCAATTTTAATTTATTTTTAAATCACGGCATAATACTTTGGTTTTAGCACAACACATATATTTCTTTTCTTTGTAAACAAAGTTTTAGAGACAGAAGTTATCCATTAAATTATTTCTTTTTTCAAAGGAACTGATGATAACTCATACCATCAACGTCAAAGCAAAAGTATTTTGGATGCTGCATTCCTTTCGAACACTTCGGATCCTATCGCTAGAAGCTGCACCATATTTCTGTGCTCAACGATAAAAAAAAATGAAAACGAGTTTTTAAAATTAAAATTATTTTTTAACTTAAATTTTTAAAAATAGAAACTTTGTATTTTTTCATTCAAACTATTCTCTACAATTAAAAAAATAATTTATGAATTATTATTATAAATGCTCAATGATTTTTAAAAAAGGGGTTTCTTTTAAGTTAATTAAATTTTAAAACTAGAAACTTTAGTTTTTTTATTCAAACTTTTTTCAAAGTTTAAATAAGTATTAAAAGTAAAGATTTCCATTTTTTTTTCAAATATTCCTCTACTTGGATTCGATTCCACGATCTACCAATTAGGAGAGAAAAGACATACAACAGATATATTGGTAACCGGACCGAAGTAGCTTATAACAAAATTTGAAACAAACCTCAATTCTGTCAACACAGGGCTCCGCTTCTGCACATTACCCAAATAAAATATTTTTTTAAGTTCTTATATAATGATTGCTAAACTTTTTATTGAAAATTCTATTAATTGAAATTCTCTAAAATTGAAGCTGATGCAATAATTCCGTGACCAGATGCCTCCACTTTTGCACATCACCCCAACTAAAAGCGGTCTTTCCCAATTTTCGTTCTTCCATAGGAAGCCATCTAGGAATGAGACGTTAGGGCTCTCCACTTCAAAACACAATTTATAGGCAATGCGGTTACAGCGCCATCTGTTAGCGGTTTTTTCAACTAATTTTTGAAAGTTCTGTACAGCATTTTTACAGCTTAGCTAATAAACAAACCGTTTACCGCATAATTCTATTGATCTTTGTTTTTGAGATATTTAATTTTGAAATCAGGGTCTTATTCGCTGGACACCCTGTATATATATATATATATATATATATATATATATATATATAGAGAGAGAGAGAGAGAGAGAGAGAGAGAGAGATAGTTGATAGATATACATATATATTGTGTAGATGTATTAGCTTATTCCATAAAAATTGTTACTGAACTATATGTTAACCCCTTGAAGGGCAAGCAAAAATGTCTCTAAATATTGAATTCTCTCCGGAATAATCGAAAAATTTTAGTTTTAACTAAAGAAAAGCAATTTTTCATCGATTTTCCTCCAAAGTTAAAAATATAAAATTTTCTGGTGAGAATCTTGTTTAAATTAGGTGGGTTATATTTTATCCCACCGCCTCTCAAAGGGTTAAAATGCATTCATAAACAAATGCTCTAATAAACAAATCATTGGCTATACAGGATTTTATAAAATAAAACGCACTGAACCTTTTTTAATTTTATTTTTTTTAATGATCAAAGAATATAGAATCCCTTCAAGCACTTTTAAGCAATTTCTATAGTACGTGTCTATTTAAATTAGCTTTACATGATATTTAGCTAAAAATAACTTTGAAAATCGTTTTTATTTTGCCAATCCTATGCAAAATGTGCATGGAAATGTATGAAGGTTTGTGTTGTTAGAGTAGTTTGTAACAACTTTAGACAACGACTTCTACATCAACTAAAAAAGATATTCTTTTGGTATGTCAATGAAATTTTTATTTTTGTCAAATAATATTATGTTTTTTTTTATTATCGTGATTTATCAAAGAAAAAAAAATCACACATTTTACTTCGATATTTGTACTTCAATATATTTGTTTCCTTTCCCATTTTTATTTTCTACCGCTAGTTTGAAAACGATGAATGATTTTCAAAATTCTTCTCTTGTGTAATAGTCCTCGTGTTGTTTCCTAACAAAACTGAAAGAATTATTTTCAAAAAAAGGTTTATTTTCTTTCTTCATTCTATTCTTTTCTTTTATTAGGAGGCGAAAAAATTAGTTATATTTGTATTATTTAAAATAAATGGGAAATCAAGATAAAAGTAACAAGTATAAATTAAACATTTTTTTAACTCTCAGAGAAAATATATTCGCATGATATGCTTAACATTCTTAAAATTTGTTTATTTTTTGTAAATAGAACTATAATAAAATATTAGCGATATTAGTGAAAATAAAATTTCCTTAGAAACTAAAAATATAGAATGATTTATGTATAATTATGGTAGCTTATAACATATTGTTGTAACAGGAAAAAATATTTCTTTCATGACTGATCCAAAGACAAAACATTTAAAAATCAACTAATAACAAACAATAATTTATCTTTATTCCTTTACACTTTCGCTATTTATTTTTCCATTTATTTTTCTTTTGTTTCTTTTTTCTAATATTTGAAACCAAGTAAAGTGAAACTCAATGTCACATTTACACATTTTATCCTGCAACAGTTTTTTTTTTTTTAAGCTCACATCGCGTAATTGATGAAAAAAATGGTTATTTTAAAGCAACCGAATGTATATATATATATACACACTTCTTTTTTGTAAACATGTTCAAAGAAGTCAAATATAGAAAAAAATCACGTACTGTTCCACTGTTGTTTTTATTTTAAAATACGGACATTTTAACCGCATTCATTGATATTTGTGAAAATGAAAAATTCATCTTATTTTTAAGTTTATATTTCAGGATGTTTCATTTCCTCAAAAGTGTTTATTTGCTTCAGCTACTTCCAAGTGATTGATGATTTTCGAAATTCTTTTTTTCTAAAGAATAGCGTGTATTGTTTTCTTTTATAAAATAAAGTGTTTTTTAGGAAAAATATCTTGATTAAACTTTGAAAATAAAAATTAAGTTAAAAACGTCTTTTCAACTTTATTCTGCATCATTCAGCATATTTCAAAATAAAATATCAATAATAAAAATATCAGATGGATGTCATAATATACAACTGGTGTGGAAAAAGGGCAGTGTGGTGTTTGAAGAATTTCCCGGTCATACTTTTCTGTATTAAAAAACATTATCTAAAACTAAAAAGTAAATGCAGGATCTTTATATAGTTGTTTAAATAAACAAAAAAAAAATATTTTTAAAAACAACTAAAAATAAGTAATAATTTATATATATATATTCAATTCAGTTCCACTAAGTTTTTTCCCATTTCTCATTTCTTTTGTTTCTAATTCTAATATTTGAAACCATGTAAAGAGAAACTTAATATCGTATTTACACATTTTATAATGCAACTGTTTATTTAAATTAACATTGCGTAGTTGATTAAAGAAAATGATTATTTTAAAGCAACTGAATATATACTTCTTTTTGATAACATATACAAAGAAATTAAATAAATAAAAATTCTATATGCTCTTTCACTGTTGCTTTTATTTTAAACAACGGATCTTTTAAACCTCCAATCTTTGATATTAGGGAAAATGAAAAATTCATCTTATTTTTAAGTTCATATTTCAAGATGTTTCATTTCCTCAAAAGTTTTTATTTGCTTCAGCTACTTCCAAGTGATTGATGATTTTCGAAATTCTTCTTTTCTAAAAACTAGCATGTATTGTTCCCTTTAATAAAATAAAGTGTTTTGTACGAAAGA
Source organism: Maratus speciosus (assembly GCA_963932465.1). Lineage (NCBI taxonomy): Eukaryota > Metazoa > Arthropoda > Arachnida > Araneae > Salticidae > Maratus > Maratus speciosus. Next base: position 532,537,537 of record OZ010791.1, on the reverse strand, counting down.
CATCTTGATTACACTTTGAAAATAAAATTTAAGTTAAAAATGTCTTTTGAATTTTATTCGGCTTCATTCAACATGTTTGAAAATAAACGTCAATTATAAAAATATCAGACTCGTGTCACAATATACAAATGATGCAAAAAAGGGGAAGTTTGGTGTTTAAAGAATGTTTTTTATCAACGGGGAGAATTTTTTTTTTTTTTTTTTTTTTTTTTTTTTTTTTTTTTTACACTTCAAAACCTATTTCTGCCGTCTCTGCATGGCAAAAAACTAAAAATTAAATTTAGCTGTAGAAAAAGTGATATGAAAAAAAAGCAATGAAAAGCATTGAGAAAAACAAATCATCCACACAGGCGACGGAAAACAGACTAGCTTTACTTAGGTTACAGAATCTTACATTCACAGTACTTACATTCACAGACACATCTCATGCTCACCCAAAAACATAAGTTTCGTAATTTAAAAAAAAAATCAAATTTTCGTCAAGGTATCCGTAAGTGTGATAGCTCGAATTTTTTTCTTTACCTCATTTTGGGGACCTTGCCATGAAATAACCACACCCTAAATGGCAGCCATTTCCTTGAGTGATGCGATCGCTATGACCCTTTCACCGCCATTTTTTTCTATTATCATTCTGTATTTTTTAATCTGTTAATAAATAATATCGCAGTCAAACGTAGTAAAATTTCTTGTTCAGACGAGCTTATTATAGTAGTATTTTTAATTTTTTAATTCTTGGTAATAGTGAAACAACAAAAATATCTTGTTTCCATCCCAGTTTTAACTTATAGAGCTACTTTGAAAATGATTATTGCATTTTGAATGAGACCTTTTCATAAAGAAATGGCAAGTGTTATTCATGAAGACAAGTGCAGATGGCTTAAAGTAAGAAGAAAGAGAGAAATTCAATAATTTGGAAAGTTATTTTCCAGGATAGTTGTACATGATATCTATAGTTAAAGTTGTGGTAATCACAAAACTGTTGTATGTCTTTATCTAAGCTATCGTATGTTAAACATCAGAGTATCAATTCGACCTTTTTTGGAATATTTATCTACGTCTTGCAGTTATTTATCTCATGCACTGATGATAAAATACACTACGTGACAATTAAAATGCAACACTAAAAATGAGTAGCCAGAAATTCATGCAAATTTCAGCTTAGGCGCACGTCACCAAGTTATTCAAATGATGTGAAATGCCAAACTCTCCAGCGTACTTTGAATAAGATATGAGGGAAAGAAACTGCAGAATGGGCAATATTCGTGCCGTTACTTCTGCTAGGGAAGAATTGTAGAAATGTTTTTCTTGTCTCAGAGGACGCGTGTAATAGCAGAGAATGTCAGGCCACCGTCAACGGAGGCAGTTCCAGCAGACAGAAGATTTTATGATGGGCGTGGTGATTGGACTGAGAAGGGCAAGTGTGTACATACGGCAAATCGCATCTGCGACACACGTGGATGTGTCCACAGCGCATCAGCTGTGGCGAAGATGGTTGTAACGAGGATATGTGATAAGTTTGAGGGGTGCCGGTGGAGCCAGAGTGACGACAGCACGTGTGGATCCACGCATCCGCCGAGAAGCTGCGGCGAACCTACAAACCACTTCTACCTCCCTTCTGCAGCATGTTTAAGACACCACATATTTCTGGATGTTTCCAGAATCATTTCCTGTCGATTGGTTGCTAGTGGCCTGCACTCATGGCGTCCGTTAAGACGAATGCCATTGACGATACAGCATAGTCACCAACGTCTGCAATGGTGCCGGGTAGGACGATATGGAAGACGAAAGGACACAGGGCTGTATTCTCAGATGAGTCATGCTTCTCTTTAACCATTGATAGCCGCTACGTATGAGTCTGGAATCGACGTGTTGACAGGTCCATTCCGGCAGCAATTGTGAACTCACCACCTCGAAACAAACGCGGCATCATTGTTTGGGGTGCAATTGCGTACGATTCCAGGTCACCTCTAATTCGTATTCAGGGCACTATGACTAACGCACAGGGATCAACTATACGTGGATGACGTGCTGCGGCCAGTGCCGCTCCCCTACCCTCAGGGGGGGCCCAATACCTTTTATCAGCAGGATAAGGCCCGACCGCACACTGCTTGTATCAGCCAACGTGCGCTGCATGGTTTAAAAATGCTTCCCTGCCCAGTGCACTCTCTTACGAATCAAACACATTTAGGATACGATTGGACGCCATTTGCTGACCCTGCCACAGCCGCGTTCAGAAAACGAACTATTGCAAATGGTTGACAGGAAATGGAAAGCAATTCTTCAGGACGCCATCCGTACTCCCATTAACACTGTGTCTAGACGTGTTCCTTCGTCTGCCGTCGTCCACGGTGGTCCTACATCCTACTGAGTCGGCTTTTTTTTGCTCTGTATTTTGAATATCATTTAGAAATAAAGATCAGTTATTGTTCCTTGCTGTCTCTCACTGTTTTTCGAGTTCCATCACTTTCTCGCTACTGTTTCTTCTTGTTGCATTTTCAATGTCACGTAGTGTACATGCTTTTTTCTTGCCACAAAAATTTAATATTGTATTTTGTTGAATTTAATCATTGGTAACGAACGAATATTAAAGATTAAACAAAGAAAAAAAAGGGGTTACAGAAAACCGAAAAAGTTGGAAGCTATACTAAAAAAATTCGTCAAATTTGAGATTGGTGATCATAGTTGTATTGCGTGCTGTGGTTTACCATTGTGCAAACTGTTGCCATACCTGAAACACATTAGTTCATAGTGGCCAAAAATATATTCTGATTCTAAATTTTTTTTAATACAAAAATTTCAAGATTTTCTGTATTTTTGAATGAGAACCGAATCGTGTTAATTGCTGTGCTCTTTCGATTTATTTCAAAAGTGACTTTTGTGTCACCTGGTATATTGTTTACAAACAAAAAAGGAAATATTTTGTTTTAACGCCATCTCAATTAAATTGTAACAGTAAAAATTAATTAAGAAAGCAATTTTGAGTTAAATTTTTTGATGTAATGTTTCGAAAATGAATATAGATAATTCGAAATTGTGGTAAATACCATATTAAGGCTGTAAGTCATTTAATTTCATAATTTCCTACTTTAAGGTTAAGTCTATGGACGTGTTATGCATTAGTATATTTCAAATATTGCTTTTGTAAAATAATATTTTAAACTTATTTCTTCTAATGTTCTCTTCTTAACCCTTTTAGGGGCAAGATATTTGTATTCGCAAAAAGTTCAAATAATTTAATGACACCAGTATTAGCAAGAGATTTAATTTGTAAACAAATAAAAGTACATTTTCGCGTTCGTAATAAAGATGACATTTTCATCATAAAATTGCGGTGCCAATGTGGCAATTTGGGATTAAAATTATGTGATGCCGTGTCGGCATAACCGCCCTTCAAATGGTTAATTGGTGTCTCTGTTTTTTAGGTGCGTTCGTAATTATATAAATACGTAGCACCTATAGTCGTCGTTCAGTCCGTCTGTCCGTCTGTCCGTCCGCATATAACAGAGCAAAAACTACCCTACCGAACGGTCTGAAATTTTAAATATATGATTGTTGTAACATTTTGTCGAGCCATTTCAATTTTTATGAAAATCGGATGTATAGTTTAATTACAGGGACATTCAAAAGTTTTTCTTTACATTATGGCCAATGGGAAAAAATTATTGCAAGTGCATTTTAATGATGTTACAGTCTTCCGAATCGTCTGAAAATTTAAATATATGATTTTTGCAAAATTTTGTCGAGCCATTTCAGTTTTTATGAAAATTGGATGTATAGTTTAATTACAGGGGCACTCAAAATTTTTCCGTTACAATTATTGCAAGTGAATTTTAATGATGTTACAGACTATGCACTTATGAAGTGTAAAAAAATATACATTCTATACAATATGGGGTGCAAAAAATATTTATAAAACTAGTTATAGAACGAACGCACCTCATTTGCCACGTTTGACGAGCAATTTCCTACTTGTTTCTTATTTGTCAGCATAGTTCTAAAATATGTACTTAACTTCTTGCGAAGTGGTAAAATCTTACTCGGCAGCTTTTCACGTCAGCAGAGTTCGTTAGCTTTTAATACTTAAAATATAAAACTACGCATATATTTCAGATATACTTTAAGAACTAAGAAAAAAATAAACATCTTTTAAGAAGAATGTAAATGAAAAATGAGCTAAAATATGAATTTCCTGAGGAGATATTTTAAATATACATTTTGTTTTATGTAAGGTTTCGAAAGTGAATGCAGGTAATTCAAAATTGTACATAGTACATACTTTGTAACGTGTGCTAGTCAAGTCCCGAATTCCCCCAGCTATTGTTAAGTTTATGGTCGTATCATGCATTCGTATACTTAAAATATCTCATCAGGAAATCAAGAGATTTAAATTATTTTTTCTCTGTATTCTTCTTAATGGGTGTCTCTTTAATACGTATCTGTCAACAGAGTTCAAAATATATACTTAATTTTATGTAAAGTGGTAAAATCTTACTCAGAGTTCGTCAGCTTTTAATACGTAAGAATATATTTTAGAAATATTCTGAGAACAAAGGTAAAAATAAACATCTTTTAAGAAGAGTGCAAATAAAAGATGTGTTTAAAATATTAATTTTTTGAAGAGATATTTTAAATATAGGCATGCATTCTAGGTTCATAGATTTGACATGAAGAATGGGTAATAATGCTGCCTTTAATGCTGTAATACGAAACAAAAGTACTTTTTAGTTTAGAAAATGATGTAGATTACAGATTTAAAAATAACAAGTTTAAAGTGTAGTGTTACTCCGGGAAAGTCGCCGCATACGGGATAGATGCCGTGCCCCTTGTATTTCTGGTAATTATCGATAGTTGGTCGTCAAACGCACAGTATAGGTGCGCAATGAGATTATTTTAACCAATGTATTTAACCTTAATTTGACGTAAGTGCATGATTTCACTGTCCAAAATTTTAAACAAGTTATGTTAAATGCTTTTCATACCCTAATTACTAAATGCATGCATGATTTCGAAGTCAAAACTAAGTGTAGCGTTTGTATAGAGTACTGTGCGTATGGTTACGCCATTCCCCGTAGCGATGACAGGTAACTGTGATGGCCGACGTCTGCACCATGCAAAAGGAGATACATGCCGCGCTGCTATTCCGGTATATATGGCGCAGTTTCTTTTGTACGGGATAATTAAGTGTTATTAACTTTTCATTTTCTTTTTGCACAAACTAACCATATTATGCATGTTATCAAGTTTACTAAAACCAAAAGATAAAAAGGGGAAAATAAGAAGTAAGAAGGGCAAGACAGATGCAAGTCAAGACGATAATAATAAAATTGAATTGCGCGTAACCCAGACGTTCTTTGCAAGGAATGTTTAGAAAACTACTCCAAAAAAGAGGAAATGTAATTGGCTTCGTTGCATCATGTGTTTGAATGTAGTTACATAGAGACTGTACTTTTTTGACACTTTTTTCTGTAGATTGTAGTCGAAAAAACAGCTCTCTTAATGCATTCGGGGCCATAGGTGCATACAAGCACCTTCATAAAGAGCTAACAAAATTTTTTTCTGGCACCAGTAAAAATGAAAAGTAATATTTGCTTTGCTTAATTAGAGAATTTTCATGATTATTTAAGTAAAGATAACTTTTTTTTTAAAAAAGTGGTACCAATCGAATAAAATTTGTGTAAAAGCCACCGGTCCCGAAAGAGTTAAGAAATAAATTATGTAAACACAATTTTACTTTTTTCTTTTCCCTTTCTAATACATTGTTGTTACGTTGTTGCTGAAATGACAATTAAAATTTAATGTACAAAAAAATAAGTCGATAATTTTAATAGTGAAAGTAGGCAACAATTATTAATTTGAATCTACTAATACGTTTCATTGTACTCATTTAGTTTCATTTTGTTATTACATCGTTAATTATAGCCAGGATATGAATATTTTTTTTTAAATTTTTATTTATAATTTCATTCTGTTCTTATTACAAGTACTGCATAACTACCGCAGAAGTGCGGCGTATCAGCCTGAATGTACGGGTGACGCGCCGCAGTGTAATGCTTTAGAAAAAAATTGTTAAAAAGTATTAATATCTTGTTTTGAAATTTTTTGTCACAGTACACGCGTTGTATGTTTAACATTAAATAGCACAGCATGATTTTTTTTATTTTATGTCCACCATGGGATTTATACACAAGTTCAAAAAAATGTGCGGCATAAATCCCGGAATTACCCTACAGGGGATTTGTAATTAGTAGATAGAAGATATCATTTCGATGGACTCTAAAACTCCTGAAATGTTTTATAGCATGAAAATACAGGTAACAATATTATAAATCTATATAACTTTGTAGGAAATATTTAAAGGTTGCTACGGTACATGGCAGCACTAGACAATAGTCCCTAATTATAGCGCTGCCAAATAGTTTTCTCCCATCATCCCCTGCGTTTTAGAATTCTGAGACGCGGGATTCGAATAGGTTGGAAAATGCGTCTGTGTTAGATTTCCTCAGAGAGTGCTTTGGAGTATTGCTTCGGAGAAGGTTGCGAAATGCAGGCTGTCTTGCTTTTTTTCCCCGGAGATTTTATGAAAGGTGGGAAATGATAAAATGTTTTGCAAATCAATGTTTTCACACGCGAATTTCATCTGCCGTTATTTACTATTTAAATATTGTACAGCCATCCTGTAAATAACGGCAGTTTTATTAAACATTTCTTTCTACTAAAGTATGGAGTGGCGTGTCCATTTGAAGTGATGAGTATTATTAAAGATTGTGGCACCTCCTCATGGAAAGTAAGAAGGTAGCTATAAATGGCTTCCCCAAACTTGGGCCCTGAATCCACGACAAACCGAGTAAATAAAAATTTTGATGCTTTACGAGTAGAAAAAAAATGCTTGAGCTCTTCGAATTTAAAAGCGGTCCTGGTGCTTCTTCGGAAAAAATTGGTGTTTTTTTTAAATGCTGGTGTTTCAACAGTGTCTTGCTGTACGCGTTGGTGCTTTTGAGAAAGGAAAATACGATCCACATAAGATGTTTGTTTTACATGAGCTTCATATATATGTGTGAAAGTGATTTAATATTCTGTTACCGACACGTCGATTTTCGGACCTGAGAGCAAGAACATATTATATTCAAAAAGGCTTATAGCTCTTCAAGATAAAAATATGGATGCATATAGCAGTTATAAGAAGATAAGATTGTGATTTTATTTTAGTAAACTTTTGTTTATTGCATTCTCATATTGTTTATTTTGTGTTATTAAACTTTTGATACTAAAATTGTTTAAGATAGTATTTGAAAGTATATAATATTCTCTTAAGGGGTCAGGTAACCTTTGAAGCGTCCAAAAATCGAATTTTTTTTAAATAGCTTATAATTAAATATGATTCTTTAGGAGCATTTAAAATCAAACCCCATACAAAAATTCGCATTAGAAGAGAAGTTATGTCTAAAACACTTTGAGCTTTTGCTATATGATCAACGGGTTTTTCAATCTTTAAAGCCAATTTTCTCAAAACAGCGATTTTGATCATTGCGCGCACGATTTCTGAAAAACGGTTGCCTAGAATTTCACGAAATTTTTGGTGAATGTATTAAACGTACAGAAGCCCAAAATGACCTATTATTATGTTTCTCAAGTAAGAAGTTTAGAATTTACGGCTACTTTTGTATCTACTCGATATTTCGATTTTCTCTAATATTTTTTTTTTTTTTCTCGAGATCTACAAGTTTTATTTTTTTCATTGTAGGTCATTTTGAAAACACTTTATATCTGTACTCATTAAAAAAATCTTGACTTGTTTCAGCCATTGATATGGGAAAAATCATGCGCGCAATGCATGCAAGAATAATTCTTTCGTAAAATTTGTATTATCTTTAAAAATAAATTAAAAAAAAACTATATATGTGTATACCTTTTCTAACAACTTTGATTGATAAAATAAATCGTTCCTAATATGTGTTTTCAATTTTATAATTAAAAGTTAATTCGTTAAAGAATGACTGCAATTCTTACAGAGGTCACTTTTCCATGTACTTTATTGGTTCAAAGGTTATCTGACCCCTTAAAGAAAATAATTTGTGTCTGCTTTGTCACTGACATATAGACGAGATAAAAATATTCTGAAGTTAGAAATCTTAGATAGTATAAAAGTTTTCTGTAAGAATTAAATTCTAAAAGTAAAATCCTTGATTGATTCAGATTAAAAGAATAATTTAAGAACAAAGTTGTTCTATTAAAGCACATTTTTTACAGATGTGAAAATTATATTTTGTGTTCTAATTTGAGAACACTTTTTGTTTTGAATTTAAAAAACTGTATTTTTTTTTAAAACGGTATATTTTTACATATATGTATGTTAGAATACATTTTTTTGTGAGTAAGTTGAGTTTCGTTTTGAATAACGTTGATTTATGAACTGACGAATTTAAGTTCAGAACAGAACTTTCATAAGAATAAGTTTTGTTATATGTTAAACATCTAAATTTGAATTTGTTTTTAAAGGTGAAAAAAAAAAAGAGAGAGAGAATTTTGCTTCCCGGAACAAATGTAAATTGTGTACTTTTGAGAACGTTTTTGAATTATTTTTGATAGTAAAGTAATTTTAATTAATTTTGAATAATTGTATTCTTAGAACAAAAATAGAAAATGTTCTTTTAAGAATCAAAATTATAAATATTTTTGCTTAACGTAATGTTATTATTTTTTCTATTTTTTTTTCTTTAAAAGAAATTGAAAACTAAGAATTGTGTAGTTATAATTTTGTTTTGTTTTATTTTGAGAGGTAATACTGAAGTTATAGAATTTTTCTTTTGTGTTTTATTTAAAGTATAGGGCTATCGTATGAGGTAACGGTAAATCCAAACTACTTCAATTTTGGTTTACCTCCCTAAGGAAAGAGTTATATTGGAATTATATGTGAAATAAAGAAAAATTTTATATTTTAGTGATATTACAGTAAATTGAATTTTATTTATATTGTATTTTGAATATATTTTGTGTTATGATTTCTGTAAAGAAGAAATCCCTGGGTTTAAGGATAGGTTTACGTAAAAAATCTAAAATTTTGCTCTTGAAATGGAAAATTTTTAAATGAAATTTTTAAATTGAAATTCTTGTTCTTGAAATTGAAAATTTTTAATATAAATTTTTAAAAAGAAAATTTTGTTCTTGAAATTTTAAATTCAAATTCTACTTCTTGAAGAGAATTTTTTTAAATCAAAATTTTACTTTGGTTGATAGTTTTGTTAAATTTAAACAAAATGTCGTTTTTAGAGAAGTGCACAAAAAGAGGATCTACGTGTCCTTTGGCTTAACTGTTAGGCTTAACTGCCACTGACAAAATGAAAATGTTCGATTTATGAAATTTAATTACAACGCACGCTGATTACGAGGAGGATTATACTAAAAACTTACTTACAACTATAATCGAGAATAGAAAAACTGAACAAGAGTTCTTAGATTTAGAAAATCAACGTGTTTTCGAACAAGAACTACGTCAAATCATACAAGAACAGCGTAAAATCGAACAAGAAAATTTAGAGCGCGAACGGATTTTCAAACAAGAAAACTTAGAGCGCGAACGGACTTTCGAACTCGAAAAATTACGCCTTACCCATCCGACTTCGGCATCTAACTCGGAGTTAGAAAATAATAGATGCTCTTACGAAAAGTCGCGAATTGATCTAAAAAAATTGATTCCCCGTTTTCGCCCAAACGAAGATGATATGAACATCTTCTTAGTGCTGTGTGTGCGACTGTTAAAGGTCCTATGATTTCCGGAAGAAAATTAGGTTACGTACCTCATAAGCACTTTACCTAGTGATATTGCTAGGCTCAAAATCACCTAGTGATATTGCTATTGCTAGGATTGCAGAGAAAAAGGGCCAGGACTACCAAGACATCAAAACGATGTTATTGAAACGATTCAAATTGACCGCTGAAAAATTTAGAATTCTGCTCGTTCTGCAGAAGAAAATTCTAGAAAGTACAAGGAAATATTATTTTTTCGAAATTAGAACACACTTTGAAGGTTAACTATCTGAGCTTAACATAACTTCAATTAAAGATTTGAAAAGTCTTATTTTATCTGACAAAATTAAGAGAAGGTGCTCCCCACAGCATAGAGAACATTGTTTAGACGTTTGGACTGATTTAAATTATCCAAATGCATTAGTAGAAAAGCTAGATGCTTAAGAAGTTCTAACGGTAAATCCTGTAAAATCCAAAGAAGGGGAAATCCACCAGAAAAATAAAAACTGGTCAAAACAGAAAGACACCGTAGCCCCGAGCTCTTCTAATAAAATGTTTCCGAATGAATCCTTCTACTCAAAGAATACAACCCTGTCAGACAATAAAAAGGTGAATCCCTCACCACTGATTGAAGATCGCCCAACCTTGAAATGTTATGGTTGTGGTGCTCCCGGATTTATTCGGGCTAAGTGCCCTACATGCAACTCTGTGATAAAAACTGAATCTTCTCAGTTTGAGAAAATCGAGATATACACATACTCAACCACAACCACACATTTAACCACAGTAAATCTGTACATTAATGGGGTCGATGATCGAACAGATGTAGATACCGGAACTAGTCACAGCCTGGCTAGTAAATTATTGTATTCTGTGTTAAAAGAACAAGGTAAAAATTTTCAGAAGGCCTGTCTGAACATGTCCTTAGCAAATGGCCAGCGGTCAAAAGAAAACAGTTTGACCACGACTGTTACTGTAGACATTGAAGGCAGAAAATTTCGTACAGATTTTATTGTGTTTCCTAAAGCTAAAGGGAACATAACCCTTTAAGGGAGAGACTTTCTTGATAAGTCAGGGTTTGTACCAGACGTTGAGAACAAACGTTGGTATTTCGGCTATATGCCTCATATAAAATATGGCTTTGTGGATCTTGTTCCAAAGCCTCTTGAATGTTCTTACCAAATGTCAGAATTAAATTACTTGCTGAAAAGGTATGAAACCATCTTTCAGCCAGGGGGAGAAGCCACCCCATTCTCCTATGAAATCGGTACAGTTTCCATTGAGATAACCACGAAACCAAAGAAATTTGCTGTGAAAGATATGGTCCAACAACGCCAAGACAAATGAAAACAGTTTGTGGACAGAAGCCGGAGAGAAGGACCTCAGTATTCTCCTGGTGACCATGTATGTGTAGAACTCCATCCTGTTAGCAAGGCTGATTCGAAAAGAACCGCCACATTCAGTCCTCGAAGTGACGGACCCTATGTAGTACTCCCACAGCGCTCACCTACTTCCTATGAAGTTGCCAGTTTACAAGCTCCTGAAGTTTCCTTAGGAACTTACCATACATCTGCCCTAAAATTTTATAACAATGCTACCGACCAACCAGTTACTCTACTCGCGAAACGTGATAGGCCAAAGAAAAATTCACCTGGTCCTTTGTCGAGACGTCTAAGGAACCAGGAGGACAGGATGTAAGAAATATTTAAACATTGCTACACGAGATGGCAGCACTAGACTATAGTCACTAATTATAACGGCTGCGAAATAGTTTTCTCCCACCATCCCCTACGTTTTAGAATTATGAGCGATTCGAATAGGTTGGAAAATGCGCGCGGTCCTGCGTCAGATTACTTCGCAGAGTGCTTTGGATTATCGTTTCGTACACTCTTAATTCAAAAGAACGAATTATTAACTCAACAAAAGAATGAAAAGTTTTATGCGTGTTTTTGTTCTTTCTGAGTATCTGTTTTATCAAAAAGAGACATTTTCCACAAAAAACTGGTTTACCAAATCATCCTTTTAAGAGTAGCATCCCCAGGACTGCTCATTTCAGACCGGAACAGAAAAATATCTCTAAAAGAGCGGTTTAACCCTCCGAGCGTCTTGCAAAAGGGTAAAATTGTAATGTTGTTTTCTTTGCATTTTGTTTTAAATGTTAAGAAAATATGATTCTTTCAAGATTATAAAAAAATCTCAATTAGAAATATGAATGTAATCCTTGAGAATATTAATTATTCTTCAATGTATTTAAAATTCATTAAATTTATAGAATTATATTGTCTTAAATATTGCTTGTATTGCAGTGAAACCTGGAGCTTAGTGAACGGAATAATACGCCCCAAACACTTAGAGGGTTAAGAAGCTTCCCTATTGGTTGAAATCCTTTAACGCGATATATAGTTTTGCAGAGAGAAAACCGTCTTCAAAAGGGAGTCGCTTGTTTGTTTCAAGCGTCAAAGCTTAGCGTTACCTACATGATAAAAACAATATTACAGTTATAATTTGATTGATTTAAAAATGGTATAGAATAAGATGGATTATGCCTACGAAAGCAGCGGGGTGGGGCAATCATCACAAAGAATTGGATAAATTTCGTTTTTGTTTCCCAGCTAAAACCAAGATGGCTACCGGCGATTCTAGGATTTTACTAATACGGAAAATTCTAAGGTAAAGCACGTTGTTTTACTTCATCTTTCTTGTAATTCCTTCACCATTCCTTGTTGTATTTTCACATTGCATATATGATTTTTTGCGTTATTTAACGTTAATACTTTTAAACCGGAAACATGAACTTCTTAAATTACTTTTTTTTTTTTTAATGCATCTGTTCCATAATTTTTATAATCAATAAAATGCACTTAGATATGTAGTTTTCTCGTATTCAAGTTGTGTAAAATTACGCTAATTGGTATTTACATTATTAAACATATATCATTTTGTGCTTATATTATTGATTATTAATATACTAATTTGTCCGTGACACTCAAAAATATTTTCGGAACACAACCCATGATTATAAAAATTATTAAATTATTATTAACTTATAACATATATTCTATTTTTTTTTATGTTTCAGTAAGTACAAGTATTTAATAAATTGTGTTCATTTAGATAGTTGTACACATCTACACATTAAATATTATTATTTTAATTGTCACAGTATTATGTAAATAGTACGAAATGTAAAAGATAATTTAAAAAAAGTATCAGAAAATAATAGATTAGTAAAAAATATTATCAGTTTATTTTATGACACAACTAGCTTGACCTTTTTTTTAAATTATGATTCTGTGAATTTTTATTTTTGTGTTATACTTCGCTCTGTTCATAATCAAAAGTTTAACTAAACAAAAGTCTGCAGTTATGTAACACATGAATTCTATAGTCCATAATTATTTATCTGTGTCATGAGCAAAATATATTAATAAGATATAATAATATCAGAAATAATTAAAGAAATAGACATTCCCGGATTAAAACTAATAACGTTAAAATTATATATACAATGCGAAAATATTAAAAAGAAAAAAATCATAATGAGAAAGATAAAGTAAAAAAAGCGCACTTCAGGATATTGACAAGGTAGAAAATCTTGTCTTGTTATGGCGCGAACATATCTTTATTATTATTATTATTTAATTTATCTTTCGGAAATGAAAAACAAAATTTCTTCTGCATCTAGATTTAAATAAAACAAAATGGAGTTTTAAAAGTAATACATTTTGCAAACTTGGGAGTTATATATGTTAAAAAACAAACAAAAAAATCTGAAAATAAGAGGAAAATAATTTATTCTGCCTATTAAATTTGACAAAAAAAAAGGGGTTTAAAAATGACTTGTCAATAATGAGTGCAGTCACTCGTTTTGCCTATTAATTTAGTCGAAAAAAAGAGTGAAAACAGCTTATCAATAAGGAATGAAAAAAAAAACCACTCCGCAAGATGGATGAAATTCACTCCTATAGGATAAGTGCATTTTCAATACTGGAAAGGAGTGAAAATACACTCAGTCGGAGTTAAAATCGCTGAATTTTTTTAAGAGAGTAGAAGGTGCGAAATGCAGGCTGCCTTGCTTTTTCCCCCTCGGAGATTTTATGAGAGGCGGTAATGATAAAATTTTTTGCGAATCAATATTTTCACACACGGATTTCTTCTGTCGTTCTTTACTATGTAAATACTGTACAGCCATCCTGTAAATAACAACATGTCTTGTTGTACAGCGTTTTATTAAGCATTTCTTTCTACTAAAGTATGGAGTGACGTGTCCATTTGGAGTGATGAATATTATTAAAGATTGTGGCACCTTCTCATGGAAAGTAAGAATGTAGCTATAACTTTTAATTTATTAATAGAAGATATGAAATAGTTTATACATAAATATAATGTCCAATAAAATACTTTTGTTAATTCAAAACAGTTTTTTTAGATCTATTATTTAGCAAAAAGGTTTTTTTAAATAAATAAGTACTTAGAATCCCGTATATATTTTAATTTTACAGTATAGGAACGTAAAAGAATATAGAGGAAAAATTACACCGAATTTAAGGAATTTATTCTGTAATTTCTTATAGAAATTAACTCTGGTTAATTATTAGACTAAAACTTTTACTTTTTCAGCAACAGAACATTAATTTTAGGCTGTAAGTTGCTGGGTAGTTCTTTGCAAGTTATAAAAATTTAACTCGGTTACAGCCTTAATGAGCAACCCAAACAAAGTGGTGCAGTAAATAGTTAAACGTCCCCTTCTTACCTTAATTTTATCAACTGCAGTTAAACAAATTAATAAACAGAATCGCATAAGTTTCTAGTTGAGAGGGGAAATTATTTAAACTTAATTGAATAAAATAAAACTAACATTAAAATTACTTTAATTACTAAATTAAATTAAGAAAAAACGCTGTGTTATTTTTTTAAGGCCCTCAACTTTTTGGAAGAGACTGCACTAGGAGGCTAAATTTTAACGATTGAATATTGAAATTTTAACGATAATTTGAAATCTAGGAGGTTAAATTTTAACTGCAGCCTGACACCTACATACTGATGGAGAAGATATAAATAAATAACGTACCTCTTAAACTTGATGCACAATTAAATTAATTAAACGACATAGACATAAATAATTAAGAGCAATTTATTAACATTGAATAATTATTATATTTACACTATTTACATGCATTAATTAAGGAAGAGTACAAACATTAAAATAATAACAGCATTTAATTTAGTTTTGTTTTCTAAAATTTTCATAAGAAACATATTAATTTAAAGAAAACGAAACAACGTATAAAGACACTAATATAAATATAGATAAAAAGCATACAGCTGTTTCAAAACCTTTAAGGTTTCAACATCAGTGCTTAAAAATCAATGGTAAAATTAAAACTTTCACTCCCAAAAGTCCACAAACAAGACATTCCTTTCAGACCAACAGTTTCGGACACTGGTACATCTTCCTATAAATTAGCGAAATATTTTACCTCTATTTTCTCCTCGCTGCTCTCTAGCAACATTTACACTTATAGGAACTGTTATGAGTTTGTTAATCAGTTTCGTAGCTTCGATAGTGCTCAAAACAATAGTATGATTTCATTTGACGTTAAATCACTATTTACTAAAGTACCGGTTCAATGTTCTTTAAATTGTCTTAAATTACGCCTACAAGAATTTCATTATTCATATTACGGAACTGATGAGCTTATACATCTTACTAGCATTTGTTTATCGCAAAACACATTCATTTTTAATGGTAATTTTTATTGCTTGACTGATGGTTTGTCCATGGGCTCACCCCTCAGCCCCATCCTCAGAGATGTTTACATGTACTATTACGAATCAAACCTTTTCTAGAAATTATCTTTTCCTTTTTACATCTGCTATGTTGACGACTGCTTTGCATTACTGAACTCTGATGATCGTAATCTTACTAATATTCTCGATATAATGAATTCTATAGATAAACATATTCAGTTCACTTTCGAACTCGAAAATAACAAAAGTTTGCCCTTCCTTGATGTTATGGTTTCCCTCAAAAAATAGCTTGTTCCACACTACCGTTTACCGTAAACCATTCGTAGTATCTTTACCGCCACATCGCCTTTCAACCTTGCCCCTGCTTTCATCCCTGCATCGCCTTTCCCCCCCTCATTGACCTTATCAAAAGTTGGCTGCACTTAAAAGTTATGTCTACCCTGCTTTAAATATTTGTACTTCCGACAGTTTACTAAAAACTGAATTAGATTACATTAAATCCATTGCCATTGATCGAGGTTTTAAAGCTGTAATCGTCGATTCTATTCATAATAAACTAAGTAAACGTTCTCACTCCAGGGTTAATGATGTCGGCAATGAAAATTTAATTATACTTCCATATTTTCCAAAAGTAAGACATCAAATTTCTAAAATTTTGTTAAAATTTGAATTTAAGGTTATTTATACTTCTTTTAACAAAATTCAATTCACAAATCTGAAACATCCAATTGACAGTTTTTCAAATTGGGGTATTTACAGGATATCTTGCGAATGCAATAAAATGTACATTGGTCAAACGAAGCGAGCCTTTAAGATCCGTTTGGGGGAGCATAAAACTTGTGTTAAATATTGTGATATCAAAAGTTCCGCTATTGCCAACCACTACTGGTCCAACAACCATAATTTTATATTTAACGAATCCTCAATAATACAAAAATGCTCATCAATTTATGATCTTGACTTCTGGTAAGCTTATTACATATGGAAAAATTCAAACAGTTTAGTTAACGATTTATCCACTGCACCCAATTTTTGAAAGATATGGTTTAATTTTCTATATTTCGTTCTCTTCACCCCCCCCCCCTTTTCTCCTCTTTGATTCCCCCTCTCTCCCTCTCTTCCGGAGCAATTGTGCGATTTTGATTGGTCTCCCTGAGTGTGCGCGTGAGATCGACTCCGTTGCTGTTTGTCAGTCGTATGTCACATTTCGCCGTTGACAGTAGAGCTGTAAGGTACGCCTTTCTGTCTCTCAGTCTCCCCCCCCCCCCCATTTACCCAGAGTTTTAATTTTACCATTGAATTTTAAGCACTGATGATGAAACCTTACAGGTTTCGAAACAGCTATATGCTTTATATATATATATATATATATATATACACACATATTTCTGTCTTTATAGTTGTTTCCCTTTCTTTAATATATTGACACAAAGTACAATCCTTTCCCATTTTTTTACATATTAATTTATGCGAATCTACTAGTAACTGTAGATAAACCATATCGTATTTTTAAACACATTTAATTTGCATATACACATTAAATATATAATGGTCTATATTTGATCCATTGCTTGCTACGATCGTCTTTCATCAGCTCCACCAGAACCATCATCACTGCTTTTACAAATTAGGTTTAGGAACTATAGGGACCGATTTTTTTTTGGCGAGCTCCGTCATTGGATCAGAGGCGGCCTCGAGTCTCGCTCCCATAAATCCTGAACCTGACCTCAGTGCCTATTCATTCGTCACTTGCCCACAACGGACAATGCTTAGGATTGGATAGTGAGTTCCCCGCAACCTCAGCCCTGCGTGGCTTCTCTGCTGTACACAATACTTTTTATTTACAGCCGACTTATATCACCGTTATAAATAAGTGTTCGCCGGAAACGTCATCTCAACGTGACACAGAGATTTATTGGGATCCCTGTAATAAATTCAGGTCGTAAGTAAGTCTCCTTGTGTGCTCAAAGCCCCTGAAATTTCCATATGTGGGCAATACAATTTATACACTTTATATACATTTTTGATGTTCGTATACATATTCTGGAAAACAATATTTAATACATTATTTTATTTTGCATTTTAATTGAAAACTTCAGATGCGGTGTAAACACACCAGCATAAGTAAATGAATTAATTAAATGAAATTAACAGTCGCATTCTAAAATCATGTTAGTTTTCTTTCACACAACAAAATTCTGAAATTTTATGTATTCTTAAGACAAAAGACGAACTCCATTTTACTCCGTTTTAGATTCACTCTTAGATTTGGAGATGTTTCATTTATTCAGCAGTTTTTATTTACTACAACTGTTTTCAAACTGATTAATGATTTTCGAAATACTGAAATTAAGAAATACTTTTAAGAAATACTGCAATTTCTTTCTGTAGAAAATATGAAATATTCTCTAAAATAAATATTTTCCCTAAACATCGAAAATAAAATTAAAATAACATGTACTTCTTTTAGACGTTGCTCTAGTTTGTTCAACATGTTTGGAAATGACTGTTGGTAGCACAAAATTGCGACATGTTAGTCTTTTATTTTTCTTTTGAGAAATTTTCAGTTATACATTTGCCATTTTATATAAATGAAAGCAAGAACGAAAAAGAAAGTGCAATATATAACGTTTTAAAGGAAGACTTTTAACAAAGTTAAAATTTTGAGAGCTTTTAAATTAGCAACACAGACAACTTACTCAAACAAGCAAGGACCTGTTAAATTATAAGTACTTTAATGTAAACGAGATATTAATGCAATGAAAATGACTTTCCGAGCTCCATGAGTAATACTTTAAATGTGTACGATAGAACACTTAAGGCTTTTTTAACGATATTAGTGGGATATAAAAGAACATCTTTTGAGGATGAAACTGCAAAAAAAAATTTCTGCTCTATTTTCAAATTGCTGCAGCTACATTAGAAATGATTAATGAATTTCGAAATTGTTCTTTTTTATATAAAATTTCTGTACATTTCTTTAAAGGGAAAATGAAGAATTTTGTTTGAAAGCAATGTTGATTAAAGTTCTAAAAAATGAATATTTGTAAAAAAGCCCAGGCTGTTTCCAAAATTCGAAATTCCCAATTAACTTAGAACATGTATATTTGAAAATTAAAAATTCAAATCAAACTTCTCATATGCCTCTCATCAAATAACTAGAAGATTGCAATGAATTTAATATATATTTATAATTCTCTGGTTCATTCGTGGGCTAAATAACAGATATTTTCGACAAATATGTTTCTATTTGTAGCTCATACGGTTTCTTCCGCATTACATTTAGAAGTATTTTGTTCTAACGTAATTCATAAAGATAGATGCCTTATAGCCTTCATCGCATATTGCGAAAAACTTTCGAACCAATAAGTTAAAACATTTCTTTCGTAAATAAATCTCTTCGAATCATTTTACTCCAAATATTAACAAAATAACTGAAGATATAACCTAATCTCTCACTGCAACTGAAAGCAGTATAAATGAGATGGTGCGCCAGGTTATGTGCATATTTATTACACGAGAAAAATAAAACTATTATCTAACAACTTGAATATAATACAGAAATTTTTGACCTTTTAATTGCAAAAACTCATATTATGAATATTAGATTTACAAAACATTATGTATTTTCGAAATTAAACTTTATTATTAATGCAATCCTACATGGAAGATGTACGAAAATAAGTATTTTTAAATGATGCACAGTTTGAGGACGTTAATCTCGGAAGATGCAGATAACATATATAATTGTACAAAATTATCCCAGTGTATTTACGTTTTTCACGAAAATAACCGAAGTCAAATTTTTGAATGTACAATGAAGTTTGTAACTAAACTAAATTTTAGTACAGATTTACAGGGAAGGTCAAAAGAATACCTATATATTTCACTCTATGGACAGTAATTTAGGAAATGTCGTTTTTATTTTTTATTATTTTTCCTAAATTGTTTAATTAAGTATTTTTTTTTTTTTTTTTTTTGCATTTTTAAACGCTGAAGTTTTGTTACGGTATTCTGTAACGTTGGGAAGCATTGGAAAGTGGCTCATAATCTCTGCAACATGCATGATTTTTCATTAGAATTTAAAATTACAAATTGAAAAAACAATTCCGCGATAATAAGATGATAATCTAACAATTCCTACTAATTGTAAGTAATTCTCAAGTATCTAATGCATAGATGGCAACATAGGGCGTTTTATATACGGCTAGCGTAAACTCGAGAGGCCATAGGAGAAGCTTGACCGACCCTTAAGTTTTTATATTTAAAAGAATTTCAGAGTTTTGCCAATACGTGGGAACCAAAGCTACTGAAATGCTCAAGCAATAGTCTTTGTTTCATGCAGAAAATTTAAACAGGTGTGAAAAAATTGTTAAGAGTTTTCAGCTTAAAAAGTGTATTTTTTTTTAAAAACATTTTGTAAGATTTCCTCAGATAAAATATATCATGTAAATTTAAGTAAGTAGGTTTTAAATAATGCAAAAACTTTGAGCTTTCATTATAGGTATAAAGAACGTACAGTAAATTAGGCTAAACATAACCATGCGCTATACTTTAAAAAATGGCTATCTGGGGAGGCTTCACACAATCAATGTGAGGAAGGGTCCACCAAATGATCAAAGCTCCCTTAATTCAGTATTTTAGAAAATCTCTTTATCATAGACTGTGCACAATGAAGTGTTAACTGTTTTATTTCTATAATAATGTAAATTTATTCTGTAAAGTATAGTAAAACGGAGTGGCAAAAAGACAAAAGCTTAAAATTGAAGGAAGATGTGAAACATTGGTATAGAAGCAGGAAAAAAATTAATAAATTTTAAATAAAAATAAAAGTTATAGGATCTTTAATTTCGTTTAAATATTACCGAATGAAAATAAATAGAAAGAATGTAAAATATTAGAAGGAAAAATGCAGCAGCCTTAAGAAATGTTAAATGCTCATGCCTCTGCAAAATAACATAACATTGATCAAAACACTTTTGAAAAATATGTAGACAAATTTCACCAAGATGAACACAATGAGCGGAATCCAGGCAACTAGTTTTACCTTGTTTAGTGTCACAAAAAGTGGGTGTTTAAAACAGAAATTTTATACTGTGCTTTGAATTCCGTCATAGCAAGGTTTTGTACCCATCACATTTTACAAAATAATTCATAATAGTAATTAAACCATGTAGCATAAAGTTATTCTGCATTTTTCAAAACTGATTTTATTCCATTTTGCTAATGTTTCAATATAACATAAAGTGGGTCAAGCATCCCGTATGTGGGGAGCCTTGACTTATTTGATTATGATTTAAATAAATCATTTTTCAAATTTTTTATGTATTACACTTATGTCGCAGTTTTATTTTGATAACAAATGCACTGTTAAAAAATTTGCAGCATTCTGGCAGGTCATTCGACCGCTTTTTGAAAAAACGGTTTCATAACCATAATTTAACTATATTCTGACCATGAAATGGCCAATAATATAGTCAGAATAGTGTTAAAATTACGGTTGTGTAACCGTTTTCGGAATAAACGGTCACATAACCTGCCAGAATGCTGCAAATTTTTAACAGTGTGGTATAACAAATAAAATTGTATATGAAACGTTATTCTAGGTTTTCTACTTAAAAAAAAAAATCATTTTGTAAATATTGGGTGAACCCTCTGTCTCCCCTATATGATTTTTTTATAAACACATTAATAAATAAGCGTAAGAATAGTCAGACCTTTCTCATAACTTTCTAAATTTTTAACATGAAAAATGTTTGCTATAATCAAATTTACTTATATTCTTTAAATTGCATTAACTAGAGAATTTGCATTGAACTCCTTGCATTTTCATGTAATTTTAAAGCTATTATAAAGATGAATGTAATCACCAAATGCAACTACTTCTTAAGTTGATAACTATATAAATCCATTTACAGTTCAATAATTTTACCGAAGTGGAGAAAAATAAATAAAACTTCTTCACAATTTACTGTTGTTATTGTTTTTTTACATTTTTGTTCTATATCATGTTTTCAAGGATAATGATGCAACTTGGATAAAAATAGTATTTCTTTCTATAAAGAATGTACACAAAGTTATCTATCATGCATTCTTATATCTGTATAGCAAAAACATTTCGAAAAGTCCATTTTGTTTTACTATCTTTACCATAGCCATATACTGCACACACTGCCTCATTAATTGTTTAGAAACTAGTAAAACAAATTTCCTTATTACTATAAAAACAGTTGAGAAATAATTTTTGGCAAAATTTTATGTTTAAACAATATGCAACAAACGCATGATAATAGTAAAAGAAAATATTTAGAAGTAGTTTAGTATACGTATGTTGCTAAAGAATAGTTCTCAAAGAAATTATACTCCTTGATATTGAAATAAAAATATGCCAGACAAAAGGAATGTAACACAAAGTAGTTTTTTATTATATACATATATCTTAATGTAAAGACCTAAAGATCTAAGTAGAACACATCATTTAGAAGATCTTGATAAAAAGAAAAAAGTTAAAGTTTTTTTAAGACCTAAAAATATAAAATTCACAAGTAACGTCACAAGCAAAGTATAAAATTCACAAAGTATTTAGTGCAATCTAAGGCTGTGTAAGTAAATTTAAAATAATAAACTGCAGTTAAGTGGATATTACAAAGACATCAGCATGTATTTGGTCTATTTTTTAGGTTTACTGTTTTTTACCTCTAGTAGCAAACTATTATTTGCCCAATATTAAGGAAATAATTCGAATATGCTATAATCCTCTTTTAAAAAATATTTTTATCTAGAAGAATTTGTACGAAATGGAAATATTACAATTACATTAGCTAAATTTTGGAAATATTTAGCAGCAAAAATAGAATATTAAAGATATATTTGCTTAATTTTCTTTGTGGTAGATCAATATATTTCGACCACATTGCTAGGTTACAGGCAAAAGGTGGATATTCCTAAGCCAGAGCAATTTGTCCTATTAAAATGTAAATATGTTAATTTCCTTTACTAACAGGAACCGCAATTTAAAATCTTTTTATAAATTTTATAGCGCAAAATGATTTTTCCCTTTATTTTTTATTCACTTAGAAGTTTCATTTCCTTAGAAAAATGGAATAGGACTCGTATGATTTTTCTTAATATCCTCTATTTATTTCCTGAAAGGAAAACGTTAAGATTGTCTCATTTTTTTAACAAATAACTTAGAACGCTCGTATTTTCAAAGTTTCCCATTTATTTTCATAGAAAGTTTTCTCAGTGCTAAAATTTATCTACATAAGCAAAATGAGATTAAAATTTTCGTTTTTTACTGGTTTTAATTTGCTTCATTTAAAAAAATTCTCTATAAGCTTCAAGTGGATAGAAAGTTTATAATTCAAATTTTAAAAATTTGATAGTATTCCTTATACAAATAAAATGAAAATTATTTAATTATAAAAACAGTGTGCTTTAATCTTATCCAACGTAGAAATTAATCATTAATTGTGTTTAAGTCACTTTATCCGTAGAATTTATATTTTTTTAAGAAAAAAGAATTTTTTTTTATCCTTCTTGTTTTCAAGATAAAAGAACATAAAACACGTATTAATAATTATAGAATTAAACAACTAAACTTTAAAAACAAATCAAAGATGTGAGAATTAGTTTCTTATATTATCCATATTTCTTCCATTAATAAGCCGTTTGGATTTGAGTACACCATTAATACGATAATTTTTTCGCCAAGCCCTATTTTTGTTTTATTTATTTATTTATTTTTTTTTTCTGTGAGAGTTGATCTTATCAAAAACTTTTCAAAATGAAAGTTGTAGATAATATTAATGAGCTGTATAATAAATTTAAGCGGATTGGACATCTTGTGAATTAACGAAGTTATGAATAATTTTCTTCTTCTACACCCCCCCCCCCCCCCCCATTTTTCTTAAATAAGAGTTGGTCCTATCAAAAACTTGTCTATATCAAAGATGATCGGTGTAGATCTGCAGACATTTTTCAGAAATTCCAACACAGGGGAGATCGCAATAGGTATCATCATTTCATACGAAATCTACCTAAAAACAAGGAAATGCACACTAAATATTAAATGTATCAATATTTTTAAAATAATGTATTATTTATTTAATATAACAAGATTTTAATGTAAATTTCACAATTATTCAAATGATTTTCACACCTCCATACTTTCAAAGACTAATACCTCAAAAATATGCCATACTAGATTATTACATGGTCTATTTATATATATTGTGTTTGTGAGAAAGTGAATCGGTCTGCACAGAAAGAAAAAATACACCGTCTTTATCTAGAACGAATAGGTATCAGTTTCTAAATCCCTAAACTAGAAATATATATTTCTGAGTTACGCGAAAAAGGTAAGCGAATAAACTGAACAGACAAAATGATCGAGAATGTGTAGACTTTAGTTTTCTAGGTGATGAAACAATACATTATATTATGAATCGTTTGAATTGCGAGAAATTATCACTTGAATTCTAGAATTAATTCGTAAACTAGGATTATAGTTACGAAAACTCACTTCTTGTGTTCGCTTTTATTTACAGAGAGTTTTAAATAAGTTTGACCACGATAATATAGGAAAAGGCACTTGAAATTTAATAGGGATAACTAGAACTCTCTAGCAAAGGGAAATATAATTTATAAGGATGACATGGAACTATTTTTTCTAGACGCGCAATTTACTTTCTAGATGCCAGTGGTAATCTTTTTATTCAGTGTATGGATATATTGCAGCTTTCATATTCAATGTATGTTTCGATAAGTACGGAAACATGCAAGGATTAATTAACCGCACTAATAGGAAGAATCATCTGACTATTATGTGTCGTTATTATAAAACATTGGTAAACCGTAATCAGTTTAACAATATAGTTAAGTATGTGAATGCGTGTATTTTTATTGCCCATTTGAATTTTCTGATATAATATACAAAATGTATTTGATATTTAAAAAAAATAGGAAAGTTCAGTATATGAAGAATTTTCAATAATTATTTTAACCACCATCATTCAAATCGTCATTAAAACTCATTTTTCAATTAGTAACACCGGTGCCCTTGACTGGTAAAAAGTAGTTAAAAATTTTATACGTCTGCAACAATTGTACTGTTTTCCTCTTAAATGTTACATAAAATGTAACCCTGTACACGTGGAAGTAAAGTTACTTTGCGAAATATATTTAAACAGTTTTCTAAGAAATGTGTGGTACCCTTCGGTTTTTGAAACTACTCATGAAAATATAAACCCTTTTAAAATGCATTGAAAATAAAATTATTGCATTTAATAAAATTAATACAGTTTTTCCATAATTCAAATAGTGCAGATATTAAATATCGCTTAACCGAGAAAATAAATGTCACTCACAAGAAAATTTGAAATCGATATTATCTTCCATTAATAAATCATGTGTATGTGTTCTAATACTATTCGAAATAAATTGCGAACATTTTCAAAATTAGGCAGGCAACACATCACTACAATATCTACATTTTCAGCTTGAGATATTTCATTTCTCATTTAAATTTATTCGAAATTTCTATAAGTAGATCGACTGCAAAGTATATTCAGAATTCCGTCAGTCAGCTAGTATGCATATGTAAAGTTAAAGAAGTTTGACTTACAACTTTATGCTAAAGATATTCAGGAGCTCTATTATAAAGATTTATAATTTTAAACTTCGTCGATTCTTCTTTATTGTCATTTTTAAAGTTTATTAATATTTACAAATTTCTGCTTACAATTTTTTAATTTTTCTATTGAAACATTTTTATTAAAAAAAAAAATAACGTAACCTTTTTTTTTTAAAAACAACATAACTGACGTTATTTTGCATTTTATAATATTATTATATTTCAGAAAAAGTTCTATAGAAAAAGAATACATTTTTATGAAGTTTAAAATAAAGAACTGGTGAATGAAGCTTTATCTTTAAATTTTAAAGCATGGTATGTCAATTTTGCACATCTAACATCCACATAAGAGGCTTTTTCAAAATCATCTCAATGTAGAACTTATCTGCTTTGACTTTGCTTTAAAAAGTTATGTAATTTTAGTTCTAATTGTTACTTTTTTGCTAATTTGTTTTTAATAAACAAATTGTCATTTACATTCAAAGATAGAGAAATGCCTAAATCGTTCTAGCACAGTAGATGTCTTAACATTTAAAAATAATTTATATTTCATTCATCCATCTTCAAAATAATCATACAAAACCTGATATATGATTGCATATGGTATAATGAGCATATGATAAACTTTATAATAAGGGTCGCAATACGTAACACAGAGAGCACATTTTCCCCATCGTCAGATTTCAATGTTTCAAAAATTTTATTTTACCTTTTTTTATAATTATTTCTATTTGTAACCATTATTACACATGGATCGCACGAAAAATATTAACAATTTACCTCTTCTGCAAATTTCATTATTGCATAAATTTTCATATATATATTTTATAATTATTTTCTTTATCATCCTATCGTTTCTACCTAATCCTGGTAAAACGTTAAAAAATTTCTCCATTTACAGATTTCATACATAATTGTGCACGGGATGTTTGCTGAAAATATAAACTTAAAATAAATATGAAGTAGTCACTAATCTTTTATTCTCAGTCAAGTTAATGTCATCTGTCATTAATATAGTTTTCTTATAAATTTGCATAATCATATTAAGTTACTGCACCCCTTTTTATGCTAAAAATATGCATTCACTACTTTATACTTACTATAAAACTTTTGGATGAAACTCGGCTGTTTTACAAATGGTTGGTCATTTTCCAATTACCCCTAAACTGTCTAAGTTCATTGCAATACGTCTGAAAAAAACATCAGGCTGATTGAGAAACAAATTATCATTTTCCAATTAGCCAGATGTTGTTCAGATTATTTGCAGTATGGAAGATGATTCTATTCTTAGACGGGCTATCTTGAAAAAGTCTAGATTGTTTGTAAAGAGCGGTGTTTCTCAATTAGCATATACGATATATATGAAATACAGTCATTCAGAGTAACATATGCCACATTCTTATTTTAAGAATATTGTTGCAGCTAGGGTCATAAAAGGGAAGAAATGATCCTAAACTATTGTAAGACTATCAAAAATTAAGGAATAATAATGGTAAAAGCAATAAAAAATGAATTTTTAACCCAGTTCAAAGTTACCCAGCCATTTGGGGTAACTTTTCACCATATGATAAATATTATCTAAAATAATTGATTCTAAAAAAGTATTATAGTTAGGACAACTTTGAACCCTCAAAAATGTTTTCAGATATGTAAAGATTCCGAATTTACATGTCCCAAGACCACAAGATTTGTATAATTTATGATATTACAACAAATATTAGGCACAAGAAAAGTAGAAGACAAGAACAATGAATATTTAGAAATTTAAAAAAAAACCTGTTTATTTCTCATATAAAACATAAAAATGCAGTAAAAAACAATTTCCAATGTTGTAACTCAATAATACATCCATAGTTACAGTAATACATACTGTACTAGTATTATTCAAACAAGAATAAAAAAAGTCGAATGTATAAAATGTCATATTTGAGTAGCTCCGCCCCTAATAACGCCTTTAAATGAATTTTATGTATTAGACGCAAGTTTGTAAAAATATTTACATGTTATATCTAGTGCACACTTTCGGCATTTTTATAAAATATACGTGCAAATATGGGAAATTTTTGGCAGTAGCACCTATAATCAGTAAATTATAAACATCAGTATAACTTTGAGCCGGCTCAAAGTTACCCAGAAAATGTGGTAAAATGTTACTGCCTTCTTAAATTACATTTTATTAACTATTAATAAATAAATAATCACAAAATATTAACACATTTACAACATTTTGATAATAATATGTCTGATAAATGAGTATATTGTTACTTACTATGAAAATTTAATTGATTTAAAACAGCATTCAAAATTAACTTGAAAACGGTGCTTCACAAAAATAGTTAGATGATGATATTAATTGCGCATAATGTTGTAATTTATTTTCTAAAATAAAGAGTAAAAATCCTAGTTTAGAACCTTGCCAACATAGCGCAGTTCTGGAATTTATTTAGTCTTTTGGAGTCATAAATATTGAAAATTAGGAGGTGGTGCAAAGTTACCCTGAATTACTGTACATTAACCTAAACCACACATTTAAAAATGAAAGATATTTCATTATATGAAACGATAAAGTGTAAAACAAATAACTTTATTCAACATTTCTGTGTATTCATCTGCACATTTTACAAAATTGCAGAATTATGACTAGTCTTGTTTAACTTCATTTTCTTCATGAATAATATATCATAAATATCAGAACCTCAAAACCTTAATATGAACAATCAAATTTGTAAAACATATGCAACTTTACTGAACACGCATGTCCTTCAAGTTCAAAATTTACATATATTTAAATTGTAACAATTTATATTCAATTATCAATACTTATTCATACATAATATTTAATAAAAGCGTGAAATGATTTCTTTGATTTTAGAAAACAATTAATGGTAAAAACAACTGGTTAGTAACTTTTCAAATTTTGTATTTGTTTTCATAGAAAATTAACTTGTTTGGTTTTATTTTGCCAATAAAATTAGACATTTGTTCCACTTAAAACTGATGAATGCGAAATCTTGGTCAGCAGATGTTCTCTTGGGAAATCCTTGTTTCTATGAGAATAGAAATACAAGTCTAAGCTTTTTGTAAAATTTATTTTATTGATAATACTAAAGTAAACTTTTTTGTATTTTCTTTATTCGTATACAGAAAATAATAACGTTCCTTTTTTGTTCTCAAAATAAAATGATATAGATATAAGTAGTCTAATTATGAATTTAATGGAATTCGTACACTTTATTTTTGGAAAAATGACGAAAAAATCAGTTTTGCAATTTTATTCCTTAAAATGGATTTAGGCATCTCTAGTAAATTTTCATAGATTGTCATAAAATTTCGATACTTATAAACATGCACAAAAGGAACTTTACTATATAAATGATTCAGAGTTTCAATAATAAATTTCATTTGTCTCACTTTGTGTTTTTTTCTTCAATATATCACTACGTCCTACGAGACAAAACTTCGGCAAATGTATTCAAGTCACAAGCTATTTTTGAGTAAACTTCAGTTATTAAATTTAAGGATGAAATTTGGAGAAAATATAAATAGCTAACTTTTAAAAAATAAGAATGTTAATTAACAGTCATTTTAACTTCATTTTTACATATGTCATGACATTTTATTTTTTTCCCTTAACATACCTAACTATTTGGAAATTTTACCCTCGCATTTTTAACAATTCCCACTTCTATAAAAATAATGCAAAGAAAAAAAAAAAAAGTTATAAAATGTTGAAGATTGTAGCAGAAAGGAGGTTTTACGTTTTTTTTTTTCTAAATTGAATTTTTTTTTCAATAAAAATTGCTCTTTTTCTTAATAAAATCATTTTCTTGGAGAACCATTTAATAATAGACCAATAAGATGTTTTAAATTACACAAACAAAAAAATATATCTTGCTGAATGTTATTAAAATAGAACAAGTGTGTAAGTGTGAACACAGATTGCTCAGAGGGTTTCTTTAACATTGCTTTCAAAATACATTATCCGTTAACTACAAATCCAAATTATTAATTTATAATTATTAATTTCTGCCATAGATCGGGTATACATAGCGGGGTGAGGGTGGAGGAAGGATGTGTGTGTGTGGAGAATAACATTATTGGGCACATGACCTTTCATGTAAGGTGTTACATACATAGGGTAGATTAAATTTGAAGTTTGCGAATTTTTTTGCGCTCCTGGTGACAGAAAGATCAAAATGGGAGAGAAGGTGCTAATTTTGATATTTGTTATGTAAGTTTTTTTCTTATTTTTTTAGAAAATTTTCGTAAGTAAGTAAGTTTTGTAAGATAGTAATGATCAATTTTGAATTTTAAAACACCCTCTAATGATGAAAAAAGTTACATAGCCGAGCATAAACGTGCCTTTAAATCCTGAAGCCTACAATGTAAACTTGTGCAGCATTCTTTTGGATACCGACCATAGTCCAGATTTCTTAAATATTACAGTTATCTCATCCAGCTGTAATAACGTTAAAAGTGGAGTTTTTCTTAAGGGTTCGTTCAGTCGTAAGCAAATTTGGCCGATTAATAAATCCTGTGCACTGCAATTCCACCTGAATATACAGTTTTGCTTTAATATAGGTTCTTTATAGTTTATTCTTTATAATGTGTGTATTTATTGACCATAAATATGATATGTAGTTGTTTTGTCATCTGTACGTTATTGCACTGATGAGTGGAACGACTGCATTTTAATTATATATTTATGTAATTTTAAATGGTTTATCTGATTAATTGTAGTATTTTTTAATATTAAGTGATCATTGTTCGCTTTTTTAATACACCTATACATAGTTGAAAAATGTTTGTGACTTTCGTTTCTATCTCCGTCTGTCAGAGCTCTATCTCTCGCAAATGTAGTCGGATGGACCTGTGTTTTTATGTTATTGGCGTTAGTATAGCATGATCGGTATTAATAACCGATCATGCTATTAATACCGAATACGAGTTATATTCAACGGTGAAAATAAACTGTGTAGCATTTATACTTTATTTACATGTACAGCCAAACTTTGTTTGTTAGATTACGGTCAATGGCAAAAAATCGTATCAAATGCATTTTTATGATGTTACATCATTTATAACACAATGCAATTCATATGCATTTATGAAGGGCACTAAAACATGCCTTTTGTATGATATGTGTTGTAAAGTACTTATTATTCTTCTACAGGGCTACACAAAAAAAATTCCGCTGCAGAATGTCTACTGGAAAAAAATGTTTGCAGCTTATTTTAATTACATTATACTATTTCAAATATAATGAAATTAATACAAATTACTATGGTTTACTACAAGCTACTGGCCCTAGAATATAAGCAACATAGCTTTTATCATTTATTTACAGGGACAAACAAAATATTTCAAATACAGTACTGTATACGAAATATTGTCTATTTGAAATAAGTCTGGAAGTGCGTTTTCAGTTATTGAAAACGTTTTAAACTAAATTTTTGCACACTGCTCGATGCATATAAATGCCAAAGATCATATACCGGGCTACCCAAAAGCCTTATTGAGTATGAGCGTGAATTGTCTAAATATGGTTTTCCATTCAGTTATTGATTTTCAAGCTGAATATATTAATTATACTGAGAGATTTATGTAGAATATAAACAAAATCCTATACAGGTCAACGCAATGGACTGGATACATCCAAGCATGGGTTATAATTACTGGAAATGTGATTTCAGTAAGTTAAAGCGTGATTGAGACTAAATTAAAATTTGCCTTTATAAGTAGCGTGTTTAAAACTTGTAGGTAATATTCAGGGAAGAATTCAAAATAATTCTTCTACGTTCCATTGCTAAAAATTTCTGAAGTGAATTTTAAAATATGTATTTTAATTAAAAACTAAAAACTAAAAACTAAAAATTTTTAATTAAAAACTTTTTAATTATACTGGGAGATGTATGTAGAATATAAATAAAATCCTATACAGGTCAACGCAGTGTAATTCAGTCAATGTAATTAATTCATTCCTAAATAATATTCAGGGAAGAATTCAAAATAATTATTCTACGTTCGATTGCTAAAAATTGCTCAAGTGAATTTTAACATATGTATTTTAATTAAAAACTAAACCTGCAGTGCTACCGTTGATTTAGTATCCTAGGCTACATTCCCCAGCCCTGTTCTCTTGACCATGGTCCTAGAGGACTTATAAAGCATATGTCCTAGCGAGGTTGTCAGCCTAACGCGGGATTATCACACTGTAAAAAAAATTGTAACGTTCCATGTAAAATCCAGGAACGTTTCGCCTTTTCTCAGGTTTTCAGAATAATTTAGCTCGTTCCTGTGACATTCTGGTTTTCTTATCTGAAACGTTCCTGAACAAAATTTGGAAGCAGCAAAACGCTGCAGCCGCCATTTATTATTTTTTTTCTATAATCCGTTGCTCGCGCGCGAGTGTCGAAAAAGAATTCCTTAAATGAATGTAAAAAAATCAATATGGAATGCAAATAAATCAATAGACGACATAATCCTTTACGTCTCTATTGTCAAGACAATTCAGATGAAAATGCAATACCTCCGTGACATCGCTAAGAGATTATCTCTCTACTTGTCTGTGGCATGTTTAAGGAGCAGACC
Source organism: Maratus speciosus (assembly GCA_963932465.1). Taxonomy (NCBI): domain Eukaryota; kingdom Metazoa; phylum Arthropoda; class Arachnida; order Araneae; family Salticidae; genus Maratus; species Maratus speciosus. The sequence goes on along the minus strand of OZ010791.1, from coordinate 532,505,817 downwards.
GTGTAAAAAAAAATACACCTCTTATTTGGATCTCCATTAACCAGGGGACCATCAAACTTGATTCTCACCGATTTTGATTAATTTAAAGTATGTTTTAGAGTTCTTATCTCTAATTATTCTTGTGAAAGGATTTCTTCAAATGGGACTTAGATTTTCAGAAATTAGATGCCGAGGTTTAGCATACGTTTCAAATACCCATTAGTTTGCAGCTCTCAACGTGTCTTTCGTGGTGTGGACTCAGAAAGCTCGCACGCCAGCCGTACGGCCCGAGTTCGATGCTACCTTTGGACTTTTTTTTCTTTTTTAATTAATTTTATATTTTAACACTTTATTACAATTTGATTTAAATTTGATATATATTTGACACTTTGAATTGCTGCAAATTTGAATTTTTTTTTATTTTCGGAAAAAATATACAATTACGTTTAGGTTTTTTTTTTTCATCAAAATTTATATGTATTTTATCTAACTTGTAAACTAACATAATTACTAACGAAAATCCAAAATATTTTATGTCTAGATTTTTTTTCTAATTATTATTTACATTTATATATTTTTATATTTTAAGCAAAGTTCAGAAACAATGAATCATATATATATTTACTTTATTGAATTTTAACTGAAAATTTATTTTTTCGTGTAAATTATAAATAATAATTTTGATGTCAATTTCAAAATATTTTTTCATCCTAACAAATAATGATAATAAATCGAAAATTGTCAACTGGAAATGTAAAAATCGTCTGCGGATCCCGCATGCTGTGAAATGTCAGTAATGTTTTGCTGTCAACAGAAATATTCCTGGTATTTCGCAGGAAACTTACTGGCATTTCTGTAGAAAGTTTTTAACATATACAGTAAAGCTCCAGTCATTTTCAAGAAATGTTTCTTGGAAATAATGGGCAACTCAGCTGCCCATTTTTTCCCAGGAACGTTGCGGAATTTTTTTTTACGGTGCAGTGTTTAGTTATTAAGAAAGCTTGTTACTCAATATTTCGATCCCGAATTGATAAACGGTTGGGAGAACCTTGACCAGTACGCAGCCATGAATAGAACTATCGATATATATATCTATATCTATAAGTATACTGATCAAAACGCAACTGGGCATTACGCGTTCCTTTATTTAAATGTACAACAAATTCCAACAATTTTTAAAAGTTGATCAAGTTTTATTTTGTTGTCAAATTGCAAAGTTTCAATTGCAAGTAAAACGTGCTATAAATAAATCAGAAGCCATGAAAGTCAGTCACGTAAAATCGTGGAAAAAAAATAAACACCCCTTAGTAGTTCCGTAAAAAATTATATTAGTTTGAACAAAAAGTTCTTGGAAATTTCTAATCTAATAGTTACCAGAATTTGTATCGTATATAAGAATACTAATGGTATAGTCCAGACGTGGCTCCATCTGATTATGGCCTCTTTCCATCAATGCAAAACCTTTTCAAGGGCCGTCGATTTGAATTCTTTAATGAAGTTCAAGAAGCATGTCAAGAGTTTTTCGATTCCAAGGAACAGCCATGGTACTTCCTACAAACCCGGAAACTGGCAGAATGATGGCACAAAGTCGTGAACTATGATGGTCTCTACTTTGAAGAATAGTCCTTGTTGCTTTTGTTGTTAATTTGTGCATAACAACGCAACTTTCAAAAATTTCCCAGAACTTTTTGCTCAATCTAGTTGTAGAATAATGTTAGAGATACCACACGATTGGTAATAAAGTCTACTTTTAAATGATGTGTTTAAAATTTGCTTAGGGGGGCATCTACATCTTAAACTGCACCATAACTTTTTTTTTTCAATAGCAGTACACAATTCTGACAGCATAAATGAACTTTAGACCCTTCAATAAGCATAAAAACAAATTTTTGTTCAATTCGTACAATACGTTTCAGAGAATTTAATTATTTTAAAACGAGCGTATTTTAGGGGATGCATCCAAATTGAAGTTCGGTATTTTATTGTTGACCGGGAGGGGCCTTTTCTTGAACAAAGCATCTTAAGCGCCTCTCAAGCAGTCATTGAAGACTGCTGGATTAGAGGATAGTGTAAGAAATTTCAAAATATCTAGTCACTTCTATTATAGACCGCCCCTTAAATCATCATTTTGCCGTTTTTTAAACATTAATTAGAAAACTACTTGGAAGAAAAATATGAAATTTTAGATTTTCATAAAGCAGAACTTAATAAATCTAAATCCATAAAAAAATCGTGCGTTGAAATTCATAATTTTTTCGAGTAATAATTTCTCAATTCATAATTCATATCATAACAATTATAAAAATTGCAAATTCAACATATTTATGTTAGGGTATTTTAGCCTTATTGCTACACAAAAAATTAGCACACTAGAAGTATAATTTCAGGAGATATTAATGAGAATGTGAAAATGTAATATACCATTTAAAGCACTAAATTTTGAATGTTTATAATTCAAAAACTTATTATTCAAATGACTTGGAATTTGGTGTATAGACATAGTTTGAAACGAAGATTTGAAATATCTTGTTAAAATTGGGTATAGCTACTGAAAAAAATAAAGTTTGGGTTTGTTTTAATATATTGATGGGACCCTAAGCAAATTTTACATGCATCATAAAAAAGTAGACATTATTTCCATTCGTTCAGTACCAGTAACTTTCTTCTACAATAATTTGTTGGGTAGTTAGTAGTGGATGTTTACTATTTTTTTCCACGACTATACTTAACCCTCCGACTGTCTTGGAAAAGGGCAAAATTGTAATGTTGTTTTTTCTTAATTTTGTTTTAAATGCTTAAAAAAAGATTTTTTGAACATTTTATAAAAAAAACTTAACAACGAATATAAATGCAATCCTTGGAAGTATTAATCATTGTTCAATGTATTAAAAATACATTAAATCAATTGAATTATATTACTTTAAATACTGCTTGTATTGCAGTGAAACCTGGAGCTTAGTGAACGTATTAACACGGGCTTGTCAGTGAGGGGGGAAAATTAATTGTTAATTTTCATTTTCAATATTGCATTAGACTGAGTTTACTAAACTAAATTTTTAAAAAGACCCTATCATTTTTTGATTAACAAATACGGAGGAAATTTGATAATATATGTTTATTATGAATAATCATCTTTTTATTTAATATACATGGACGAACATTATTTTCCGCTTTACTAATGGTCAAAGTTTTGTATACAAATCAAATTTAACAATAAGTACCTTTCTATTTTAATACGGTAGCACATGTTATTTAACATGTTAAGTACTAATGATGTTATTTCTCTTTTGCAATTTTGTTAATTTCGAAAAAGTTCTTTTAATTCTTTCAAAAATCCAACCTGAAATATAAGTAAAAAACAACCTATATAAATACACTGCAAATTTAGCTTTAATATAAAGAAGGACAAAATATTAAGGTGAAAACAAAATCCAGAATTTTACCTCAAAATTACAGTAGTTATTTTAGTAACTTTTACGTTTGTTATACTTTATCAAAAATAAATCTTTGCAGCCCTTGTAGAAGTCAGAAAATAAATATTTTGTCAGAATCACGTTTTTGCTTTATAAAGAAAATAATCTGATAATGTATACTTTGATGTAATAAAGGAAGATTAAACACATATTTTTCTTCTATTTGTCTCTTCTGTTTTATTTTAAAACTAAACCTTTATACGCAGCTTACAAAGAAATAACGACTACTTGGAACTTTAGATTTAAATTAAGATCTTATTAAAACCTTCCAAAAAATCATTGTTTATAATTTTTTCTGGATTCATTCTATATTCAATTTCTATTGAACGTAATGCAATTTAAGGGTTATTTTTTTCATGTCTTGTGGCAAATGTAAAGCATTTCTTCAACAAATTACAAATAAAAAAATTCTAAAAACGCTGACAAAAATGTAAAAGATTAAAATATTGTGGTTTTATTAATTAATCTCCCGCGTAATTTCGATGCATTTTTAATAAATATTACCTTTCGATATAGAAGCGAAACAATATTTATCTCTAATCCATTATATACACAATTAGAAAAATTGTAATTTTTATTAACTGGTAACAGATACTCGTATAATAACACATGTAGTAATCTACATGTATTTGGTATATTGTGCACTTAAATATTTTATATAAACGAGGTTTTATTTTTTTCATTAAAAAAGGAATATAAAACATCTAAATAATACACTTAAAAAAATCCAAAGTGTATGTTGGTCATTCTTCAAAACTATTGCAATTATTGTAAACAGAGTACATTGCGTGCAAAAATGGAAGTTTGTGTAACATTTTGTAATATTTTTGCATGAAGTAATGGTATTATTGCAGGTATTCACCGCATGCATAAAATCACAATATTAATTTTTCATTATTTTTTAATTTGATTTTGAAAGGGTAAATATTAACTAAATGCACTGTAATTATACCCAGGTTCATAAATAAAACACATTGTTTTCATCACTTATACTTCCTTAAAATATTTTTTTCTTCTTACTTTGCATAGAAGAGACATCGAGCTTCTTATGAAGAGCAAAATATTTTTTGTGTTAGTTTTTTGAATGTCAAATCAATGTCTGAATATCTGTAACCTTGGTGTTGTATCAACTCCACGTCTATGTTTTATTTAACATAAAAACCTATAATAGCACTGTTGCTTTTGTTCGCTGTTTAGTTAAAGAAGAACGGTGTCATATTGTTTTTTTGTTTTAACACCTGGATGAATAGATGCTTTTGTATTCATACAGTACCTTTTACTATTTAAAAGGTCAGGTTATGTTTTTAAAACATCAACTCCATTACCACTCCTACACGAATACAATAAAAGAATATAATAAAAAATAAAATATCTATTTAATATATTTGTTAGATGTACCCATTAGAATTTTTTAAACCATGTGGTCATTAGACTAAACATATGGGGACTAAGCTGATACAAAGTTGATATTTTCAACTTCATGCCATACCATGAATGGAATAGTTGCATGTTGTAAATAAATGTACTATTTGTTTATTGGAATAATATATATATATATTTACTTTTTCCTATTTTATTTTAACCACAAAGAAAATATGAAGGGTAAGAAACAAATTGAAAAAAAGGCATCTACAAGAGTAGTAAAGAGAAAAAGGAGGCAGCTAATTAAAAATGAACCTTTATTTTATGAGGAGGTAAAGTGGTTTCAATACAATAAATTTTATTGTAAATGGTAACATTATTATGACATTTGAAGTAAGTATTATGGACTCCATGGATATTAATTTATTTATTTGAAAAAAAAACAGCATGATGATCTATGCTGACATTATTTTTATATTTAACATGCCTATAGTTGTTGTACACAGTTCAGAATCAATAATAAAAAAGCATATAAAATATATATAGGATTTTTATACAATACAATAATTTCTATACCAGTTTAATGATTAGGAACGTAAATCACAAAAGAACAAATTTGAAATAGTGTAACGAGAGCTTGAAAACTACGTGCGGTACGCTGAAGTACATACGCTGAAAGTACTTGAAAAAATTAATATTTGAAAAATAAATGGAGATACAGTTTTCAAACAAATTGCATTTAAAAGTACTTCTTTTTCAATACGACGGCATAAAATTTGATAATGTACGATGATGTGAAATTTAAAAAAATTCTATAGAGTATTGCATCGTACTGTTTTGTTTTACGGCTGGCTTCTGTAAGGTAACGTTATTTTTTTAAGACGACACAAAATAAGCTGGGTAAAGAAAGAAATAGCATACCGTACTGGTGGTTAATAAATAATATCACGTAGAAAGGTTAAATGATAAATTTTCCCCCGTTATGTAAACTTTGAGATGGTGGATAGTTACACCCTTTAGTGATTTTGTATAAAAGTTATGATAATATACACATTTCTTTATTTTCATATAATTTGAATCATTTAGCAGAATCTAAGAAGTAAATAATGTTTTTTTTTTTAGTTTAATTTTGCATTGTCACTTTATAAACAGCATTTGCTTTTTAGTTCAGGCAATAGAGACCGTATAGGGACTCTACCTAGCAAAATTAATGGTAGTACTGGAAATTGGCTTTCTAGATGTTTTTTGAGTCGCTGAATCCAAATTTGTAACTTCCCACCAAAATTTCCCCCGGCAACCTCCCCAAATTTTGGTAAAAATCCCCCCAAAAAAGGTTTTTATTAAAAAATTCCATTTTTTTTATTGTTTTAGGTGAAAAGTAGCTAGAAATTCAGAAAGTAGACAAACTTTGCAACAAATTAGATATATGACATCATGACTTAGGATGAAGGGGAAGGGGGGATCTGCCTCGGAACATGCGCCGCTGTGCTGCGTGGACTAAGTTGCGCAATTCCACTTAACCACTCACACGTTTACATTAGCCCTCCCATCTTCCCTCCGAACTTTCTCTATAAGGTTTACTTTAAGTTTTTTGTGTCGCTGAATCCGAATTTTTAACTTACCCCCAAAATTCCCCCCCCCCCGAAGACCCCCCGCAAATAGTTGTTTTTAACTTAAATTTCTTATTGTTTTAGGGGAAAAGCATTACAAAATTCAGAAACTAGACAAAATTTGCAACAAATAGGGTGTATGACATTATGACGTAGGATAAACGGGGACAGAGGGGGCTGCGTCGGAACATTCCCCGCGCGCTTTTCTCAAAAACCAAATTTTTTCAAAAAATCAATTTTTTGGGGGTTGCCGGGAAAAATTCTGGTGGGAAGTTACACGGATTCAGCGACCCAAAAAACATAAAGTGAGTCGAAATCCCACAAAAATTTCACCCAGCGACCCCCCAAAAAATTGATTTTTTGAAAAAAATTGGTTTTTGAGAAAATTTGGTTTTTGTTTACTTGAAATTCCGTTTAGAACAAAAGTTATGGCTTTTAGAATTATACCCGCTTAATAGCTGAAGCGACATTTCCGAAACTTTGAAGTCAGTTTTCTCCAAAAGACGGTTGTGGACATAACGCGCACTATATCTCAAAAAACTTCTAAATATTTTTACATGAAATTTTCAAATGTTAGTCTGTATAAGCTGAACCTAAAATTTCCTTTTTATTGTTCAAAACAATATTTGTTTTTGTTATTGTTCTTGTTTGTATTGTTCAAAACAACTTTGTACTAAAAATATAAAAATGCCTTAAATACAAATTTATTGATGTTCAGAGTAATTAACGTTTAAACGTATTACTTATAAGATGCATAACAAATTGTGAATCTGTAAAACTTATATGTATTTTTTTATATTAAAATTGTCTGCGTATTTATTATATTTATGTGATTTTAAAATTATTTTACAGTTAATAATTAATTTGTAAAATTTCCATGTAAAATATGAAAACTACTTAAAATCCATCATGATAATTTTAACTGCCGAAAAGCACTGCCCTTTGCTTAAAAATAAATAGCAAAGTTTTTTTTTTCTATTTTATTATATGCCTATGAAAGATATTTATTAATAAATTTATTCCAAATATACATACACATTAATTTCCATTAAATGAAAAAAAAAAATAAAGATTTTTGTAATTATTCAAATACGTTTTATTCGCAGCATTTTTAATCGAAGTTTATAATACTATTGAAAACTATGTTACATTGAAATGTAAATTGCGTATTTAACTTTGCATGAGGTTTAAAAGCTTTATGATTGACGACCACCTAAGCTTCTGCGTGTAACATGTATTCGATTTTAAGCTTATTTAATATTTGAAATTATTCTACCACGCATTCATATATTGCATATTATTCACTATTTGAAATTTAAGGGATTGGATGTTCATAATAGAATTAAATTCAGGCTAACAAGCGGCAGCCAGCAGAAAATCACATAATCCCACTTTCAATGAAACTTTTAGCATTAAAGTTGAAGCAATAAGGAAATAAATAGTCATTATTTCTCAGTTTTCGAGAATCAGTTTATCACTTAAGTAAACATAATGTACTTCACTCAAACTTCTTAATACAGAGTTATTCTAAATGATGGACCAATTTTCAAAAAAAAAAATTATTTATTAAAGTACAAATTCAAAGTGAACGATCTTTATACCAATGGAAAGAGGAAGTTTCAAATATTTTTAAGACATTATAAATGTTCAATGTGTTCACCGTTAATACAGAATTTGGTACGAAATGACCGCTGCACTGCATCTTGGACTCACTTCTTGAGAACTCAAGAACGCAGAAAACCTTGTGCTCCACAGTAGCCATCTCACTCACAACTGACAGTGAAACGAAACTGCGCCTATTGCCTCTACCGGCAGCTTCTGAACCATCACCGCTTCGAAAGCCGTGCACTCAGCAACAGCAGATACGCTTTCTCGTGTGTGGGGCAAGATTGGCTGTCGCGTAGATGTTTGCCGTGCAGAAAACGTTGAACACATTGAACATTTATAATGACTAAAAAAATCTTTTGAAACTTCCTCTTTTCATTGGTATAAAAATTGTTCGTTTTGGATTTGTACTTTAATAAATACAATTTTTTTTTAAATGGGTCCATCATTTAGAATAACCCTGTAATTAGGTTGATTAGGATAAAAAAATACATGAAACTTGAAATTACGCTTGAAATCTCTGCTCGATTGCTCTGTTCGTTTACGCTTAGTTAGCAATGTGATAATTCACGTCTTTAACCCTTAAATGCCGGGTGTTGCTTTTCGGCATCATACCCAATTTAGGCTTCTAAAATACTATTAGAATAATTTTGAAGCTATAATGTCTAATGTTGCTAATAAAAGACATTCTGAAAATTTTATTAAATCGATTTTCAACATGTAGATGACAACACTTGTGCTGTTTAAGAATAAAGATAGATTTATTTTTTCATTAGTTCTTACATGTTCATTTTTTTTGTTTGAAAGCTTGCGAAATATCCTATTTTGGTCTGTAGTAAGCAAGTAAAATTTATTTCTTATCATAGTTCCTAAAATTCTTGTGTGTTTAATGTAACAGAATTTTATGGAGGAAAATTATTTTTGCAATTAAAGACCAGTATTGCCGATTAGTAACAAACAGTTTTTTAGCCGTAAACCATACTTAAAACAAAATGCGATTTTTTAAAGTATTTTCCCCATATTTTATTTAAAAAATGAAAGCCGAAAAACATTATTAAAAAGATTTTTGAAAAATCAGGCATTTAAGGGTTAGTATTCAATAATTTCAAGCGCAATTTCACTGCTGAAAAGTAGTTGAAAAAATAATTAAAATTGTATATTCACCGATGCTGGGTTCATGTGCGTCTCATGTTACGCCTCAAGATTGTGTGCTTATGAAGACTTTCCATCTAATAGCTGCGGTGCCAGTCTTACCGACTTATGTGAGTGAGGGATGCCAAGCTTGGTATCGTCCTCGTGGCTTAGTGGTAGAGCACTGGACGCTATTCCAGGGTCTCGATTCCCGTCTTGGACATTTTTCACTCTGTTGGTTTACGGTTAGTTAGCAATGTGATAATTCACGGCTTTAATATTCAATAATTTTTAGCGTAATTTCACTGATGAAAAGTAGTTGAAAAATTAATTAAAATTGTATATTCACCGACGCCGGGTTCATTTGCGTCTCATGTTACGCCTCAAGATTTTGTGCTCATGAAGACTTTCCATCTAATAGCTGCGGTAGCAGTCAGTGTTACCGACTTATGTGAGTGAGGGATGCCTAGCTGGGCATCGTCCTCGTGGCTTAGTGGTAGAGCACTGGAGCGCAATTCCAGAGGCCCGGGCTCGATTCCCGGCTTGGATATTTTTCGCTCTGTTGGTTTACGCTTAGTTAGCAATGTGGTAATTTACGTCTTTAATAATCAATAATTTCAAGCGTAATTTCACTGCTGAAAAGTAGTTGAAAAATTAATTAAAATAACTAAAGAGTTCTATCATTACGTCCAGTCTTGCCCATACTACGCATCCTTTTCAACCAATCGCTAAGGCGCTTTCTCCTCGCTTCCCTTCTAACTTAAGATTAGTTGGCTCTGGCTTGGAACACATCAGTGTACCTTTGTAATTTGCAGATATTTACACAGTTTACACAGACCTGCAAGACAGCATTTGTACGTTTTTTGTCTTGTCTGATAACTTTATGTCATTTTGGAGAGTTTTTATTCAATTCGATATGCTGTCTCTAATATTCTAACATCTCTAATTCTATTTTTAAGACTTGAGACGACCCGAATATAGGCAAAACTGAATAACCGGTGGAAATGTGCTCCTATATATGAAATATAATAAACTATTTGATGAAAATTGGAAATACTTTTATATTTACAGGAAAACACCTAATGTATTCATGATCTGGCCTTCCAAAGTGAATATAAATTACGAATGCAACTCTATGATTCTTCGGATTGGTAATATGTTACAGGTGTATTTCTTCGATTATTTGGATATGGTTTACCAATACTTGAAAACTGTTAAATACACATAATTTTTTCTGAAAATGCAGGGAACAATTCTTTTTTGTAAATGTTCATACGTTATCTAAAATTCAATGCATTCATCTAAACTTTTGGTATTATTTTTTCTTCTATGGAGACAATTTTTCTCTAAATAACATCAAATTGTTGAAAAAATCTCTTCAAATTGTTCGCAAAAGCTTCCAGAAAACAAATGTATGTTTTGGAAAAACGTTTTTATCTTCATGAATATACGATCATTTAACGAAAAAAAAATCACATTACAAAACCAGATAAAAATTATGCGTCAAGCAGAGATTATAAACACTTCCCAACACATTTTTTATAATACCAAAACTTCACCGTTACTTAGGGTAGAAAAGGTTACTCAAGTAACCTCTTAAACATTTGAAAATAAGCCTATGAAAACTGAATATCACCAATCACCCCCAATAGTCGAAAAAAATATTTTGTGAATTCTTGTACATGATCTATCGATTTTTATATATTCTACATATTATGCTAAAACCTTTTCTGTTAGAAAATGCTTAATCGAGAAGAAAGCTCTCTTTTAATGATTTCTGTCAGCAAACAAAAATTAACTCGAATTTTTTTGTAAAGACATGTATGGGATGTATATATTTTATACTCACCACGTAATATGGAAAAATTATTTACATTTAAAAGGAATACCACAACTGTAGACGCACTTTCAGCAGTTATCGCTAATAGGCTGTGGTATTACCTAACAGTTTTCTGATTGAATCTATTAAGACTTAATGATTATTTTCCACGAACAACTTACTTTTTTCATAAATTACCCGACGTTTTCCAACCGACAGCGAAGATTAACGGACATTGCCACTTAAAACTGAACAGAGTATTGTGTAATTCTGTACTTTAATATAAAACTAAAGTACATTTTCACTTATTAGTACAATTCTGAAACTCTTTTGGAGCGATAGTAGAGTTGCATACTATAGGAAAAGAAGCCAGATTATTTGGATGCAGACAGAAAAACTCCTTTTTGTACGAATCGTGTCCTTCTTTGTTTAAAACGCTATCCAATCCCTTTTGATGAGAGAGGAAAACAAAATCATTTAAAAAATATTTCCTTCTTTTCTCTTACGTGAAATCGAACAGTTCGTACTATGCAAACGATAAGTATTCTCAAAATTCTAACATAAACTCCAGATAAACGGATACGTCGAAAGAATTTGCAGCAGAAGGAAAGTTTCCTAACTCAATATAAATTAACACTAGATACACTAAATACAGCACTATAGAAAATGGCACAAAATTAAGAGAATTCTACAAAGAGAAAGGTAATTAACGTATTTCAATGTAGTTTTGTTTGAAGAACCGCCAGCTGAAAACTCTAACTTGTTCCAGGATAGATGAGATTCGACAAAATCTGACAGCAATTTTTACTATTGCCGTATTTATACTGGATAGTTGACCACATAATCCGAAGTAACTTATTACTGCGTAATATAATAATTGCAATCAGATACCTCGAATTCAACTACTCTTTGCGAATATAAAGGGAATGGCAGAATTGATGGCTCACATAAACGTTATTATCTGTACAACACACGCATATCCAAAACTCAACAAACTACATTAGTGAGAGAATAACAGGACGTTTACACTACATATTCATTACTTTTAAATTTACAATAAAAAATCTGAGCTATGCGGTATTTTTACTGTATTGAGTAATGGATTACGATCTAAATAGAAGATGTAAACATCCATGGATTATGAACCAAGATTAAAATACTACATTTAATTGTTATAGTATACTATACCATTATTTAAAATTTTTTATAAGTATTTTGACGTATATATTATCAGAAAAGTATTTTCAAATTCAAATGACAATTTTCTGTTCTCTAAAAGATAGTAAAATTGAACAGGTATTACTAAAATAAAACTGCGACTTTCTTCTCCAGAAAACAAGTTTTAACATTTTAATGATTCATATTTTTTGAAACAAATTTGTTTCGATGATTTACTCACATTATAGTATTTGGTTATTTATTAAACACAGAGTAACATAAATTCACTTCTTTCCAGGCATTAAAACTCATTTTATGGAAGTAGATTTTAAACGGAAAGTAACTTTTTTTGAACGGAAATGCTTATATGTTTTGCCAATTATAAGATACGAGCCACAATTTTATGTTATCGGCACATATTTTCGAACAAAGTGAAACTAAAATGTATTTTCTCAATTTATCTTTTTCCAAAGTTTAATCTAGAAGAGACTCGAACAAAAAATTGCCTTCATTCTCTGAAAACAATATACAGCAATATATAAATAGGAAGAGTTTTGAAAATCATTAATCATTTTGGAAAGAGCTATAGCAAATAAAAGCTGTTAAAGAAAGCAAACATATCTAAGAATAAATAGCAAAATATTTTGTTTATATATTACACACCAATAAAAAAGATATCGGAATTTTCGTTCTCCAATATATATATATATATATATATATATATATATATATATATATTGGTAAAGTTTATTTATTCTATTTTATTTAATCAAAATGTAGTTTGCTTGCTATAATAATTTTTTAATACAATATCATTTATAAATAACATTTAATTGTAATATATATCCAACAGTGAATTTAAGAAATGTTTAATATTGGTTATCGATTAATCTATTTCATTCATGTTCTTGCAGTTGCCATTTGTCTTTTAGTATTTCCAAGTTAATGGATTTTTAGAAAAAAAAACACCGAAAAGATCTTATTGAAGAGTTAAATCTAGTCTTGAATTTCGATAAATCAATTTTGTGTTTGAAATTGCAGTTTTATAGACTTTTAAAACTTTTCGATGCTGAAATAGTTTATTTTAGTACTAAGGTAAAAATAATAAGTATCATACTGAAATATATCACAAAACATTAAACTAGTTTTTCTGAAAAGTGCACTTTTCAAATTTATGATTACGATTTTTAAAAATACTCAATCGATTTATTTCTAATTTTGTCTATTTTCTATTATAATTATGTAGAAGAAATACAACTCTTCTTGCTAGCTTTTGTTTTGTTATCTAATACTAAAAAATATCAATTTTTTATATATAGATTTTTTTTTCTACAGATTGCTGGCATTTTGAGAAACAAAGTCAGTTTTCGAACGATGTTCATTACTAAACCTTATTTAATTATTAAAAACTATTTTGTTCGCATTTCTTCGCTCATTTGGAAATATTCAATTTGTATGATAATCTTACCAATCAGTTTCATTGTGTCTAAATAATAGTTTAATGTAACTAATGTAACTAACCTGTCGTTTATATGGAGTTCCTTTACCAGCGGTTTATTCTGTTGAGCTGTCTATATGATAGACCAAGTGTTATTAACAATAAGGTTATCTGGGCGAAATATGCTCACCGGATGTCGGCCCAGTTAGCTTAAATGGTAGAGCATTGGCCCTGTAAGTCAAGGATCTATATTCGATTCTCGGGCTAGGCATTTTTTCGTTCAGTTGAAAATATTTAATTCAAATGATCACATTAATAATCAGTTTGATTGTGTTGAAGTAATAATTTATATGTAACAAATTAAAATACATAATTAAATATATGAAAAACTTTATATAAATAAATTAAAGGTTTAAAGTGAAAACACAAAACATTCCATGTTTTATTTATAGATATAATTGTTGCCTTCAGGAATAATGTTAATAGTGTTGTTAAAAATACCTTTGAAACTTATAACAAACAAATAATTACTAAAAATAAATAAAAGTATTTACTTGTAAATACACTATGTATTCTTCAAAATTTTATTCTTGACACCAAAGCAATTTAAGACATATGGAATTTCTGTTTTGTATTTTAAATTTACAAAATATATGACTAAAATGCTCCACAGTTAGTTTAAAAATGTACTTGTTGTGGTTTTGTATTCCTTTGGGTATCTCATTTTGAGTTTAAATCATCGGAATCTTCTGAAATCCCATGACGGATTTTACATGTTTCGTCCTTTTAAGATATTGGTTTTGTAAAGTTCATGTTTTAAAGAGTTTGAAAGTTCACGACATAAAGTCATCTATTTATTTTTAAAAGCAATTCACAACGGGGAAAACATCGCATTTCTGCGGGGTCATAAAATTTTCATCTGTTAATCTTGCAGAGTTAAATTTATTTAAATGTTCCAATTTTCCAAATACGTTAGTTATAGTATAGAATTTATTTCACATTCGGATTCTAAACAAAATCTGATTCTTATATAGACTTCAAATAATCAGAAGTTTCATACATCCAGAATTTACAATATACAGTCAAACCCCGTTAATACGCGAATCAAGGAACTGATAAAAATTCACGTATTAACCGAAGGTCGCGAATTTTCGTCCTGAGGTCTACCTAATAATGACCTATACGGGTAAAACATATGTTTTTTGAAAATTTTTAGCGTTTTTAGGCATAAAAGGACATTTTATTTGTTTTAAACATTATGTGCTTATTAAGCAGGAACATTTGAAAGCTGGAAATTCAAATAAGTATTATTGTCTTGGTAAAAATCCAATAACTTTTTTAAAATTTAGATTTATTATGTATGACACATAAAATGAAACAAAACGAGCACAACATTTCTGCTAACCATGTTAACTAAAACTAATGTTAACAAAATTAAAAACCTCGTTAGCTATACAGAACAAATAGGGAACAATGTTGATAATAATAAAAAATCAATATAAAAAACAAAAGTTAAAATTTAATAAAGTCAATAATGACATAAAAGTTGCATTTTGCCAAAATAGCTACAGTAACTGCAGAATGCTCCTTTCCCCGGGAGAAGTTGAAATTGATATTTTTAGTAAAGCTATTCACGGTTGTATTAAATTTTGACAGAAAAAAAAGCATTCATAGTTTAAGGAATTGTTGTATAAAATACCCGGGAAAATATTCCATCTAAAACCTCGTATGTTTCGAACCAAGCTCATTAGCGTAGGGTTTTCCTGCCTGGGACTGATAAAGTTTCGCGTATTAAGCGTGTTTTTTTTAATATGCATAAGATAGGCGTATTTCAAGGAACCAAAGATAAAATCGCGTATTAAGCGGTTTCGCTTATTAATGGGGATTGACTGTATATATATTATCGTGTTTAATGTAGTATTTTTCGGATAATATACATTGTAATTACGAATAATATTTTATACAAAAACAAGATTATTTTTGTTTCAATTAAAAATGTTCATAGATGTAAACTAATTTTATATTTATTTTGTTAACAATATATATATATATATATATATATATATATATATATATATATATATATATATATATAATTTTTTTTTTCATTTTAATAATGTTAGGTTTGAAATCAGAAAAAAAAGTAATAATAAAATTTCGACATTTTAGTTTTGCTTTTTAATGATTTGTACATTTTTTAACATTAATTAAAAAATTAATGTTTAACATTAAAACTTTCTACGATAATTTTATAAATACACCAAGCGCATGATCTTAATGTCACAGTCGAAAATAATTCTCATAAGAAATATAACGTATGAAAATAAGGAGATTTTGTCAACCATTAAATGAAAAAATATACATTATTTTAGATACCGCTATTTACTAATTTTTAGAAGATACTAAGATGGATATAGAGCATTTTCAATTTTTTTTTGTAATATGCAAACCTATTACTTTAAAGTAACCTAAAAGGATAAACATTACTTTAATGGTAGTGAGTCAGCGATAAGAAAACTGTTTCATATGCTTAAACAGCAACACCACATGCTTAAACACCATTCTTACGAAATGAAATTTAGGACAGATCCTTCTAAGAGATGCAAATTATTTATAAAATTCAATTTACACAAGATTATTAGACATATATTTTAGTCGAAAACCACATATATTTTAATCTAAAATGGAAGGGCTTTATAAAACGAAGGTAAAGCGATGGACACGATAGCACACCGTTAAATTACACATCAATGTGACAAGCAAAATTATATTCTGGATCTCATTTAAATTAATTCATTTTTCATTTTATTGTTTTTCGATATGTTTTAAATTACATGTGTAATTATAACTAAATTTTCAAACTTTTATTTTAAGAGAAACTCTAAAATGTTGAAAACAACACTATATGTAAACAAGAAAAATAAATATTTAAAATTAAATATTTATTATACTGAAAACTTTAAAATTATAAGCATTCGTCGTTTAAACTTTATGCTAAACAGAAAAGTCGATAGCAATCTTTTAAATAGTAGTCCAATACAATGCGTTTCTGATGCAACAAATACAATGAGTTTGGACAAAAAATGTGACAAATGATATAATATTTCAACACGTTCAACAGAATTTTAAAAGTTGTCATGAACTTCATTAAATACAAAAGGAAGAAATCTATAAAATTAAAGTCATAAATAGAATAAATATCCTTATTTCAAGCTGTTTAATTTAAGAGAGATCTTTTGTTGTTAGACGGAAGTATAGAATACTATAACATAACAGATAAATTTATTTATTTTTCCACTTTATGGAATACTAGCTGACACGCCCGGCGTTGCCCGGGCCCGTGGTAATATTTTTAAATGAACCGTAAACTTGTATGATTTTAATTCTTTAACTCGATTTTGTCTGAAATACGTTCTCGCTCACTTTGTGAAAAGGGGAGAAAATCTACTAATTGTTGAGATTTGTTATTTAATTTTTTCATAATTTAAAAAAAATTGAATGGGTAGTAATGAACAAATTAAAACTTTAAAACACCCTCTAGTGATGAAAAAAGGAGTTACGTAATATGCATAAGTTAGTAAGCATTCTTAAGTAACACGAAAATCTGAAAAAAAAGAAAAGAAATAATCTTTTGTTTAATAATTCTCGGGAAAAAGATCTTCACAGCATTCAAGAAACTGGATACTATTATTAACTGAGCTGAATTCAAGCGTTTTAAAAAAAAAATGAAATACGGTAATTTTATTGAATGACCATGTACCATCCGTTAACCCGACATTAAGCAGTTTTGTCTTTAGGATGATAAAGAAATGTACTCGTTATAACAATCAGTAATTTTTTATGTGAGTATAGAAAGCATTTACCGAAGGAATGCAATAAAACTTTTTACTAGTTATAATTCATTTCTTTTTTGAATAATAATTTATGAATTATAGTTTCGTATCAGAAAACTAAGGAGATTAAGGAACAAGATTTATTTTTATGTGGTGTATTCATTCAAATATTCAGCGGGTCACGATTATTATTATAGAAAACACAACAAAATAATTTGTTGATAAATTAATTGTCAATATAAATTAATACTTCTACAAAATTTACATTCAATATTTATATCAGGAAGATATTCTTTCAGTATTGGGTGCTGCATACGACAAATTAAAAGTCTAAAATTTAGCATATCGGTGATCTCCCCCCCCCCCCCTAATATTAATTCATAAATACCAATTAATAAAAGTGATTTGTTTCTTCGCAATTTGCTGTGTAAAAAAAACGATTATCAAAGCAGCATGGGATTATGTGGTGAAAACTAAATATGCTTACATATTTCAAATTATAATTTATATTTCTATAACTAAATATAATTATATATTTAAATATGCTTATATATTTCTTCACAAAAGTGTGTAACGATTATAAATGTCAAACATTGTTGCTAAATTTTGACAGTTCTAAAATATCTTGTCCATTATGAATAATCGAATTCATAACGCTCTAAAGACATTTTTTTTTTTAACATTACGATCAACCAGCATTTTAAATTAAACGATTCAGATTTCTGATATTTTAAGTGTTACGGAATCCGCATTATTTATTTTTGTTCAAAATCACACGATCAGAGATGAAAAATGTAAAGAAAAACAATTAACTTGAAATGACATTTATTATTTTGTTTGTTCGTTTACATGTGATTCTCTCTGGTTAAAGAGAAAAAAAAGACACGTTTTGATGTATTCTGTGGCAACTTCCTATTTTTGTAGGATCCAGTAAAAAAAAAAATAAAATAAATGTAGGTAGCTTATTTTTTATGAGTTATTATTTACTAAGTTTTTGAAGTTATATCACCGTAGGAGTTGTGACATAAATAGTACAACTATGCGAGCACAAAGATTCTAATGTGAGTATTGTTTAAGTCTAAAATTTAAAGTTCAGTAAAAGACTTTCATTCGTAGAATTTAAAGTAAACATAAATCTGCTTTGCGTGGTACGTTTAGTAGATTTGTTACATTAGAGGCGTCCACGACAGGACCTGAGTTTAAACAAGGTTATCTATCATATGTAGTTTAAAAGGTGTTAATAAAAATTAAATGAAATAAAGATTTTCAATGATGTTTAAGTTGGTTAAAGGTTTTAAAAAGGAAGATTTGATCTTCTTAACCGAGCAATTAGGTGAAATAGCAGCACCAACGGCTTCACTTGTGGCACTTGAAGATCTAATTTTGAATTGTAAAGCATATAAAGATTATCCTGAACTTGTACAGAGCTTTTTAGAAAATGCAGTTTCATAAAGAAAGGAAAAGGAAAAATTAGAGATACAATCAAAGGAAAAAGCTGCAGCATTGAATATGGAAAAAGAGAAATTGGAACTGGAAAAGTTAAAATTGGCGCACGAGTTAGAATTGGCGAAACTTCAGTCAGCAGTAAACAGCCAAGGTGGAGCTCTTAATCCAATTATCGATAGTTATGCAATGAAAAGAAAGTTTACGCTACCCAAGTTAGAATTCAGAAAGTTTGGTGGTGAAATAATAGACTGGTTACCGTTTTGGTGTCAATTTAGACAAATTGATAAAGATACAGAAATAGCACCAGAAGATAAATTTCAGTATCTGGTGCAAGCAATAGTTGCCGGCTCCCGTGCAAGAAGAGTGGTAGAGAGTTTTCCGCCAAGTGTAACTAATTGCGCCAAAGCAATAGATATGTAAAACCCGTTTTGGTAGAGAAGATATATTGGTAGAAGTCTATGTGAGAGAACTACTCAAATTAATAATTTCAGTACAAACGAAGGGGCAATTTTCGTTGACATCGTTATATGATAATTTGGAATTATATTTACGGGCCTTAGATACATTAGGTGTCACAACTGACATGTGCATCAATTTTATATCCATTAGTTGAGTCCTGTTTTTCAGCAGAATTTCTAAAAGCGTGGAATTGCACGAACATATCGTCTGAGAAAACTGAGGCGCAGGACAGATTAAATACTCTGATGCAATGTTTGCGAACTGAAGTAGAAAGTGAAGAAAGGGTGTCACACGCCGTAGCTGGTTTTGGATTAGCTAAAGGTGACGATCGTAACTATGTCGCAAAAAAGTGTCACATTAATTTTGAACATAAAACAGGTAAGACTTCGACAGCGGCAGGTCTGCTGGCTACCTCTTCCGTAACAAAGAGAAAGGGAGTATGCATTTTTTGCCAGGGAAGACATGCAAGTTCGGAATGCTTTTCTGCGAGAAAATTAAACTTGGCGGAAATACAAAAAATCGCCAAGGAGAAGAGATGCTGCTTCATATGTTTAGTACCAGAACATACCGCTAAAAGATGCCGAGCGATGGTGAAATGCATTATTTGTAATAGGCGTCATGTGCCATTATTGTGCGATCAACGTAAGCCATCCGGTAAAGATACTCAAGAAGGAGCTGAGGAGAAGTCTAAAAGAGATGAAGTGAATAGGACAAATATTAGTAAGAAGAGCTCCAAAGTGTTCTTGCAGACCTTGAAGGTGAAGCTAGTTTCTGAAAGTAAACAAAATATTGTTCGTTTATTGCTAGATTCAGCATCACAGAAATCGTATATATCAAAAAGTGTGCCGGAAAAAATGAATTACAAGCCTATTCGGAAAAAAAAAGTAATACATTCTCTGTTTGGCGACATTACCACTCAAGAATGCCAACACAACTGTTACAAAATAAGAGTTTGAGATTTGAATGAAGAATTCAGGTGTAATTTCGAAGCACGAGATCAAGTTAGCATATGCGGAGATATTCAACTCGTTACACAGGGGCCATGGTTACAATAATTAAAAGAAAAGGGCATCATGTTATGCAATGTGAGACAATGTTGTAGTAGTATAGAAGTTTTAATTGGAGTTGATGTTATTGGGATAATGTTAACTGGTCAAAGAAATTTATTGTCTTCTTGTTTAGTCGCAGTGGAAACATATCTTGGATGGACATTAATGGGATAGGCACTATTTGAGAAGCCATGCTCATCCGAAAACTTGGCAATGACAGTAACATAAATGTTTGTAAAAGAAGCGGATATCACAAACCTACGGAGACTTGACATAATCGGAATTACAGATCCCAAAGAGAAGAAGTCAAGAGAAGAGATAGATCGCCAAACTAAGGAATATCTCTTAGAAACAGTAAAGGTAAACGATAAAAAGCTGTATGAGATTTGCCTTCCTTGGGCTGACGACATAACAACACTGCCAAATAACTTTAATTTGCCGATGAAACGTTTGGAAGGCACCACCTCGAAGTTAATCGCCAAGAACATGTTTTAAAAATACGAGAATATTTTTAATGATTGGATGAACGAAGGTATTATAGAGGAAGTTCCATCTTGCGAAACGAAATCGTATAGCAGTTACTTGCCGCATAATCCGATCATAAAAGAGAATAGTACTACAACACATATCCGTCCTGTATTTGATGCGTCAGCAAGATTAGCAAATCATCCATCTCTGAATCAATGCTTACAATGTGGACCCAACTTGATCCAGCTCATTCCAGATGTTTTTCTACGCTTTCGAGAAAGAAAGCTTGGTGTAATTGCAGATATTAGAAAAGCCTTTTTACAGATCAGCATTTGTGAGAAAGATAGAAATTTCCTACGTTTTTTGTGGTGGAAGGACTTAAAGGAAACGTTAATGACATTCAGGCATACCGGAGTTGTATTCTGTGTGAAATGCAGTCGATTTCTTCTTTCATCAGTCATTGAATATCACATCCGAAGGGATCCATATTTCTCTGAAAGTAAACAACAATAAATAAACGGTAATTTCATTAATAACTATAGAATAAAACAATTGTACAATTTAAAAAAATAAAATAAAAGTAAATGAACAATTTACTAATAAATAAGCAACAGTAGCCGGGTTACCTTGTAAAATAAAGTAACGCCATTTTGCTGTCAATTAGGTACCCAAGTGCGTATCTGACATCTGTGCCCCGTATTTTATCTTCCGTAATCAAAATTCCCGCCAATACTGTTGGTTATTGACCAGACCATCAACACGATAAAATACAGCGTTATCGGTTTTTAGTTACACGAAATAGGTAGGTCACGAATACGGTATAATTCATTTTAACTGACGAAAAACAAAATAATTTGTTTTAGCAATACGCCGGAAGAAAAAGTGAGTTTTAGCTTCCATCTTCTTTTGCGGATTGAGCTGAAGAGGGAAAAGTTCCTGTCATTCACCGCTTGGCGCGCTAGTGTCTATGTGTCAAAATGCTAGCATGTCGTTACGTTACAGTGTCTCGAAATCAGTGGTTTTTCCCCATGTCAAAAAAAGTTCAACGCACCTAAAGAAGTTTTCACTTCAAAAAAAAAAAGTCTTGCAGGAGGGTTATGCATGAGGTATAAAGCTTTTTTACAGTGATTTTCGATTTTAGTTCAAATTACAAAAAATAGATGGCGCTGCGATTAATAGACGCAGCTAACATCAGGCTCGTTTTTTGGTACGTCGGGACACACTCAATACATTTTTTCTCCTTTTTCTGCGTGGAAGAAGAGAAAGGCCAAAAAACGAGCCTATATTTATCACCCATTGCTTACAGCGCCATCAATTTTTTGTAATTCGAACTAAAATCGAAAATCACTGTAAAAAAAAACTTTTGACCTCATGCATAACCCTCCCGAAAGAATTTTTTAAATATCTGTCAACGTTTGCAAGCTATTGAATTTTAAAATCAGTCAGTCCTTTTTAGGACACCCGGCATATATACATTTTAATTACATAACATTTTCAACATTTTTTTCCTCACAAGATCCCATGATGATTAAATCTATACGATAAATACTGGGTGGGCAAAATAGACTGACGCGGAATTGGCCTTTATTAATGAACGAGAGAACTAAATGCCCATAACAGAAAATACTGGAAATGGACACCATCAACATTGACGTAGTACTATGCTTGATTTTTCAAACTGCGAGACCCGCGTCCAGCTCTGCATGAGGAATAGCAACAATAGCGTTTTAAATGTTACTAGATGGCCTTGGCGACCAGTTTGGTCTCCCTTAAGATTTATGTTTGGAAAAGCATGCTAAGCATTGTATCATGTTACTTTTATTCACAATTTAATTTAGTTGGACTCCCTAAATTATAATTAATATAATCCCTTAAGCTAAAATTAGTTTTTGTTGTATTAAAATATCTCAATTTGTTGATTTTCTGTAAGCAAGTAAACCTTATTGGTTTACAATGGAAGTCTATGGGAATTTGGCGAAATGTTAGAGATATCTCCTGGCTGGCGTCACTTTTAGCGACTAATTTTAGACGCCAAATTTGGCGATATATCGTCAAGTTGTCGATAAACTTGACGGCATTTGGCAGCAGAACAAGGTAACCCTTTGGTAATCTACCTTATAGGTATTTAGATGCATTAAATGCTGTTTAATAACCAATGAGGTGCGTTTCATCAAGGCATTCGGTCGTTGCAATTAAACAATTAACAAGTTATCGCGATTTATGTGTTACATACGATAGCGTAATATATATATATAGATATAGATGGATAGATAGATAGATATAGATATTGTACATCTTCCAGTGTGTGTGGATTACTTGAGTAGATCTGACCCTTCAATTTGCCCAAAGGTAAAAATCACATGGAGAGAAATCTGGCGATAGAGGTGGCTAGGAGGGCACTTCCTCTGCTGATTATCCTATCGTCGCCGAACACCTTATGCACTCGTGACGATGTTGTTAAAACAGTTCGTCCTGCTGCTCCTTCTTGCTGAAAATATCCATGAATATAATCCATACTGTTCAAACAATTGTCAATTCCGCGTCTGTCTTATAAATATTTACCGGGTTAGTTTTTTTCTTTGCATACACTGTAGTTAACAGGGCATAATATGTAACTATGACGGGTTTCTACCGGAAGACGTGTTATTCTTACACAGCTGGATATATAATGACAAACAAATCCTGATACAGCAGATCAGGCGTTATTAAATCATGCGCATGAATGATTAATTAAACAAAAACATAATTTGAAAAACAAACGAAAAAAACCAAATTCATTTCCTACATTGTTAAAGCCGGAGAAGGGACAGATATTAAGTTATTTCATTCAATTATTTCTAAATTTAATGTTAAATTTTTGTAATAAATTAGTTAAACCAATTGAAGATTAAAAAATAAAAATCTTACAATACGATACTTAAAACACCCTAAAAAATTAGATTCCGTTCAAATGAAATCGAAATAAATCTTAGACTTCTTGCTTTTTTAATTGAAAATATTTTTATTGCAGATTTTGTATTATGTTTATGACAATTGTGCATAAAATGATAAGATGCATGCAAAATACAAAACTTAAAAAAAAAAAAAAGGCTAAGATTTATTTCGATTTCATTTGAATGGAATCTAATTTTTTAGGGTGTTTTAAGTATCGTATTGTATGATTTTTATTTTTTAATCCTCTATTGGCTTAACTAATTTGTTACAAAAATTAACATTAAATGTAGAAATAATTGAAGGAAATAACTTAATATCTGTCCCTTCTTGGGCTTAAACAATGTAGGAAATAATTTTTTTTTTTTTTTTTTTTTTTTTTTTGTTCTTCAAATTATGTTTTTGTTTAGTATGTCAAGTTTTTAATAACTACTGCACTCAGACGAACGCAATTCAAAATTAATAGAGAGTATCATCATCAGGCTTTGATGTATGCGGTATTGCATCACAATGTAGGATGCAGTTTACCAATGTGTAATTCAATATTTCACCACTGTAGTATTGCAGGTTGCGGTACTTTGGACAAAAACTTCCAATCTGAACGTAAAAAATCAATAATGAAAACATAAAAAATTAACTTCACTTAAATTTAGATATCCTATTTCCCATTCCAAGCGCTACGAATGTAAATGTAAATTGTGTTGAATCCTTACTGCTAATATTAACAATATTATAGCTGTGATACAGTAAAAAATAAAAAATAAAAGTTTTGCATAAAATTTAAAACCTTATTCTCTCCCAAGGGGTGGTGTAAACACATCAGAAAATTAATACCTAAGTTTAACTTGGGGTATAAATAGTTCTCATATCGGAAAAAAGAAATACATTTTAAAATTTAAGTTATGTAATTCCCCACTAAGTTCGCTACCTGCGTAAAAATAGCTATCCATTAGAAATTTTTACTAAAATATAAACTTGACCAAAGAAAAAACTTATTCTGAAAATATCCTTTTAATTTCCATTATGACGTCATATTCACCTTTTCAATTTTTGGGGAAAAAAAATAAAACTAGCTCAATTTAATATTTCACATGAAAATCTTTCAACTAAAAAGAAATAAATTATTATTACTGCTTTTGCAATTTTTGCAACAATGAAGTAAAAATGTTACATTTTCTATGAAAAATGTCCGTTGATTTTCAATGAAAAAAGGAAATATTAAGAAAAATATTTGAATAATGTACAAAAAAATTTACCCATGTTTCCCTTTGGGTTATAATTCACCCGTATGCAAAGGCATTTTACCATTCGTTTTGACCCTGACGTCAGGCAAACGTTTTTGCACTTTAAATTTATAATATCATTAGAATTAGTAAAGAATAGAAAATGAGTGGCATCAGGGACAAAAAGGTGGGAAGAAAAAATGAAAAAGTTATGATCTCCATAGACTTTTCCATGTTAAATTAACATTGAGAAGTGACATTGGAAATAAATAAGTATTGCTCTGCCGCGCAATAGTTAAATAACTTCTGTTCTTAAATTTTATTCCAATCTTAAATGAAAATGAAATTTATAAACAAAGTTTACTTTTGCAGGTCTGCTGTCACAGTGTCTCGTACAAAAATAAAAGTGATTTTTACCCTTCAAAAAATTAGTTTTTTATCAGATATGCGATTATTTAATTAGAGAATGATTTTATTTCTTTTACTCTTTGGGAAAGTTGTCGACGTTCACAAATTTCTTGAGATACAGTCATGTACTAAAATATCACCAGCCTTGATTTTATGCACGCATTTCTCAATTTTCAAACATATAACGCACTGCCTAACATCCACGATCATTTTGCAGATTCAAATGTACTGTTTCAATACAAACTGAACGCGAAGTTTAATTCAGAACATTAAAATTAATTTAAATATTTTAATAAAAGTTCCATGGGATTAACTTTGCTAGAAATATGGTTTGCGACATGAGTCTCTCTATTCTAAAAAAAAATAATAACTTACGCTGTCACCGCCGCCGCCGGTTTGAATTTTTTGTGACCGGAGGTCTTTCTCCGTTAATATTAAGCAAAAACATGCATACAAAAATATGAAAATCGGCGGTATTATAGAGAAATGTTTGATAAACACGCTGATGCAGACAGTTGTCAAATCGAAGAATTATTTTAAGAGATATTTAATACTAAAGTTGGAGAAAATTGTTCCATTAGAAAAGTTTCATAGGAGCAAAAACTATACATCGGAATTTAATCATTTTTAGATCATTTTAAACGTTATACTTTCCCGGTGTGCAGAATGCATTTATTTTTTAAATTTTTTGAGCTTTTATTTCTATTTTAAATTCAAATTTTCAGCATTTCGAGAGACATTTTTTACTTATTTTAGAAAATTGTACTAATTTAACCTGTTGCTAACTGTATAAACAACGCAAACAATAATGTTTGCTTCAAATTAAAAATTTATTTACACGTGACTATTATAAACAGAAAAGAAAACTTTCAAATTAGTATTAAATAATTACGTATAAAAAGCAGGAACTTATTGAAAATTACTTCATAAAAACTATATTTACACGTGAATTTTAACAGAGAAAGGATATTGTAAAATAATAAATTCATTAACATGCGTTAGAAGTCTTAAACAGGAGAAATTACGTCACATTTACGTCACATTACACTTATTACGTAAAATGAACAAATAATAATATTCCAAAACAATTTAAATTTAAAAATTGCGCGAGACATTTATTTGATATTTCGTGATGAACTTTTCAACTGTTTTTGTTGGGACAGCGGAAATAATATTTCATTTCTAACAAAAGTATTTTCACGTGAATATTAAAAAGAGAAATAAAAGTTTAGTGAAAATTGCGTGAGATTAAAAACGATACATTTAAAATGTCTTTCATTTATTTATTGAACAACAAACATTCGACTTGTGTGCTTGACATGAGTGCCCGCTTAAAATGTCTTATTTAAAAGAACTTTCTTTTCGCTTTGTTAAAAAATACCGGGAGACAAAGACTCTGTTTGCTTAATTCATTTTATATTAGCTTATTTTGAAATATTTAACTGGTTTTATTTAATCAAAGAGGAAAACAACCATAGTATCTTTTAACAGCAGCTGTTTTTTTTCTTAAAATTCCCCAATCGAAGAGAAATTAATAGAAACCCGTTTATAGGGAGATCGCCACTGTTTTTTAAATTACAATTCAATCTTTCAAAATCTTTTTAAAGCCAATCAAATTAGCGTGCTTTTAGAAACTGCGGTGTTGAGCGTAGCTCCTAAGGGGCTGAGTACCCTAGTTTTGTAAACAAAAACTGTTTCAAACGCGTATCATCGTCTTTCGGTATTCAGACCAGTTCATATTAAACACTGTATATTCCACAAATTAGTTTTACATGGATCTAATATTATTAAAATGTTGATTTTTTGTTCCTTTACTTATGGACTAGTGGTCTAGTTTTCTTATGGTATCCAGACATTTTACAAATCTGTCTTAGAAATACTACATGAAGAAAATGTAACGTAGATTAAATGATGGGCAATACCTTTTACCAAACGTTACATACAATTGCTTTGGATAGTAAGTAACTGCGCTCATTAATCATTTAAATACTTTATATATTAAACTAAACTAGTTCGAATTTTAAAAAGCAGAAAAACTAACGTTTAAAATGCACAAATAATATATGAAAAGCAGCAAACAGCTGTTTTCATATATTATTCATATATTTCATTTGTCATATATTATAACGATTTGATTGATTTTCTCAACTTTTGCTGCTTTTCATATATTATTTGTGCATTTTAAACGTTGGTTTTTCTGCTTTTTAATACTTTTGCACAAAGGCTTTATTTGCTATTTTTATAGTTCGAATTTCCCTTTATAAAACACCCAGAAAACACAGTTTTATAATAAATGGGTTCCATTAACAGTTTATGTTTCATTCTATTTTAAATGTGATAATCTAGCAAAATAATAAGACGGGTATCTCAAATTTTATAATGATTTTTAAATATAAAAAGTTCTTTTCCAAGTAATAACTAAAACTATTCCTAAAAATCAAGTATTTATTTACGTAATTACGTCTTTATTGAGTGATTACGTAAAAGCGATTCTCATAAAATTATTCTTTAATATAGAGTAGTAATTCCAAATAAAAACACTTAAAAATGTAGAAATATAAAAATTGTATAGTCTAAAATAAATTTAGATTTTGAAAGAATCAAGGGAGTAATCAGATTTGCAAGATGATGGAATTTCCTTAGTTTAGAAGTTCCATAATTTAATAGAATCGGCTTTGATTTAGCTACTGACTTGATTCTATTCATTCAGAAGTTAGTAATTCTTTAAAAGTAAACTAATGGCTGCGGTAAGAGTAAAGTCTAATGAAGTTATGTGGTAAATTCTTTTGTTATATGCGGGCAAGAGTAAAATTATTTATTCATTATCTATGTTTTTAAAATTGCGTAAAATGTCGAAGCAAGAAATTTGAAGAATATGAGCGGAATAGTTTTTTAACAAAAGTTTAATAAACCTTATTGTTTAATTACATAGAATTTATTTAACAGCAAATATTAAATTAAAATGATACATAACGATTTGATTGATTTTCTTAACTTTAATTGTTGAAAAGTTTAGTTTAACTGTAATAGTAAAATACTGAAAAAATAATAATGGTAAAAAAATATATATACTTTTTATTTTATTAAGGATAATGTATATATTAGTTTAAAAAATAATTGTAATGTTTGAATTGTAATTGTGTTGATAAAAATACCTCTACTAGTTTTATATGTTAGGTATTAAATGTATTTCTAAGTAGTTAATTACAGAAGTTTCAGGGTTAGGAAATTTTTAAAAGATTACAATCAGCTTTTATTTCATAATAGATTTGATTGGATTCATTTAATAAACCTAAATAATACTAATCCTTTAAAGGTTAGTCAAACCTAGTTATCTAAAACGCCTGTTGTTATATACAAATATTAGTAAAATTTCTCTGAAATTACATATGGATCTTTGTAACTCTTTAGAGTAATGGGTAAAAAAGCGAAACTCAACGAAAACAAACGAAAACACAAAACAACGTTTCTGAAAAAATAAATCATATTTTAACCACATTTTCCATAATTAATATTATTAATTAACAGTGAAACATAAAATTAAAAGTTTAAACATCAGTAAATGTCACGTTTTATGTTAAGAGCGTTTAGGTTCCAATAATATGTAATAAAATAGTGCTTTAATAATAAATGTTATAATATAATGAAATTCTCTCTACGGTGCTTTTCATTATTTAGCAATAAATTAACAAAAAATCTACTAATTAATAATTTTTAAGATAAAAAAAATTACATATACATAAATAGGCAGATCAAAAACGTTTTCCGACTAAATAGTCCAGGCAATAGAGACCGTATAGGGATTCTACCCAGCAAAATTAATGGTAGTACTGGAAATCGGCTTTCTAGGTGTTTTGGGGGTCGCTCAATCCGAATTTGTAACTTCCCATCAAAATTAACCCCGGCAACCCCCCTCAAATTTTCGTAAAAAGCCCCCCAAAAAGGTTTTTATTAAAACATTCCATTTTTTTACTGTTTTAGGGGAAAAGTAGCTAGAAATTCAGAAAGTAGACAAAATTTTCAACAAATTAGATATATGACATTATGACTTAGGGGAAAGGGGGGATCTGCCTCGAAACATGCGCCGCAGTGCTGCGTGGACTAAGTTGCGCAATTCCACTTAACCACTCACACGTTTACATTAGCCCTCCCATCTTCCCTCCGAACTTTCTCTATAAGGTTTACTTTAAGTTTTTTGGGTCACTGAATCCGAATTTTTAACTTACCCCCAAAATCCCCCCCGATCACCCCCCCTCCCAAATAGTTGTTTTTAACTTAAATTTCTTATTGTTTTAGGGCCATTACGAAATTCAGAAACTAAGCAAAATTTGCAACAAATAGGATATATGACATTACGAGTGGGATAAACGGGGAGAGAGGGGGCTGCCTCGGAACATTCCTTCTCAGAACGCG
Organism: Maratus speciosus; assembly: GCA_963932465.1. Taxonomy (NCBI): domain Eukaryota; kingdom Metazoa; phylum Arthropoda; class Arachnida; order Araneae; family Salticidae; genus Maratus; species Maratus speciosus. Next base: position 532,476,012 of record OZ010791.1, on the reverse strand, counting down.
CTTTTCTCAAAAACCAATTTTTTTTTCAAAAAATCAATTTTTTTTTTTTGGGGGGGGGGGGGTGGGGGGTGGTTGCCGGGTGAAATTTTGGTGGGAAGTTACAAATTCGGGTTCAGCGATCCAAAAAACATCTAGTAAGCTGATTTCCAGTACTACCATTAATTTTGCCAGATAAAATCCCCTATTACCTGGACTTCATCATTTAGTGCACGTAGCGCCGCAGTGCATGTTCCGAGGCAGCCCTCACCCTCCCCGTTCATCCTAATTCATAATGTCGTACATCCTATTTGTTGCAAATTTTGTCTAGTTTCTGAATTTTATAATGCTTTTCCTCTAAAACAAAAAAAAAAAATTAAGTAAAAAACAACTATTTGGAGGGGAGTTCGGGGGGGGGGGGGATTTTGGGGGAAAAGTTAAAAATTCGGATTCAGCGACCCAAAAATCTTAAAGTAAACCTTATAGAGAAAGTTCGGAGGGGAGATGGGAGGGCGAATTTAAACGTGTGAGTGGTTAAGTGGAATTGCGCAACTTAGTTTACGCAGCGCCGCGCGCATGTTCCGAGGCAGATCCCCCCCTTCCCTTTCATCCTAAGTCATAATGTCATATATCTAATTTGTTGGAAATTTTGTCTACTTTCTGAATTTCTAAATACTTTCTCTCTAAAACAAAAAAAAAAAAATGGATTTTTTTAATAAAAACCTTTTTGGGGGCTTTTTACCAAAATTTGGGGAGGTTGCCGGGGGAAATTTTGGTGGAAAGTTACAAATTCGGATTCAGCGACCCAAAAAACATCTAGAAAGCCGAGTTTGAGTACTACCATTAATTTTGCTAGGTAAAATTCCGTATTGCCTGGACTATAAAGTACAGTTAAAAGAAATAGATAGAAAATGGATGTTTTTCTTTTCAAAGTAGTCAATTTTCTTCTTTGAAAAAAAATTTTTTTTTGTTAATATTTTTTAATTCTAAAATATATCTGCATTAAATAAACATTTTTGCGCAACACAATAATAAAGTAAACTAGAAAACAGGAATTCTACTTTCAGAATTTAGTGTCGCCCCCGAAGGAAAAAAAAAATAGATAGATATGCATATAAATACAGATAATACAAAACATTCAGTTTAAGACTTGAACACACCCTTTTATTTTGTATAAAATGACGTCATTCACATCCTCTGAAGAATTCCTCACACTGCAAATAACGGAGTCTTAAAGTAAGACAGGAAAACGACTGAAAAAGCATTTAAAACACGTAAATGTCTTAATATAGAGCTTAGACATAATAGATACCTTAATTTGAGATACCTGTGTGTCTTAATGGACTGGTAGTAGAAATGAACCAGTATTAAGTGTCTTAATATGGTGAAATGTCTTAAACAGCATACCGCAGTCGACCGCCATATTTGTTATTTGTTGTTGTGTGGCCTGCGCGTATCGTAAACGATATCCCTCTATAAAAATCGCTGTGAAATGTGAATAAATGAATAGAGGACAAGCATTTCAATCTCTAATGTCGAGACCTTTCAGGGGAAAAGGCATCACCCTTTCTGACAGCTGAGATAATCCTCTGTGGAATGCAGTAGCACATGTAATACGCGAAGTATGTGAACGTCGTACTAATTCTAAGGCTTTTAGTCTAGCTGGGTTTTCTAAGATAGCTGGTTAATTTAAATAAAATATATATTAATCAGTTATCTAATATTTCCTCCATCTAAAGAAAGGATAAATTACTAGGATAATATAAATTAAAAGGATAATATAAATTAAAAGGATAATATAAATTACTAGATCCAAAAGGGTAAGTGATTTATAAAATATAATACTCCATTTTGTTCGACTAATGTTTTCAATATGTTATATTATTTTTAGAACAAATTTGATTTTAACAAATATTAATGTTATCTCTGTTTTTATGATGTTCCATTTCTAAAGTATACATTTATTTCTAACATTTAAAATTAATATTAATCCATATTTACGCTATTGTTTTCTGTGTTTTTTTTTCGTACTATAAAATGCAATACAGGATTGTTTAACTCTGTGTTTTCACGCAGTTTATTTTCTTATATTAAAAAAACTTTAATCATATTTATTTATTTATTTATTTTTGTGTAAAAAAATAATGGCCTCATTTTTAATTATATGTATTATTGCAACAGTCGTAAACATTTATTTTATTGTTGAAACACACTGAATTAATTAAGCTTTTTTCCCCCCTCCAATGGAAACATGAATGAATTAACATATAATTTTTTGACAACTTTAATTATTAAATTCCCTTATATGTTAAATTGAAACAAAAAGACATACAATGTTTTCAGATTTTACTAATTTTCTGATGGAAAATATTTATATATGAACGGTGAATTTAATAATTTGAAATTATGTGTAAAATTATTTAAAATATTCACTCCTGTTTAACAAGCACATTATTAACTGTTGTATCATAAAATGATTTCTTAAGTGATTTTAATATTTTACAACAAGATAATTTTGAATAATAAAATCATACGTAAATGATTATTTTAATTTTACCTTTAAACTAGTTGGATGTGCCCATCCCAAAACTTTCTTCTATCTTATACATCTTAATATTTCAAAAACTAGTTACACATGTTAATACTTCAATATTATTAGTTCATTACTATACCAACTTTGATTTTCATCTTAAATGTCTGCTTCAGTCAATTAAATGAACTAAAAACGAGTTAATCTATATCATGATATTTGTTAAAATTAATAGTTTTTCCTTATTCTGTTGTTATCAGATGTTTGTGAATAGCCGGCTCAGCAGGAAGTGAGTTCCTTTGCACGAGCCGCCGATGGACACGCTACGAAAGAGCTACGGAAAATCAAGAAAAGTATACAAAAATCGCTATCACAGAGCCCCTTTACCGCGCGATATTTCCAAATCCAAGGAGGACCTGTTGGCCAAAGCCAAAAACATGCACAAAAAATTTGGTTCAATTGTATGCATAATTTTATACACTTTTCGATTGTACAATAAAGAAAATGGTACAGACATCGTAATTATAGCGCCCCCTTCCAGCGGAATTTTTCCAAATTCAGGGAGGACCTTCATGCCATGACCAAAAAGAAACACAAAAAATTTGGCTCAATTCTCCGCATAACTTCATACACTTTTCGATGGTACAATATCCCAAAATGGCACAAAAATCGCTATTACAGCGCCCTCAACCGGCATTTTTTTTCCAAATTAAGGACGGACCTGCTTGCCACAACCAAGAACTTAAAATAAAAATTTGTTATATTCTATGCATAACTTCATACACTTTTCGATGTTACAATATGCAAAATCGCTATTACAGCGCCCCCTAGCGGCAAAAGTTTTCCAAATTCAGGGAGGTGCTGCTTGTCATAGCCATAACTTAAAATAAAAATTTGGTTCAATTCTATGCATAACTTCATACACTTTTGGATAGTAAAATAGTCAAAATCGCACAAAAATCGCTGTTACAGCGCCCCTAACGGCGAATTTTTTCCAAATTCAGGTAGGACCTACCTGCCATATACAAAAACTTAAAATAAAAATTTGGTTCAATTCTATGCATAACTTCATATAGTTTTGGATGGTACAATATTCAAAATCACACAAAAATCGCTATTACAGCGCCTCCTACCGGCGAATTTTTTCAAAATTCTGGGAGGACCTACCTGCCATATCCAAAAACTTAAAATAAAAATTTGGTTCAATTCTATGCATAACTTCATATACTTTTGGATGGTATAATATTCAAAATTGCACAAAAATCCCTGTTACAGCGCCCCCTACCGGCGATTTTTTTCCAAATTTAGGGAGGACCTACCTGCCATAGCCAAAAACTTAAAATAAAAATTTGGTTCAATTCTATGCATAACTTCATACACTATTTGATGGTACAATGGCGACAGACAGACGGACACGCAGACATTTCCTATAAACATGTTTTTTGGGATCTCTGACCCCTAAAACATGTAAATCCGTCGAAAACCGGAAGTCGAAAAAAATTTCGATACAATACTTTCTTCTATTAAAGATAGAAGAAAGTAAAAAAAAAAAAAAAAAAAAAAAAAAAAAAAAAAACTGTGTAATCAGAAGTTTTAAATATGCTTCAAATGTTTGTTTATGAAAATGTGCCCGGATTTGTGTTTGTGCACATTTTCCTTGTAGTCCGGGTGCTACGATTGAGAAAACTGCAAATCGTGATAAGAATATACCGCTTGGTGAGTATCTACTTTATCTTAATACAATGCATTTCAGAGGGGGGGGGGGGGCATCGCGAAAAGTCGTGAGTATTCAAGATGGCGGCTGTTATTGAAAATGGCGTCATTTTCTGAATTTTCTTACTATACATCATATAAATGTGTGTTTCAGGTCGACTTCGATGGTTTTAACGTCAAAAATATCTTTTTAACACTTTCTGTCATAGATGAATGGGTTTATGATATCAGTTTTTCTGTTTGCTTGTCTGTCTATCTGCTTGCCGTTCCATGCTTAAACTCGCTTAAATATCGCTACTCGCTTAAATTCATTCAGATTGTCACGTAATTTATATGTTATTGAAGTTTCAATAACCTATTTGGAGAAAAAATTGAAGTGTATAGCTTTTACAGTCCGTTTACAGGACCCTCAAAAGAATTTCATTGCGTTATTGTCTATTAGTCCGGGTGCTACGGTTGAGTAAACAGCAAATTGTGATAAGAAAACACCGATTGGTGAGTATCTACTTTATATTAAAACGATGCATTTCAGAGGGGGAGGCATCGCGTAAAACCATGGGAATCCAAGATGGCGGCTGTTATTCTAAATGGCGTCATTTTCTGAATTTTCTTATTATACATCATATGAATGTGTGTTTCAGGTCCATTTGGATGTTTTCAACGTCACAAATTTCGTTTTTAACACTTTCTGTCATAGTTGAATGGGTTTATGATATCAGTTTGTCTGTTTGTTTGTCTGTCTGCATGTCGTTCCACGTCCTAACTCGCTTAAATATCGCTAATCGCTTAAATTCACTCAGATTGCCACGTAATGTATATACGTTATTAAAGTTTACAATAACATGTTTCGAATAAAAATTGAAGTGATTTGAATAAAAATTGAACTTTTATAGTCCGTTTACGAGACCCTCAAAAGAATTCCATTACGTTATTGTCTATGGGGGGAGGGGTAATCGTTTGCAATATGATTTAATCATATTATACTCTCTGAAACATATTCAAATTGACGTACATCAGTGAGTTGCACTTCAAGATACTTACTATAGAATAAGGTGTGCATAGTATTTATCGTTTATTTACAGTGACTCACCAAAAAAAGAATACGTGCGTTTGTAACTCGTATATAAATTCTATAAAGATCATCAGCTAAATCACCTTTTTTGAGTGGAGCTGTTAGGTATGAAAAAACTGCATTTTGTGATAAAGATATCCCGAATGGTCAGTATCTACTTCATATTAATACAATGCATATAAGAATTTGAGGCATCGTACAAATTCATAGAAATTCAAGATGGTTGCTGTTATTCAAGATTGTTTACATTTTTATTTCTATACATCATATAAAAGCATCTATGTCAATTTCTATATTTTTTAACTGAAAAATTCACTTTTTAATATCAGAAATACTCTTAAAATGAAAATAGGACAGTTATTAAAATGTTTTTGTATTTTATAGTGAGGAAAATGAAAGGAATAATTAAATAAAAAGATGCATTTTTATTAATACCTTAATTATACAAGATATTAAAAATATTGCATGTTACATTTAAAGATAGAGAATATAAAAACTTCATTTTGTATCATTATATTTCTCACATTCGTTTTTGCAATTGCACAATAATGTGCAAGAATGTCTATCCTTTCTATAGCCACACTTTTTTTTTTTACAGATTTTGCACATACATTTTACATCAAACATACTTTTATACGATGAATAGTATGAAAATTGGAAGAATTCCAGAAAATGACGCCATTTTGAATAACAGCCGCAATCTTGAATTCCTACGACTTGACGCGATTCCTCCCCCTCTTATATGGATTGTATTAATATAAAGTAGGTACTCACCAATCGGTATATTCTTATCACGATTTGCTGTTTTCTCAACCGTAGAATCCGGAGTAATAGGCAATAACGTAATGGAATTCTTTTGAGGAACCTATAAAAGGACTATAAAAGCTATACACTTCAATTTTTATTCGGAACATGTTATTGTAAACTTTAATAACATATATACATTACATGACAATCTGGGTGAATTTAAGCGATTAGCGTATTTAAGCGAGTTAGAACATGGAAAGACAAGCAGACAGACAAACTAACAGACAAACTGAATTCATAAACTCATTCAACGATAACAGAAAGTGTTAAAAAGATATTTTTGACGTTAAAACCATCGAAATCGACCTGAAACACACATTCATATGATGGATAGTAAGAAAATTCAGAAAATGACGCCATTTTGAATAACATCCGCCATCTTGAATTCCCACGGCTTTACGCGGTGCCTCCCCCTCTGAAATGCATTGCATTAGTATAAAGTAGATACTCACAAATCGGTATATTTTTATCACGATTTGCTGTTTTTTCAACCGTAGAATCCGGACTAATAGAAGATAACGTAATGGAATTCTTTTGACGGTCCTGTAAGCGGACTACAAAAGCTATACACTTCAATTTTTTTTTCCGAACATGTTATTGTAAACTTCAATAACATATGTGAATTACATGACAATCTGAATGAATTTAAGCGAGTAGCGATATTTAAGCGAGTTTTAGCATGGAACGGCAAGCAGACAGACAGACAAACAAACAGACAAACTGATATCATAAACCCATTCAACTATTACAGAAAGTGTTAAAAAGAGATTTTTGACGTTAAAACCATTGAAATCGACCTGAAACACACATTTATATGATGTATAGTAAGAAAATTCAGAAAATGACGCCATTTTGAATAACAGCCGCCATCTTGAATACCCACAGCTTTTCGCGATGCCTCCTCCTCTGAAATGCATTGTATTAACATAAAGTAGATACTCACCAAGCGGTATATTCTTATCACGATTTGCAGTTTTCACCTTATTTTGGACGTGTAGCACTCGGACTATTGAATTATAAATGAAATATAAAAATTTGTTATGATTTACCTTATGAAGCAAAGAAAAATTTCATAAAGAGGAGTGTAGATTTGTCGATTTGAAAATAACATTATATTTATCTTGTCTGCAATGCTGAAGGGGTCAGGAATTTTGTTTTTAATTACATTGAATCTATGGAAAAATAACATAAATAATAATCCCAGATATGGTTTTTATGTATGTCTAATAATTTGAATTGATTAAATGATTAATAAACTTCTTCAACTATTTTCCAAAGTAAACAAAAAAATAATATTTTTAAATACTTGAAAATGGATTAATATAATCTTGACATCGAATCTGATGAATGTAAAATAATAATAATAATAATAATAATAAAACATAAATAAATAAAAATAAATAATGCAGTCTGTTGAAGTCTTTCATAATTAGCAAACATATATTTTGGCCTGCTGTTAATGAAACAGCGTAAATAAGAAGAAAAAAATCTTCTAAGACGTTTCGAGTGTCTTAAAAGACCTCATTTTAGATGTTTCAAATGTCTAAAAAATGGCGGCTTTTTAAGACGTTTCAAGTGTTTTAAAAATGGTCGCGTTTTAAGACGATTGCAGTATCTTAACCTCGGATACAAAAAGGTGTCTTAAAAAGTAAGACACATTTTTTTTCACTTAAAATGTGACCATCCACTTAAGGCACTTTTTTAAGTGAATTTCAGACGTTTGCGTGTACAGTGCATTTACGATCCAGTCTTAAAACCCTCTAAGTGTTTGGGGCGTATTATTCCGTTCACTAAGCTCCAGGTTTCACAGCAATACAAGCAATACTTAAGATAACACAATTCTATAGATTTATGGAATTTTAAATACATTGAAGAATTATTAATACTCTTAAGGATTACATTCATATTTTTAATTGAGTTTTTTTTTATAATGTTGAAAGAATCATATTTTATTAGCATTTAAAACAAAATGCAAAGAAAACAACATCACAATTTTACCCTTTTGCAAGACGCTCGGAGGGTTAAACAATATCTAGAGTGATTCATATGACGTCACTATCGCTGAATAATACACAGATGCAAAAAAAAAAAATAAATAAATAAATAAATAAAATAAATAAATAAATAAATAAAAACTGATGTCGCCACTCAAGAAACTCGACAAAAAAATGCGGCTATATAAAGATTCATATGTCTTTATTTGTTTGTAACATAGATAAATAAATTAAATATAATTTATAATAGCTCCATGTTTTATCAGGAATAATTCATTTATATATATATATTTTTTTTTTCAAAATAGCACGTGTTTTAATTACTTTTTTCTCAGTAGTTATGGTAAAATTGCAACAAAAAGATATGATTATTATTTTCCAATTATTTTTTCTTTACTTTCTACAGAAATGGTCTACTTGAGTTGCCAACATTAAACAAATGACGCTAAAAACTACAAAAAAAAATAATATCTCAAAAATAAATTAAGATGCAGTTTTAAAACAAATTGCATTAAAAAGTACTTTTTCGCCCAATACGACGGTATAAAAATTTAAAATGTGCGATGCTTAGAAGTTAAAAAACCTGCAGTAGAGCATTCAACAGTACAATGATACATCTGCTTTGTTTTACGGCTGACTTATACAACGGAATGTTATTTCTTGGCGACGACATTTTAATAGCTTGAGAAAGAAATTGCATACCGGGGCCTAAAAATTTTAAATTACATTACAAATTACAAATTACAAATTATATATTAAATTTTCCGAAATGAAAGAAATGTGTACTGTAGTAAATATAAATATAACGGTTGAACTGGTTCAGTACAAGTGCGGCTAAAACGAGAACATGGTTAATATAGAGCCAATTTTATTTTAATAATGGTTCTACTTTTAAATTATACTGAGATTTTTTACGAGCTACGAAAACAGTATCGCGAATAATACGAGCAAGGATCTGGTCATTCATTTTCAAAGTGTTGGATAAAATTGAGAAAGAAATCCCTTTCATATCGAATACGATTATTTTTTTAGAGATAATAATTTTACGTTACAACTGTCTGGAAAAAATGCATTAATTTATCAGTTTTTAGAGACATAATCAAACCATTCAAGAAGATCCCCCCCCCCCCCCACCCCAGAAGTTACAAAGAAATTATCCCGCGGTCTTGAAAGAATGGCGGAGAGAATCTAAAGAAGGACTTTAGAAATACCACCCATTTGTAAGATCTACAGCTGACGCGTGGAAATAAATGAATGTAATGGAAAACCTTTATTTGTTTCTTTCTATAAATCTAGTCTGTGTGCTGCGTCGTTTCTTGTCTCTTACAGCACTGTTAAAATGAAAAAGACCCGTTAGATCAATAGCTTGTAAATTGCAGTCACTATTGTAATATTAGCCAAGTTTCTGCGGAAACTTTATTGTATTACGTTAGAATTCAGATAATGTGAGCAATTAATTGTCGCAATAAGTTTATTTATGATTGCATTTAAGATTGTTATAATATTTGATGTGAAACCGTTAATACAAGTAATTTTATAAGGCTCATGCTTCTCGAGTTCTGATTTGATATTAAACCCATTAAAATCATATTAAATCATATTATCATATTAAAAAAAATGCCGCTATATTAGCAAAAAACAGTTTTTCTAAACCAATCTCAAAATTTCAGAAATTAAATAATGTAAAAAATGTTTTAAAAGAATGGCAGAAATAAGGTAAAGGTATGGACATAAGAAATTCCGCTCCTTTTTAAGATTAAAAAATGACCCACGGAAATTAATGAACATATTGGAAAACTTTTATTTGTTTCTTTCTACAAATCTAGTCCCTAAACTGTGTTAACCATCCTTTTCGTGTCTTTTATTGCACTATTAAAATAAAAAGTCCTGTCAAATCAATAGCTTGAAAATTGTAGCCACTAAGGCAATATTAACAGAGTTTATTGGGAAACTGTATGGTATTACATTGTAATTGAGATAATGAGATCAAATAATTGTTATAGTAAGTACATTTAAGCTTGTGTTTAAGATTTTTATAATATTTGAGGTTGAAACTGTTAATACATGGGATTTTATAATTCCCATGCTTCTCCAGTTGGACTACATATTACACTTTAGCTAATAAATTCCGCCATATTCGAAACAAGCAATTTTTATTATCCGAATGTGTTCTTTTAAACTCCGTACCTGCAAAATCCGGAAATTGTAAACGGATTTTTTTGAAAGAAAAAATTTGCCTTATCTAATCTCAAAATTTCAGCATTTAAGTAATGCAAAAAATTGGTGACCAAAAAAGTTAAAAATAAATAAATGTAATTGGCTCTCCTCTTCAGACTTTGATCTCCTTTGTTCGTAAACGTTTAATAGTAGCATTTTTGATTTTAAAAAAGCTAATACAATACTGAAATTAATATTTCTTTAAAATTTTTTTTTTACTTTAATGCCAGTTCAAAACCAGTTCATACCTTTCAAAAATTAATAAAATGAATATGTTGAGGCAGGAATCCATCATTTGGTTGAATGTTTTTTAATGCATTGATGTAAACGCAATTTTTCATTCAACATTTTGCTAATACAATTAATTTATTAAGCAATAACAGAATTCCAAATATTACTGTCTAATTTCTGAATTTTTACACTAAAATATAATATTATGGTTTTGTAGAGCAAACTTGTCCAACCAAAAAATAAATAAATAAATAAATAAAAATAAATGTATTTTCTTTCTTAATGTCCATTCAAATGATATCTTGTTTATAACTGTATTTTTATTTCTTACTGGCTTGCTATTTATATATCTTCTTCTTTTAAAAACTTAGAACAAAAACAAAAACTATTTTCTAAAAAGTACATTGACAATGTTTTCCGAATTCAAATAAAATGATAATTTTGTTTTATTAGAAAATAATCTACGAAATTCCATTTTATAAGTTGGTTTGGTAATAAATCATGTGTGTATGAAATCTTTTTTTTTTTCCGGCATGTAGCTGACAACTTTTTTGCATTTTATTTACCACTATTTTAAAAAAGAAAAATATGAATAGAGGATGTATTGGTTAATACGAGTTTTACATTAATTTATAAAGGGGAGATTTACAATTAACAATAGTTGTTTGGAAAAGATAAAAGTTGGCAGCTATACAGGCGATATTGGCATTTTTCTTTCCTTCTTCTGCAAAACAGTTTGAGTTGACCCTATCCAGAAATGTTGTTTACATTTCTAGGGAGATCCCGTATTGCATGGGGCCTTGTAAAATGTATGTGAATTATGCCGACCTGCGTATGCCGTTTTCGATAATACTGCTGCATGTTTTTTTCTGGTATGAATAATTTCGTCTTTCTTTACTTGTAACTATCTGGAGTGTACTACTGCTAACTGTAAAATTTGACCTTTTGGTATAAAGCACGTATTGTGAACAATGGACATTAGGGTGGAGCGATAAAAATTAATTTTTTAAAATCAAAAACGGGTAGGTGCCAAAAGTTGCCTTTATACTAGTACATCATCTATATGCAATATTACCGCTGAAAAAAAAATGGCTTGAGTCTGCGCTTTTGGTCCAAAAGTCGAAAATTTGGGTAAAATTTTACATTTTTTCAAAAATTAAAAAAAAAAAATCTATAGAGATGCTTATTATTTAAAAGTGTTATATAAACTTTTATTATTAATGACTTAACATATTTAAACGAAAAAACTATATCTTTGTTCTGTATAACAGGAACAAAACTGACAACTTTTGGTGAAAAAAAGGCGTTTCCACTCTGTTGTGTCATACAACTAATTGTTGTTTGGAATACAGCTCTTACCTAGCTGCTTTTAAAACTACCCAGGAGGTACCACGTGGAGGTGGCTGCATTTCATGTCACAACAGTGCATAGCTCGACCACCCTACCATCTGAACTCAATTTTTTATTTATACATTGAATTGTGATTTTTTATCAGAGACTGGCATACGTTTTCTATGTGTCAACCTGGTACATCTCATCTTTGGATCCACAGACTTAGAATGCTGCTGCTGTGATCTCATTTACGTATTTTTCTACTGTTTGTGTAAGAGAAGACAAACAGTGTAATGCAGTGCGGATGATATTAATGTAATCTATTCAGCCTTCTATTATCTTCACCAAAATTGCACACGATAAATGCATATTTATTAGAGGTTCTATTACCACAACACTTTTCCAATGAGTTAGATTTATATAATTATCCGCTTCAAAGTTGATTGTCGGTATTTCCGATTTGCGTATGCCATCATTTACTCTCATCTTTTATTATGTGCTGAGCAGCTAGCTGTTTAATGTGATGGCAATCGTCAGAGAGCATTGAAATAAGAATTTCCTCTGTGTATGCAAAGCAACCATTGTCCTAAATAAACTTTTTTCAGTATTTTTTTTATTCCGTTTTGTGTGTTGTTTAGTATCCAAGTTTTTTTGTGTAGCCAATTTTTAATGAGTTTTTAGATCCCTTCTTTAGCTGTGGATTACATTTGATTGTAAACTATTCGGGAGCCAAACTTGGATAACATAGTACTTTTTGAGTGAACGTAGAGACTCTGATGGGCAGTGAGTGCTCATTTGAAGGCGGATAATTCTGTTACTCGTTGTCATCCATTCTGCGAGGGGCATGTTTAGAATGAACCATTACAATTGATCATATGTCTCTTCCAAGTCCAGTTAATTTCCTCTGCATCATTTATTAGATAAAATCGTTGGCAAAAATTAGATTCTAACCCACAGGGATGCGCCGAACCAATAGAAAAATCTTTGTCCACGTGCTTATTCCCTTCTTATTTCAATTTTCGAAGCCATAGAGAGTAATTTTTAAACATTATTTCCTGAAATCAAGAAAAGGGTACTCAGCACATACCAGAAATACCTGATAGATATCTGCAAAGTGATTTCATTAAGATATTGCTCACAAGAACTAGCGAATAGGAACCCAAGAAACTTGTCCTACGTAAGATGACCCACAACGACGCATAAAATTATTCGCCTTTATATAAGCACTGAACTGATTGACCATCAGAGTCTGGTTCACTCACAAAGTATGTAATCCAAGTTTATGCCACATGATGGCTTACACCAAATAAAATTCACATCTAAAAAATTGATCTAAAAACTTATGGGAAATTACTCGGCTACAAAACATCACAGAAATCGGCAAAAAACAAATACTAAAAAAAATTATTTAGGACAATGGTAGCTTTTCACATCGAGAGCAAATTCTTATTGCAATTTTGATGACGATCGCCATCACATTAAACAACAAGCTTATCAGCACATAAAAAATTCAAGAGGTAAAGTAAATGGTGGCATACTCAAAGATGAAATACCTAAATGTTGTAAAATGTTGTAGGAACGGAACTCCCAATCACTATGCAGTAACTGGATGTAATTTTGGTGAAGATACTAGAGGGCTGAATAGATTCCATTAATTCCACTGCATTACTCTGCTTGCCTTATCATACACAAGCAGTAGAAATATACGTGAAGAAGTGTCACAGCAGCACCCAACATCTGTGGATACAAAGAAGAGATGGATTAGGTTGATACATAGGAATCTTATGTCAGTCTTTGATAAAAAAAATCACAATTCAATATATAAATAAAACATTGTGCTCAGATGGAAGGGTGGTCAAGCTATGCACTGTTGTGTCAGGAAATGCAGCCACTCCTACTTGATAATATCCCCTTGGTAGATTTCAAAGCATCTACGTAAGAGCTGTATTCCAAATAACAATTAGATGTATGACACAACAGAAGTGGAAACGCCTTTTTTTTCACCAAAAGTTGCCAGTTTTGTTCCAGTTATACAGAACAAAGATGATATAGTTTTATCGTTTAAATATGTTAAGTCATTAATAATAGAAGTTTAGATAACACTTTTAAATAATAAGCATCTCTATAGAATTTTTTTTTAATTTTTGAAAAAATGTCAAATTTTACCCAAAATTTCGACTTTTGGACGAAAAGCGCAGACTCAAGCCATTTTCTTTCAGCGGTAATATTGCACGCAGATGATGTACTAGTATAAAGGAAACTTTTGGCACCTACCTGTTTTTGATTTTCAAAAAATATTTTTTTTCGCTCCACCCTAATGGACATTTCCGAATAAGAGGGATGAGTTATTGTTATCAAAACATTTAACAAAAGAGACATTTTCAAATCTTCCATGATTGCATTTTTCTCTAATAGTGAAACTTTTCTTTACGGGTCACACATTCAGTTTATATCTATCCCCTTGTATTATTCAATGTATATAACCGCGTATTATTTAATGTATTTGCGATTTTCAAAATACGATTTAACTCTTGGAGATTTGACACATAATTGTAATGTTATAAATAATAAAATAGTTATATATATATATATATATATATATATATTAGGAGCGTTCAAAAAGTAACGAGCCGGAGGCCTAGGAACAGAAACTAGTACATGTATTTCGGAAGTATTGGCCCTGGCTGTTGAGGCACTTGTCCCAAGAGATTTCCCCTCGTGGACATTGGTTTCAATACCGAAAGGTTGGCAGTCCACGAGTGGGTGATTTCTGTTCCACTGAAACACAAGTCGGTAAATGGCTGTCTCGTAAAATTCCTGGGGCTGCGATGTGACACATTTCTGCACGTGCTGCTTGACGTCGTCGTCCGAGGTGAATTGTTTGACCCTCAGAGCCTCTTTTAGCGGACCAGAAATGGCGTAATCTCAGGGTGAGAGGTGTGGACTTTATGGAGGGTGACCGAGAACCTCCCACTTGAATTTCTGCACGATTGCCGTAATCGTGTTGGCCGTATGAGGCTTCGCATTGTCTTGGAGCAGAATGACCCTACGGGTGAGCTTGCCTGATCGTTTTGATTTGATCGCTTGGAGAAGGGGGGTCAAGTGATGCGAGTAATGCTGTACATTCACTGTTGTACCGTGCTGCAGGAAGTCTATCAGAAGGGGGCCGTCTTGATCAATGAAGAACGTCAGCATAACCTTTCCTGCACTTGTGTGGATGGCCTTCGATTTTCTTGGTGGTGGTGACCCGCGATGTTTCAACTGAAGACTCTGTCGTCTTGATTCTGGTTCGAAGTGATGACACGAAGACTCTTCTCCAGTCGCTTACAACTCGAATGAGCGTTGGATGACTGATGCATGCTTCTGCTAGCTTTGTAATCACGCAACTTGCACTCATGACCCTCTAGCGGCGGGCATGTGGGCCTCTGTGCTCTTGTCGGAAACCCTCTTTATTACTGACGCAACAATATTACCATTCTGTCACCGGTTTGCACATTCTAGACTCCGGCTCGTTTCTTTTTGAACGTCCCTTATATCAATATCAAATCAGAATCAACTTCATGTTTTATATTCGAAGCCAGATAATTAGATTAACGACAAACAAATAAATAAGCTACAAAAATAAATAAATAAATAAATAAAATAAGAATGTGACAGTGCCTTAAAATGTACAGTCAGTAAAATGCCAATTGTTCTTTTGCTGTCAATTTCCGCTTCACAGTAACATTACAAAAACAATTCCTTTTTATAATAATTTTCCTAATAAAATTAATTTGTTATACAGCTAAACGCTTCTTTCTTGTCAGTAAAGTGGTATCTATTGGATACACTAATTTTATCTTTTATTCATCAGAATAAGTTACTTGTGTAAAACAAGGTCTATAAATCCTTCAAAAGTTACTTTAAATATAACACAGTTTTGTCAAACTTTCTGATAAAAGAAATATCATCTTGTTTTAAAAACAAATGAAACTTGTCACGTGTGTGCATGCATGCGAGACGTGTCTGTGTGTACGTATTCCTACATAAATTTTTATCCTCACTTAAATACGATGGGAGACGCATAATAAGGTCTAAATCCCAGTAGCATACATTAGCGATAGTTGTTTGGTGCACAACATGAAGGTAGAAAAAACATATAACTTTTTCAAACTGCATTTATTTTCTTATTTTCATTCATATTTATTGATCATGAAAGTATGATAAAATTTTCAGAATACGTGATTTGTTTCTTTTTGTTCGATTTTAATGAATCTACCTTAATACTTTTCTTGTGTAAGCTAAAATAAATTCAATTGCTCGAAAGCAAATTGTTGGGTTTAAAGGCGAGCGAACATTTTTTATGCGCATTATATCTGCGCACTGCCAGTCTTTTCCCCCGGCGCACTCAGTCTGCGTGCGAACGATAGAAGAGTGTAGACGTAAAAATTATTCTGTGTGAAGTTATTATGAAAAAGTAATCTGTGTGAGAAATTTATCTTTAAATTAATTGTTATGTGTTTGTGCAGTGTTTTCGTTTAATAAACTGTTTGTTCTGTCAACATCCACGGACTTAGTGATAATTAATATTAGTGAAAGAACAACAAAATGGTAGCAGATCGCGGTTGATATTCTAAATCGAAATTAGTTTTGTTAAAAGAAACCATGGACAAGTTAAACGTCCCCGAATTAAACGGAACTAATTATTTTATATGGAGCCTAAAAATTAAAGCTGCTTTAAGCCTTAAAAGGTTGGATACTTTCATATCCGAAGTAAATGCAGAAGGACTGAGTGAAAAGGATTCCACCGAATGGGACCAAAAAAAATAGCGATGCCGTCGCATATATAAAGCTGTCATTGTCTGATGAACAGGCGCTACAGTTTGCAGCAGAAGAAAATGCGAAATTATTATGGGAAAAAATAAGATCAACTTTTACCGGTCAAGCAGAAGATAGAAGAATAGATGCCGGCAACGAGTTAAAGAACTTAGAAATAAAGTCAAATGAATCTGCAAATGATTATATAGCCAGAGCTCGAGGCATCTCAACAAAATGTCAAACACTTGGATTGGCTATAACAGATAGAGAGCTTGTATTCTACACGGTACGAGGTCTAAAAGGAAAGTTCTCGAAAGTGAGAGATATATTAAAAACTCAACGTGAGAAAAGTATGGATGAAGTACTAGAAATTCTACGGAAAGAAGAACTGATGAATACCGCTCGTGCTGAAGGGACCGCTGCTGAAGTATTCTACTCAAGGAAAAATAAAAGTCCGAGACTTTGTTACATTTTCAGACGTCCGAATCACATAGCCAAGGATTGTTTTTACAAGAATAATATTTCAAGAAATGACAGGTCCAATGGAAATCGACAAAGAAAAAAAACGCACCACGATGTAAATTATCCAGTTAAGGACAGAAACAATTCGGTACTTACTATTTCATCGGAACAATGTGAACTATGTGATAATATATGGTTATTAGACAGCGGTGCTAGCTCGCATATGTGTAAAGATAAAATATGGTTCAGGAATCTAATTCCTGAAGAAAAGGATATCTATCAAGCAGGTAAAAATTCCAAAATAATTTCGAAGGGTACAGGTACGGTATCATGTAATACGGTAAGTTGAAATGATTCTATACATTTAACAATAAACAATGTTAGTTTTGTACCAGATTTGAGATATAATTTATTATCTGTTACTGCTTTAATGGATAAGGGTTGTAGAATTATCTCTGAAAATAACTGTGTGCTAATTTTTGACAAATATAATAAATTTCTAACTAAAGCATTTAAAAATGATAATCGATTAGAGATTAAACTTCAACCTACCTATAATTCTGAGTGTAATTTTACTGATAAGAGTGCTAGTAATTATGAACTGTGGCATAACAGATTGTGTCATTTAAATTCAAAATATATGTTAAAAATGAAAGAGTATATTGATCTTAAAGATGTAAATGTGTCTGATTTTAAGTGTGATACATGTGACATAAATAAAATAACCAGGAGAAGTCATCCGAATATTGATATTGACCAAAGTTCTGATATTATGCAGTTGTTTCATTTGGATTTATGTGGCCCGATACAACCTGAATCACTTGGTGGGGCAAAATATTTTATGATATTAGTGGATGATTTTTCTAGAATGTATTTTACTTATTTCCTCAAAAGTAAAAATGAAGCATTTGATGTATTTTATAAATTTAAAGCTAAATATGAAAATCTTATGGGTAAAAGAATTAAAAAAGTGAGAAGTGACAATGGGCTCGAATTCGTAAATACGGAATTTGACAATTATCTTGCTAATGCAGGTATTTTTCACGAAAAAACTGTCCCATATAACAGCGAAAGCAATGGAAAGGCTGAAAGAGCGAATAGAGTTCTATTAGAAAGGGCTAGGTCTTTGTTATATGAAAGCGAACTTCCCACCAAATTCTGGGCAGAAGCTATCAATTGTAGTACACAGGTATCTAATATAACACCGCGTAAAGGAAAAGAAAAAATCCCCTTAGAAATTTGGACAGGTAAAAAGCCCAATTTAAATTATGTAAGAAAATTTGATTGTTTAGCTTATTTTCATATTCCTAAAACAATGAGAAATAAATTCGATGTACCAGGAAGAAGTGGAATTATGTTAGGATATGCTAGAGATAGGAGGGGATATCGTATTTATGATGTAAAAAATAAGAAAGTGATTGAGGAACGTTCTGTTAAGTTCAATGAAACTATAAAAGGAAGTAAATATTTTGGATTAAGTAAATTTTCAGAGTGTTGGGATATTGAACCGCTAATAAATAAAAATTTTCTGGAAGAGAATGAAATTCATGAAAATCAAAAGAATAAATCTCTCACTTTAGAAATTTCTGACACAAGCGAAATAAAAAACGGTTGCGCAACCCCATTAACAAAACTTAATTTGTCTCCAGCTAGACATGAAGGCGCGGAGAAAAGGAATCGAAACAACAAAATAAAAGACCGAAGTGAAAATATGACTGAAGTTTGAAGGTCAGAAAGATTGAAAAGTAAATATTCGTCAGCTAATTTAACTGATAATGTCCCGAGCAATTATTTAGAGGCAATAAATAGTGTGAATTCACATGATTGGAAAATAGCTATGAAAAATGAATTGGATTCTTTAATTAAGCATAATGTTTGGGAAATCATTGATATACCAGAAAAAACGAAATTGATTAAAAGTAAATGGGTCTATGCTTTAAAAGAGGGCGACAATAAGGAAATAAAATATAAAGCCAGATTAGTGGCAGCTGGATTTAATCAAATTAAAAACAAAGATTATACTGAATCGTATTCACCTGTTGTAAATATTGAGTCATTTAGATTACTAATTGCACTTGCAGCTAAATTAAATTTGATTGTTAAGTTTTTTGATGTAAAAACAGCATATTTATACAGTGATTTGGAAGAAACTTTATATATGTCACCACCACCTGGATATGAAAAACTGATAGGGGTTAATAAAGTTTGTAAACTGAAAAAGAGTATTTATGGATTACCCCAATCGGGTAGAAATTGGTATTAAAAAATAAAAGAGGAACTTGGTAATATTGGATTAAATCAATTAGCTTCTGATAACTGTGTATTCATTAAAGTTGAAAATGATAACATTTTTATATTATGTATGTATGTAGACGATTTAGCTATATTTTGTAATAACCAAATAATGTATGAAAATATTGTTTCTAAAATTAAAAATGTATTTGAATTGTACGAAAATAAGAATTCTAAATTTTTAGGTATAGAAATTGAAAAACATGAAAAAGGTATAAGTTTGTCACAAGTTGAATATATTGAATCATTGTTGGTTAAACATAATTTAGAAAATTGTAAATCTGTAAAAACACCTATTGTTAAAGGTGAAGATAAAAGTTTTCCTCCAACAAATGAATTGTTTGGCATAACTATGTATCAGGAAATTATTGGTGAGCTTTTATATTTAGCCAATAGAACACGTCCTGATATATCATTTGTCACAACTTATTTGTCTCAATTTAATCACAAACCAGAGAAAAGGCATTACATTTTGGCTAAAAGAGTATTAAGGTATTTAAAAGGTACAAAAGACAAAAAATTATTTTACAGCAACGAATTTGGGTATTTAAATAGTAGTTCAGATGCTAGTTGGGGAAATGGGGAAAATGGAAGGTCTTTTACAGGGGGAGTTGTATATTGTTAGGAAAGTCATTAGGATCTTGGAAATGTCGTAAACAAAAAAGTGTTAGTCTTTCTACATGCGAAGCAGAATTATTTTCTATTTCAGAAATTTGTAAGGATGTAATATGGACTGTAAGCTTATTGTCTGAGTTAAATTGTAACCAATTTATAAAAGATGCCATAATTTTAAACACTGATAGCCAAGCAGCAATACAGTGGATTAAATGTACAAAATCCTCAAATAAATCTAGGCACATGAACTTAAGATTTCATTTTGTCAGGGATTTATTGTCAGAAGGTATTATTTCATTGGAATATGTTCAAAGTGAACATATTATTTCTGATTTCCTTACTAAAGGTGTAAATGAAGATAAGTTGTTATATTCTATGGAAAGTATTTCACTATTATGATATGTGTAATAATTGTATGTAATTTGTGTGTAATTTTTGTATGTATATGTATATGTGGTTTTTGGAATTGTTTAAAGAGAAAAAAAATGTATCTCTCGCAGGAGGGGTGTGTTGGGGTTAGCGAACATTTTTTATGCGCATTATATCTGCGCACTGCCAGTCTTTTCCCCCGGCGCACTCAGTCTGTGTGCGAACGATAGAAGAGTGTAGACGTAAAAATTATTCTGTGTGAAGTTATTATGAAAAAGTAATCTGTGTGAGAAATTTATCTTTAAATTAATTGTTATGTGTTTGTGCAGTGTTTTCGTTTAATAAACTGTTTGTTCTGTCAACATCCACGGACTTAGTGATAATTAATATTAGTGAAAGATCAACACAAATAATAGTATACCCAACGATACTAGTTTCTGACATCCATAATCAAATACTGTAAGTACAAATGACAGGTCATATGATGCATATATTAAGAACAACAGCGCTACGAACAGAGTTCAAATTCTGTCGTTCAAAGCCTATCTGCATTGTTCTTTATACCTTCTGTTCTCATGGGTCATAATTAAATCTGTTTTGTTGTATCGTTACGAACATCTTTATGACGTCATCATTACAGATGCCATTACATTTATGCTTTATAACACAAATAAAATATGTGCGTATCCAACATACTAATTTATTTGTATCTTACATAGAAGTAATTAATTATAATATTCGGATAAAAATTCCCAATTTTCCCGCGGGTAAAAACGCACAACATGAAAACTATACATGAGAGAGTAACTTCTGACTTTTGAAAATGTAATGCATACAGAATCTAATACACTGCTAAAAAATTAGGCGAGCAAGCAAAAAAGTGAAGTGAACAGTGCAAAACAGCAATGTATGGGCATAAAATGGATAGTACACGTGTAGTAATGCGCAATGCATAAAAAAAGACGCAAAAAATGGTAAGGGCGCTTTTATCTTTTGAAAAGATGAAAAAAAACATGAAAAGATGGTTTAGGGCAACAATTTGGTTTCATGTAAATCATAAAAAAATGTATTGTTTAGAAATAATGCAAGATTATTAATATGGCGTGTGGTCTCCTCGAACAGCTAAGACTGTTAAACACCGGTTTTCGGTGGATGCGATGAGGTTATCGATAAGGAGAATACTGTTCCAATGCTCAAGAATTGCAATCTCCAGGTCCCGCACAATAAAAGGAGGCCTCGGTCTCGTAGCAATGAGTCGTCTCAG
The DNA here is from genome assembly GCA_963932465.1 of Maratus speciosus. Taxonomy (NCBI): domain Eukaryota; kingdom Metazoa; phylum Arthropoda; class Arachnida; order Araneae; family Salticidae; genus Maratus; species Maratus speciosus. Next base: position 532,454,341 of record OZ010791.1, on the reverse strand, counting down.
TATTTTCCAAACATGGTTCGACCGAATTTAGGTCAGGAGAGCATGCCGGTAATTCCATACGCTGTAATGTTTTTGCTTCAAGCATGTTTTATACAAGAATTGTATAAAGTCTGGCATTATCATGCATTAGAAAAAAAGAAATCACTAATTACTGTAACATGAAATGCGACATGAGGTCTCGGTATCTCGTCTGTATTACTCCGGACCGTCAAAGTGCGAATTATATGCACACCTGTACGTCCACCTATGCTGATTATAGCCTGAAGAGCATCAACCCACCTCGTCTGTAATGTGATCTTTCACGAGCAAATGTGGGATTATTCTGAGTACCTCTTTCTCGCCATGCTAAAACACATCAGATGTCACATCCAGACTGAATCGGGACTCGTCTATAAACAAAATTTTACTCCAACAACGTTGCCTCCAAACTCGAACACTATTAATGTTTAATTCATGGCGTACGTAATGTATGATCAACTCCGTGCGATTTTTTATGTCTTAAATTTTAGTCATTGAAAAAATCATTTTCCAAACAGTCGTTGTAATTTGTTAAATTGCTTTTTTTTATATAAATTATACAGATCATATACACGGCTGCACAAAACGTCTGAAGTAGATTTCCGATTACTGATGGAAATTTCTGAAGGGGAATTTTCAACTGTGATGTGCGTTTTCTAATTGAATTCTACATTTTAGCATACTATGTATTATGTGATAAATCTATAGTACATATACAGGGCTAGAAAAAAATCAGATTTTCTTTCGTCTTTTGGTGGAAATTGATAATGTTAACTTTTGAAATGTTTTATGTGTTTTACAAGTTATTTATTTTGACAACCTTTTTCCCTTCATTAAACTGTGAAGTTTTATTACAGTATTCTAAATATGCTGGAAATTGTTTCATAATCTATGCTTAACGCATGATTTAACGTTCTTGTTTTTTATATAATTCTGCAATTTTCATCCGTGAAATTAATTTTCTAAATAATTACTTTAATTTTATTTATTTATTATTATTTCTTTCCACAAATTAAAGAAAAAAGATTTGTATTCTGATTGAAGAAATTTAAAAAGTTATTAATTTGCAATCTATATTAAACTTTTAAATAGATGATGTCACATGCTATCAGAAAAAAATAATGTCAGTGTTCCAAAGTTTTAATTTATATAATCATTAAAAACCACGTCATTATTATAATTGTGCACTGAAAATTTCTTACCTGAAATGAGGTAAAATAATTGAACAAAAGAACCTTCGCACTGTAACCACAATCATTAAAGTTACTTTTGATACTTCCAGATGTCTAGATAAATCAAAATGATCTTGATAAAAACAAAAGTCTTGAACAATAATTGTATTTTATTACGCCGATAGAATTATTTGAGGATCATTAGAACAGACGTTCATTTATAGTGATATAAGTTAAATATTATATAAATTGAACATTTTGGGATTAATGCAGTTTGATTTTATAATTTATTGCTTCATATATTGTTTAGCAGATAACCGCTATAGGCGCAATTTAAATTAATTCTGTGGTTGGTTTTCTGAGACATTTATCTTGTAATAAGCTTAACTCGAATTGTTTTACAAGCATTAATGAATATGAATATATATGTTTCTGTTAAAAATCACGTTGTTACTTGGTGCAATATAATATTAAAAGAAAAAAATCTACTACTAGATTATTTAAATTATAGCAAAATTTTAAAAAGATCTCGTGCTAAAAATCTTGTTTTATCTCTTATAGCGCTTCTGCTAAATTATAATTTTATTTTATATATTTCCTTTTTCACTGTGAAATGTGAATGAAAAGTTAATATTTTGGAAATATTATTACTCACTATAACAATAGCCTAGTTTCTGAACTGCTGTCTGACACCTAACACTTGCGCATGACAGTGCTATGTGACGTTTCTCTGATTTGCACAAGTATGATTGTAATTCCCGAAACATTTTGGTTATTTTGGTGCGATTATATGCTAAGTACTTCACTGTCATTAGCGATAACCACGAGATTGAGAGCATGGACGAGCGGATTTGTCCCATGCCGGTTTTTAAATTTTCCTAGTTTAGAGCTTCAGAATTTGGAGCGTGTACTTTGCCGGGTGTTTTGAGAAATTGACATTTGGAGTAATCAACTCTTTCAGATAAAGAGTTGACCATTGGTAAGGTGTTATAACTGACATTTTTGAATAAAGTGATTTTCGATATCTACGGGATTCCAGTTAGCAGAGTCATTTAACATAGTTTTGAAGTATTGTTGATTTACATATATTCAGCAATAGTGATTCTTCGACGTAGAAGACATCTTGGATACGATTCATGAGCAGAAAATTTTCTTTACGTATGTTAAGTTTCATTTTTTTTCATGTAGTTATTATCAGTGTTAGTTGTTTCGAAATTTGAGCAATGTAGTTAAGCTTCACACGATACATTTTAAACGTCATTCATTTATTGATTAGCAATAAATGTGATATTTTATACAGAATTCATTGTTATTTCAATTCTCTTACGCGACGACACTTCCCTCACAAAATTTGTTATAGATTGTATTTATTTTTTGTTATAATTAATAAATAAGTAACTATTTTAATTTATTTTAGAATTTTTTCCTACACCCGAAATTTAAATCATATTTATTAACTGTATTTAATGATTTAAACTTCTGACAAGGGTTAAAATTGTGACATTATATGAGAGAATTATGCACGAATCGCAATATTTATTCTTTAATATACTAGGGGGTTCTGCCCCCTACGAGCTACGCCCGCCAATCCCCGTTCAGGCACATCGATATCCAAAAAGCACGCTAATTTGATCGGCTTTAAAAACATTGAATTAAAATTAAAACAACAACAAAAAAAAAACCCACTAGCGATCTCTCTGTAAACGGGTTTCCATTCGTTTTCTTTGGATTGGGGATTTTTAAGGCCAAATCTGCTGCTGTTAAGAGATACAATGGCTGTTTTCGTATTTAATTAAAAAAATAGTTAAACATTTGAAAATAAGCTAATGTAAAATGAATTAAGTAAATAGTGTCATTGTCTCCCGGTATTTTTTAACAGCGCTATAAGATAGTTCTTTTAAATAATTCCTTTTAAATGTATCGCTTCAACTCTGACGTAATTTACACCAAAGTTTTATTTCTCTTATTAATATTCACGTGAAAATACTTTTGTTGTTAGAAGGAAATATTATTTGCGCTGTCTTCGAATTCACGATAATAGTTGAAAAGATTATCTCAAAATATCTCGCGCAAATATATTTTTCAATTTAAATTGTTTTGCTATATTTTTTGCCATTTTAAATATGACGTAATTTCCTCAAATTACAAGTTTTAACGCATAATAATGAATTTTTTTTAGTTTAAGATTTTGTTTCTCTCTTAAAATGCAAGTTTAAATATGGTTCGGCACAGATGTCACTGGCGCAATTTTTTTCTGACGCCAATTTCATATACGCAAACGGGTACTTAACTGGTGCTAAAGTGTCGTTATTTTGCTTGATATGGTAACCCGAATGTTGTTGTTTATGCTAGTGATGTGTTCAAATTGGCGTCGGAAAAAAATTGCGCCAATATGGGGCGTATATGACATCTGTGCCTATGGTTCTTATGACGTAATTTTCCTGCTTTTAACATGTAATCATTTAATTCTAATTTTAAAGTTTTTTTTTCAGTTTGTAATAGTCACGTGTAAATAAATTTTTAATTTGAAGTAAAAATTATTGTTTGCGCTGTTTATACAACTGGCAACAGTTTAAATTAATAACATTTTCTAAAATTTATAAAAAATATCTCTCGAAATGCTGACAATTTGAATTTAAAATTGACATAAAACCTCAAAAAATGAGTCAAATAAGAAAAATAAATCTAATCTGTACACCGGGAACTTATAACGTATAAAATGATCGAAAAATGATTAAATTCTCATGTATAGTTTTTGCTCCAATAAAACTTTTTTAATGAAACGATTTTGTCCAACTTTAGCATTAAATATCTCTTAAAGTAATTCTTCGATTTGAAAACTGTCTGCATCAGCGTTTTTATGAAACATTTCTCTATAATACCACCGATTTTTATATTTTTGTATGCAACCGTTTTTTTAATATTAACGATGAAAGGCCATGCTTAAGCATTCAAATTGAATGCCGATCTACCCGGAATATCTACGCAGATTTTCATTGGTCCATTTCCAAATCAAAACTTTTTTTTTTATATATATAGAAGGATTTTAAATATTTTTATAAATTTATAAATTCAGCAATAAACATGATTAAAGTGGTAAAACTGAATTATCACTGTTACTTTTACGCAATTATCTAACACATTATCATAAAAAGTAACAATAATTTGTTGGATAATTGTCTGCATTAATGTTCTTTAATGCATATTTGTCTTAAATATATTCTGTTTTAAATTTATATAAACAAACATAATCTTAATGAAGTTTTTATAAATTAAGCTGCAGAAATTTGTAAAAAAGATCATCAATAATGAAAAGTAAAGAAAACTATTTAAAAAAGGCATCAAAATTAGCAATCTTGCGCTCTAGATTGGTAAATTAATCTCAATAATTTCTTTTGCATTAAAAACTTGTTCATTTTATAGAAAATAATGATGAAATATATCATTTTTAAATTTGTAACCTATAGTCATTTGTGTTTTAGAAACAAAATCAGAAATCTTTATTTTATAAAAATAAACATTATGCATCTTATGACACAAAATGTACAATTCTTTCATGACTAAAATTTTATAAATTATGACAAGGAAATGCAAAATGATTGTAGTTTTATGTAAGGAAAAATAAAATTATCAATTCTTTAAAAATATTTTGAAAATATCAAATTTTTTCACCGCAGTTTGTTTCGTTTAAAATTTTATGAATGTACATTACTTTAAAAAATATTTCCCTTTAAAATTTGTTTAACTTAGTTTCTAAATGAAAATTTTTTACGCTTTGTATAATTCCTTTGTATATTTTACGGGGAAAAAATCCAGAAACACATTTTCTTTTAAATTACTTATCCTTCAACAGGATTTCCAATTAAAAGTAAAACAAGTGAATTGTGTTTTATTTTTACATGCAGTAAACTTTTTTAGAATAATTGCTGTAAGCTACATGTTTTTTCTAAAGAAAGAAGTTGCAATTGATTGAAGTTTTCAGAATTTAAATGTTTTTTATTCTACGTGTTATAAAACCTCTTTTGTTTAATCCACAAATCCTAAAGCATGATCAGTTAAAAAAATATATAATGATAATTTATTTTTGACATTTTTTAGCATTGTTCATTAGATAGAATATACAAGGCCTGTATTTTAAGTAATGAGGCAGGGTCTGGAAACAATATTCTATTGATCCGATCATTACAGTGTCTTCAAAGTCTTCAAAGTACTTCAAAGTATGCTTGAATAATATAAGCTGGCAGTTTAAAAATGAGGAATATAAAAGATAGCTCTTCCTCCCGGCACAGGCCGGAAGGACATTTTAGAACAAATAACAGTAATTAATACTACTAATTATTATAAAAACATTCTTTAATTCTAATCTTAAAGAATGAAGGAATTTGTGAAAAAACATTAATATACCCTATCTATATTATAAAGGACAAACATATCTGAGCGTAACGCATACGTCATTCTGCGAATGGCAACACTTTGAAATTTGAAATGAAATTTTGGTTTTGCAATTTTCTCTACTGCAAATTTTAAAACTTCTAAACATCGCACATTTAAAATTTGTATACCGTCGTATGAGGAAAAAAATGCTCTTTTAAATGCAATTTGTTTGAAAGCTGTATCTTAATTTAATTTTGAGATATTAATTTTTTTGTAGTTTTTAATACAGTTTTTGTAATTGTGGCAACTGAAGAACTCCATTTCTGTTGAAAGTCGTGGAGGGTTGAAAGTAAAGGGAAACTAATTACGGAAGAAAGAAAATAATGTATTACTGTACCTTTTTTTGCCATTTTTTCATAAAAACTGAAAAGATAAATGGAAATGAAAATACGTGCTATGTCGGCGATTTTTTAAATTTCTAAATATCGCACATTTTCAATTTTTAAACCGTCAAATAAAGAAAAAAATCTACTTTGAAATGCAGTTTGTTTGAAAATTGTATCTTACTTGACTGAGTTATTATATTTTTTAAGTAACTAGCCGCCCGTGGCGACCAATTTGGTCTCCCTTAAATGTATGCTAGGCATTGTATCATGTTACTTTTATTCATAATTTAATTTACTTACTCAATCCTTCGCCAAATTTGAAGATTCTGATAGAGAAATCGAGAACTCCCTACAGTTATGTTAGTCGGGCACAGGTGATAAATCGACAAACATTGTACCCATCGCATTTTTTTTTCATATTTCGTTAATTCAGATTAAAATATAATCCTTTCACTCATTTTATTTAGAATGGATGACTTTAATGTAAAAATAGAACTTTTAAAATTCATGACTTTCACTTAAAAAAAAATTCTTTACAATAAGAAAAAGAAAAGAAAACGAATAAATAATACCATAAACCATTTAATTTCAACATCAAAGCATTGTTTTAATTTACCCCTCGAAAAATAAAAAATGCTGATGGAGAGTTAAAAAATGCTATTGGCGAGAATTGCACCCAGCTAACATAAAAGTACGAACTCTTTGCGGTCATAGACACTTTTATGTAGTTTTATTTGAAAAAAATATTTGGATTAAATCGGTTGCCGGAAAAATTTTCTTTTCTCGCCATGGACCTTTTCTGTATTTCGCCAAGTACGTATACTGGAAAAGCACCTTCATTTATAATTTTATTTATTGTAGTTTAAATTAGATGAATAAAAGGTGTCATATACGCACTACGTTGGCACGACTTTTTTTCCGACGTCAATGTCATATACGCACCGGGGTACTTAACTGGCGCCAAAGTGTCGTTATTTTGCTTGATATGGTAACCCGGATGTAGTTGTTTATTTACTTTTATTTTATTTTTTAAAATTATATAAATTGTTTTGTTCTATAGTTGTTAATTAAACTTTTTATTTATTTATAGTTTTTCACTTTTTTAAAATATTACACAATAAGCAAATGAGGTGCGTTTCATTCGGGCGTTGCCATTAAACAATTAACCGCCAATTGTTTACAATTAACCAATTGAACAATTAACCAACAATTAATCGCGATTTCTGTGCCACGTACGATAGCGTAATATATATATAGATTTTCAAGCATAAATTATTTTTTAATTTATCTCTATCACGTGTAGCTCGATTACGGAAGGTTAATCCGCTTGCCCTTAAAACAATGTAAAAAGTTCCATATACGTTTTCGTCTAATGTTCCATAACAAAGTTAAAAATTCCTCTATAGAAAAATAAATAATTTAATGTAAATAAGAAACAAATTTAACAGACATGTGATTGAACCACGCGCTTATGCACCGAAATGATCGAAAGACTGACGTAAGTCTCAAAATCTTGGGTTAATAACTCCTGGCATGTGGTGACATGTGAAAGTATCGCTTTTAATAAATTTCAAAACTTTATTTGATTGCATAATTGATATTTTTCATATAAAAATTCTTTTGGATGTTAGTGGGCTATCTAAAATATATATTACATGTAAAAAAATAATTAGATTTAAAAAAAAAATTGGTTTTCACCTATATTCTGTAACCCGAGGAGCTCGGGTTCGATCCCCTAGTATATATAAAATCCTAATGAAACGAATTTATGAAACGGAAGTATGAAACGGAATTATAAATCGACTGATTAAACAACTGATTATGTTTCACGGCGATTTCTCCTAAAATATGGAATACTTTGTGATGAAATTAACACCAAAAAATCAATTTTGATCCGCAGATTTCAAAACTGGTATTAGAATTTTTAAATTCTAATTAGTTTTCGAAATATTAATTTTTTTCTAATTTTATATATATTTTTTCTAATGACGGCAACTCAAATTTTAATCAAACAGATATTTTTTTTTTTTTTTTTTCAGAAAAGGTTGACATGGTAACCCGGCTGTTGTTGTTTATTTGATAATAAATGTTTATTTACTTTTATTTCTTTTTACAAATTATATAAATTATTTTGTTCTATGATTATTAATTATTTTTTTTATATTTCCTTTAGAAAATAATAGAAAATAATAAAGAAATACGGTACTACTTACTAGTTATTCCGTCGACCAATTTCGCCAAATTATATAAATCGCCAAAACACTTGCAAATTATACAAATTGACATAATAATTATTTTAAATAACGAAAGAACAGATAAATTAGTATAACATTAATAAGTATATGAATAAAACATCGAAATAAAAATCACTTGATGACGTAAACACGTGTAACTTGCTTAAAGTCAAGTGAATGTGACATTTACGATCAACCATTATTGGCATTTAATCTTATAGTTTGGCGATAGATTTTTGGTCGTCCGGATATCTAAGGAATACCAAAAATGCATATGTAACTGGTATTTGAAAACGAGGTTTTCGCCAAATTTTCATAAAAAAAATAAAAATCACGCCAAACCTGCGGTGAGTATCTGGCCAAATATTACCACTGAAAAAAAAAATGCCAACTGACGAGTTGAAAAAAAGCTATTGGCGAGATTTACATTCTGCTAGTGTAACAGTACCTAGAATTCTTTGCGACCATGACGAATTTTATGTAGTTTTATTCGAAAAAAAAAAAAAATGATTTTTTAAGCAAAATGGAAAACTTAGGATGCGCGATTTTTTTCTGATGCCAATGTCATATAAGGAACGGGCACATAACTGGTTCCAAAGTATCATTATTTTGCTTGATATGGTAAGCCGGATGTTGCTGTTTATGCTGTTGATGCGTTCCCCAAATTGGCGTCGTTAAAAAATCGCACCAATATGACATCTTTGCCAAACTTTCATATGAACGGCGAAGGGATCAGACCGTATTTTTTTATGGGAGTTGATGACTTGAACTATTATAATATAGATGAAATGATGGCGATAGATAATATTTGGCGACTTATCACCTGTGCCTGGCTAACATTAAAGTACCAAAATGGCACCTAGAGTATAAAAAGTGAAGTGGTCCGCCTGGAACTGTTGATGATAGTCACATGACTTAGGCTATTGTTATAGAGATTGTTTTAAAATTCCGGGAGAGAATGACTCTTATACTTAATTTATTTTATTTTAGCTTCTTTACAAATGTTTAACTGATCCTCTTTTATCAAAAACGAAAGCAACTATTGGATGTCTTAACAGCAACTGATTCGCCCTTAAATTTTTGCAATGAAAGGGAATTGAATGGAAACCCGTTTACAGGGAGATCTGCACAGCTTTTTTCAGTATAATTCAATCTTCTCTAATATTTTAAAAACCCATCAGATTAGCGTGTTTTTAGATTCTGCGGTGTCTGAATGGGGGTTGGCGAGCGTAGCTTGCAGGGGGCAGAGACCCCTAATTACACTAAAAAAATTTAGTGAGATGAGATTTTTGGATAAACTGAAGAGCTGTTTGCAGAGTAATTAATTAGAATTGCGAACATTAACATATAAATTTAAATTTAAATAAAAAAAAAAAACACAGATATGAAATAACTTTATTTCTTTTTATTTCTTATTCGTCTCGCTCCTCTGTCTGTCTGTCCGTCTGTCACAGAGCCCGTTCTCAGAAACTATACATGTTGGAGACTTGGAATTTTGCATACTTGTAGCTGAACACCACACATCATACGACAAATCATAATATTTTGAAAAATTCGTACATTTAACCCTTTGGGTTCCCACATGTGTATTTTAAACAGTTCTTTCTAAGTGATCCCCTAATTAGGTTGAAGGCGTGAAATTTTGTATACTTATAGCTCGACACCTCACATCAAACAACGAATCATAAAATTTTGAAAAAGTCATACATTTAACCGTTTGGGCTCCCACTTGTGTATTTTAAACAATTCTTTCTATGTGAACCTCAATTTAGGTTGGAGGCGTGAAATTTTGAATACTTATAGCTGAACACCTCACAGCAAAGGACCAATCCTAAAAGTTTGAAAAAGTTCCAAATTTAACCCTTTGGTGTCCCACATGTGTATTTTAAACAATCCTTTCTAAGTGAGCCCCTAATTAGGTTGGAGGAGTGAAACTTTGCATATTTATAGCTGAACACCTCACATCAAACGATAAACTATACAATTTTGAAATTGTACATTTAGCCTTTGGAAGCCCACATGCGCATTTTAAACAAATCTTTCTAAGTGAGCCCCTAATTAGGTTTAGGGGTGAAATTTTGCAAACGTATAGCTGAACACCTCACATCAAATGACAAATCATAAAAATTTTAAAGAGTCGTACATTTAACCCTTTGGGTTCATGTATATTTTAAACAATTCTTTCTAAGTGAGCCCTAATTAGGTTGGAGGCGTGAAATTTTGCATACTTATAGCTGAACACCTTACATGAAATGACAAATTAAAAATTTTGAAAAGTCGTACATTTAACCCTTTCGTCTCCCACATGTGTATTTTAAACAATTGTTTCTACGTGAGTCCCTAATTAGGCTGGAGTCGTGAAATTTGGCATACTTATAGCTGAACACCTCACATCAAACTACAAATCATAAAATTTTGAAAAAGTCGTACATTTAACCCTTGGTGTCCCACATGTGTATTTTAAACAATCATTTCTAAGTGAGACCCTATTTAGTTTGGACGAGTGAAATTTTGCATACTTATAGCTGAACACCTTACATCAAATGACAAACCATAAAATTTTGAAAAAAGGCCTTACATTTAACCCTTTGGGCTCCCACATGTGCATTTAAAACAATTATTTCTAAGTGAGCCCCTATTTAGGTTGGGGGCGTGAAATTTTTCATACTTACCGCTGAACACCTCGCATCAGATGAAAAACCATAAAACTTTGAAAAAGCCGTACATTTAACCCTTTGTGCTCCCACATGTGCATTTCAAACATTTCTTTCTAAGTGAGACCCTATTTAGTTTGGAGGCGTGAAATTCTGCATACTTATAGCTAAACACCACATATCATACGACAAATCATAAAATTTTGAAAAAAAAAATCGTACATTTAACCCTTTGGGCTCCCACATGCGTATTTTAAACAATTCTTTCTAAGTTAGTCCTATTTAGGTTGAAGGCGTGAAATTTTGCATATTTATAGCTAAACACCATCATACGGCAAATCATAAAATTTTGAAAAAGTCGTACATTTAACTCTTTGGGCTCCCACATGCATATTTTAAGCAATTCTTTCTAATTGAGCCCCTTATTAAATTGGAGATTTTAAATTTTGCATACTTACAGAACACCTAAGGCCAGGCGACAAATCATAAAATCTTGAAAAAGTCTTACGTTTAACTTTTTGAGCTACCACTTATGTATTTTAAGTAATTCTTTCTAAGAGAGCTCCTAATTAAGTTGGAGACATGAATTTTTGCATACGTATAGCTGAATACCACAGACCACGCGACAAATCAAAAAATTTCCAGAGAGTCTTATATTATTTACTCCTCTGGGCTCTAAATTGTGTATTTTAAGCAATTTTTCTAACCTCCGCCCTTTTCACCCGTGGATCACTTTTCCAACTTTTGTCGAAACCCCTTTGACCATTCTTTCATATTATTCACCATAGCCTTACATATTTTAGTTCCACTTTTTACCGGCAGGGCGCCTACTTACCTCGGGTGCTATGGGCCCAATACCCTCGACTAATATATCTAAGGAAAGTATGTAAAACGGAGTTTCGTTCGGATAGACGTTTGTTTACAATAGACTGCGCCCCTGGTTGCGAAATGTGGAACAAACAGATTTTTCAAAAGGATAAAGTGTTTTGAAAGGGATATTAAACGAAACCCTCTGTGCGGTCTGTGATCACACTTACCACTTGTTTAAAATGAATTTTTGCATTTGAATTAATTTTACATTTAATACATTTTATTATAAAATGTATACATTCTTATGGTTGTGCAACATGCAATTTTTTTTTTTTTTTTTTTTTTTTTTTTTTTTTTTTTTTTTTGGTTTTACAGATATGAAGCCAATTACAAAAAATATTTCAATAATTTTCTCAATCATATTTAAACATCATTTGTGTCATTTTTTACAAAAATTATGAAATTTAATTTTTCATACGATTTCTGAATCCTCTAAGTCCCATTAATAATTTTATCCGGTGTTTAACTAATAAACAAAAAATTCCTGTCATTAAACGCTTTTTCCTTCATCTTACATGGAAATTTGTATTGATCCGATATCAAGTATTTTTGTTCCAAATATCATATCTATGTATTCCTCTGTTTCAAATCTAGACTGAAGCTTTTTCCAATGCCTATTTATTATTATTATTGATTAACATCAAAGGAAATTTAATTAACATATGCATGCTTTTCATTGCTCATCCTAGCCTGTATCTTTATATTGAATTTTTATTACTTATTTGACATTTTACGAAAGATTTGTTAATGTAGTGTAAAATGCAGATATAAATTGCGCAAAATCTGAAACGACGCAAATGCCTTTCCTTAAATTTGAATATTCCCCAATAAAATAAACGCACGTTATTTTCAGAAAGAATTTCACTATTTGCAATTTACATTATCTCATGTGTCACAGTTGTTGAAATGAATGAATAATTGGAAAATGCAAAGTTTCTGCCACTTCTCATTAAAATTCTAGAAGAGTGTAAAAATCATTAGTCATTTTCCGTAAAACGAAATTAGTAAATATGGGCTTCTGAATGCACAAAATGGTAACTCCATAAGGTTTACTTCACTTGTTTTAAATATTCCTATATTCATAAAATTTCATATAAAAATAAAATATTGAAAACTTTGGAAATATTTTACCTTTTAAAGAATGTTTGTATTGTTTTTTCTGAATTGATGAATTCATAATTAAATTTCTTATAATTACTTGTTTATCATCGCAATTGGAGGAAACACAAAGGAACAAGAATTTCAAAGAATTAAACTCTTACACTAACTAGATAATAAATAAATACTTTATTTCGCATACCTTTGATGTCCTATTTCTTTGAGATATTCAACCGTGCATATTTGTGCTAACAATATAATAGCAAAATGAAAGTTTATATCATTTAGGATTGAGTGGGCGTGGTTTCTCGATGCTTTGTTAATATTGAAAAAAAAAAAACTTTTAAATACTCATAAAATATCCATTTTTTTATATTATCTTTTTATGTTACGCAAGTATGCCAAAGAAAATTAAATAAGAAAAACAGCGAAACCAGTGAAACCAGTGAAACCAGCCTGTAACGAAAAGTACAGATATTCTTCATATTCTATTCTTTAAACGAGATATAAATTCGTTTATTTTTAAATTATGCTATAACTATTTTTACAGTTATAGGTGTAACAAATTTGATTATTAAACATTTACTGAATTGTTTAATAAATCTTTAAAAAAAAATACATACCAGCAAATAAAACATGTCTTAAAGTTACAGTTATGAAGTTACAATTATTTCATTGTGTCGGAAATTATCATTTCAATTTCTATAATTATTTTCTTATACAAAGTGAAAGTAAACATTTCAACTATCAAAATTTTAGAACAAATAATAAGGTATTATAGTAATGAATGACGAACTGAAAAGTATTATTAAAGAAAAGTTTTAAATATTCGTATTGAAAGCAAGGAAAATGTTAAGTATCTTGTATAAAATAATACTATCAAACATACGGTTTCAAACGCGGTGACAGTTTTGCAATGATATATTATTGACATTAACGAACGCATTTAGCATACTGTGATCAATTATTTATGACAAACCTCCTTTAACTAAGGATATAAATCAATATTCTGAAGTCTTTATATGTCACTTAAATAATGCTGTATCAATGTAAGATCAATTTGTTTCGGGGCTATTGAAGCTATTAATTATAACCTACTTTGAAAAACAAAAACTATGATTAATAATCTACATTTTAAACAACAACAAAAAAAAAAAATAAAGATTTGGGACTTTAATTGGAATTGCAGATTTCCAAACAAAAGTCTTTGGCACATTTTAAAATTCTGCAAAACATAAAGTTAACTGGCATAGGGGAATACTGATTTTACAAAAATATTTGTCATTATCAAAATTCTGTTTAAAAAAATAAAGTTTGTAATTGGTAAACAGCCCAGTAGATTATTCTACAAAGGCTAAGCAACCCAAAAGGCTTTAAAAACATAAGAAGAGGAAGCATTTTATCACATTTGGCACCATTTACTCCCACATTAAAAATTTCTTTTATGATTACTTCTTAATTTTTAATTTCATAATGTTTATTGCTGTGACTCTGAATTTTGACCTTTTTGGACCATAAATTAAATTACTAAGCAGAGGTTGTGTGAATTATGAAAAAATAAATCACAGTAAAAATGAGAATTGATTTTCATTAAAACTAGTTAAGTCACTTAAAAATGGATTAAGAGATGGATACTTGCTTAATTTCACAGGCATTACATTCGGAAAAGCTAACAAGTGACTTTTTTAAAGAGCACAAACAAATGTATCACTTTAAACATGTTTCCATTCATTTCTGTTTGACTGAAGGATTTTACGGCCGAAATAACTGCTGTTGAGGAAGATAACGGCTGTTTTTCGCGACGGATTAAATAAAATCAGTTAAACATTTGAAAATCAGCTTATATAATATAAACTAAGTAAACAATGTAGTTGCCTCCCGGAATATTTTAACAACACTATAAGAAAATTGTTTTAAATAAGACATTTTAAATGTATCGTTTTAAATCTGACGTAATTTTTAAAATATATATATTTCTTTCCCTTTTTAATATTCACGTGAAAAAAGTTTTATTATTTGAAAGGAGATATTATCATTTGCGCTGTCTTAGAATTAGAAACAATAGGTAAAAAGACGATAAGAACATCTGGAAATATGAAGTTAACCTCTCGTGTAAATACATTTTAAACTGAAATTGTTTGGCGATATTATTATTTGTTCATTTTAATAATGACAATTTTCCCCATTTACTGTTTTTAACACATTAGAAATGGACTTTTTATTTTAAATTATTATTTTTTTTTAATATTCACTCGTAAATGTAAATTTTATGACGTAATTTTGCACATTTCCTACTTTTAACACTTGATCATTTAATTATTATTTTAAACTTTTCTATCTATTTTTAATAGTCACGTGTAAATACATTTTTCAATTGAAAATAAGTGTATTTTTTTGGTCTGTTTTACAATTTAACAACAATAAATAATACTGACCTTTTCAAAGTATAAAATAAATCACTCTTGAAATTATGAAAATTAGAAAAGGAGTAAAGTGAGAGAAAAGTGAGAGACACCTAAAAAAATAGTCAATTTAAAAATTTAGGAGCACTCTGCACATTGCAAAGTTGTGAGTAATATCCTTACAAAACATGATTAATTTACTAATTACTGATTTTTTCTATAATTTTTTTTGACTGACTTCAAATTTAAATAGCTCTCCAAATAATATTTAGATTTAAAAGTTGTCTGCTTCGGCGAGATTTTTGAAAATGTAATATTATCAATTTTCATATTTTTATATGCAATATTTTTCTTACTTAAAGAGAAGAAAGACCAAGAAAGACCTTTGATAACAAAAATTCCTTCAGTCCGGTAATTATGTACTTTCTATAGAAAAGAGATATCAAATTTATTCAATATTATATAACATTTAGGCTCAATGCATTTGTTAAACAGATATTTTTACTTTGATTTGCTTATACTTCTTTTTAAACATTTTTACTTATATAGTCCACATACAGCAAAGGAAAAAACTAATTTGTTTTGACTAATTTTTGACTAATTTAAATCAAAAACTAATTTTTGTTAGGGATGTATCTCATGAGTATTAATAAAAGAACAAAATAAAATTAGTAAGTCCATTTTGCTCAAAAGGAAAAACAAAATTCGTTTAAAAGATAAATAATTTTTATTATATTTATTTTTATGGGCTTATTTTATAAGTTTGTTTTTATTTATACAAAACTGTACTTTTATAACATTAACAAAAAATATTTTACTTCTGTAATACTGAAAAATAGCATTTTCCTGTAATATAAATTTTTATTGAATTATTCTTAATACCCATTAATTATTATTACTTAGCTTTTTTTAAACAATATTACTCTCTTCTACTTAGTCAATAATAATTTATTTTCAGATATATTTTGGAAATATCATGAAATTCATAGGCCATTTATATATTCTGATCATATCTAGTGATTAATACACATGGGGAAATAACGATATCATAGTAATGTACACAACATATTTTAGTAAATAATATTAATATATGTCACTCACAATATATTTTATGCCAAATGTGCAGCACTTTTACATATATAAAAAAAATAAGATGGTAAAAAGGTTTATGATATAATCACGGCGAAATCGAGTAAATTTTATTGAAAACAAAAAAATATATATATATATATTTTTTTAATTTAACTCCGCAATGTAAATCGGTCTCTGTAATGACCTAAATAATTCGTGTATCATCATTTCGTTATCATCATTCGTGTATCAGCAGAAAAACTTCATCTCTATATATCTAATTTAAATTAATTTTAAATTACTTTCCAATCACGTTTGAAGCTTATCATATAAATTGAATTAGCGCTGGCCTTTAAGTATAACAGTCAAATTGGATTATTTCGATATCAACAAAAGTTTTATATTCATTAAGGTTTTAAAGAAACTTTAGTGGAATATTTAACAGTGATATATATTTTTTTTTAATACTGCAAAGTTCAAATATGTGGCACTGAAAGTTAAAATGCATAATCAATTCATAAGCAAATTATGTTAAAAATTGCATATTTATGTTAGGGATATCAATATGAAGTATGTACGTGACATTTCATACATAAAATAATAAAGCATTACTCAGACATGGTATATCTACCCTATATATATATATAATCCTAATTAAATGCCTTTATGAAACGCTTTTATGATATGACTGATTAAACGACTGATTATGTTTCACAGCTATTTCTCCTGCAATATGGAACGTTTGTCTGTGAAATTAAAATAAATTATCTGTATTAATCCGCGGATGTCGAAAATGTTAATTGAATTTATAAATTCGAATAAGTTTTCGAGATATTATTTTTTTTTTTCAAATTTTAATGACATTTCTCTAAAAATGGCAACTAAATTACACCATTTTTGTGGAAAAAAGGGAAAAAACATAGGAATTATTAGATTTCTTCTTTTTCGTTATTTTTAAATTGAAATTAAAATTATCGTTTATTTCAATCGATAGAGAAGACAATATAGTGTTTAAATTGTGTTTTTCAGGAAATTTTGAAAAAAAAAGAAAAACTTTTATTTTCACATTTCGATCGTTAGGAATCAGTTTATTTTAGAAATTAAAAATCGTCTGTCAACTATGATATAATTTCACTAGATCTAAAATTTAAAAATAAAATCATTTTTGTGGTGGAAAAAGAGAGAAAAGTTTAAATGAAAGGGATTATTAGATTTCTTTTTTGTTGTCATTATCAAATTAAAATTAGTTAAAACAGAAAGACATTTTCAAAATAAGAATTAATTGATCACGTGTAAAAAGCAGAAAATAGGGAAATTTGCATCAAAAATTTTACACGTAAATATTAAAATAGTACGAAAACTTTAAAATAATAAAATTATTAGAAGCCAAACACATTTAATCGTGATAATTATGTCATGTGTAAAATGCACAAATGTTGAATATCATCATACTTAAATTGCCTAAAATAATTAAATTATTACGCGCGAAAAAATATATAATAATATTCCCAAACAGTTTAAAATTAAATATTATGGAGAGAGGATCAGACAATCTGTAGGTACCCTGAGAATTGTGCATCCCCCCCCCCCCCCAAAAAAAAAAAAACAATTGAAAAATGTATCACATGTAGGTGATGACTTAATACTTCTGAAACATTAAGCATGTTATTTGTGTCAGAGAATAAGCCACAGAATGACAAAATCCATGTATGTACAGTGCTGGAAGCATGTATGCTTGCAATGCTCCAAACCTAAATGCAATGATTGTATGATTTTTAGAACATGCTGCAATATTTACTATTAAATGTTTTGTTAATTTTAAAGCCTAATATTTTTTCTAATTCATATTCTACCAATATATATATATATAAATATTTTCATTTATTTAATTATTATGTCGAAATTGTAATACTTTGTCTAATATTGTGTAATTTTGAAATATTTTTTGTCTCCGATATTGAAAACTTATTTTTATGCTGTTATTGCTAAAATTTTTGTATAACTAACTTTATTTATCGTTGTTTATAGACTATATTTTATGTTTTTTATTTTATGTTTATAGGCTATATTTTATGTCGGTACAACAACCTCTATGAGTGCAGGAGCAGAAAAGTTCTAAAATTACGAATTGTGTGATATTGTTTTGGCTAGAAATTTTAAATTTTGTGCGGTGGTTACTTTTAAGATGTAAATGCTCGTTATGAACGTTTTCTACAAGGATCAAAATTTTAAATTTAAAAATAAACGTAAAACGTTGTAGAAAGTTTCTAAATAACGATGTATTTCGAATTGTTAGAGGGAGAAATTTTGAAATTTCACATGGCTATTAATTTTAAGACGTAAATGCCAGTCAAAAAGGAAAAAAAAAAAACTCCAAAATTTAAAAGAGTGTCCCATATTAAAAGGTCTAATCTGCAATTTTTGTGATACTGAAGGGTCTAGAAATTTAAAATTTGGTATGGTAGTAACTTATAAGATCTAAATGCTTGTTATAGAACGAATTCAAACTGCAATGCGTGAATTAGAACGAATTCTAAAAATTTTGAAATTAAGAAGACTAAAGAAATCGGACAAAGTTCTAAAGATGATCTAAATAACGAAATACATGGAATTATTAGGTATACAAAGATAAAAATTTGCATGAATGCTGCTTTTAATACGTAAATACTTGCAATGGAACAATTTCTAAAAATTTCGATACGTAAATTTATGCAGGAACAAAAAGCTTTCGATTTTTTTCTGTGCCACTGATGATCTAAAAACTTTTATCGGGTTGAAATTTTTTCAAGGGGTACTTTTAAGAATACTTTCTAAGAATGACATCTAAAAAATACAAAATTTAAAAAGATGAAATGACGATTTAAAACGATCTAAATTACCATTCATTTGCATTGTTAGGCATAGAAACTTTAAATATTTAATAATACAACATCCCCCCCCCCCCAAAAAAAACAATCATACAATTTAAATGCAACTAAACATGTAGCTACTGATCTAGCATTGAAGAATCTATGTAAATATTGAAGAAATGTCAGTATGAAACAGCGAATGGTTTGCACGAAAGTACTTGTTAAAATGTTACTTCTCTGGGCTTTTCTCTCTCTCTCCAAGGGCCCTAATAGAGGAAAGTTTTTGTTTAAATTTAATATGAATTTTGTTTTTCAGCTTCACCAATCTAGGGATTTTATCATAAGGCCATTTTCTCAACTGTCATAGACGATTTTTATATAATAACTTATTCGGGTATTTTTTTTTTAATCGGGTTAACAGTGGCGTATTTGAGCTTGCATGATTTATTGGAAAAATGCGTACAGATTTGTAAATTACTCGAAATGAGATAATCACAGCTCAAAGCTTATGCAGACGGGATATTTCAGTTCTCGTATCATAACTTACACTGCAGTCAATACCGATTTGTTTTATTTAATGCATGCTAAATCTTAATACAGCTCACCTTGTCGACGATATGTTTGAAAACAAAACAGTACAGCGTATGTAGTGGCCAGCATGCACTCGTCGTTTAAATCCGATCGAGAATATATGAAACACACGCAAACGACGTATTGCATGCCTCTGTTGGCGTGTTCGGGACTTTGACATATCACTTTTTTAAGAGACAATTCCCAAAACGCTTATCAACAACCTCATCGCATACATGAAAAAAATAAGAGAATTCAAGAATACTTACTATTCGAGTGGGTCACACACCATACATAAGTCCTTCTTTATCTTCAAATATCTAGTCAAATTGGTCATATGACATCATTTCTAGGAGTAAAAATTCCGATATATATTGAGGGTTTTATTTTCTCTATTAATTTTAGTCTATTGTGCAATTTCAATTTTATACCCATGGACGGCCTGCAGGTTTGCTTTGCCCCTTTTTACCCGACTGCCAAGAAGGGTTATGTGTTTCACGCGTATCTGGGTATGTGGATCATGGAAGACGGTAGTATTCCGAGTGACGCAGCCTTAAGCCTAAAATCGTATCGTATCGTATCGCATCGTTAAAATCGTATCGTATCGTATCATAGAATTCGTAGATGGCGGAACTCATATATACAGCTAACTCGACATCTAAGAAAACGCGAAAAGCTGCCTTTTAATAACTCAGCAGATATAGGTCTTATTGTTCTGAATTTTCTAGAACAGTCTTATATCTGCAGTCTAATCGTATACTGAAATTTTTACATTTCTACGTGCAGTATATTTTGAGATCTAAATAGCCATTTTTAAAGTGAAAACTTTGGTATGCTATCGAGGAAGTTCCTAATTTGAAAATCTCGAAAACGGTTCTAACGATTATCTTTAAATTGATACATAATATATATGTGATTAAGGCGAGGTGAATAACACTTTTCTTTTTTCTGGGAAAACTCTCGTTCGTTAAATAATTCGATTTTTTTTTCTCTCGAAAATGACACGGGCGATTTTTTAAAAATCAAATAAATATGTTTCAGATGAACCAAATAACAATTTACTTGTTTCCAGCAAGACTCTTGTTCGTTTTATAATGCGCATGAAAAATCGGACTATATTTCTTCGCCATTCTATGGAAATTTCACCGAAAATGCATGACACTGTATTCATACACATGCTTTCTTTTTAATGACTTCTGGGGAGAAAAATTTTATCTTCCCACTGGCTGAGTGGTTAAGGGCCATCGTCTACTGATCTTAAGATAGGCAGTTCGATACTCTCTGATACGTGTTTTCACATGTGAATGTGTTTTTTTTCTTTTAAAGTCTGTTAGTTGACCATTATTCTCAGTTCCTTTGTAATTTTTTAATTGCTATTAAGTTAAATAAAATTACAATTATAATGACGCCAATTTGATGATGATTATTTCTTGGCAATTTTTCAAGAATAAAAATATTACCATAAATTTTATAAATATATTTAATTTCAATCACTTTACAAAAAATATACATTAATAATTATTATTTGAATATAAATCACACGATCAGAAACGTAAAAAAATAATTAATTTCAGCTCTTCTTTTTATAATATCATTTTTTATTATTATGACGGTCAATCAATATATAATCACTGACATCCATAATATTATTATTATTATAATTATTATTTTCCTTGCATAAAAACTATTGTGATGTAATAATTCTTTTATAATAAATAATTTAGTTGAAATGTTTTATTTATAAATAAAATGAAGTTTGATATCCCCGAGACAATTGTTTTTATTTAACTTTGCAATATTTACAGTTTACATAATAAGCATATCAGAATTCTGGTGTCGCCATCTTTTGACGCAATTGCGTACTACATTTTGTCTCTTATTCGAAAAAAAAAAAAAAAACTAACGCTCTTCGCCGCTTTGAAAGAATCTCTTGTGACTAGAGGTTTATTTCGCAAATATTAAGAAAATTACTGCATACAAAAATATTAAAATGGGTAGTATTATAGAGAAATGTTTGATAAAAACGTTGAAGTAGACAGTTTTTAAATCGAAGAATTATTTTAAGAGATATTTAATGTTGAATCTGGATAAAATTGTCTCATTAAAAAAATCTCATAGGAAAAAAATATACATGGGAATTTAATCATTTTCATTCAATTTAATCATTCAATAGAAACTCGAAGTTTGCAGAGTGCATTTATTATTTTTAACTTGCCTAATTTTTTGACGGTTTATTTCAATTTTAAATTAAAATTTTTAGAATTTCCAGAGATATTTTTTACATATTTTAGAAAAGGTTATTTTAAATTGTTGCCAATTGTTAAAACAGCGCAAAGAATAATATATCCTTTAAATTAAAAATTTATTCACACGTGACTATTATAAAAAAAAAAAATCCTTTAAATTAGAATTAAATGATAACGTGTTAAAAGCAGGAAAATATTAAACATTACGTCATAAAAATTGTTTTTACACATGCTTACTTAAAATGAAAGAAAATTATAAAATAATCAATTATTTTCAAATTAGAATTAAATGATTACGCATTAAAAGCAGGAAAACATTGAAAATTACGTCATAAAAATTATATTTACACGTGAATATTAAAAGAAAAAGAAAATTTTTAAATAATAAATTCATTGATATGTGTTAAAAGTCGTAAATGGAGGAAATTACGTCATATTGGCCAAAGTGGCCAAATAATAATATTGCAAAACAGTTTAAATTAAAAAATATATTTATATGAGAGATTTATTTCAAATTTCGAGATGATATTTTTAACTATAGTTGCCAATTTTAAGGTAGAGCAAATAATAATATTATCTTTCTAATAATAAAAATATTTTCAGTTGAATGTTACAAAGAGAAAGGAAAGTTTGGTGAAAATTATGTCAGATTTAAAACGTTACATTTAAAATCTCTTATTTAAAATCATTTTCTTATAGCGTTGTTAAAAAATACCATAAAGCAAAGACTCTGTTGACTTAGTTCCTTTTATATTTGGTAATTTTCAAATGTTTAACTAATCTTATTTAATCAAGCACGGAAACAGCAACTAACATCAGCTGATTCGGTCTTGAAATCCCTCAGTAAAAGGGAAACCCGTTTACAGTAAGATCGCCATTGATTTTTTAATTATACAGAGTAGCCTCGATTATCCGAGCTAATTGGGACTGTTAGTAAATCGGAATCGGAAATCTCGGTTAATAGAAACTGTGTGTAAAAACTCGCCGTGCTTGCGAATTTAACATCTCTTTTAAAAAATATATATAGAACGTTTTTTAAATAATAAAAATAAATATATGTAAAGTTCTGTTTCACAGCTTAACAAATTTAAAAAGAAAATCAACTACCAGTAGTAAATTTTAAAATGCAAATTGAAAAATTTACGAAAGTTCACACAGCCACTGGAAACAAAGCATTGTTCGCTATTGACTTCTCAGGGTCCAATGTTTCTTTGGAGTTGAGTGCTTTTGGGGGCAGAAGGGCCTGTATAGCACGGACAGTGAGCTAAAGAGTGTGGTTATTTTTAAGGCTCATTCAAAAGGATAAAAAAAAATCAGACTTTGTTATCGGCTCGGTTAACAGAAACCTCGATTAATCGAAGCTCGGTTAATCCAGGTTCTACTATAATTCAATCTTCCGTAATCTTTTTAAAGCAGATCAAATTAATGGACTTTAGCACAAAGTCACATAGCTGATAACTGCCATGCTTGTTGGCCACCTTTTTTTCAAAAAGTATGCTTCACCTTATTCAATTAATGAGATATCTCCCATAAAATAAGTCACATTTTCCCGTTCTAAAATACTGGTATCCAAAAATCGTAGCATGTAACTGACACTACAAGTACTCATGGAACTAGACTATTTTAAGTCTGATTTTTATTATAGACTATATAAAATTATTAAAAATATATATTATGATAGGACTTCGTCCGCTATTTACGTAACGGATATAAAAATCATGTTTTTTTTTTTAGGGAAAAAGAAATAAAAACCTATTTGACGATAGGTTTATAAAGACACATTTTGTATTTGTTATATTTCCGGGAATGAGGAGGGGGGGGGGGACTATTTTGATTAAATATCACAATTAGTCCACATGGCAGATATAATTATGATAGACACTAGCGGGCTTCGCCCCTCTATGGCGCCTTATGGGTCCAGCTTCCATAACTTAGAAACTACCTTTCGGACATCAATGCAACAGATTCCAAACGTTATAATTAACTTAATAATCACCCTATATAGCATTAAAGTAAATTTATGAGTACTACATACTATTTTTTTTATCGTAATTTCTGAAGAGAAAAAAATATTTCGGTTCCATTCTTAGGTACTGGTCTGAAAAATTTTCAAAAAGGGGGGAAGGAGGGGACATGAGACTGCTGTTTGTCAAACAACACAACGGGGTCTGGCTTATTCAACTTGGTTTTTGATGACTTCAATTGGAAGGTGGTTTGTTTAAAAGAGTGCGTTCCCTGTCCCATGAAAATTGGAACTATTGGTGCACCATCTATGTAAGAATTTAATAATTATAAATTAATATTTTGGATTTATTAATTTAAGGATAAAGTGTTTTTAAAGGAATATCAAATGAAACCCTCCGTGCGATCTGCGATTATACTTACCCACTTGTTTTTATATACAAACTGCTATAAGGAAAATTGTAAAAATTAAATCTGCATTTAATTCCATAAGTATCTTTTTTTTTAAATCATTTTATCACTGACCTCAAAAAGTAATGATATCAGTGCAAAAACCCTTGAAGGGTTTAAAGTTTCTGACGCAGCACTTTATCTTATGCTCTAAGAATTTTAAATATGGAACTTAAAAATACTGATATCAAATTTTGAGTGACGTTATGCTATTTCTTAAAAAATATATTTGTATTTATTTCATCATTTTATTTTTGTTTTATTTATAATCGCATGTGCAAAAGTTATGTTCAACATGAAAAGCTGCATAAAATTTTATTCGCTGTTGCTTTATCATTTACATCTCTCATAAATTAAATATATGAGTTTTAAAAGATATGATATAAAATTTAAGTGACGCCTTGATGTGACTTTAAAAGGTTTGTTTTAAAATTCAATTTAAAGTATTTTTGACTTGGTTAAAATATTTTTTTACATCTACACAATACTTTTAATTTTCCTATTCACTGTTAAATATATCACTTTCATTGAATCTATTCTATGCATTGAAAAGTATTTATTTCAATAAATTGATTTATCTTTTGTGTCACGCTATTCAAAATTGTGAGTAAGATTTATGTAAATGGTTTCTTTGCGTCATTGTGTCCAAACTACATGAAATGTATGAAAAAGGATAGGATCTGTAGCTTTGCTAGTGTTGCCAAGTTTCCGGCGTGAATCCGGGCTATAATTTTTAAAATATAATAATAATTTTTAAATATCGTTCTGTATGTAAGTTGGTATTCTTTTTGTCAAATAAGTTTGTAAGAATTTTGGTTTTACATCATCTATTTTTCTCTTTATATATATTTGTTTATGTATTATGCAATTTACTATATGTCGAAAGCCCTTTCCAAACATTAGAAAAAGTTTGAATGACTATCTATTCCTACTGTAAATAAACGTAATAACACATATTAATTTACAACTTTTTACTTATACATTTAGGCTAATGTCAGACGAAGGTCTTTTTGCACGCTTTTTTCCATATATATCATCCCTACACAATGCTAGCGGCATTGTGTAGGGATGATATGTAGGGAAAAAAACGTTAAAAAGACGTTCGTATGACATTAGCCTTAATGTTTGTGAAAATATTTTGTGTGGCGCATGTGAAGCATTATATATTCTCATTAAAAATATACATATATATATATATTAGTATTTTTTAGGAAGCGAAATATGTTGATATATTTTCGAAATACATAGCAGGGATTTCTTGAGAAAAGTACGAAGGAAATATGTAATTATATTGCATATTATTTATTCATTCATTTTAAACTCAATTTTTCTAAAATATTTAAGACACAATAGAAAATAAATTTTAAAGAGCAGAATCCTGAATATTTTTAATATTTTATTGTACGGTATAACTTTTTATAAGCTTCTTTTATATTAAAAAAAAAATAAATAAAATAAATGTTTTGGCGTATGAATATTTAAACAGGTGTAGATTTAAATATATAGACAGATGTACATTCTAGAACTTTTAACTTTATATGTAAATTTAAATTTATTATTTGCAATTTAAATTTTTTATGACTTTTCCTATCATAATTTACTTGCTTTCTTTATAGCTAATGTCTATGTATATTAGTTTCCCATTTTTGTATGTGGGTAGGCGGAATATTTTATCAGATTTGATCTTTTATTATAGTATAATTTCCCCAGTAACAACGTATATTTAAAAAATAAAAATATTTAAAAGAAAATTATTGGGTGCATGATGGTTTCCTTTTTACCGAATAAACTGGTAGGATTTTTGGTTGTACATGAAATTTTTTATGCTGATATACATATTTTTTATTTTGTATTATGCCATTTACTGTATGTCGGAAGATCTTCCAAACATTAGGGAAAATTTGAAGGACTAACTAATCTAAATATAACTAAACGTACTAACACATAGTATTAAGTTACA
This sequence comes from Maratus speciosus, assembly GCA_963932465.1. Lineage (NCBI taxonomy): Eukaryota > Metazoa > Arthropoda > Arachnida > Araneae > Salticidae > Maratus > Maratus speciosus. The sequence continues at coordinate 532,428,025 of OZ010791.1, read as the reverse complement.
GCTTTTAAATTAAATGTTTGTAAAAGTAATGTTTGTAAATTTGTGAAAATAATATATTCTGAAAATAAAAAATACTTAAAGAAGAGAAAAATCTTGATATATTTTCGAAATAGATATTAAGGTTGGTCGAAAGAACTTTTTTTTTTTTTTTTTTTTTTTTTTTTTTTTTTTTTTTTATTCGCTATACCGCGGAAAACTTGGCTTTAGGGTAGCTTAGTAAAATGCAAAAACAAATTATGTAATTTTTTGCGTTTGGCGGTAGTGCATCGCACTTGAATATTTGAAATTTATTGAAAAAGCAGTAGTTTTCTTTCGATTTTTTAAAGCCAAAAACGAAAAAGATAAAAAACTGCTATGGTGAAAAGACTTTAAAAAAAAAATAAAAAAAACACATTATAATAAAAAAAAGAAACAAACTTACTTCATTTAGGGTAGCGCAAAGGAATTAAAATATCCTTAAATTGACGCATTCAAGCTGTATTATGAGTCCTTCTACTCTGGTAGCAGTCCTGCGCGACGAGCCCTGCTGCGAATTGGAGCTCGTCAATACTACTTGTACTAACGCTTCACAAGGCACTGTGCGATACGCATGCGTGTGCTTTATGACACAACGGTTCCTGTAAGTTGATCACTAGAATTTTGCCGGCAATGATTAGCAGTGTGTTCTTCTTGTGCGTTTCAATCGCGTTTCTTAAAGACTGATTTAATTAATCACCGCTTAGTGATTCGATCGCTGTGTTATGGCTGTTTCCCAAGAAATTACTCGCAGTGACTTCAACTGCCCGTTATTTCGCCACCCGGAGAATAAACTTCCAACTTATGAAGACTTTCTCAATTATTGCTTCCATGAAAATTACAACTTAGCCTTGAAATCAAACAACAGGTCATTTAATTTTTCTCACGATTCTATTATTGTGACGCCAAAAGTTAAATCTGTGTTTGATAAAGCTTCAGTACTGACAGTAACGCCTTAAAGAATTGTTCAGTTAACAAATGCATATCATGACAGTTATCGTAATCTGATGGAGTCCTTTAATCGTGATAAGGGAAAGTAAAAGTTGAAAAAGAGAGTTGAAAATTTTTAAAAAATGAACTTTTTATTGTTTTTGCTTTAATGGGCCATTTTTTTCTGTGGCATATTCACAACATATTTTATTACGATCCATTAATCTTATAAACAAACTGGTCCATGCGTGATATTAACATAAATCATAGAGTATAAGTAAAAAAATAAATAATTTCTCTCCTTCTCTTATATTTCCGCATCAATAGTTACAACTTTTATTTAAAATATCATCTGTTTATGACGGATTATTTTTATTTTTAGTCTACCTTAAAAAAGCAACAGCAGGGATTTCTTCAGAAACGTATGAAGGAAATGTGCAATTATACAGGGTGTCCGGTCTCAACGGTGTCCAATGGCTAATTCCTAAACCGTTACTCATAGACATATAGTTCCAATTAAAAAAAATGTTTTAAATCAGGTAAAGAAATATTTTAAAAGCGATTTGGGTCAGTAAAAACATTTCTTTAAAAATTACAAAATTTAAATTTTTATACGGTGCCCCGGTCCTATAAGTTATATTTAGTGAAATTTTCCTTTTACACTGACAATTAATACAAAAAAAGTCCCGTTATTCTACGATTAAAATTGACCAAGTAATAGCTGTTTAAAGTTGGAGCACATGTTTTGCTGCAAATTGTGGGTCATTCACAATTTTAGGCGAAATATAATTTCGTCAGATATAAAAAATGTTTGGGAGTAAAATTAACATTGCAATATAAATTTGAAATCTTTAATCATTCTGGCATATTAATGGAAAATATACAATTTGTAATAAACATTTAAGAAGAAAGAAAAAACAGAATTTTTGTTAAATAAAATGGTTCTAAATTAACAGCCTCAAGTCTTTACAAAGTGATACGTATTTTAAAATATTATTAGATTGCACAAGCCTGCAAAAGTTGGGTTATGTCATGTTTTTGAGCTGTTGATAATTGATTCTTCTATATTCTGTATCGCTGAATCCGAAATTGACCTTCATTTTTAAATATCATATCAGGATTTTTCGCAAATTTCAAAGTTAAGAAGTTCAATGTTAAAATTAAATTTCCTCCCCCATCTCATCGGATCACTCAGCCGTTTAACTGTAAGAATCCCAGGATAAGCAAAAATATCGAATAATTTTTTTAATAAAATAAAATAAAATAAAATAAAAAAAATGTTTTACACATGTTTAATAGTATGTGATTTTCGTTATATTTTAACTTACACATTTGCGATTTGCAAAAAAAATTCTAACGTGATGTTTAAAAATGAAGGTCATTTTCAGATTCAGTGCTAAAAAGTGCGTAAAAATCAATTATCAAAAGTTAAAAAACACAACCATCTCCTCTACTTTATAGTATTCGACTTTTGTTATTCTTTAAATTTGAAAATTTATGATTTGCGAAATATTCTGACATGAGGGTTAAAAATTAAGGTAATTTTAGGTTTCAGTGCTAAAAAATACATAAAAGTTAAAAAAAACAACAATCGCAGTCTTGTATTATCTAATCTAAAACTTTTTCTTAAACTCCTTGGCAGAAATCTATCCGAAATTTTTTGTGTTATCCTGTAAAATAAGTATAAATGGTAACCACCGAAAATCTTAATAATATTAGAATTTTATCGGATTTGCGCCAGTATGTAAAATGCAATCTCGATCGGATATTTAAAAGTGGGTTAAAGTTCGAGTACAAATTTTGAACTGGAAAAACATACACACGATTGTTGAAGTAACATAAAAACTTATATAAAAAAAAAAAAAACATAAATTTTGTTAAAAGAAATCATAAGAGAAACAGTCTCAAATCCTGACAAAATAAAACATATGTTATTTTAGCCAATTTGAGACTTAATCATAATACTTGTATGATTTTGGTTTCAAAGCGCAGATACATATGAAGTAAGATCTTCGAATACCTTAAACACTTGATATATGATCCCTCAAAGCCGAGCCGAACTCATTTGTTTTCAGAGTAGAAAAGTGGCATAAGTCATGCATTTTTAAAGTTTCATAACTCGCTCAATTTTAGAGTTATATGAATGGGACTTTTTTTTGTCTTACTTGTCAGTGTAATAGGAAAAAATTACTAAATATGACTTATAGGACCGGTGGACCGTATAAAAATTTAAATTTCGTAATTTTTTAAGAAATTATTTTATTGACCCAAATCGCTTTTAAAATGTTTCTTTACCTGATTTAAAACATTTTTGTAATTGGAACTATATGTCTATGACTAACGGTTAAGGAATTAGCCATTGGACACCGTTGAGACCGGACATCCTGTATTGTAGATTATTTATTCATTCATTTTAAAGTCTTTTTTTTAATACTTAAGACGAAATACAATTCAATGCACATATAATGAAATATACATTTAGATAAAGCCGAATATCTTCATTATTTTTAATATTTTATTGTACGGTAATTCCTCTATATAAGCTCCTTTTATAAAACAAATAGAGTATGAATATAGTATGAATAGGCAAATAGATGTAGATTTAAATATAGAGGCACATTCTAGAGTACATTCTAGAAGTACATTCTAGAACGTCGAAATTTATATGTTAATTTTAATATAAATTTATTAAAAGGAATCGAAACGATATTTTATCAGTTTTCCACTTATAGTTTACTTGTTTTAAATATCTAACACGAACCTTCCGTCTTTACACAAATCTTTCGTTCTAAAGATGTATCGACAATACACGAACATGCTTAAAACTAAATACTTGCATCCATTTCTGAAATATAATACAATATCCTAGAAAGAAGCATAGTAAATTCTAGCACCTGTATATGACACATTATTTATAATAAATAAAGAGATCTAAAATATGTCATACTTTCTCTAGGTTTTTATAAAAAAAAATACATTATAAAATGCAGAAGATTGTATTGTATCCAGTATTTTCAGAATGAATCTAACAAATCAAACTAAAAAAGTACAAATAATGTCTTCACAAATATAAAACGGAAAATGAAAATCGCTGTTACGCATATTAATATTTATACATCTAACTTTTCTTTACTAAATATATTTGTATAGTTCCTTCCACGAATATATATATTTATATATACTTTTTCAGTAGAATCAATAGAATCAATAGAATCAGAAAAAACCTATAAACATATTTTCAATTAACTGAAAATGCTTATTCATGAGAAATTTACAAGTATATATTTTTGCAAAAATTAAAAATTGAAATCTATAATAAAACCTTATACATTTCACGACAGCAAATTTAAATCAAAAAGAAAAATAATAAAAAAAAGAAAAGTGCCCAGCTAAACTGATGGCATTGAGCTCACAGGCTATTCACACTAATTGTATATCATACTCTTATTTTAAAGAATAATGCCCCTCCAAAAAATAAGTGAAGGGGAATTAGCCCCCATTTCCCCCTTTATACTTAACGAGTGAACCTCCAAATCGAATCAGGGAAGCTCCTTATCATAATAAACCGGTATACCAAATTTGAAGCAAATCGAATAATCCTGCAAAAAAACCCAATTATCTAAATTAAGGGGGTGAACTAGCCCCCCCTTTATCCTTAACCAATGAATCCCCAAAAAGAATCAGGGAAGCTCCTTAACATAATGAACCGGTATACCAAATTTGAGGCAAAGCGAATAATTCTGCATGAAAAACCCGGTTATATAAATTAAGGGGGGTGGACTAGCCCCCTTACCCCTTTATCCTTAACCAATGAACCCACAAAACTAATCTGGGAAGTTCCTTAACATAATAAACCGGTATATAATATTCGGAGCAAATCGAATCATTCTACATGAAAAACCCATTTATCTGAATTAAAAGAGGTGGACTAACCCCCCTTTTCCCCCTTTATCCTTAACCAATGAACCCTCAAAACTAATCAGGGAAGTTCCTTAGCATAATAAACCGGTATACCAAATTCGGAGCAAATCGAAATATTCTGCATGAAAAACCCATTTATCTGAACTAAGGGGGTGGATTAACCCCGTTTTTCCCCCCTTTATCCTTAATCAATGAACTCCCAAAACTAATCAGGGAAGTTCCTTAACATAAAAAACCGGTATACCAAATTCGGGACAAATCGAATAATTCTGCATGAAAAACCCATTTATCTGAATTAAGGGGGTGGACTAGCCCCTCTTTCCCCCCCTTTATCCTTAACCAATGAACCTCCAAAACTAATCAGGGAAGTTCCTTAACATAATAAACGGTATACCAAATTCGGAGCAAATCGAATGATTCTGCATGAAAAACCCATTTATCTGAATTAAGGGGGTGGACTAACCCCCCTTTTCCCCCTTTATCCTTAACCAATGAACCCCCAAAACTAATCAGGGAAGTTCCTTAACATAATAAACCGGTATACCAAATTCGGAGCAAATCGAATGATTCTGCATGAAAAACCCATTTATCTGAATTAAGGGGGTGGACTAACCCCCCTTTATCCTTAACCAATGAACCCCCAAAACTAATCAGGGAAGTTCCTTAACATAATAAACCGGTATACCAAATTCGGAGCAAATCGAATCATTCTGCATGAAAACCCCATTTATCTGAATTAAAAGGGGTGGACTAACCCCCCTTTTCCACCATTATCCTTAACCAATGAACCCTCAAAACTAATCAGGGAAGTTCCTTAATATAATAAACCGGTATACCAAATTCGGAGCAAATCGAATGATTCTGCATGAAAAAACCATTTTTCTGAATTAAGCGGGTGGACTAATACCCCTTTTCCTCCTTTATCCTTAACCAATGAACCCCCAAAACTAATCAGGGAAGTTCCTTAACATAATAAACCGGTATATCAAATACGGAGAAAATCGAACGATTCTGCATGAAAAACCCATTTATCTGAATTAAGGGGGGTGGACTAACCCCGTTTTTCCCCCTTTATCCTTAACCAATGAACTACCAAAACTAATCAGGGAAGTTTCTTAACACAATAAACCGGTATACCAAATTCGGAGCAAATCGAATGATTCTGCATGAAAAACCCATTTATCTGAATTAAGGGGGTGGACTAACCCCCCTTTTCCCCCTTTATCCTTAACCAATGAATCTCCAAAACTAATCAGGGAAGTTCCTTAACATAGTAAACCGGTATACCAAATTCGGATAAAATCGAATGATTCTGCATGAAAAACCCATTTATCTCAATTAAGGGGGTGGTTAAGACCCCTTTTCCCCTTTATCCTTAACCAATGAACCCCTAAAACTAATCAGGGAAGTTCCTTAACATAATAAACCGGTATATCAAATTCGGAGCAAATCGAATGATTCTGCATGAAAAACCCATTTATCTGAATTAACGGGGTGGACTAACCCCCCTTTTCCCCCTTTATGCTTAACCAATGAATCTCCAAAACTAATCAGGGAAGTTCCTTAACATAATAAACCGGTATACCAAATTCGGATCAAATCGAATGATTCTGCATGAAAAACCCATTTATCTGAATTAAGGGGGTGGTTAACCCCCCTTTTCCCCTTTATCCTTAACCAATGAACCCCTAAAACTAATCAGGGAAGTTCCTTAACATAATAAACCGGTATATCAAATTCTGAGCAAATCGAATGATTATGCATGAAAAACCCATTTATCTGAATTAAGGGGTTGGACTAACCCCGTTTTTCCCCCTTTATCCTTAACCAATGAACTCTCAAAACTAATCAGGGAAGCGGCTTATCAGAATGAACCTAGAAAAAAATTTTGAAGCAAATCGGATGTTTCTATCAAGAGTTATCGCGTTACGTACATACGTACATACATACAGAATGGGCGGGCACATTAGCTCTCAGGCTTTGATAGCCTGTGAGCTAAAAACAGCATTATCTTTAGAATATATAGTATTTTTTTAATGAAGCTACATATTGAATGCATTAGATTCAAAAAATGAAAATTTTTTATCTCAATAATATCTATAAAACGACAAAAATATTCTAAATTTGGATTGTGCGTAATTGAAAAAAGAAAAGAAAGTGCATTTAAAACAAGGACTTAAAAAATAAACTTGCCGGAAGTCTGGAAGGCATTTTTGTCAATATTCTAAAATAGTTATTTCACATTCTGTGATTTCAGTTAAAGAAAATGAAAGATGAGCATTTTTAAAAATCTTTATACTTTAGTTTCGGACAATTTAATATCTTGAAGTATACAGCATAATGTAAAAGGTCGAGCAGTTATGATATTGTTTACAATACTTCCTATTTTATATAGCTGCATAGGTATAGAAGAAAATGTTTCACTCCTGTAGAATTGACAATTTTAAGTGCGCTTATAAATAAGGTCAATGTACTTAAATATGATAACTAATAAGAGAAAAAGTTTATTTATACAAAATTTCAAAAAATCATGTATAAGTACATCATAAGTACATCATATAAGTAAATCATGTAATCATACAGGGTGTCCAGCGAATAAGACCCTGATTTCAAAATTAAATATCTCAAAAACAAAGTTTACTAGAATTATGCGGCAAACGGTTTGTTTATTAGCTAAGATGTAAAAATGTTATACATAAATTTCAAAATTTAGTTGCAAAAACCGTTCACAGATGGCGCTGCAATCGAAATACTTGTAAACTGTACTTCGAAGTCCAGAGCACTAGCGTCTCATTCCTAGATGGCTCCCTACGGAAGAACGAATATTGGGAAAGTCCACTTTTTCGTTGAGGTGATGTGCAGAAGTGGATACATGTGGTCACAGAATTATTGTATCAGCTTTACTTTTAGAAAATTTCAATTAATAGTATTTTCAATAAAAAGTTTAGAAATCATTATATAAGAAATTATTAAAATATTTTATTAAATTCATTTTTTTAATGCCATATAATTATTTAAATCAAAATTCATATATTTAGAAAAAATAATTTTGTACTTTTTATTTATTTTTTATATTTTTAAATCACGGCATAATATTTTGGTATTATTGTTTATACCTGAATTATTATATATAAAAAAGTAATTTTGCACTTTTCATTTATTTTTAAATCACGGTATAATACTTTGGTTTTAGCATAACACATATATTTCTTTTCTTTGTAAACAAAGTATTAGAGACAGAAATTATGCATTAAATTATTTCTTTTTTAAAAGGAATTGGTGATAAGTCATATAATCAACGTCAAAGCAAAAGTATTTTGGATGCTGCATTCCTTTCCAACGGATCCTATCGCTAAGCTGCGCCATATTTCTGTGCTCAATGATAAAAAAAAAATGAAAACGAGTTTTTAAAATTAAAATTATTTTTTTTAACTTAATTAAGTTTTTAAAAATAGAAACTTTGTATTTTTTCATTCAAACTATTCTATACAATTTTTAAAAAAGTGATTTATGAATCATTATTATAAATGCTCAATGATTTTTTTTAAAAAAGGGTTTCTTTTAGCTTAATTAAATTTTAAAACCAGAAACTTTGGCTTTTCTTATTTAAACTTTTTTCACAGTTTAAATAAATATTAAAAAATAAAGATTTCTATTTTTTTTCAAATCCTCCTCTACTTGGATTCGATTCCACGATCTACCAATTAGAAGAGAAAAGACATATCACAGAGATACTGGTATCAGGACCGAAGTAGCTTATAACAAAATTTGAAACAAATCTCAATTCTGTCAACACATGGCTCCGCTTCTGCACATTACCGAAATAAAACATTTCAATAAGTTCTTATATAATGATTGCTAAACTTTTTATTGAAAATTCTATTAATTGAAATTCTCTAAAATTGAAGCTGATGCAATAATTCTATGACCAGATGTCTCCACCTCTGCACATCACACCAACGAAAAAGTGGTCTTTCCCAATTCTCGTTCTTCCACAGGAAGCCACCTAAGAATGAGACACGAGTGCTCTGGACTTCAAAACACAGTTTATAAGAATTGCGATTACATCGCCATCTGTTAGCGGTTTTTTCAACTAATTTTTGCTATTTAGCTAACAACATTTTTAAAGCTTAGCTAATAAACAAACCGTTTACCGCATAATTCTATTGATCTTTGTTTTTGAGATATTTAATTTTGAAATCGGGGTCTTATTCGCTGGACACCCTGTATGTAATTAAGCATCCCCATCTCTGAAATAAAAACGAACGATTTTGCAGCATTGATAGTATTTTTTATAGGTGAATTTCAAATTGCAGTAAAAACTGTCAATTATCAACATTAACTTTGCTTCATTTTTTATATTTTTGAAAGTACATGCTGTTTTGGACGATTAAACATATTTTACTATCCCTTATATTTCTCATGCGTTAAAGCAAATAAAAACATCACATATTGAACTTATATCTAAAATGGGATTCTCCACCAACACATAGGGTTCTTCTCACCTATATTCCATCATATGTTTGTTTTTTTTTAATAATATATTCAGTTAGTAATATATATCTTGCATAAAGACACTGTACTGTTATGCATGCTTTTTTTTTATTTGATATAAAAGCTGCAATAAGTCTAAAGCAAAATTTTTTGGTTCAAAAAACATCGTGGAATAATTTGTGTAATAAATAGAGATCGTTGAAAATTAATAATACATATTTTTACAGATATATGCGTAAACAGTATACGGTGAAGATATTTATAAAATATTCAGCGTTTCTTTAGAAGAATATTGTAATATATATTCCTGAAAAAGAATACATTTCCTGTAACTTTAAATTCATAATTAATTTAATAAAATATCTACCACATAGTAGCATACTGTTTTTCATATTTCATTCGCTATATTATGAAGTAACGTAGGCCAATTGTCTAAATATTTACACATAAACTAAATTGAATGGAGTGTTCTCAAATAATGGAAACATAACTTCAGCATGATCTAGACAGCTGTCGTGAAGTTACGATAATTCATTCTTACAAGTGTGCGCTGCAGCAGAATATATTGTATATTTGAAATTTATATTGATATTTTGTGACAACTAGGAATTATTCTATCGCATTTAACAAATAAAGGAAATAAATCTTTAAAACCATGTTACGTTTTTTGCGTAATCTTATTTTACATCAACAAAAAAAAATTTAAATGAATAATATTTGAAATATAATCATATCTATCCTATATAGGGCAATTCCAGAGAAAATTATCATTTTGTGTGGGGGAATAAAATTTATAATATGTTTAATTTAAGGGTATGATTGGTAATCTTGATATTTTTATATTCTATAGTAAAATCCTAATAAAAAGGCATTATAAATTACTGTTTATAAACTAAGCTAAGTACCATTATTGTCTTTGTAAAGACATAATTTACGTCAGTTACACTATAAAATTACGTCAGTTACATGCGTAAATGCCACTGTTTTCTTTTTTATTATCGAGGAATTAATTAAACAAGCTACTGTTATAATTTGGAATTATTTAGATTTCTTGAGAACATTAAATCACTTTTTTTAAGGGGATAGTTTGATAATTTTTACACTTCAATGAAGTCACAAAAAATGTTTGTATATTTGTTTGTATGTTATGTTTGTATATGTTACATCAGTTACAGAAATTTGAAATGCAATTTTGTGGACTAAAAGAGAGATTGAAGTAATCTGCAGGTATTTGGGTATTAAGTCCTTAGTGAGAAATATTTTAAATTGTAAAAATTTGTTCTAGCTTTATTAGTAAATTTTCAGCATAGTTTTGAAAACAAAATTCGATGATTAAATGTTACGTCAGTTACGATGGAATTTTCCTATACAGGGTGTCCCTAAACTCATGGTACATACGCAAGGGGGTGATAGAACACATCAAGACGAGTAATAGTAAATAGGAAACCAAGGGTCCCAAACGTCTTCCGAAGGAGATAGGCTCCTTTAAAGTTTAGGCACCAAAATTTCAAATGACTCTAAAAAACGCAAAATTTGGGCGATTCGTTTGCGGTTTTCACTAAAACTATTCTTTATGTCAGTATTTTCTTGAAAATAAATTTTAAAGATACAGTTCAAAAAATGCCGATAGAGGCCACTTTAGACTTTGGACTAACCAACAACTATTTTTTACCGTTATTTTTTATATCTCATTACATGCTTTCAAAAGCTTAGACTTAAACTTAAATTTTGAGCTCAAAATCTGTAACATTGGGGGTGGTTAAGTAGCGCAAATTGAACTGTGTTCAGTAGCTAAAATTTCAAATGATTATAAAAAAACGGAAAAATTGGTCGATTCGTTTGCGGTTTTCACTAAAACTATTCTTTATGTCAGTATTGTCTTGAAAATAAATTTTAAAGATAAAGTTAAAAAAATACCAATAGAGGACGCTTTAGACTTTGGAGTAACGAACAACTATTTTTTTTACTGTCATTACATGCTTTCAATAGCGGTGACTTAAATTTTGAGCTCAAAATCTGAATCGGTGGGAGTGGTTAAGTAGCGCAAACTGAAACGTGTTCATGAGTTGAAATTTGAACCCCCCCCCCCCCCTCTTGAACACAGTTCGGTTTGCGCTACTTAACCACTCCCAGCGATTCAGATTTTGAGCTCAAAATTTAAGTTTATGTCTAAGCTTTTGAAAGTATGTAATGATATACAAAAAATAACGGTAAAAAATAGTTTTTCGTTACTCCAAAGTCTAAAGCGCCCTCTATCGGTATTTTTTTAACTTTATCTTTAAAATTTATTTTTAAGACAATACTGACATAAAGAATAGTTTTAGTGAAAACCGCAAACGAATCGACCAATTTTTCCGTTTTTTATAATCATTTGAAATTTTAACTCCTGAACACAGTTCAGTTTGCGCTACTTAACCACTCCCAACGATTCAGATTTTAAGCTCAAAATTTAAGTTTAAGTCTAAGCTTTTGAAAGCATGTAATGTGATGAGTTTTTTATAATCATTTGAAATTTTTGTGCCTAAGCATTAAAGGCGCCTATCTCCTTCGGAAGACGTTCGGGACCCTTAGTTTCCTATTTAATATTGTTTGTCTTGATGTGTTCTATCACCCCCTAGAGTATATACCATAAGTTTAGGGACACCCTGTATATAAAATCCTAATGAAATGACTTTATGAAACGATTTTGTGAAACGACTGATTAAATGATTGATTATGTTTCATGGCTATTTCTCCTAAAATACTGAATATTATGCGTTGAAATTAACACCAAAAATCCGTATTGATCCGCAGATCTCAAAACTGGTATTAGAATTTCAAAATTTGATTTAGTTTACGGTATATTATTTTTTTTTCTAATTTGAATTTAATTATTCTAATGATAGCAACCAAATTACGTCATTTTTGCAACAAAAGGGAGAAAATGGATGACCATAGGGATTATGATGTTTCTTCTTTTTCGCCATTTTCAAATTAAAATTAAAATTATGTTTTATTTCACTTGTACAATTTGAAAAGGTACTATTTAAATTGTTGCCAGTAATAGAAAAAAGTGCAAAGAATAATATTTCCTTACGATAAAAAATTTATTTACACGTGACTATTTAAAACAGAAAAAGTTTAGAATTAAATGATTACATGTTAAAAGAAGGAAAATATTGAAAATTACGTCATAAAAATTGTATTTACTATGACTATTAGAAGTGAAAGAAAACTTTAAAATAATAAATTCAGTAAGGGGCAGAAAATGCGGGAAATTACGTCATATTTAAAATCACCAATTAATAATTCTACCAAACAGTTTAAATTTTAAAATGTATTTACGAGACTTTTATTTCATATTTCTGAATGCACTTTTTAACGTTTGTCGTCAATTCTAAGGCAGTGCAAATAATAATATCTCCTTTCTAAACACAAACGTATTTTCACATGAATATTAAAAAGTGAAAGAAAATTTTAAAATGATGCATTCATTAATATTCGTTAAAAGCAGCAAATAGGAGTAATTACGTCGCATTTAAAATGGTCAAATGGTAATATTGACGTTAACGGTAAAAATGAAAAATATATCTATGTGAGAATTCAATTCCAAAGTTTTTTTAACCATTTGGAAAAATCGTTATTGTTCTCGTGAGGATGGGAAATTAAAAGCATATCTGAAGGTTTTTATTGGTTTAATCATCATTTTATTCGTGTTCTGATTGGTCTATACAGTAATTTGTGTTTCCTTTTACTTTCAACTAGAGATAGATACCTTCTGTTGCCACTATGACAAAAAAGTAATAAAAACTACAAAAAATAATTAATAACTCAGAAACAAATTGAGATACAGCTTTCAAACAAATTGCATTTAAGCGTAATTTTTTTTCTCTATTCGACGGTGTAAAAAGTAATATTGTGGGATGTTTAGAAGTTTAAGAATGAAATTTCTTTAAAATGAGTCGTCAGATTTCTTGGAAATCTGACGATGGAAAAGCCGTTTCCTAAACAGCCAATGAAATGTTTGGATAATACATAAGTTTCAGGTGGATAATACGTAAGAATCGCAGGCGATTTTTGTCGCTTGCAATTTTTACGTGTAATAACACTATTAATGTTTAATTTATGGCGTACGTAATGTATGATCAACTCAATGCGATTTTGTATGTCTTAAGTTTTAGTCTTTGAAAAAATAATTTTCCAAATGGTCGTTGTAATTTGTTAAATTGCCTTTTTTTTCTTTTTTTATTTATGCGTTCCCATAATAACAAGGTGAATTAAATTTCAATAAAAATATCGAGTTTTACAAGTTCGTGGAAGCTACACCCTTTTAAATTAAATAATGTATGTATCCGTGAATCTTAAAAGATAAAAGAACTTAAAAATAAATAAATTATTCCATGACAAATGCATTTAATAGTAGAAATTAAGTGATATTTTAAAATGATACATTTAAAACGTTTTTCATTCTGGAGAATTTTAATGTGACGTCACAAGGCATAAAGGAAACGCGGCTAGCAAATTTATTTGTATACTAGCAAACCCCGTGGCTTTGCTCACGTAATATTTGAAATACGTCAAGTGATATTTATATGTTTAATTTTTATCAAAAGAAATTATATTTTTAGGAATAATTCAAAATGTACTATTTAAAACTCAGTTTAACTAAACTTCATTATTACACTGCATTAGGCAGAAATGAGACTTAAATTAATAAAAAGAAATCAAACTAAATAAATGATAATTTAGAAAATATTTTGAAATTGTTATGCTGAATTAATACGCTCATTTCAATATTCATTTGAAGTTTTTAATTTTTTAGAAACCATCTTCTTACATCTTAAAATTAACCATGTCAATTTCCAAGTCCTATCACATCTCTTAACATAAAGGGCTATGTTGAAATAGGAACTGTCAATATTAATTTGCCAACATTAATTCTGAAATCGGTTATTTCCTGATATTCCACAGAAATGTAATTTAGAAAGCTTTTAAAGGTCTTTTTTGGAACGTTTGTTGTTCCTGTGAACCTCAGGTGGTAGAATAATCGTCATAAAATATAGCCTGTGAAGGATCAGAGACTGTTACCAGTGATTCGCAACTATTACTTTTATAATCGGTTTATATTCCCTGAAATTGCATAGAAATCGTAATTTAGGACTTATTTAGGATGCTTTTCGCATCTCCCCTTCGCTTCACACCTTTTTAATTCGAATGGATTTTCGACAGTCCTTCGAGAGTATTTCTATTTTTTAAGTAACTGCCATGCTATATTTAAAGTTTCTAGCCTCTTCAGTATCACAGCAATTGAAATTAAGAAGTTTTTTGCTCCTGCAACCCTCTGGTGGTAGTGGCACAGACATAAAATATAGCTTATATTTGAGCAGGTTCTATCACCAACAATTTGTCCTTATTATTTTTTTTTAAACTCGGTTTGGTATTTGATAAGATTGTACAAAAATTGTAATTTAGAACGTTTTTAGAAAGCTTTTTGATCACTTCATACTTTTAAATTTGGAATTTTCTTTCGACTGTTCTTAGAATGCAGCTGCATCTTGTATGTAAATACCATGCCATATTTCAAAATGTTAGACCGCTCAGTTGTGTAAAAAACGCAAATTAGAGCATGTTTTTCTCTTGCAACCCCGAGATGGTTGTGACAGCAACATAAAATATAGCCTATTTTGGAGCAGGGACTGTCACCATCAATTTGCAACCATTACTTTTGAAATAAGTTAGGTATTTACTGAGATTGAGTAGAAATCGCTATTTAGAACGTTTTTAGACCGCTATTCACAATTTTCAATTTTTAAATTTCAAATTTTTCAATTTTTCAATTTTCACAAATTCCAAATTTTTAAAGAAATGTTCTTAGAGATACTTTATGTCCAATAAATATATACCATGCAAAATTCCGTGAACCTAGGTCCTTCCATAATTCAAAAATCGCATTTTTAAAAAGTTTTTTGCCATGCATCTCCTCTGGGGTAGTGGAAACAGACATAAAATACAGCCTATCTTGGAGCAAGATCTGTCACCATCATTTTGCACCATTATATTTGAAATCGGTTCATTACTTCCTGAGGCTGCATAGAAATCGCAATTTAGAACGTTTTTTACAACGCTTTTCGCGCATTTTCACCCCTTTTATTTGTTTTTAGGAAATGTTCTTAGAGATCATTGATATCTTATAAGTAACTACCAATCCAAATTGCTTAAATCTAGGCCATTCCATAACACAAAAACCGCAATTTAGAACGTTTTTTTTTTCTCCTGCAACCCCCAGGTGGTATTGATACAAACATAAAACAGAGCCTATGTTAGACCAAGGTCTGTCACCATTGTACAACCATTACCTTTGAAATCGATTTGATACTTCCAAAAACTGTGTTGAAATCGCCATTTAGAATGTTTTTTAGAACCCTCTTCGCGCATCATCACCCCTTTTAAATTCCAAATTGTTTAATAAATGTTCTTGCTTAAGAACTCTTCTCCTTTATTTATAATAATATTATATCTAATAAGTAACTAATATTACAAATTTCATATTTCTAAGCACTTCAGTAACGCAAAAATCGCATTTTTAGAACGTTTTTTGCTCCTGCACCCCCTTTGGGGTAGTGGCACGGACATAAAATATAGCCTGTCTTGGAGCAAGCGTTGTCACCATCACTATGACACCATTTTTTAAAAATCGGTTTGGTATTTCATGAGATTGTGTAGAAACCACCATTTAGAACGTTTTTAAAACGCTTTTTGTGCATTTTCACCCTTTTTAAAATTTCGAATTGTTTAAGAACTGCTGTTTGAAATCCTTTATATCTAATAAGTAACTAATATTTCAAATTTCATGTTTCTAGGCCCTTCAGTAACGCATAAATCGCATTCTAGAACGTGTTTTGCTCCTGAATCCCCTTTGGGGTAGTTGGACCGACATAAAACATAGCCTATGTTAGAGCAAGGGTTGTCACCATCAATTTACAGCCATTATTTTTTAAATCTGTTTGGTATTTCCTGAGATTGTGTAGAAACCACCATTAGAACGTTTTATAGAACGCTTTTCGCTCATTTTCAACCTTTTTAAATTTCGAATTGTTTAAGAACCGTTCTTAGAAATTATTTATATCTAATAAGTAACTAATATTTCAAATTTCATGTTTCTAGGCCCTTCCGTAACACAAAAATCGCATTTTTAGAACGTTTTTTGCTCCTGCACCACCTTTGGGTTAGTGGCACCGACATAAAATATAGCGTATGTTGAAGCAAAGGTTGTCACCATCATTTTGACACCATTATTTTTTAAATCGGTTTGGTATTTCCTGAGATTGTGTAGAAACCACCATTTAGAACGTTTTTTAGTACGCTTTTTGTGCATTTTCACCCCTTTTAAATTTCGAATTGTTTAGAAAATGTTCTTAGACATCATTCATATGTTATAAGTGACTAATATTCCAAATATCATATTTCTAGGCCCTTCACTAACACAAAAATCGCATTTTTAGAACGTTTTTTCACCCTGCACCTCCTTTGGGGTTGTGACACCGACATAAAATATAGCCTATGTTCTAAGTTGGACCAACACCATAATTTTGATACAATTACCTTTGAAATCGGTTCGATAGTTCCAGAGATTACCTATAACAAACAAACAATTTTTACTTCTTTATAATATTAGTATATAGTACAGATTACATCACTTGAGGCAGCATAAATACAGGTAAATGCATTCGCAAAATACTTTAAATTAACATTCGCTAAATACGCATAAGATAATTCGGATATTCATATTAATTGTTTTATAAAATATGCAATTAAAAAAAATAACAATTTGCATCATGTGTGTCAACATAGCGAAAAGAATTCATGGATAAGCTATACCTGTTCCTGAAAATATCCAAAACTCGATCAAAACATATAAGTACAAACAGATTGGTTTTCAATACCGTAGTTCTTGAAAGCTATTCCCAGGCAGACGGAGTTTTTTAACCTCGGACCTAAAGGAAGCCCATAGCGTCTTTATAAAAGTCCGAAAGATAACGACATTTTTAACGTACCATTTTATACAAGCTGATTTTCAAATGTGTAATTGATCTTACTTATCAACTCACAGTCATCAGTTGTTACGACAATGATGGATGAGGCCATGGTAACCGAAAAAGGCCCCATTCAAACGGAAAAGCCTGGTAACCCGATTACAGAAGATAGTCGCCGCTATGTGATAATACAATTCAATCTTCCGTAAACTTTTAATATTTTTTAAACAGGGCACATTACCATATTTTCAGAGGCTGTGAAATCTGAACGGGGGTTGGTGGGCGTAGCTCGCAGGGGGCAGAACCCCCTAGTTCTGATATATTATTATGAGAATCTTATTTTAGTACCACCTTTTATTATATAAAAGAAACCATCTATCATACTAAACAAGTAGATAATGAAACGCATTCCAACACTATCAAAATACTCTTACGTAATTTCATTTTTCTCTTACGATGAAATGAAGTATCTAAATTAAAAGTTAAAAAAAAAAAAAGTAAAAGAAAACCACTTTCATCAACACATAGGAAATCTAAAATTTTATTTGTTTCGAAATCTGATAAAGCAACTTGAAGCGATTTTCTGAGAATTATTATCCATAGATGATAAAGTATACATATGCTTTATTTGAAAAATTATGAATTATTTTTAACCCCCCCCCCCTGCCCGCCGTATACTAATTCTGCCGGCCAGCAATTAAATTGTCATCTCTAATAAATAACGTTACGTTACATAAGCCATCTGTAAAATAAAGCAGATGTATCATTCTATGCTTAAAAAGGGATACTGGATCTACTGCAATTTTTTAAACTCCTAAGCATCGCACATTTTCAATTTTTATACCCTCATATAGAGGAAAAGGTACTTTTCAGTACAATCGATTTAAAAAATGCATCTCAATTCATTTTTAAGATATTATTATTATTATTATTATTTTGTAGTTTTTAACACCATTTCTTGAATTTTAGAAACAGAAGTACTCCAATTCTGTAAAAAGTAAAGGAAAAATAGTTGAAAAATGGTGGATGTACTAAATTTTGTACTCACTATAAAAATCGGAATTATGGGCGGATCGTCTTGAAACTCACGAAAACATTAAGATGATTAATATCTCGGCGGGGATTGCAAACGAGCAAAATCGGCCCAAGGGGATGAAAATGAGAAAGGTTAAAAATTTTGAATACCACCTTAAAATGATTCTGATAGAACCAGCTCTTAAAGAAAAATGACAAGAAAATTTAAAAATTTTTCGTTATAGCAGTTACCAACGATTAAAAAAAAACCCCAAAATTTCTTACCACAACAATTACTTTTCTATTGCAAGATTTCCACGTGAAAAATTAAAATGAAATAACTTGTTTGACGGATTTAAAAAAAATGTGAATGTTACATCATACCCTTTCTATAACGATATTTCTACATGATAAATTAAATAAAAAGTTTGACAAAAAAAAAAAAAAAAAAAAAAAAAAAAAAAAAAAATGTGACTATTACGTCATATTGGAAATATAACGGACGTCAGCAGGTGAATACGTAACTCCATGTGAGTTTGAAACATGGCAAAAACTCGATTATGAAAATATTCGCATATTTTAACATTTTGAGGTTCTCTGAATTTTGTTTTTTAAATGTATTCCATACACATACGTGTGTGTATGCGTGTATATTAGAAAAATGAAATTAAAAACTCGTCAAAAACGGCCAGATCAAATTGTTAAACTAAGTTCTTTAATCTTGAATTAGTTTTTGTTGGTGAAATCAGCACTTAACTTCGAAATCTACCCCGTCTGTTGGCAGCGCTGACAGAGATTTTTTTACCATACGACTAGTCTTTTGACATTAGCAATTTTTGCTTTTGGCACAATTTAAGGTAATAGAACAGTATATCAGCAATATCAATATTTAACTGCAGATATATTGGATATATAAATGTTCTCATATAAAACAGCTCTAACCACCAATATACCATAAAGCCTTAAAGATTGTTCGATTTATTTATTTATTTTTTTTATAATTGTATTTTGTCATAATAAACGCTAATAAGCATTTCTCACAAACTCATGAGCACAAAGGAGTGGTCACAACATACCAGCTTACAGGGTACGTAATTTAATTATTTCTAGTATGATTTAAATTTTTGAAATTAAAAAAAGTGGAAAACTACAGAAAAAGTCTTACGTTAATTCTATATGTAAATAATTCAGTCTATACCGTTCACATCGTTCAATAAAAGAAAATATATATATATATATATATATACCTACGATTAGAGTTCTGAATACGAAATTCTGAAACATGCAGAAATATTCAAATGGAGCAAATTCTAATGGAGCTTAGTTTCTTTTATATTGTACCAATAAACTGATCCTTTTAAAGTGCAAAATACACACAACACACTTCCTACTAACCAAATATATTTCCTTAGGTGAAAAAGAATTTTTCCATTCCACACCTTTTTGCCTACAACGCATTATGCAAAAAATCTGAAAGGATGATGCTTGCTGTTTCTGCTTTTATATTTTCCTATTGTGTCATATTCTGTCATATATACTTATTCAGAGCTGCAGAAAATATATAAAATGTATTTTTTTTTTTTTACAAATCATTTAATGGCAAGAATCATTTTAAAGAACTGCTACGAAATGTAATGTTAATCGTTAGATTACAATGAATTAATATTAAACTATGCTTACACAATATGATTGTCCCGTAAAAAGTAGAGTAACCTAGTAAAGACAATTTTATGAAATGATTTTGAAGATTTTTTGATACAAGTTCTCGGAATTATAAAAGAAATTAAAACTGGACATCGCTTATTCTCCCCCCGACCCCCGACCCCCCCCCCCCCCCCCCCCAAAAAAAAAATGATTCGACGTTTAATTTAACTGAATTAAGTTATGAAAGACAAAATATGTACTGGCACAAAAATATGAATGAAACAAGACTGGAATTGCCAGGAAGATTAAAAACAACTAAGAAAAATTATGCGTACAGCATAGATTATGAAACAATTTCCAACACTCCCTGAAAGCTTTAACGAAACTTCGTTACTTATGGAAATAAGGTAAATAAGATAACTAAGTAAACATTTAAAAATCTGATTTCAGTAGTTACCGCCCATAGCTAAATATGTATTCCAATTCTTTTGAACAGCCCTGTGTTCGATCTGTATGTTGATATATATACTATATAATGGGAAAATTTAGTTTATCAATAAAATGCATAACAGGTTGAAATTCATCTTTCAGCAATTTATACTAATAGATGGAAACATACTTGAATACTTTCGTATAACCCTGTAGTTTACCTAGTACCTTTATTACATGCCGCTATTTAGCTAAAATTTAATTCAAACTAAAACACGCTTAAAACTACTGAAATTACATTTCCAGAAATTATCACCCATAGACGGCCATGAATCCAAATCTTTGCGTGGCCCTGTATATCATTTTATCTATATTCTACAAATATTTCTTAGTACACTAAATTCAGTTCAGCGTAAAAATGCATAACTCCTTTAAAACCCACCTTTAAGCAATTTATGCTCATACCCTGTACACTTTACGAATTTCTTTCTGTAGCTCTTTATATGAACTATAGCATTTATACGCAATTTATTGTATGCATAAATATAGTGAACAAGTAGGTAAGTGTGATCACAGATCGCACAGAGGGTATCGTTTAATATTCCTTTCTAAACACTTTATCCTTTAGAAAAATCTGTTAGTTCCACCGGAGAGCTAATGGCCGGGTGTAAACAATAGAGAATTAGAGCCCGGGGGAGTAAATAATATAAGACTATTTGAAAATTTTATGATTTTCCATGTGGTCTGAGGTATTCAGCTATACGTATGCAAAAATTCATGTCTCCAACTTAATTAGGGCTCTCTTAGAAAGAATTGCTTAAAATACATATGTGGTAGCTCAAAAGGTTAAACGTAAGACTTTTTCAAGATTTTATGATTTGTCGCCTGGGCTCAGGTGTTCTGCTATAAGTATGCAAAATTTCAAATCTCCAATTTAATGAAGGGCTCAGTTAGAAAGAATTGCTTAAAATACGCATGTGGGAGCCCAAAGGGTTAATGTATGATTTTTTCAAAATTTTATGATTTGTCGTACGATATGTGGTGTTCAGCTATAATGCAAAATTTCACGCCTCCAACCTAAATACGGAACCACTTAGAAAGAATTGTTTACAATACACATGTGGGAGCTCAAACGGTTAAATGTACGGCTTTTTTAAAATTTTATGGTTTGTCATTTGATGCGATGTGTTCAGCTATAAGTAAGCAAAATTTCACGCCTCCAACCTAATTAGGGACTCACTTAGAAAGAATTGTTTAAAATAGACATGTTGGAGCCGAAAGGGTTAAATGTAGGATTTTTTTCAAAACTTTATGATTTGTTATTTGATGTGAGGTGTTCAGCTATAAGTATGCCAAATTTAACGCCTCCAACCCAATTAGGGGATAACTTAGAAAGGATTGTTCAAAATACACATGTGGGAGCCCAAATGGTTAAATATACGATTTTTTCAAACTTTTATGATTTGTTGTAGATGTGTGGTGTTCAGCTATAAGTATACAAAATTGCAAGTCTCCAACATGTATAGTTTCTGAGAACGGGCTCTGTGACAGACGGACAGACAGAGAGACAGACAGAGGAGCGAGACGAATAGGGTTTCGTCATATGAACGAAACCCTAAAAAAGTGCATATCATAATTAAAGATGCATGTCGAGCGATCATTACTAATATACAGTAATTCGGATACAATATAGTATCTGAAATCTTTTCAAATGCACCGCAAACAATTTCCCCTATACCATTATGAACAGAATTCTTTTGTGTAGCCCTGTAAATGAACAATAACTATTCTTTGGACCGCATATTCAACAGAATGCATATTTCAGTGGTCTTCATAAATTATCAATTTTACTTTATATTATTTTTAAAAATTTATTAAATTATTAAATTATTAAATTTAATTATTAAATTAAAAAAATAAATTTAATAAAATTTATTAAATTATTTTTTTATTATGTTTAAAATAGTGTAACACCATTAAAAATCATTTGAAACGATTTTCTCCCATTGGCCGTAATTTGACTGTCACTGTAAGTGAACTAAACATGCTACAAACTTCATTTGCAATAGGGATCGTGCTACGATAGAGGTTACTATCATCCAAAAATTTCAGAACGATCCGAGCATATATACGAGAGTTAGAGCATGGACAGGCGACAGACAAACCGAAGTGCCCACTTTTCAACTTTGTTGGAAAGTGTTAAAAAAATGAACTAAATTACACAGTTAACAATTGGCATCCGGTAATAAAATTTTCGATTATCTTTTTTTTTTTTACTGGTTGTGATCAGAAATTAAGACGAAGGAAATTACAATAAAACATGCATTTTTAAGACCGCGTTGAAGTCACATTATTTTATCAGTTCGAATAATTTATCATAGTGATGGAATTTTTTAGTACTTGAGAATATAATTTGATCTTCTTTAAATTAATTGCCCTGCTCCACTTCTAGTCATTTATTACTGATTTTTAAAAAGTAGTTTTTATTACTAATTATGTCTAATTTTAGTCCGCCACAACTTTTAGATGGTGACTTTATGATGAAATGATGAATTATTGTTTGATTGATGGAAATAACAATGTAACATATTGGAAGTTTACAAAAACTATCTTCTTAGAATATGTTTCGAAACTAAAAATCTCACATTAATAAAAGAAGAGATATGTTTTAGCAGTTCCCTTAAATCTGAAATTTAATAAAATAACAATACATATTTAATTACCTGTGTGATAAAACGGTATTAATTTCTTAACAATATTGTATTTATCATTGTTTGTCTAGTTTTAATAGTAAAAGTTTTGATTATGATTTGTATACTATTTAGTTGTAAAAAATAATTTTGATGGATTTTTTTAAAAATATTTTTACTTAACATATTTAAGCATATTTTAAATATTGATCATAAAATGTAACGAAGAACACTTTTTTGCACAAAATAAACGTAACAATAAAAAAATTTGGGGTTTTTAAGTTTTATTATCTTATCTTTTCTAGTATTAAAAGAATTTTCCATGAACAAAAATTTCTTGATCTGCTTTATATATCAATTCAATCAGTCAGAAATATTTTTTAGCTTTCATTGCTTCGATTTTTAATTTGGTATTTACTTTATCAAGAAAGGAAAGAAAAAGTTTAAGAGACAAAAATTCTTATGCGCCATATAAATTCACTTTTTATACATTTATCCTTTTATACAATATATTCGACGTCATTTTCACACATGGGTGTGAAGTATACCTGAATGTGATATCGCAAATCACATTTGAAGCAATAGATTTTTGTTAAGGTAAGCCATTGTAAAAAATTCTCATTATATTTCTTTTTTATAATATACTAGCGCGGCACCCCTCGCTTTTCTCGAATAACAGTGGAAATATGCCAGTGATATTCGTATGTCTAATTTTTATTTCAAAAAATTATACTTTTCGTAATGATTCAAAAATTACTATTTAAAATACAGTTTAACTAAACCTCATTATTACACTACAATAGGCAGAAATGAGACTTTAATTAATAAAAAGAACTAAAACAAAACAAATGATAATTTAGAAAATAAATGAAGCTTTTATGCTCATTTCATACGCTCATTTCAGTATTCATTTGAAGTTTTGAATAAACCGTTCTTAGTACGCATTTACATCTAAAAAGTAACCATCGTCTCAAATGCCAAGCTTCTTGTCTATCGGTCTACCACCTCTCTGGTAGCAGTGGCACTAACATAAAATGCCTATGTTGAAACACAGACTGTCACCATTAATTTGGCAACATAAATTTTGAAATCGGTTAGGCATTTCCTAATATTCCTTTGAAATGGTAATTCAGAAAGTTTTTAAAGGCTTTTTTTAGAAAATTTGTTGTTCCTCCTGCCAACCCGATGTAGTAGTGGCGCTGGTATAAAATATAACGTCTGTGGAATTAGAGACTATCACCATTGATTCCCAACCATTGCTTTTGTAATCGGTTTACTATTTTCTGAGATTGCATATAAATCGTAATTTAGGACTTTTTTTGTACACTTTTTGCCCCTTTCCTTCGTTTCACATCTTTTAAATTTCGAATTTATTTTCGACAGTTCTTAGAGGACATTTATATGTTATAAGTAACAACCATGTCATGTTTAAAGTTTCTAGCCTCTTCAGTATCACAGAAATCACAATTTAGAACCTTTTTTGCTCCTGCAAATTCCAAGTGACACCAAGATGCAATAGAGCCTATGAAGCAAAGGCTGTCATGATCAATTTACAATCACTACTTTTGAAATTGGTTTTCTACTTTCTGAGTTTGCATGGAAATCGTTATTTAGAACGTTTTTAGAACGCTTTTCGCTCATTATCACCCTTCGTAAATTTTGATTTTTTTAAGAAATGTTCTTAAAGATAATTTGTGTCTTATAAATAATACGTCCAAACTTCATATTTCTAGGCCCTTCAGTAGCGCAAAAATCGCATTTTTAGAACGTTTTTTTGCTCCTGAACCGCCTTTGCGGCAGTGGCACCGACAACCGACATGACATATAGCCTATATTGGAGCAAGGGCTGTCTCCGTCATTTTGATACTATTATTTTTTTTTAAATCGGTTCGTTACTTCCTGAGATTGTGTAGAAATCTCCATTTACAGCGTTTTTTAGAATGCTTTTTACGCATTTTCATCCCTTTTAAATTTCAAATGTTTTAATAAATATTCTTAGAGATCATTTATATCTTATAAGTAACTACCATTCAAAATTTCATGTTTCTAAGCCCTTCAGTAACACAAAAATTGCATTTATAGACTTTTTTGCTGCTACACCCCCTTTGGGGTAGTGGAACCGAGAAAAAAATATAGCCTATGTTGGAGAAAGGGCTGTCACCATCAATTTGACACAATTACTTTTTAAATCGATTCGATACTTCTTGAAAATGATTAGAAATCGCCATTTAGAACACTTTTTAGAACGTTTTTTGCGCATTTTCACCCACTTTAAATTTCGAACATTTTAAGAAATGTTCTTAGAGATTATTTACATTTTATACGTATCTACAATTCCAAATTTCATGTTTTTAGGACATTCAATAACACAAAAATCGCATTTTTAGAACTTTTTTGCTCCTGCACCCCATTTGGGTTAGTGGAACGGATATAAGATATAGCCTACGTTCTAAGTGGGACTAACACAATTATTTTGAAATCGGTTCGGTAGCTCCAGAGCAAAAGCACAAACAAACCATTTTTACTTCTTAATAATATTAGTATAGATATAGATTACCATGGAGTTGTTATTTCTAAAGCAATGTATGGCAAATAGGAGTGCGTACATACTTTGCATTTGTATAAGAGAAAGATATACATAGGGGAGATTCTCAAAAGGTGGATCATTAAACGTTAACTATATGTAATTTTTAAAATTTTCAAATTTAAGGCCAAATTTTTTTAATAGTATAGTATTTTATATATAAATATAACGTATAAATATTTTAATAGTATGTCTACAAAATTATACACTAACATTAAAAGACAGCAACTATTCTGGAAAATTAATGATTAAAGCATTTAATTAGCAGTTGTGTACGTTACAAATTTTGGATATTTGCAGATTTTGGACTTAAAGATTTTGGACGTTGCTCTTAGTATTTAAAAAATTCTTAAGACTAAGAATGTAGTAAATGTGTCTTTATACATATATATATGTAGAATTAACTTTTTGTTATCCAGTAATATTAATAATAAAATCAAATGCTTTGTTACGAACGTTACTTTCGGACATAACAAAATACAGATAATGCTTTATAGAAAAGTCCTTCTATCTTCAAAAAAGCAATAAATCAGCCTGCAATCTCTTAACGAAATTATCAAAAAATCATTCGTTTCTTTTATGCATTCGTTGTTTACCATTAGAACCACCTGGAAAAAAGTTAAAGCTCTTTTTCTTGGTGGTACATTGGAGCAGTTAACGTTATGAATGTCCGAAATTGGCTTCTTTAGCATAAAATAATAAAATTTTAAGGTATTTATACAAAGCTTTTACAATAAATTATGTCATTTTCTATCTCTGAAAAGAATTAAAAACTCAGTGTAAAAAAAAAAAAATAAATAAAAAAAAAAAAAAATAAATAAAAAAAGTCAATGATAATTAAAGTTATGTTTGAAAGGCTTAAAGTTATGACTTGTGTCCAGTGCCCACCTTTTAAGAATCGGCCATAGTTAAATAGTATCCTTGAAAGTCAAAAAGAACAATTTAATAAGACGTGAAAAAGGGTAACATTCAAGCAGGATGAGTGCAAAATGTCATGAATAAAAGTTTTTTCTCCAAATAAAGTTAGGTTAAAAACAGATTTTTTGTGTATAAAATAAAACGAAACACATTTCATTGAAAGAAGAAGAAAGACATATATAGCAAAATAACATCCATTAAAGTCAAAAAGAGCTTTTTAATGAAACCTGAAAATAGTGTTATATTCAGACAAGATGAGTATAAAATGTCACGAATAAAACAAAATTAGTTATTAAAAAAATAGTTTTTTCGTGTTTTTAATCTATCTAAATACATCTCAAGGAAGTAAGAAGAAATAAATATATAATTAAATCCCATCCATGAAAGTCGAAACAATCTTTTTAATAAAACCGGAAAAAAAAAGTTAATATCCAGGCAGGATGGGTGCAAAATGTCCAGAATAAAAGTTTTTTTTTTCCAAAAGAGACAGATTATAAACAGATTTTTCTTGTATGTAATGAAACTAAATACATTTCACGGAATAAAGCATTATATGTGAATTTGTTATACAGTAAAATCTTGTTACAACGAGTTACTAGGGAGCACTGATTAAATTTGCTACACTGAAAAATTAGCCGGGAATGTTTTTTTTTATAATGGAATTCTGGAAGAGGATTTTTTTGAACAATCCAAATAACATTCATTAAACTAGAAAATTCTTTAAAGTGAAATTCATTGTAATGAGAGTTTAATTTAAATGTGTATAAGAAAGGAAAAGTTCTTCCTTGTTATTCTATTCAATATAAACAGATAATTATACAAGTTGAAACAATTTTTTTTCTTACTAAACAAAAACTAATAATTACAGTCGGACCTCGTTATCCCGACACCCGGTTTTCACGTCACTCCGCTTATCACGTCAGTTTTTCAAAGTCCCGATTTTCTGTATATGATTTTAGAGTAAATAAAATCCGGATTTCACGTCATTGTATAGCTTTCAACTCCGGATATCCCGATGGTTTAGGAAAATTGTCCATTTTTCATAATCCATCTTATAAGCACGGAAATTAAGCGGTAAGAAATGTCTTAGGCAACCTTTTTACAAAAGTGTCTAAAATACCCATTGAGATAAATGAGAAATTTTACTTCAATCCTTTATCTGAATAAATAAATCTAAATACTATGAATGACCCACTTAAGTTCCTGACAGACATATCAGTCTGCTCGTGGTCTTTTTGTTCTGGTCAGGCAGCGCTTTCTTGTGGTTACACGGCGTTTTTCATCCGACTAAAACCGAAGCATTGCATTTCATTGAAACGATCAGGAATTATCCAACATCCATTTCTGAAACAACGAATATTGATTACAATTCATTGTAGGAAACACATCTAGGGATAAGGGAACCTTAATTCATGAATATTTCATGTAACAATAAGAAAACAAGTCACCATAAATCTGATTTTTAATCTTTTAAAATTTGTTTTTGTGTTTATTTTGTTTAATAATAATGTTTTATTGCTTAAAACCGCCAGAACAGTTATGAATTTCAAACTGTCGTAAATTACTTAAAAATACAGCCTTTTATAAACATTTTTCTCCAACTCCGGTTACCGCGACACCACGCTTATGACGTAACTTTTTTCTGGTCCTTAGAGTGTCGGGATAACGAGGTTCGACTGTATATATTATGTTGAATATATCATTTTAGAATTATTAATATAATGTGGCAAAAGCTTTATATCGAAATAATTTACACAGGTTTTTCTCTAGGATATTTTATAACTGTTTCAAGATGTTTAAAGTTGAAATTTTTGCACCTTAAGCAGTATTGTCGAGAGATATTACTTTTAATCAGGGTTTAATTTCGAACAAAAAAAGTACCGAAGCCCTAATATCCTGCAGTACTAAAACCATGGCGTGCATTTTTTAAAAACAGAGAAGTACGGGAGTTGAGCTCCGGTAGGCTCCGACGCAAATTAAGCCCTACTTTTAATTTGCATTTTTAAAAATTTTACATCTAAAAAGACAGTTTATTTGTAGTACAGAACTCTATATTTCGAAAGTAACCGTCAGAAAACGTATTCACACTCCAAATTCATAATAGCATCTAAAAAATCCCTGCCGGCCCGGCCTACAGGCAGAGGTAGATTTCGAAGTCAAATATACTAATTTCACAAACAAAAACTAAATCATGATTAGAAATAAATCCACTTTAACAATTTTATTTGACCGCTTTTGACGAGTTTTTATTTCATTTTTATATAATAGCTGGTTTTATAAGAATCATGTTAGGGCGGTATTCAAAAAAATACTTTTCCATGCTCAACAACTCGAAATTTTCTGGCATAATTCCAGATTCATTTTTAATAAAAAAAAATATATATATATATATATGAAACTTGCTGACGTGATTTTTAAAGAGATTTATAAGCGACCTGTGTTTTTATTTTTTGTTCAATTAATTAAAACTTGATGTATAAACAATTATTTTCTCAGAAGAACAATATTTTTCGTTTCTAACACAATCGCTTCGGGAAATTCCGTTCAAAATGCCCACTTTGACATCCTTTTTTGAAATATATTCTGCCTCTATCAAAAACTCGATCATTACGGTACATTATATAGTTTCTGAATAAGCGAATCTACCAATTAAATGCGTTTGAAATCAAAAATGAATTTAAAAATGAGTCAGAAAATAAGCAGTTTGGATTTGAGTGACAATGATTTTTCCAACACAATCCGCTTCGGTAATTTCGGTTCAAAGTGCCCTTTTTAACAGCATTTTAAAAAATATATTCTGCCTCTATCAAACAATTGACCATTACGGTACTTTATATAGTTTCTGAGTAAGAAAACGTACCAATTGGAAGCCTTTGAGAGCAAAAATGAATTGTAAAATGAGTCAGAAAATAAGCAGTTTGGATTTGAATACACCCTTACTAAGATGATTTTTTTTCGTCAACCGCTATGTATTTTTAATTTGTTTTGCTGTAAGAATTGGTCCTATCCAAAAATTGCCTATATAGGTGTTGTGTACAATAATAAGAAGATATATGATAAATTCATGGGAATTTTAAATCTTTTGAATTGACGGAGTTATGGATTTTTTTCTTCTTCAAACCCCCTTTTTGTTTTCGTTTTTAATTTTTTTTTGCGGTACGAATTGGTCCTATCAAAAACTTCTGAATATAAAAGTTGTAGATAATGTTAAGGAGATTTATAATAAAATTAATTGAATTTGATATCTTGAGAATTGAGGAAGTTATGATTTTTTTTCTCTCAAAAACCCTATTTTTGCGCCCCTTGAGCCCATTTTTAACTTTATCAAAAGTCTCTAATACAAAAATTTTTGGACCTATTTTTAGAAGTAATAAAAACTTTAAACTGATTTGATATGTACAAAAATTAAGAAGTTATGGGGGAGTTTCTGTTTTCACAAAACCCCTCCCTATTTCCATCCCCTTGGTCCGATTTTGCCCATTAACGAACTTGACCGAGATTTTATGGCCATTGATTTTATGTATCAGTTTGGAAGAGATTGGTGCAGAATTACGAAAGTTATCGTGTCCAGAAGAAAGTGATATATATAGATAGATAGATAGATAGATAGATAGATATATAAAGTTTTTTACTGAGGGTGGTTTTGGGTTCTAGGGGTCATGATCGGTGTAAATCTGCAAACATTTTTCAGAAATTCCAACATAGGAACGATCCCAATAGGTAGTATTTCATACGAAATCTACCTAAAAGGTACTTTGATCTGTAGTACTGACATTAAAAAACACGCAATCCATTTTATATTCTGACAAACACTTTCGCAAGAAGAAAATTGGCTATGATACAAATGACAAGAAAGTGACAATATTAAATTGATACTAATAGGCATATGTCTAAGATTTTCAAGAAATCTGAGAAAGGGTATTTTGGGTGTTTTGTATAGTTTCCACGGGATACGCTTTCATATCAGAGTCAATTTGTCCATTTGAAGTAATGGGCTAAAGACAGAAGAACGTTTCAGAGTTTAAGAAATTATTATTTTTTAATAACTTCATGTCCGAAACCCCACAAGATAATTAAATTTCCTCTACGTTAAAATCATGTATAGAAAATATTTAAAACAATTTTACATACACGATTTTTTTAAAAGCAAAGCCTCACTTTTTAAGAATCAGCTGATTGCGATCTGCATCATGTTTAGCAAAAAAAATGTAGCTATATTGAGATTGTAAAAATTATTTACGGTGTTTATAAATATATTATTACAGGGAAACCAAGCAAGTATAGCTGCATAGAAGGCACGTATTTCGCTATAAAATCGTTAATTTTCAAAAATAAGACAAGCATCGAAGGCACGCATTTCGCTATAAAATCGTTAATTTTCAAAAATAAGACAAGAAACTTAATTTCAAAAAGATGCAGTCAGCACAGATAGACAAGGGATAGTGCATGTCGCGAAATCTGGAAATTTCTATTTCCGATCATATAGTGTAAAAAGCGTTTTGTATTCAGGAAGCGTGTGTTTGAGCATGTATGTGACCACAATAATTCCTAAACGTTACTTGTGGCTGAGCTACCATTTAGAGAATATCTTACAGACCACTATCGCAAAATTATATAGATTGTCGTAAAATTAGGCCGACGGATTGGATGTTTATTTCAATTTTAAAACATTTCAAATCAATTTGCGACCGCTTCAGTTGGTAAAATCATCAAGAAAATATGATGTATCAGTATTACTGATATATATTGTGGTGATGATGTCAAGCATGATGACGTATAGTAAACATCTACAGTTCCAAAATGGGCGGCCCAGCGTTCAAATCCACCCGATTTTACAATGTCCGAAAATTATAAGAAATCCAAATTTCGTGTGGAGTCACTCCAGGATTTTATTTTAGCGTTACTGGCTGAAGACAATAATTGCTCATACGTATGCTGCTTATGCTTTTTTTATAGATAGGATAATTCTATGATAGATCGCCATAGAGGAGAGATGGTCATTCTAAATATTTCCAACACTTCATCGTAGATTGTAGCATAAATTTTATTCATAAGAAATGGTTCCACGAGTTCATTCATTGCGACGTGCAGCTGCGCTTTTCGATTTAAAAAAAAGTGTAATTTTAATGTTTATTTTAGTTAGTGGTTGAATATTTTTGTTGATTTAGGTATCTGAATGTTTTGCAGAACGTACGTTAAATTTCTTTTTTACTATGTGGGCTTTTAAGGCACGTATATAATCCAATCTTTGCTTTCAAGCCTAAAACAAAGACTTACAATGGCGGAATGACCCTTTAAATTGGGTAGCCGTCTGTCTTCCAATTTCAGGATAGATCTCCACATCAAATCGAGGAGGATGACCACTTTAAAACCATATTTCAAAATTACACTGAGTGAGGATTTTAAGGGGACACTGGACCTTTAATCTTTTAAAAAATCTGTTTTCAGATTTTGTTTTATTCTGAATTTTTAAAAGGTTCTCAACAATATGCAAAAAAAAATAAATAAATAAATAAAATTCAAAAATCTGCATTATTTCTTGAGCTGTAGTTCGTCTCAAAAGTATATGGACAAGCGATGTTTTTTAATAGCAGCCAAAAAAAATGAAGCCATAATCGCGAAAAAAAATATAAGAAGAATATGGAATTATAATATATGTTAATTAAAACTACAACATGCAGTATAGTTTTTACAGAATTTTCGTAAAAAAATAAAAATAAAATAAAATAAAATTCAAAATAAGCTGTCCCAAAAATAAATGGACAATGAAGCGAATTGATTTTATTACCACCGTATCAAAAAAATTTCCATTTTCTGCGTTCTGTATATGTGAAGTAACCACTTCGAAATATAAAATCCCTGCTCGTTCTTCAATTGTCGAATACTGGGGAAATGCCTCGCAACATTCAAATTCTCTGCTGCTGATATAGCTAAAATTTGATGTTTAAAGGCTCAAAATGTTAAAATTTCTGATATTGCTAAACAAATGAAGAGTAGCAGATCCGGAATTTATGAAATTTTATCAAAAAGTGACAATGTTATAGCAAAACAACGTTCAGATCGGCCACGAACAACATCCCTAAGACAAGACAGAGAGGTTTTGCGGGCGGTTTCAATCCAATAAAGTCTGTTCGTGCAATTTTTAAGACTTTTACGAGATCTACTGTTCACCGTTGCATACAGGCAAAGAAAATAAAATTCATGAATATCGCAGAATGTGTCGGACACCCATGATGAAAGAGCAACATAGAAATGCACGCATTCTTTGAAATAAAAAACACATGACTTGGGAAGATTAATTGTTAAGTGTTTCTTCAGTGACGAAAATAAAATCAATTTGGATGGCCCTGATGTTTGGGCATACTATCGGCATGATCTGCGACGGAATCTCGCTAGCTCTTTAGTCGACAACAAGGAGGGGATTCTCTCATTGTGTGGTGCGACGACAAGGAGGGGATTCTCTCATGATTTGTTTCAATGCAACAGCAGATATTACTTTTCTTTATGGTCGGCAGTGCTCTGAGTATTATTAAAATGCTCTAAAAAGCAATCTACTTCCATTTGGAAACATTTTTGGAAGGAAACACTGAAAATTCCAAGAGGACAATGCGTCGATTCACACCTTCTACTCAACAACAGCTTAGTTTACACAGAGTCAAGTGACTGTTATAGACTCGCCAGCCATCGGCCCAGACGTAAATCCAATTACAAACCTTTGAGGAGTACTTGCACGAGATGTGTATGCTCATGGTCGTCAATTTTCTACTATTCAGGAATTAAAGCAATAAGTACAGTAGAATTGGTTCGCTTTACAGCCACAAATTCTCCAAACACTAGTTTGAAGCATGCTTGCTAAGATTTTCACGATAATTCAAAGGAACGGATTCAAAATTTGAATGTAAATACAAAATACTCGAAAAGTCCATATATTTTTCATACAGCCTATTTTTATTTTTTTTTACAAAAAATCTGTAAACCTTATACTGTATTTCTTTGTTCTCATAAAATTGCATTATGATTCCATATGCTTATTATTTTTTTCATGATTATGGCTTCATTTTTTGAACAGTTATTTCAAACAATCGCATGTCATATACTTTTGAGACGCACTGTATAATCATTTATAGACGGTGAGTGCAACTAAAAGGTCATTGATACTGAAGCTTAACCCTTCACTGCACGATTTTTTCTATCTTTATGAAAAAAATTTATTTGACATCTATATATCGGCCTAAAATGGGAAAAATAGTAAAAAAAATTAAATTTTAAATTTTCAGCTATTGTTAATGTTATATTAATGCATAAATGTTATATTTTATGGTGTGGACCATACATAAAAAATTACGATTTCTTTAAATATTATATTGCTATATTATGCATATAAATGGGCTTAAATTAATCAATTTTATCTGTCTACCACTCTGCATCTTCTTTTATATTAATATTTTTAAATATTCAGTAAAAATAATGAAATCAAATTTTACCGTTAATAGCTTGATTAAAATTTCTTTTGTTTCCGAAGAACAAATTCTAATTTGTTGTCTAGTGTACACATCTAATATGGACAAAATAAGTATTATTCTATACTTTGGATTGTTCCTGATCAAAGACAGCCATCATGCTCGTTAAATTCATGGCACACAATTAATAACGTAATTTTTTTAGGTGTGTATCAGATATGGCACGCGGTGCAGTGAAGGGTTAAAACGTGTTTTCACTTATTAGTAAATTTGGAGTTTGCGTGCACGGTTATTTTCAAACTATATAAGCTACAGTTTTAAAAATTAGGAAAATATGCGATTCTTTATAGTCTTCATTTTAAAACCGAAAAATTTTACATATTTTGGTTATTTATTGTTTTCTACTTAAAAAAATTTTGAAACATTTTTTGAAAATTTTGTATTTGTCTTTTTTCAGCAAAAATTAAATTTTAAACAAAACTATTTCTATGTATTTTGGTTTTAATTTAGAAGTAGGTGTGTTATGATTCTATTTTGTTCAAAATAGTTTTCTATATGAATAATTTAGAGTTTTATCATGCGCTCAGTAATTAATGATTTTAATTCACACATTAGTGAGAAACTAATTTAAGAATAGAAATATTTAAACTTAAAATGTAAATATTAATTTTCTATATACAACATTTATTTTCCTGATTAATATAGCTAAGAATACATACTTTAGGCAGAAATGGGAAAAAAAGATCTTAGTTGCATATTATTTGTGTTTTGGTACTTTGAAAAACGCGATGTTTCTTATCGTTTCGACAAACTCAGTTGTCCTGCACCCCTTAAATAAATATAATTATATTTAAAATAATTATATAACGTTTGTGTTTACAGTTATATTAATTTATATAAATGTTTAAATTTTAAATAATATTAATATTTCAATAATAATAATATAAATGGCCTAGCGATGTTTTATTTTTCAGAGAATATTGAAAATATTGAAAAACGTCGGAAACTTCCATTCCGGAAACAGATAAATTTGATAAATTAACATAAAACCGTGAAAAGTCTAAAATTAACGTGAGAGAAAAAAATAAAAACATCCCACTTCCAGCAGCGAAGAAGATGAAATACATTCGAAGTTATCAGATTCTGCAGATTCCGTGGGAATATAACTGGATGAATAATCGCGGTATTGGTTGTGGAGAAGAATATATTACAACAACTAAAACGGATGACTGGATACAATGCATAAGGTTCCTGAAGTGGTTCTATGAAACATGTACAAACTATCAAGACCTTTGCCAAAAATGTGGTAAAATTTTACAAAAAGTGTATAATTGAAATTGTACTTCAATATTTGTTTATTTGAATTTTATTCAATCATTTTCCGTGATATAATTGCATCTTTACAAACTGCTATATGTTTTTCATGATTAACTATACGAAATGTTTTATTTTTTGCTGTTTTAATTTAATTTTTACTTTCTTTTATTGGATGGTCATCTCTCCTCAGCTTGAAACTGAGATGGTCATCTGCCATTTTAATTTCAATTTTGTTTCCCACTTTTTGTTCTTAATGTTTAATTATTTTTTGGCCAAAATATGTATAAAAATTTTAAATATGCATAAATATTTCTTGTATTTGCATTTAAAGAATTTTTATTTAAATCTTTAAAAACTATGACCATCTATCCTACAGTGCCATAGTTATATTTAACCCTCTAAATTCAACTCTGTAAAGTCCAACCTACATGTATTTATATATTTTTTCTTCTAAACGAAACAAATTATTTCTCATATCCAATACGAGAATTGTTTTAATTTTAGTTTTATTTTTTTTAACAGAAAAAAAATGTAATCATGAAATTAACAAGAATTAAAAACCTAGCAATCGGCATAGATTATGAAATACTTTCCACCACTGACACATTATTATTTAGAAATTCTAACTTTCCGTACATTGAAGTGAGTTATATAAGTAAACAATTTAAAAACTCATTGCGCTGTAAAAATTCATTTTCTGCTAGAAATTCAATATCCGGTAACAGGTTCGTAATCTTTCGTGCATCCCGAAAAACTCGATAATATACACTAAATTATTCTTCATTAAAAAAAAATAATAATTCCCGTACTCCTAGAAAATATGTTTTATCCGTGAATGTTTTCAAAAAGTCTGATAAAGATGGAGAAATTCCGTTCTTTCCTAGCACGCATGCGCTCTGTTAATTGAAAATCTAAATTTATTTAAAAAGGAAAAACAAAAAAATTATATAAATTAAGACTTATAATTTAGTTAACCCTGGGGAAGTCGCGCATAAACAGGGTATGAACGGTTTTCGGTTTCTCACCAATAAGTGCAAATAATAATCATCACCTTATTTAATAGGAGACAATTGTTTCAAATTATGCAATAAAGTAAGTTGAAGGTTACTCTTCGAAAAAAAGTGGTGACAATCGTAAAAGCCGTACATACCCGGGGTATGTCATACCCCATACGATTCCTCCCGGGTTAAAAATGAGAAAATGTTTTCTTATTTAAAAATAAATAGAAATTACTTTTCTCATTCAATGAAAAAAAAATCACAATTCATTTCCTAAAAGATGAATAATGTGAAAAAAGTTTAATAAAAGAATTTATAAAGTTGATTAAAAAATTTTTTGCATTTAAAATATATTTTAAATAAGCACATTTAATTTAAATATTAAATGAGAAAAATCAATTTTACTCAAAAAAGTTAATCTTATCGAATCAAAATATAATATTCATATTTTACTTTTAGCAATCTACTTAAAAATATTGATATTTCATATTTTTTTACTATTTTAATAGTGAAGTATTAAAACCCCAGGCACAATCCGGCTTAGATGCCTTATGTTCCCTCAGCCGTTGTTTTGAATTGTTTGGCGATTTTTGGTTGACGTGTTGGCGGTGTTTATGGATGTGGCAACCTCGATATGTGGAACCCCGTGTGACGCTTGTGTTCTGACGTGTTGTGTTCTGGCAACCCGTGAGAAGTGGTGGATTTTGTGGATGTATTTTGATATCGTGATGTATCGTTCTGTCTTTTTATTTTTATGTTAAATTTATTGGATGCATATGACTGACTATGGTTTCTGTAATCCGTTTAAATGCTTTTGCTGAAGTAATTAAGTAATATGAGGAAATTTTGACAAGAAAAGTAGGTTTGTTTATAGTGTGACAATGCGTATTCATAAGCCTATTTTGGAAAATGACGGGAATGTTGTGAGAGAGATTTCGTCCTGGAGCTTTCAAGAAAGCAGATGTCTGTTAAGGTATGTTGTTAATTTTATGTATATTTTGCTGCTTTAAGATTTTTGAACATTTTGAGATTGCTAGAAAGCGAAAACTTCTTAATTTTGAGAATGCCACAACGCGAGAAGTGCTGAATGCAGTGACTTTTTGTTTGGTTAATGTGCGCGAAGCGCTCATACAAGATTACTGATTGCCACTTTAGCGAGTTTCTTTTTTTATGTATATTTTGCTGCTTTAAGAGTTTTTTACATTTTGAGATTGCTAGAAAGCGAGAACTGCTGAATTTTGAGAATGCTACACCGCGAGAAGTGCTGAATGCAGTGATGTTGTTTTTTGGTCAATGTGCGCGAAACGCTCATACAAGATTACTGATTGCCACTTTAGCGAATTTTGTTTATTATTTACATTTTATTTTAGTTAAGCGGAACATGCGTATAAACCGGTGCTTGGCGACATTTACTACTTGACGGAAAAGGGGTTTTCACGCCAAGAAAAATTCCAAGATGGCGGCCGTGGGAACTTATGACATCTGTTCCCACAATCCCATTAAAGACGAAATCTTCCCGAAATTAACTTCAAAATTCGAAGTTTTTTAAAGAAATTAATCAAAACATGCTCATAGGAAGCTAAGATATTTACTTCAAAGCATAACACTTCGGTGCAACTGTAGCGCGGTCGTTAGCGTACACGTCTCGTAACGCTGTGATGGCTGGTTCGATTCCAACGTCCGCAATGTTTTTTTCAAGACTTTCTGCAACTGACGGATATTTTATCTCCCGTAACGGAGAAAAGGTTAACGGTTATTCGTCAATTAACGGAAAATTCTTGGCAGCAGAGCTGATAGTATAATTTTCGTGAATTGAATACGTACTTCTGAGAGTGTATGCTATCTAAATATTTTCTTCAGATCGCTTTTCAACTGTGTTAGAAAGTTTTTAAAACGATGTGAAAAGTGAATTGAATTGAAAATACAACAAGTAATTCTCCGTATTTCAAGAAAAAGAAAATATTTCATGATTTGTTTTTCTCAAAAAAATACGTCTTCACAGAGAAAAGCAATAGAATTCACTTCTGAAGTGTAACAAATGAACTGAAGAAAAGAAAATGGGAATGTATAGTATTTTAAGTTTACAAAAATAAAAAGAAGTTTTGCTTACTTTCTGTTTGAAATGAAATTTCTCATTAAAAGGAAAAAAAAAAGTGGAATGCTTTAACAGTTGTTATTTATGCGTTTCTCGGGATACACGAAGAAGATTGAAGAAATTTGTTTTTTACGAAAGCTTTCTATATTATACTTAAACCGTACATATTTTATTCATTATAGGTAGACTTAAATTTTGTGTATACTAATAACGTTTGTTTAATAAAGCTTGGGTGATTTCCTAATATCAAACATTAAGTATTGAACCTGATAAGATTACCTTACTTTTTATGGTTATATCAATTAAGTGGAATATTGCATTATTTTTTAATGAAGCAAAGTGCATCGATAAAAAATCTGAAAAGGGAGGTTTTTGTCACAACGCTACGTGTATTAGAATATCAGAAATGTTTGACTTATTAAAAAAAAT
The DNA here is from genome assembly GCA_963932465.1 of Maratus speciosus. NCBI lineage: Eukaryota > Metazoa > Arthropoda > Arachnida > Araneae > Salticidae > Maratus > Maratus speciosus. Next base: position 532,389,075 of record OZ010791.1, on the reverse strand, counting down.
ATTTCAATAAATGCTTTTTATTTTTGATACATATTTAGAAGTAGAAAAAAGAAGTAAATTTACATTTGATTATTCGATAAATCTGAATTAAAATAAAATTTTTATTCAGAAAAATAACACGAAAAAAAATCAAACGGGAAATTAAATCGCCATACCTAAATGTTTTATAAAGTTTAAACTAATTTGAGGTTCTTGCATTAGCATTTTTATGATATAATTTAAAAATATATTTAATAAGATTTTTAAACATACATTTGAATGCATTATTTATTTATTTTTACCATATGTTGATACAGAACTAAAATTCTCAAATCTTTGATATTTTTATTAATATTTTAGAAGACATATTGTATTCCATATACTTGTTACTGAATTATGACGATGGTTCATCGAAGCAGTAATTATGGAAAATTATTTATGCCATCCATTTCCTTGAAGATTACTTTTGAGAATTGTGTGTACGATGTAATTTAACGTTATGGTTGCTTCTCATTTCTCGTTAATCATTATATTTAGTTGATTTTCTAATCATGTTTGTACATCTATAACTCAATCGTTAATTTCCTATACATTGAAATTTAATATTTATATAGACTTACATATGAAAAATCTTACATGATTTTAAAAATATCCACGATTATCAAGAAATATCTTTCATATTATCATTAAAATATGATAAATTTTCAGTACTACATTATTCCATTTTGTAATTTAAAGAAAAGGTGTTCCAACACAGTTGAAAAGTGTTTATGAATTCGATTTGGTTGTCTGTCGTTTATCTGTATGTTTTTTGTCTGTCTTCCATCTATCTTTCATTTAACTCTCGTAAATGTACTCGGATTAATATCCAATTGATATATCTTATTGTTAAACATGCCATAGTAAATCATGACATATTGAAATCCTAACTCCATGTTTCAAAACCGAACATGTCACGGTTTACCATGGCATTATCGGTGAAAATGAAGCATGTGGAGTTTACAGTTTTCTTACAGGGACAGTCAAAAGAATTCCGTTACATTAAGGTCTAATCGTTTGCGGTGTAAGGAAAATCGTTTGCGGTATATTTTAATGATCTTCCATTATTTTAAGCACATTGAAATTATTATAGTATACTACTAAGGTGAATTACAAGATAGAATGTATAAAATATTGTACGCATTGCGTTCATCATATAGTTACAGGGTCTATCAAAGGATTTCTGTTGCATTACGGTCTATGGGGTAAAATCGTTTTTGGAACACTTTAATAATGTGACACTATTTTTCAACATATTGAAATTTCAACATATTGAAAATCGAGCACATCACTTAGATGCACAATAGAATTCTGTAGATTCTTACTATAGAATGAGGCGTACATCACAATAATCGTTTATTTAGAGGGTCACACAAAATAATTCGTTTACAGTACTGTACAAGTATATTTATAATAATTTCTGGAAGTGCCTATTCAGTGCTAGTACGCGTTTTTAAATTTAAGTCTTTTTTGCATATGACTTGGTGTATATAATTTTTTCAGATCCTATATAGGGTTGAGGCTCTCGAGCATATTTAAATTTATAGGCAAAATTTGCTGTAGGGGAATTTTAAGAGATGCGTTTCCTAACTGAAGTAAATTTTAATATACTTTGTAGTATACATATGTTCATCTATAGCACATATACATGGCTGCAGAAAAAAATCGAATTCTTTCCGATTATTGACGTTAATTGCTGACATTGGTTTTCAAATGTGGTATGTCCATTCAATTGTTTACTTAGGCATCATCATTCGTTATTAGGTGCGTTCGTAATTATATAAATACGTAGCACCTATAGTCGTCGTTCAGTCCGTCTGTCTGTCCGTCCGCATATAATATAGCAAAAACTACCCAACCGAATGGTCTGAAATTTTAAATATATGATTGTTGTAAAAGTTTGTCGAGCCATTTCAAATTTTATGAAAATCGGATGTATAGTTAAATTACAGGGACAGTCAAAAGTTTTTCTTTACATGACGGCCAATGGGAAAAATTATTGCACGTGCATTTTAATGATGTTAAAGCTTTCCGAATGGTCTCAAATTTTCAACATATAATTATTGCGATATTTTGTCGAGCCATTTCAAATTTTATGAAAATCGGATGCATAGTTTAATTACAGGGACAGTCGAAAGTTTTTCTTTACATTAAAGCCAATGGGAAAAATTATTGCAAGTGCATTTTAATGATGTTACAGCTTTCCGAATGGGCTGAAATTTTAAATATATAATTGCTGCAAAATTTTGTCGAGCCATTTCAAATTTCATGAAAATCGGATCTATAGCTTAATTACAGGGACAGTCAAAAGTTTTCCGTTACATTAAGGGGAATGGGAAAAAATTATTGCAAGTGCATTTTAATGATGTTACAGACTATGCACTTATGAATTGCAAATAAATACACATTCAGTACAATATGGGGTGCAAAAAATAATTATAAAACTAGTTACTGTACGAACGCACCTCATTTGCCACGTTTGACGAGCAATTTCCAACTTGTATTATATTGCAAAGGTTTGTAACAGAATTGAATGTGTAGGAAAGTATTTCATAATCTGTACTTGATGCATAATTTTACGTTATTGGTTTCCTTAAAAAAGAAAATAATAATAATAATGCAGCAATGGCTTTCTTTAACTAGGTGAAAGTACCCGGATTCAGAATGCAAAATACAGAAAATGAAATCCAAACTAGTCGGATGTGCCAATACCCAAACTTTCTTCTATCTCATAATGTAAATATTTTCAAAAGTTGTTACACATGTTAGTACTTAAGAATTATTACTTCAACATTACACCAGCATTGATTTCCATCTTACGTTTCTGCTTCCTTTTAATAATCGGAGTAAAAAACAGTTAGTGTCAAACAAAATATTTAATAAAATCCATATTTTTCGTTATTCTGATGCATATCAGCTTCTAGAGAATCGCCGGGATAGATGGATGCGAATTGCCTGTCGCTTCCTTACGTAAACATCCGATGTACAATAGAACTACGAAAAATCGAGAAAAATCCTTTTAAAATAATTTAACTAACAAAACAGTACAGAAATGAATCTCCAGAAATATCCTATGATACGAGGGTGAGTCCAAAAATAAGTTTGACCTTGCAATTGTGGACAGAGGCGTGTATGAAAGACAAAAATATAATGAGACATTAAAGATAAGACGTAACTTTATTTTTCAACGTAAGTTCCAAGTAAGTTGTGACATGTGTTTTAATACCGCTTTATAGACTTCAAAAAGCCCTACATGAAAAAAATCAGGGCTCTGTATATGAAAGAAGCGTTGAACGGCTTGCGTGACTTCAGCATTGCTTCCAAAGCGCCTTTCCCCGAGATTCATCTTCAAAGCTGGAAACAGATGGAAGTCACTGGGTGCGAGATCAGGACTGTTTGGCCGATAGTCAAGGCGCTCCCAATCATGTGTTGCAATATACGTTTGAGTTTCCGTCGCCGAATGGGAATCGCATCGTCATCCAAGAACAGAACGCCAGATGTGAGAAGGCTAGGCCACTTTTTCCGAATAGCCTTCTTCAATTTCAACAGAGTGCGACAGTAGAGCATAGCATTGATGGCTCCAACCTCCAAAAAATGCAGCAACAAAACTCCTTGGTCGTCCCAGAAGACTGTGAAGAACTCTTTACCTGAAGGGGGAGTTGCTTTGAACTTATATCGGACAAGTGATGACGAATGTTTCCACTCTATAGACACTACGTTCGATGTAGGCGTGAAATGGAGGATCCACGTTTCTTTCACCTCCACAACCCGAAATAGGCATTCACTGACACCACCATGGTTACGCACTAGACGTTCCAGGCTCACTGCCATGCGTTGTCTGGCAGACTGCCATATGGTTTGGGAACCATTCGTGCTGACACTTTCCGGTATCGAATAATGCGGTAGATGATCTTTTTAGTTCGCGCAATTCCATGTTCTTCCGCTACTTTATCGATGGTGATACGCCGTGCTGGTTCGCTTTAATCTTGTCATCCACCATCCTTACATTTTCGACAGCAGTGTCCGTGCGCGTCCGTCCAGGTCTTGGTCTGTACAACACTTCTTGACGTCCTTCACTGAATTGGTGACACCATCTCCGCGCCATTTGTTTCGACATCACATCTTGCCAATTTACAGGAGGCGGTTGTGGATTGCTGCTCCCGATACTTCATGTGCCATTAATAGCGGACAGCCGTTCTCAATTCCTCTTTTGACCGCGAATTCAAAATGCATTTTTCTTCATATATACCACGACTTCAGAGCGGGACCAGAACAAGAGGCTCGTCTCCGCTTTCCTCAGCCACTGCAACAGCGCCACCTGCTGGATCGCAATCGAACGATACCCGATTTTGTATGGGTGTCTTTCACGTACAAACGCTGTTTGGTTTCCCTCATTGCTGTTCGATTTTCGAAGGAAAATTAGAGGGGAAACTTATTTTCGGGCACACTCTCGTACCAACTGCCAAGTTACGTCATCAAAGAACAGAAACATGATACAGGACGAAGAAGAAAAGGAAATGAAACATGTAGGGCACAAACCACAAAGTTTAATGGGATACGTTGTGATGCATAAAGATATATATAAAATTTTTCGATATAAAATATCTCAATCAAAATCTGAGCATTATTATAATTTTAGTGATATTGTTTATAAGAGTGCATGAAATCTCATAAAATTGTTTACATTTATTAAATTTAATTCGATTTTAATGAATTATTTTTAATGAATCTCAGATAAATATAATAATATTTTATGCATTATTTTAAAATATGATGGATTATTTGGGCGTTTTCCTCCAATCGACTGTACTTGAAACTATTATTCATAAAGTATATTTTTTTAAGAAAGATAGCATGTGCATTTTTTAAACTGAGGAATCGCTGTAAAACTAAAAGAATGTAACTAGAAAAAAGGAATTCTGCTTATTCTGAATTTACTGTCGTCCCTGATGAAAAGTAATATATATGTATATAATTATATATAGTACAAAACATATTTCAGTTTTAAGACTTAAAACTTTTATTTTATATAAAATGACGTAATCCGCATCCTCTGAAGGATTCTTCATTTACAAGTCAGTCTTGTGCAACATCTACAGTAAAGTACGCATATGCCATCACTATCGCTGAATAAAACACAAATCCAAGAAAAAGAGATGCCGTCATTTAAGAAAATCGGCAAAAATATCGGCTATCTAATGATTCATATGCCTTCATTTGTTTGTAATATTGATATACATACTTAAAATTAAATTTGTTTTATAATAGCTCCGTGCTTTATCTGAAAACATTTATTCATATTTTTTTTTTCAAAATAGCACGTATTTTAATTAATTGACATCTCAAAAAATAAATTGAGATGCAGATTTCAAACAAATTTCTTTTAAAAGTACTTTTTATCCAATACGACAACATAAAATTTGAAAATGTGCGATGCTTGTAAGTTTTAAAAAATTGCAGTAGAGTACTTAACCGTACAATGTTACATCTGCTTTCTTTTACGGCTGGATTATAAAACGGAGCGTTATTTTTTAGAGATGACATTTTAATAGCAGAGAGGAAAAAGTATCATACCGGGGGCTAAAAAAAATTTTTTTTATCGGTTTTATAGATTTATTATTTGCTTTAAAGTGTATCACATCTCATCGTTTTCGTTAATATATTCTGCTAGGATCTTCTGTTGGTTTGCAATAGCTTGACGGTAGACTTCTTTCATATGCTCAATTCTGTTTTTCACAAACGCTTGAGTGCACGTTAAATCAGGGGTATTAAAAATCGTGAACTGATTTTTTATTTCTCGGCCAAAGAATAACTTAGATGGCGAGTAACCAATAGCCTGATGAACCGTAGTATTATAATTCAACTTGAAGTAGTCTAACCGTGTGTCCCATTCAAGCGTGGAATTAGACATTGCCACCAAAGATGCCTTGATCGTTTTGTGATTTAATCTCTGCCATCCCATTTCCGGAGGGATTGTAGACTGAAGTGAAGTGAAGATCTATATTTAAGCCTTCATATACTCTTTAAAAACTGCACTTCGGAAGTATTGGGCGTTGTCTGCGACCATTTGAGAACATAAACCGTAGGCTCCGAAGTACTTATTCAGGACATTTAATATTGTTTGCGATTCAACATTTCTAAGAGGTACCGCTTCTAGAAATCTAGATCTTGCGTCTACTATGGTTAAAATAAAGCAGTTTTTTCTATAAGTTAATGGCAGTTTTCCAATAATGTCGATAAGCAAGCTTGCCCCGATTTGTAAATTTCCTTCCATCTTCTCCACTGGGACTTTAATTGTTTCGTGTTGTTTGCTACAATTGCATCTTATTCAATTTGTGCGATTCAACATTTCTAAGAGGTACCGCTTCTAGAAATCTAGATCCTGCGTCTACTATGGTTAAAATAAAGCAGTTTTTTCTATAAGTTAATTGCAGTTTTCCAATAATGTCGATATGCAAGCTTGCCCCGATTTGTAAATTTCTTTCCATCTTCTCCACTGGGACTTTAATTGTTTCGTGTTGTTTGCTACAATTGCATCTTACTCAATTTGTGCAGTAATTCTCTATATCTTGGTACATTCCGTATCAGAATAAACGCGACTTGATTGTTTCGTATGTTTTTCGGAAACCGAAATGAGGGCCATGTGCCTCTGCCATGACTGTCATCTTTAAGTCTCCTGGAACTACGATAAGTTCTGGATTTTTACTATTCTGTTTTACCACAAGCGTTTTATTTTCATTAAGGTCATATTTTCTTGTTAATCTATTATTTTTCTTTGTTTCAATTTTTTTTATGATATTCATTAATTTTTCTTCAGCATATTGTTAGGCCCTAATATTGTCTTCGCTTAAATTACTATTAAATTTAAACAAGTTATTTTGTAACTCGTTATCACTAGTAATATTGTTAACTAAATTCCTAGAAAAAAAGTCCGAAGGATTGAGTTTCCCTTCTATGTACGCTATAGTATAATCAAAATCACTAAGGTTCAAAATCCATCTTGTTACAATGTCTGATTGATTCTCTACTTTTAGAGGATATGTTAGTGATTTGCTATCCGTCAAAATGGTAAACTTTCGGCCCAATAATAAATGTTTAAAATGCATAACTGAGTCATGTATAGCCAGTAATTCAAACTTAACACTAGGGTAAACCATCTCTGTCTGCTTTAATTTTCGGCCATAAAATTCATTTGTAACTAAAAACCCATTCTCTTCTTCTGCCAATACTCCTGACACTGCTACCTTAGAGCCATCGGTGATCAGAAAAAACTGTTTATCAAATTTTGGAGGTTTTAGGGTTGGGTTGCTTACAATTGCTTCTTGAATCTTTAGGAAAACTTATTCCGTCTCCTCTGTCCATTTAAATTTAACTTTTTCTTTCGTGAGTTCTACTAGGGGGTTTACAATATGCGCATAATTTCGAATCAACGATCGGAAATAATTCGCTAATCCTAATAAAGATTTTACACCTCTTTTGTTCTTGGGTCTTGCCAAATGTTGGACCTTTCCAACATTTTCCTCTGATGGTGAGTACTCATCTTTATTTACTTTGAATCCTAAAAATTCAATTTCTTGTTTACAAATTTGAACAAATTCGGTTATACTGTTAAATTGTGCTCAGTCAAAGTCTGTAAAACCTCTTGAAGCATTTGCATCATTTCTTGCGGGCTATTTGTTGCCAAAATTACATCGTCAAGAAAGTATACCACCTAATCTTTTGGGAAGTGAGCCATAACCTTATCCTTAAGTTCTGCAAATTTTGTAGGGCTATTTTTTAAGCCGAAATTAATGCGGCAAGGGGAATATTTGCCAAACTCTGTAACAAAAGCTAATTTGTGGCAGTCTCAGGTCGTAAATTTATCTGAAAGAAGGCAGAATGTAAATCTAAAACCGTGTAACATTTCTTCCCGCTGATGGCCTGTAGAATGTCCTTAACATCCGGTACAGGGTACGGAAAGCCCTCTAAAATTCCATTGACGGTTCTATAGTCTACCGCGAGGCGGTAACGAACAGCATTTTTGTCTGTACTTTTCTTCTTTACAAACAAAACTGGGAAAGCATAGTCAGAGTCTGATTTTTGTATTATTTTTGCTTCCAAAAGCTTACGAATCTCACCCTGCGCATACTCCTTTACTGCTTGAGGTGTCTTATAAGGCTTATGTTGGATCGGAAAATCATGGCTTAAATTGACCTTTGAAGTTACCAACGAAGTCTGTCCTAAAGAATTATAAGACTTCGAAAATGCATATGCATGACTAAGTAGTAAATGTTCCATTTGTTTCTAAACTCTTCTGTTAGATGTTCCAAGTTGAAATCCCCTATCTCCAACTCCGCCTGCCTGAAGGCACGAATCTCACTTAAGTTTAAATTATTTATTTGGTATATTTCACCCCCTTCTATATCATTTTGTGCAACATTGTCTTTGCTAGTAAAATCTTTAAATATTAATGCAACTGGTGTATCCAGTGTCAAAATTCTTTTACTTTCCGAATTATTTGTCATAAACAGGTTGATCTTATTATTTTTCTTAACTTCGTGAATCGAGTAATCCGGGACTAAATCCTCAAACTCCCCTTTAGGCTCTAAAAGAATCAACTGGTTGGGCTGAATTATTTCTGGACACTTTAAAGAGACAATTCGTGTTTGCCTCGGGCGAATGTGTGTCTCCTTGTCTATAAAGGCAAAAATATCACTTTCTTCATTTTCGCTATTCTTTACTCTTGTATTTTCATTTTTTTTATCTACCACGTTCCCCCCAGAACACTTTAAACTATTCACTTTTTTGACTACCTTATCTGAATCCCGTGTTTCAAGACAAATGTTAGTATTTTTAAATTTTAGCATTTTTTTATACTAAGAATAAAATCATTTTGTTTATTTTAGAAAATCGAATCCTAATAACATTTGGTAATCCCCTTGAAAATTATGCGTAGTAACCTAAAAGGTACCGGTAACAAAGTCATTATTAATCGTAAAAGTTAGTTTGATACATTGTTTAAACGGAATAATTGAATTATCGAACGTTTGTATTGTTACACTATTTCCTAAATATTTAATTGTTGCCTTGGAATGTTTAAGTTCTTCTAGCATATTTGGGGACAGCAGCGACACCGCGGCCCCAGAAACGAGTAGGGTGGCAATTTTAACCCCAAATACGTCTAAATGAATAATAGGAAGTCTGTCACCCCTATCTAAATTAACACATGGCTATCATGGAGCTATTTTTATTCTGCTGACTATCGCGTGTACGACCCTTGTTATATCTGCCACGCGAACCATTTTTCCTAATCCTATCTTGATGAGAATCCAAGTTCCCGTCAAAAAATTCCACCTGCAACCTATTGCCCCTCACTCTAGCCTCCCTATTACCATTTATCTGCAGTGAAGCTTCCCTATAACGCAAACCTTTGTCCTGAAACCTATCGTTTAAATTATAATCATGATTGTAACTATTAAAATCTGGTTTTCTTTGAAAGTCACCATAATCACTATAATTATGTTGTCTGTGAAAATTACCATAAGTATCATAATTAGTATTTGTCTGCCGTTCAAAATTTGGCTGGCATAAAGGGAAGGTAACCCTGATGATTTGGAGACTCATAACCAAATCCTACATATGGTCTATTAGAACCACTCCAAGAATTTAAATTTTCAAAATTATGCTGTGTCTGAAAATTCGGTTTTCTGTTTTTATTTTTCCCATTATAATAACAATTTTGCAAATCGTGTTTGCTAGTTTTACAGATGGTCACAATAATTTTCCTGAAATTTTTCTTTTTTACTTTCACTAATTTTCTTTACTTTTAACTCATTTATTAGCTCCGATAATTTAGAAATATAATCTAACTGCTCTTTATTCTGTTTCAACAAAATTTCATACACTGTATCTTTATTTTCTACATTTTTTGATACATTGTTTACTTGCTCAATTATAGTGGAATTAAAAGCATTTTCTAATTGTAATGCTTTTTTCGTACAATTTAGAATACTCTTTTATATATAACTTTCGCAATTCTAGTGCAATAACCGGAGAAAGTGGGTCAAGAAATTTGTTTATCTTAATAAGATAAAAAAAATCATTTGCACCTTTATCATTTTCATACCCTGTCATGTTAAAATAGTTATAAGCCAAAATATTGAATTCTTCTATGAATTCTTTGACAGTTTGATTTGGTTTTTGCTTAATTAGATTAAATTTAGTCTGACTATAAGTAAAAGATTCTCCTTTTGAGAAAATATCTAAAGTTTCCTTTTTAAACTTAACATAATCCTTCTCACAATTTAGACTCTATTCTAGCACCAATTTTTCATGTGCTAACCCGACGAATTTGGCTTTCAAAATTTGAAGCCTGAAATCATCTTTAATTTCTGTCCTATCCAAAAATTCGTCAAATTCTTTTAAGTAAAACTTTACGTTTGGAATCTTTTTTATATCGAAAGGAGTGATTAAATTCAACACCTGTGATAATGAGGTTTTCTCATTTTCTTGAGACATATTTGATACCTCTAATTGCTTAGCTGCCTCACGTAATTTACTACGCGTCTGCGCTCCTAAATTATTAGAATTTGAGTTACTTTTGCGCTTATTTTTTTTTCGACATAAACTAAACCTAATATAATTCTTATACACATGAATACTAAAAATACAATACACTTTTTCAGTTTTTTTCCCCCAAAATAAACAAGATAATATACATATAACACACAAAATTAAATTCTTTCTACTATCAACTTATGTAAAATTTTCCTCAAAAATTCTCAATAATACATGAAACACTACAGCATTTTACAAAAATACTCAGAAAGTCCTACTGTTTTTAAAATACAATAATGAATTATTTATTTTATTATTATTATTTTTTTTTACTGTATGACTTTTAAACATACTTCAAAAAATTTCAATTTGTTTTATGAAAAAAATCCTTTATTTTCATTTAAATCAATTATTTCAAAATTCTCATAAAATATTCTACAGATTTTCAATGTGTAAAATGCTATGTTTTTTTTTTGTTTTTCTAGTAACATTAGCCTGCAAAAAATACCTATGCACACAATACATAATAATACTTGTAATTATTTTTCGTTACAACTTTTCGTTCAAAATATTCACGTAAGCCATATACTGTGAAATACAAGTCAGAAACTACTCATACCCTCAATTGGTATCAAGTTTAATTTTTAATCTTAAAATTTATTTTAATTTTATCAATCATGAGTAACGCGTGTTTGACTACTAAAAATACCACTATGATAAATATTACCTCCATATAACGGAATAATATTTAAATAACCTCAGAAAAGATCCTGAAAGTCACGTTAACCAAATAAGTTTAAAGGTGGGTATGTTGGAAAGATCTGGGTATAACGGTACCGACTTAAACTACCCAAACATACCGCTAAATTGGGGGGAGAGGGTAACCCCCAATAGTAATGTAGGTTAACTACTTCTAATTACTTATAACTGAACCTGAAACGTCATAGTGGTAATTTAAACACATTATAATTAAATCATTGTGATCGTAAATAATGGTCCTGGCTAGATTCTGATAATTTACACTTCTGATTATTGGGGGGAGGAAACACATCTCCAAAACTGCCCCAAGTTGCGTTGTGATTTTTTTACGTGAAGAAGTAGCGTTTACATCGCGCAAATCTCTCTATTCTAAAAAAAAGTAACTACCGCTGTCACCGCCGCCGCCGCCGCCGGTTTTGAATTTTTTGTCACCGGAGGTCTTTCTTCGCTAACATTAAGAAAAATAATGCATACAAAAATATGAAAATCGGTAGTATTATACACAAATGTTTGATAAACACGCTGATGCAGACAGATTTCAGATCGAAGAATTATTTAAAGAGATATTTAATGCTAAAGTTGGACAAAATCGTTCCACTAAAAAAGTTTTATAGGAGCAAAAACTGTTCATAGGAATTTAAACATTTTTAGATCATTTTATGCGTTAGAATTTGCCGGAGTGCAGATTGCATTAATTTTTTTATTTTGACTCATTTTTTTTAGGTTTTATTTCTGTTTTAAATTCAAATTTTCAGCATTTCTAGAGATATTTTTTAAAGATTTCAGAAAATTGTACTAATTTAAACTGTTGCCAACTGTATAAAAAGCGCAAGCAATAATGTTTGCTTCAAATTAAAAATTTATTTACACGTGACTATTATAAACAGGAAAAAAACTTTCAAATTAGAATTAAATAATTATGTATAAAAAGCAGGAACTTATTAAAAATTACGTCATAAAAAGTATACACGTGAAATTTAAAAGAGAAAGGATATTGTAAAATAATAAATTCATTAACATGCGTTAGAAGTCTTAGGAAAAATTACGTCATATTTACGTCACATTATAGTTATTACATAAAATGAACACAAAATAATATTGCAAAAAAGTTTAAATTTAGAAATTGCGCTAGACATTTATTTAATATTTTGAGAGGATATTTTCAACTATTTTTGTTAGGAAAGCGCAAATAATATTTCATTGCTAACAAAAGTACTTTCACGCGATTATTTAAAAGAGCAAAGAAAAGCTTGGTAAAAATTACGTCAGATTAAAAACGATTAATTTATAATGTCTCATTTAAAAGAACTTTCTTTTCGCTTTGTTAAAAAATACCAGGAGACAAAAACTCTGTTTACTTAATTCCTTTTATATTAGCTTATTTTGAAATGTTGTTACACGTGTTTACGACATCAAGTTATTTTTATTTCGACGTTTTATTTGTATTTTTATTAATGTTGTACGAATTTATTTGTTCTTTCGTTATTTAAAATAAAAGTTATGTCAATTTGTGTAATTAGGCGAGTGGTTTCGCGATTTATGTAATTTGGCGAAATTGGTCGACGGGATAATCAAGTAGTACCGCAGCGGATTTGGCGTTAAAATTCCCCAATCAAAGAGAAATGAATAGAAATTCGTTTATAGGGAGATCGCCACTGTTTTTTAAATTATAATTCAATCTTTCGAAATTTTTTTAAAGCCGATCAAATTAGCGTGCATTTAGACCCTGCGGTGTCTGGACGGGGGTTGGCGAGCGTAGCTCGTAGGGGGCCGAGCCCCCTAGTTACCTAAAACAAACCTACAAAATTTACGCATCTCTTCTCTCTATTCTAAAAAAAAGTAACTACCGCTGTCACCGCCGCCGCCGCCGCCGCCGGTTTTGAATTTTTTGTGACCGGAGATCTTTCTTCGTTAATATTAAGAAAAATGATGCATACAAAAATATGAAAATTGGTAGTATTATACAGAAATGTTTGATAAACACGCTGATGCAGACAGTTTTCAGATCGAAGAATTATTTTAAGAGATATTTAATGCTAAAGTTGGACAAAATCGTTCCACTAAAAAAGTTTTATAGGAGCAAAAACTGTTCATAGGAATTTAATCATTTTTAGATCCTTTTATGCGTTAGAATTTGCCGGAGTGCAGATTGCATTAATTTTTTTATTTTGACTAATTTTTTGAGGTTTTATTTCTATTTTAAATTCAGATTTTCAGCATTTCTAGAGATATTTTAAACAGATTTTAGAAAGAGATATTAATTTAAACTGTTGCCAACTGTATAAACAGCGGAAACAATAATGTTTGCTTCAAAAAAAATATTTATACGTGTAAATAAATTAAAAATTTATTTACACGTGACTATTATAAACAGAAAAAAACATTTGGAATTAGAATTAAATAATTATGTACAAAAAGCAGGAACTTATTAAAAATTACGTCATAAAAACTATAATTACACGTGAATTTTAAGAGAGATAGGAATTTGTAAAACAACTAGGGGGCTCTGCCCCCTACGAGCTACGCTCGTCAACCCCCGTTCAGACACCGCAGACTCTAACAGCACGCTAATTTGATCGCCTTTAAAAAGATTTCGGAAGATTGAATTATAATTTGAATCTGACAATTATATTCTGACGTAATTTTCACCAAACTTTTCTTTCTCTTTTTAATATTCACGTCAAAATTCTTTAGAAATGAAATATTATGATCATCTTAAAATGTCAAGTAAATGTCTCGCGCAATTTTTAAATTAAAACTGTTTTGCAATATTATTTTTTGTTCATTTTACGTAATAAGTGTAATATGACGCAAATTCTCCTATTTAGGACTTCTAACGCATGTTACTGAATTTATTATTTTACAATATTCTTTCTCATTTAAAATTCACGTGTAACTATAGTTTTATGACGTAATTTTCAATGAGTTCCTGCTTTTTATATTTTTTGTTTATAATAGTCACGTGTAAAATAAATTTTTAATTTGAAGCAAACATTACTGTTTTCGCTGATTATACAGTTGGCAACAGTTTAAATTAATACAATTTTCTAAAATTTCTCAAAAATATCTCTCGAAATGCTGAAAATTTGAATTTAAAATAGAAATAAAACCTCGAAAAATTATTCAAATTAAAAAACTAACTGCAATCTGCACACCGGGAAATTCTGACGCATAAAATGATCTAAAAATGATTAAATTCCTATGTACAGTTTTTGCTCCTATAAAACTTTTTTAATGGAACGATTTTGTCCAACTTTGGCATTAAATATCTCTTAAAATAATTCTTAGATTTGAAAACTGTCTGCATCAGCGTGTTTATCAAACATTTTTCTATAACACTACCGATTTTCATATTTTTGTATGCAACAGTTTTTTTAATATTAACGAAGAAAGACCTCCGGTCACAAAAAATTCAAAACCGGCGGCGGCGGCGGCGGCGGCGGCGGCGGCGGCGGCGGCGGTGACAGCGGTGACAGCGGTAGTTCCTTTTTTTTAGAATAGAGAGATAAATTTATTAACATGCGTTAGAAGTCTTAAATAGGAGAAATTACGTCATATTTACGTCACATTACAGTTATTACATAAAATGAACACAAAATAATATTGCAAAACGGTTTAAATTTAGAAATTGCGCTAGACATTTATTTGATATTTTAAGAGGATACTTTCAACTATTTTTGTTAGGAAAGCGCAAATAATATTTCATTTCTAACACAAGTATTTTAACGTGAATATTAAAAAGAGAAAGAATAGTTTGGTCAAAATTACGTCAGATTAAAAACGATTAATTTAAAATGTCTCATTTAAAAGAACTTTCTTTTCACTTTGTTAAAAAATACCATTAGACAAAAACTCTGTTTACTTAATTCCTTTTATATTAGCTTATTTTGAAATGTTGTTACACGTGTCTACGTCATCAAGTTATTTTTATTTCGACGTTTTATTTGTATTTTTATTAATGTTGTACTAATTTATTTGTTTTTTCGTTATTTAAAATTAAAATTCTGTCAATTTGTATAATTTGGCGAGTGGTTTGGCGATTTATATAATTTGGCGAAATTGGTCGACGGGATAATCAAGTAGTACCGCAACGGATTTGGCGTTAAAATTCCCCAATCAAAGAGAAATGAATATAAATCCGTTTATAGAGAGATCGCCACTGTTTTTTAAATTATAATTCAATCTTTTTAAAGCCGATCAAATTAGCTTGCATTTAGAGTCTACGGTGTCTGGACGGGGGTTGGCGAGCGTAGCTCGTAGGGGGCCGAGCCCCCTAGTAAATAAAATAAAAGAACCGGAAAGAAATCTGAAATAAAATATTAATGTTAAAGTAAATTAACAGACTCATGGGTAAATGACGTATGCCAAAATTTAACATTTAACATTATTTATTTACAGTAACAAAAACATATGTACAATTTAAGTAAAAGGGTGTCACATGACACAGATGTTCCAAAGAACAAATCGAAACTCTCATTATGCTTTATATTTAATTTAATCTGATTACTTATCAAAACATTTGGGTACTTAGATACCAGTTCAAGGTAAATCCCTAGTAATACATTAATACATACATAAACATAAATTGGGAAACAAGATATCATAACATCACATACCTCTATACACTGTATGTTGATGAAATAACCCATCTCACACTGGGTAAGATACTAGGCAATCATCAGCATGGTAGATACACTCCATTTCGTATAAGTCCCGCTCTTCAATCAGAGCGCGCGCTGAAAAGGTCTACAACGACCAATATTGTTATTACACCCTAAACGGGCAAGATGATACGAAGAAACTCTTATTTATTGTATAACTGCATGCAAGCAGTAAGACTCCACGTCTGTTAAACATCACTAAGTCTTGAATCAAATTGTCGCTATAAAAGCGGCCAACTTATTTAAATACATGAGAAAATAACTCTAACTCTCTGAGACTACATGATACTCTGCAACTCTCTATAAGAATAGTAATGTCTTTCTGAGGCTACATGCTACTCAGTAAAACTCAATAATAATAATCATGTAATATTATTTTACTCCTTACGTAAAAAGATTTCGTACAACAATAGAAGGTTGGGCTTTCAGCTCCCTGGTCAATCGTAAGGATGCCTGGCTGGACCCCCTCATTAAAGACACCCCCGCCACTGTGCGATTCGTTATCTCGAATCTTAGGGATGCTAAAACAGCTGGGTCCGTCCGTGCGTATGGTCCGTCTGTGACTCTTTTATGGGCTCTCATAAATTTTAGTGGAACCATCGATAAATAAACTTTTGACTGTACGTCAAAACTTTTGTTAAAGAGCAGAACCAGTGTTTGCCTGGAAAAGATCCTCTCCTTAGATAACTGAAGATCTGTGGATACATTTTCCATACTTTTGCCGTACATTTTCCATACTGTTGCCTTTACTACATAAATATATATAAAACACACTATATTTAAATACACACTTTATGTAAAATAATAATAATAATAATAAGGATAATAATAATAATAATAATAATAATAATAAATTGGCAAAATATGTAAATAATTGTATTTTTATAGTATTAAAAATATCTAAAAACCCTGCTGAAACGATATCAGTGGCGTTTACATTTTTGACACGATATCGATTCCAGCAATTACATTTAATGTTTTCCATGCTAAAAGTCAAACTGCTCCTCAGATTCAAATTTTAAATTTTGATATTCCTCACTGATGTACAGAAAAAAAATATTTGAATATTTTTGCTACCATTAGGTTCGTTTCGGCGTTTAAATCCCCAGGTTCTATTTCACTCTCAGGATGGATTCAGCAACGTTTTTCCTTTTACGAAATTGCTTCTTTGAATAACATGTTTTCCTAGTTTAAAAGTTCTTGAAAAAAAGACTTTCAATGCAATTTCAAAGTGGTCTTTGGTGGATGGTATCTACGATACTCCCTGTACGCTTCTATTATGTGCTGTTTAACAGTTTTTTGTAAAATTGAATTTCTTGACGAAATATAAATAAATAACTAAATAATGAAAAATGCGAGAATAAATTGCATAAATTTCTTGAAATGCTACCAATGTTATTGTTTTTTTTTTCCAATGTGTATAAATCCATTGTGGATGAAACGGTTATTTTCAGACGAGGCTAACGAAGAAAATAAAACAGGCTACCGTGGTGCATTGCATGTAATTTTTTTACAGACCGTTAGAGTCAAGTGATGTTCGAATGCACCAATGCAGATGTACGACAACATCACTTCACTCTAGAGGCCTGTAAAAAAAGACACTTGGGATGCACCGCGGTAGACTGACTTTTTCGTTAGCCTCATTTTCAGATTAATGTTGTCACAAAGGGATGAGGAAAATTGTCTATCAATTCGATTTTTTTTTTCATAAACGTGATTCTTTCAGTATTATAATGGTCAACGTCTTACTAAACTTGACATAATGTAAAGAATTGTACGTTTAGCTAGAAACACAAACAGTATTTTGAGTATATACTTTGCTTGTATAGTATGTCAAAACTTTTCTTTAAGATTAAATATGTACATTTTTAAGTATCTAAGGATAATACTTCATAGAGTATATATTAAATTTCTTGCATTGTTACTTTTTTTTTACAAAACATAATGTTCATATATTTGTGCGAGCTATTTCAGGGCATTAAATAACTGATTTTCATATTTAATCCTTTTGAAAATACACAGTAAATTCATAGTTATAATCTATCATTAAAACTATACTTATTTTTCCTCAAATATCATAAATGAACCTTCTGATATGAGAGCTCAATGGATTTTTCTTTATTAGCATAATTAAGGATTATTTTCTCTAATAATTAGATTGGAGTCTTAAAGAAAAAAAAGTTTTATTATCTACGGAATGCTCTTATATTCATAAGTGATCATTGAGATAATTACATATGTGACTTTTATTTTCATCACTTTAAAAATATTTTCTTTTCAGGAGTTTCGAAGTAATAATCTAACATCAAGGCTATTTTTCATAAATTGTCAAAAGTGCTCTGAAATTAGAAAACTATGGATTTCTGTTTTCAGTATAATTACAAAGATCTTTAAAAAAATTAAAGGCCATAGTAAATTTTACCTTTCTATAACAATTAGTTTTTTTTTTTTTAAATTTAAGTAAACCAGAAATTTTTTTCTTAACTTAATAATGATAGTAATTTTGTATGTGCTAATTCAAAGCATTAAATACCTTACTTTCAATCTTAATCATTTAAGAAATCGCAGTTTCGTAATAATAATTTCTCGATTAATTCAATATTTATTGTTCATGGAAATTCAGAAAGGAATCCTCTGAGATATGAATAAATGGATTTCTTGTTCTTTTCAGGGTTTTAGAGATCTTAAAAAAAAAATAAAAACCGTTGTCTGTTTCATTTTTTTCTATAATAATTAGTTTGGTTTTGTCACTATAAAACGAAGAAAAAGTTTTGAAGTGAAGTTACGATGAGAATACATAAAATATTTAATTAACTTTTAACTTTTAGCAGTATCATTAGGGAATAATATTACATTTTATCATAGAATTATTAACTGGTATTTTTTGTAAACGTAAAAAGTTGCATGCCTTTAATTAAAAATAAAGGTATATTTGGATTAAAAAAAAAGTATACGTTGCAGGTGATTTCACCTGCGAGGTTTTTCGTAATTAAAGATATAGATTTTTTTCGGAGAATTTTAAATGGTGTATAAATTTAATTAATATTTTGAAAACCCTTATTTAAAATATAAATTGAGATTGAATAAAAATCTCTGTTAATTGAAATGCACGACTCTTTCTGTTTTTTTTCTATATGGCGTACATTGATAAGGTGAGGAAAATGGTGCATGGTGGATGAAAGTGGATAGAAATACCGTTGTCTGTTTCATTTTTTCTATAATAATTAGTTCGGTTTCGTCACTGTAAAACGAAAAAAGATTTCACTCCGATAGATGTTATCATGAGAATACATAAAATATTTATTACATTTTACCAGTAATATTATGGAATAATATTCATTTTGCACCATAGAATTATTAACTTGGATTTTTCGTAAATGTAAAAAAGATTTATGCCTTTAACTAAATGAAAACACATAGTTCGATAAAAAGAAACCTATACGTTTCATACTGATGTCACCTGAGGGTTTCTTTGGTCATAAAAGATCTAAATTTTGTAAAAATAATTTAAATGGTGTATAATTTTAATTAATATGTTGAAAACCCTTGTTTACAATATAAATCGAGACGTATTAGAAATTTCTGATAATTGGAATGCACGGTTGTTTCTATTTTTCTTTCTATTACATTGACAGAGGGTTGGAAGTGGTGCATGGTGGAAAAAAGTTGGAGAGAAAAATTAAAATTAATTAAAATGTTGTAGTCGCAATGATGATTTTGTTGGATGTTGTAAGGAAACTTAAAAACTGATATCTTGGAAAATGAGAAATGAACAAAATATTTCTTTTTGAAAACTTTATTTTCTACCCTGTTAACAAACTTTAAAAATACATAACAAAAGATTGTTTATACAACAATTATCATTCCAAAAAGGATAAAATCATCTGAAACATTCCTGTGTGAATGTAATAAAAAAATTATGTAAATTTAATGTTATAAATTTATATAAAAATTAATTTTGAAAATGAAGATATACCTTCTGTGTAAAAAGTGTCCGGAATTGTTAAATAAAACAAAAAAAAAAAAAAAAAAAAAAAAAAAAAATTCATCTATTTTTTCGCCTCCTTAAAAGTAGACCCCATCATATTTAATACAACTATGACATCGCAGGACCCAATCAACCATACTTTTTAAGTAAGTAAATTTTGATATGTTATTTAACTCCTTCTGCGAATTTTATTTTATTGCCTCAATTGATACAAAGCGTTTTCCTCGAAGTGGTAATTTTAGCTTCGTGAACAGAAAAATGTTATATGAGGACATACCAGGCAAATACGGCTCTTGGTCAATGACATTAGTTGCCTCTGTGACAAACCTCTTGGAGAACAATAGAAGAAAATTGAAATCCGTCAAAACCAATCGTGGAGAAATGCGTGTAATGCCCAAAATATTAAAACTGACTTAAAACGTATGTGATATATCTTGAGACAACTCTCTTAGAGTATTACGATGATTTTTAAGCACCAGCGTCTTGATTTTTTTTTATGCTTGTAGCATTGGTAGATGTTGAAGGTCGACCAGAATAAGGCAAATAAACTACCCTTCATCGAATCTATTTGCATACTTAATACTATTCATCTGAATGCTTGATTCACCTTAGGTCTTTCGCGACATTACCGGTTATTCAGCATACAAAATTTTGTTTGAAACATGAAATTTAAATCAAACTCTTAATTTAACTAATTTGACCGTTCTAAAATTCGCAGAAGAATATAAACTATGTCTGAACGAAACAGCTGCTGCCATAGCACCAAATCACAGATTGTGCTCAAACTCCGCGCTGTATCTGAGCATAGAGGTCTCAGATTAAAGAAAAAAATATTGTGATATCATCCAAAGACGTTTTTTAAAGACAAATTCCGTTACTTTTTACAAAGAAGATATAATATAAGATTTAAATACGCTAATTGTTTATATTGTAAGGTATATATATATATATATATATATATATTACAAAATGTTAAATAAAGTTTAGCAATACAGCAAACGAATGATAAAAACGATATCTAGTCTTTTTCTATAGAAAACATGTAATGTATCTCGATATCGTATATAATTTTCGTTATGTCTTTAATGTCATTAATGTGACAAACTGATGAAGACCGCATTATAATCACATTATTTTCTATGTCCCTGCAAGTTAATAACAAACACAACTTAAATCGTTTTAATACCAAACCCATAAACACTTCCCATATTATGGTCAAAGCGGTTGCCAAATACATAAAAAGGGTTGGTTGGTTGGTTGTATAGTGTTTAATGGCACAAAATCCCTTAACGGACATGCTGCGCCAAACAAGAATAGACTAAAAACATAACAATAAAGAGCATGAGAAAAGCAATCTGGATGGGGGTCCCATCCAGATGAAGTCAGACAAGTGTAGATAGAGAAAAAATCGTCAGGAAATGTTTTATGCGTTGAATTGTGTAGCAGCACTAATGAAAGCATCTGGGGACACGGCAGTGCCCCTGCCAAGTCCTGAAAGCACAACCGTAAGCATCTTTTTCTGGAAGCAACTCAGGGTACTTTTGACCCCTCCCCCCAATATCTTTGTGTTGGTGATTCGCAGAAACTTGAAACTTCGTAAATCTAAAGTAATGTTGAAATGGAATTAAATGCTGAAATTTCACGTTTCTATCTTTTTTATTTCAGAAGATATATGAACTTAAACTTTCGCCTTTTCGACACTGATTCACAGATCATCAAAACTCAGAGGTACGTCCTGTATCCCTAGAATCTTGAAATTTGGTATGAAGGTAGTGTTTGGGATACAATGAAAGGAAAAATTTTAAAAATCCGGAAAATTTGGATAAAAAGTCGAAAAATCAAAAAACCGAGAATTTGGCAGAGATGTGATATATGAACCAGGTTTGGCGCGATTTTTTAACGTCAATTTGGCGAAAGCCCGTATTCCAATACCAGTTACAATATATATTTTTAAATTATTTTTTATTGTTTTAAAAAGTAAACAACAATAAATAAACGGTAATTTCATTAATAACTATAGAACAAAACAATTGTACAATTTAAAAAACTAAAATAAAAGTAAATGAACAATTTATTAATAAATAAGCAACAGTAGCAGGGTTACCTTGTAAAATAAAGTAACGCCATTTTTCTGTCAAATAGGTACCCAAGTGCGTATCTGACATCTGTGCCCCGTATTTTATCTTCCGTAATCGAAATTCCCGCCAATACTGTTGGTCATTGACCAGACCATCAACACCATAAAATACAGCGTTATCGGTTTTTAGTTACACGAAATAGGTAGGTCACGAATACGGTATAATTCATTTCAACTGACGAAAAACAAAATAATAATTTGTTTTAGCAATACGCCGGGAGAAAAAGTGAGTTTTAGCTTCCTTCTTCTTTTGCGGATTGAGCTGAAGAGGGAAAAGTTCCTGTCATTCACCGCTTGGCACGCCAGTGTCTATGTGTCAAAATGCTAGCATGTCGGTTACGTTACAGTGTCTCGAAATCAGTGGTTTTTCCCCATCTCAAAAAAAGCTCAACGCGCCTAAAGAAGTTTTCACTTCAAAAATTAAAAACTAAACAATCGGACTATAAAAGATTTTAGATAAAAAGTGCAAAAGTGCAGTCTGGATGGGGTCCCATCCAGATGTCAGAAAAAATTAAAAGAACAATTCAAGTTGTTGTTAAACCAAAGAAAGATATAAAAATCATATTTCAAAGTAAAATCCAGCATGTTTTAAAAAAGTGAAGATTGCCCCATGAGGTGTGTCCCCAATGAGGTTTGTCAAGATTGGTGATGATGAGTTAAAATAAATTCTATATAAGTGCCGGAGACCCGGACAGTCAGTTAAAACATGATGAATGATCAGGTAATCAAAATGACAATGTGGACACATGGGAGCATCCTCCCGAAGTAAAAGATGTTTATGAGTGATTCTAGTATGTCCAATTCTCAGACGGGTCAGGAGAACATCGGTTTTCCTTGGATAACACGGAGGCCAGGTAATGATGGTTGGTTTGATGTGGTGCAGTTTATTATTGCATTCTAAATTCCAATTTTCTTGCCATTTATTATGAATAAAGTGTTTGATAATTAGTTGAACGTCTGAGAATGGAACTTTATGGCACAACGGTTTAAGAGCACGCTTTGCTGCCTCATCCGCTTTCTGATTACCAGGAATACCCATGTGTCCATGTACCCAGCAAAATAATATATTATAGCCACATCTTGTCAATTTATAATAAAATTGAAGGATTGATGAGACATAAGGATGCTTTTTAAATGATTTGATTGCGTCAATAGAGCTATTTGAGCCAGTATAAATAATGAAGGATGAGCTGTGATGATGAAAGATGTGGAACATGGCTCTATCTATTGCAATCAGTTCGGCTGTAAAGACAGAAGTAGATGAATGAAGGCGATAGCTTAAAGAAGGGCTTTCACAAAATACCACACACCCAACAGTATCTCCACTCTTAGAGCCATCCGTGTAAATATCAATATAGTCATTAAATTTTGATCTGTGTGCAGCAAATAACTGTTGAAAAACAACAGGATCCAAGTTGTTCCTATCGTATCCTTTAAAGGGATGGATCAATGTAACATTAGAAGGTTTCCAAGGATGGTGTACATGATTTGGACATGGACTCACCTCGATATTACACAGAGGGCTATTATCAGTAATGTTCCTAATTCTGACACCAAAAGATGGGATGCAAGAGGATAGGTGCTGATAAAGGATATCATTGCTTGTATTTAGAATGTATGTACGAAGAGGATGGCCAGGATGAGAAAGGATACGGTAATAAAGTTCTAACGAAAGCTTTTCACGAAAGTGGTGTAATGCTGGTTAATTGCAGTCAACATAATGGCTTAGAACTGGAGAGGTACGAAATGCACCAGAGCAAACACGGAGTGCGCTATGATGCACAGTGTCAAGTTTTTTAAGAACAGATTTACGTGCGGAACCATAGACCTGGCAGGCATAGTCAATTTTGGAACGGATGACGGCTCGATAGATTTTAAGGAGAGAGGTACGGTCTGCTCCCCAGGAAGTATTTGAAAGCACCTTTAGTAAGTTAAGCGATTTTTCACATTTTGTCCGTAATTGTAAAATATGTGGTAAAAAGGTTAGCTTACTATCAAATTGGAGGCCGAGAAAACGGACACTATCCACCACAGGAATTTGAGTTGGTCCAATAAAACTTTCAGGATCTGGATGCAAATCCCTACGTCTACAGAAGTGAATACAAGAAGTTTTGTCATGAGAAATTATAAATCCATTTTTATTAGTCCAATTAAGAATATGGGTGGTTGCATTTGTAACTGTCTTTCAATAAAACGGATATCCTGTCCCATACACATAATTCGAAAGTCGTCAACATATAAATCACCTTTCACAGAAGGGAGTAATTGACTAAGAATGTCATTTATTTTTATAGCAAAGAGGGTGACACTCAGGACACTGCCAGGGGTACACCTTCTTCTTCTACATAAAAACTAGAGAGTACCCCACCGATTCGGACTTGAAAAAATCCCTGCCGGCCCGGCCTACAGGCAGAGGTAGATTTCGAAGTCAAATATACTAATTTCACAATCAAAAACTAAATCATGATTAGAGATAAATCCACTTTAACAATTTTATCTTGCCGCTTTTGACGAGTTTTTATTTCATTTTTATATAATAGCTGGTTTTATAAGAATCATGTTAGGGCGGTATTAAAAAAAATACTTTTCCATGCTCAACAACTCGACATTTTCTGGCATAATTCCAGAATCATTTTTAATATAAAAAAAATATGAAATTTGCTGACGTGATTTTTGAAGAGATTTATAAGCGACCTGTGTTTTTATTTTTTGTTCAATTAATTAAAACTTGATATATAAACAATTATTTTCTCAGAAGAACAATATTTTTCGTTTCTAACACAATCGCTTCGGGAAATTCCGTTCAAAATGCCCACTTTGACATCATTTTTTGAAATATATTCTGCCTCTATCCACAAAATCGATCATTACAGAACATTATATAGTTTCTGAAAAAGCGAATCTACCAATTAAATGCGTTTGAAAGCAAAAATGAATTTAAAAATGAGTCAGAAAATAAGCAGTTTGGATTTGAGTGACAATGATTTTTCCAACACTATCCCCTTCGGTAGATTCGGTTCAAAGTGCCCTTTTTAACAGCATTTAAAAAAAATATATTGTGCCTCTATCAAACAATCGACCATTACGGTAGTTTATATAGTTTCTGAGTAAGAAAACGTACCAATTGGAAGCCTTTGAGAGCAAAAATGAATTGTAAAATGAGTCAGAAAATAAGCAGTTTAGATTTGAATACACCCTTGCTAAGATGATTTTTTTCGTCAACCGCTATGTATTTTTAATTTGTTTTGCTGTAAGAATTGGTCCTATCCAAAACTTGTCTATATAGATATTGTAGACAAAATTAAGAAGATATATGATAAATTCATGGGAATTTTATATCTTTTGAATTGACGGAGTTAGGGATTTTTTTCTTCTTCAAACCCCCTTTTTGTTTTCGTTTTTAATTTTTTTTTGCGGTACGAATTGGTCCTATCAAAAACTTGTGAATATAAAAGTTGTAGATAATGTTAAGGAGATTTATAATAAAATTAATTGGATTTGATATCTTGAGAATTGACGAAGTTATGATTTTTTTTCTCCCAAAAACCCTATTTTTGCGTCCCTTGAGCCCATTTTTAACTTTATCAAAAATCTGTGATACATAAATTTTTGACCCTATTTTTAGAAGTAATAAAAATTTTAAACTGATTTGATATGTACAAAAATTAAGTAGTTATGGGGGGTTTCTGTTTTCACAAAACCCCTCCCTATTTCCATCCCCTTGGTCCGATTTTGCCCATTAACGAACTTGACCGAGATTTTATGGCCATTGGTTTTATGTATCAGTTTGGAAGAGATTGATACAGAATTACGAAAGTTATCGTGTCCAGAAGAAAGTGATATATATATATAGATAGATAGATAGATACATAGATAGATAGATAGATAGATAGATAAATTTTTTTACTGAGGGTGGTTTGGGGTTCTAGGGGTCATGATCGGTGTAGATCTGCTAAAATTTTTCAGAAATTCCAACATAGGAACGATCCCAATAGGTAGTATTTCATACGAAATCTACCTAAAAGTCGAATGGCGAGGAAGTTCTTAATAAAAATAGGGAGATTCCCACGAAAGCCTAGGTTAAAAAGATCACGAAGGATCCCGTATCGCCACGTTCTGTCATAGGCTTTCGCCATGTCAAAAAATACTGACACCAAATGGTTGCGTTTTAGATGCATAAAAAGAGAGACCATTTGTCATTTAACAGTAAAATACACGTACGTATTATTATAAACGTATTTGTATAAAATAAGTTGTCCAAAATGAATTTATTTCGTATATTAATATTTTGTGTAAAAAACAAATTGAACGCACATTTAGAAAACATATTTAACTACTATTTGTATTTAAAGCGTGAAAAATAATTATTAATTTCACGTAAGTTTTATCAAGTTATTCAATTCAAATATATCCGATATTTATTTTCACGTCGTTACAGATTTTTAAATTTTTCCTCACAGATTTCGACTGTTTTAGTTTAAAAGTTTGACTTAAAAAATAAAGTATTAATGTTGTATATTATGTTGGCTGTTTTCTATAAAAGAAAATTGCATCGACATCTGTAATGTAGATGATTCATAATACATTGAAAGTTTTGTCACACAACAAGAGATTTTTAAAAAATATATATTATATCTACATATTTCATTTTTACTTTATGTGTATGTAGTTTTTGATTAATTCAGATTAATTTACTCATGTATTATTTTGTAATTAGTGAAAAAATTCGGTAGTGACTGTGTGGAGTGTGTGTGTGTACACTGTTAAAACACTATACTTAAAAATAAGTAAATTGTACTAATTATTGACCACTTCCAGATCTTAAAATAGCTCCGAGTACTTAACTCTTAAGTTTGAAAAATGCATGTACTCATTTTTTTAGTACATACAGAGACTCGAAAATAAGTATGAATAGAAACACACATACGCTATATGGGAAAAAAGCGAAATTACAAAGAACCGACAAATCACCATTTTTAATTGCGAAGAACTACAATTTTTGGAGTAAAGAACAACGAATTTACTATTTTAAAATTCTTGAAATTTTGTGTATGAGCCGCCCCGTGATTTGAACCCGAATCCTCTAGTTGGAAGATCAGTATTGTACTGACTGTGTTATAAGAGCAGTTACCAGCGTCTTCCAAATGACACCTTTTATGAATCAGCGACGGAAGATCGCTAATAGCAGATATGAATTTTCCCTTTCTTAAATATTCTAATTTCTAATAAACCAATTTTTAAACTAAATTTTCTTCTTTAACATTTCTAATGAAATTGTAAATAAATTTGAAAAGAGTGTATTATAAATTAAATATTATAACAAAGATAGACACATCTTTAAATAAAAGCTTGGAAATTCTACTGTCAATTCGGTATAAGAAAAGGGTTTATCAGAAAACTCATATTTTTGAGCACATAGGATTTAAACATGAATTTAAGACTTTAAAATACAAAATATATGTATTCATTTCTGCATACATTTATAAATCAAGTATAAGTATACACAACTTCAAAATATCATGTACTCGTTTCTGAATTAATTGTACTTAAAAAATCGAGTACTCTGAATTTTTCATTTTTAAGTAGATTAATGCTCCTTTTTGAAGCAATTGTACTTAAAAAATATGAGTACATAGAAATGCTCATTTTTAAGTAGATTATTTTTAACAATGTACTTATTTTTGAAACAATTGTACTTAAAAAAATACGAGCACATGGAAGTTCTCCTTTTTAAGTAAATTATTTTTGAGAGTGTATAAATCTCTGACACAACCGGTAGGGTTCTAACGCTGGATTAGCTGATTCTAAACCCGAAGTCATACTCGTCCTTGATTACATCGCTATATTACATTTTTCGCTTATATTCTATCCCATTTTCTTTGTGATTTTCTCTAGAGTATTAGTTTGAAAGAAGTTTGGAATTGGTTTAGAATGGTTTAAATACCTAATCCGTCCGCCCATTTCTAAACAAATCCGTAGAGTTATTGCGACAGCATTAAACATATTTATCAAATGTGAGCTTATTTGGAAGTGTGGTTTAGGTATTACCGTGTTCACTCACTATTTCTCACATGTAAATAAATCATGATTATATAACTTGTCATATGCTATGTATTTGGAAAGTAAACTTTTTCATGTTTGTAATTGATATACCTTAAGGGAAACCTTTTATTAATTTCATTGATTTTCGTTGAGCATTTTCATCTAAATTTATTTGAATTGTAAATAAAAGGAAAATTGCAATTATAGAGAAATTATTATATAAAAAGAATAACTGCAATACAGATGCACCTCTATTAACGATTTCTTGTGGTTCGGTATTTCAGATATTCGGTATTCAGCAAGATGTTGAAAATTTAGTTGAAATGAAAGGGCAATACGCATAAAACTGTTAATTCCAGCATAAATTATGTTGGAAGAGAAAATAATGAAAACTGCTATAAAAAAATAAACCAATAGAAAAGCCGAAAAGATTTATAGCAAAACAATAGTCAAGAGTTATCCCATATACACAAACTCTTAACAAATGATATTATTACAAGTATAAACGCTTCTAAAGAGTTTATCTACAAACACATCATAAGATATTGGTAATCAGATGATTAAAAAAAGTGAGCCTCCAATTAATAAACTCTTTAGATAAGTCAATGTCAATTAGAAGAGAAAATACAATTAGAGATTCAATAGTCTTTGGTCCATACTGGGGCAGAAACTAAACAAAAACCCTTATTAATTTGTACATAGGCTTTCAAGCCTACAATTTTTTCTGCTGTACACATGAATGATAAAACATATTATAACATTTTTATCCGTTTACGTATGAATCTTGATTTTAGGGTACTGAACGTAAAAAGTAAAAAGTGAACCTTTATAAGATTACTCGTGTGTCTGTCTGTCCGTCTGTCACATCAGTTTTTACGAGAAATAAAGAACGTCGAAAGTTCGAACTTGCCAAAGATATAAAGGCTATTGATACACATATCTATAGAATTATAATTAGTAAACCTTCACAAATATTTGAGTCAAAAAATTTAGGAGTCCTAATTAAGTTACTTGATTATTTTAATCATGAGTGGTATCGTTCAGAAGATCTCGTGATATTGAACTAAAAATTATATTTGTTTTAATTTCACTTGTAATATTTTCAGAGGTAACGACAAAAAGGTAGCAAAGAAATTTCTCCCGCTTCCTATTTCTGAATCACCTGTAACTAAAATTATGAAAAATTAGAGGTGGTGGAGGGTCTATTTAAAACTTGCAAGAAGATTCTAGCAATTATCCTAAGGCGACATAGGTTTTAAGAAAATCATAATTCTTCCGTGACACGAGAACTTTACTTTTCGGTCAGTTCGTGCGATATTTGAGGGATGTCATACGTCGTTATTGGCTCGGAATCGTCCAAGTATTATTGATAATAATTTTCAAAAAAGTTAGTCGGTAATGAGTCCATATTTTAACTAGAAACCTATCTAGAAAACAGCAGCAAGGCCAAAGGGGCGCTGCAAAATTTGCGAACTCCTTTCGGATCGTGCTGTCCACAATCCCAAGTTTAAATTTCGTACAAGTTCTTTGTTGTATGAATTCATTTGTGCTCAAGTAAAAGTCGCACTGGACCGATTATTTCCTTTTACTTTTATTTTCGATTTACGATATTTTCAAGATACGAAGTGATTATTGCTTTCTAAAGTCACATTAATTGAATATTTTCAGTTCGATATTTATCCAACGATTGGGAAATTTATTTTGGCGAGTTTCAAAACACTATTACATTATTACGAATCTGGCATAGAGCCTATAATTTGCTTAATAAAGTCAATTTATTTCTTGTGCATAAGAATAATTACCATACAATTAAAAAAATAATTAATTGAACCAATGT
This sequence comes from Maratus speciosus, assembly GCA_963932465.1. Lineage (NCBI taxonomy): Eukaryota > Metazoa > Arthropoda > Arachnida > Araneae > Salticidae > Maratus > Maratus speciosus. The sequence goes on along the minus strand of OZ010791.1, from coordinate 532,359,097 downwards.
TACATTCAAATTAAAATGGAATTAATTTTTGGCAAGCGGCCATTTGGTATCTGAACAATAATAATATATGTAGATGAATTATTATCTAAAGGAATTATTCAAGAGTAAAATATGCACCATATAATGTCAGTCTTAATAGAAAAATACTTAATAAACAATGAATGCACTCATTACTCATTAGTCAGAAATTCAAATTTCGTTTATAAGCAGTAATGTATGGCAGAATACCTAGTCGTTCGTATATATCGTTTTGAACAGTTAAACAATGAAACGAAATTTGCGTTCTTAAGTGAAATCTAGTTGGAAGTGCCAATCTCAAAACTATCATCTATCTCATGCATCTTGATATTTCAAAAACCAATTAAATTTTAAAAATAGAAAACCCGACTGCGTAAAAAGCGAACTAATTTATTATTCCTCATCAATGTGAAACTTTTTTTTTTCAATTCTTACTGTTAGCTCACACTCTCGCTATATACAGGGTGATTATAATTAAAGTTTAACTTTCAAAATGCTGTAAAAAAGAATCACTGGTCAGAATGACTTCAAATTTGAAATGAATATACTGGAAGAAGGGAGAAACGGTATGGCATAAGAAAAAAAAGTTCCACAGTGTCTCAATAGACGGTGCTGTAAGCGGCATAACGAAAGTGGATTCGGCGTCAAGTGACATTTTTAATCGAAATTCGACGGTTTTGTCATGAGTTGCACAGTAAATCAACCGTACTGTTCAATGTGCATGAGTGTTTCGGTTGTTTCACGGAAAAAATGACTTCCAAATCAGTCAACAGTTGTGGTACTGTTAGTGGAATGTCCATCCACCACAGCAAGGTCATACCACATTGGATGGGGAGAATCGGTTTTTAATTGTCCTTGAGCCAAAAACCGCATAAAAAGCACATAATGATTCCTTTTTTAATTGTCCTTTGTCCAAAACCCGCATAAAATGCACATAATGATTCGGTTTTTAACTGTCCTTGTGCCAAAAAACGCATAAAAATCACTTAATGATTCGGTTTTTAATTATCCTTGGGCCAAAAACCGCATAAAAAGCGAATAATGATTCTGTTTTTAATTATTACTAGACATGCGATGAGACAACCGATAATGATTATTGTTTTCAACTTGTGGCGGACAATGGTGGACAGCATATGGAACCTGTCTGCCGCTTGTCTCGCAATAACAAAAAACAAAATCATTATTTGCTTTTTATGCGGTTTTTGGCCCAAGGACAATTAAAAACCTATTTTTCTCATCCAATGTGGTACGACCTTACCGTGGTGGATGGACTTTCCATTAACAGTACTACAACTGTTGACTGATTTCGAAGTCATTTTTCTGCAAAACAACCGAAACACTCATGAACATTGAACAATACGGTTGGTTTACTGTGCAACTCATGACAAAATCGTCGTATGTCGATTAAAAATGTCACTTCACGCCGAATCCACTTTCATTATGCCGCTTACAGCGCCGTCTATTGAAATACTTAGGAACTTTTTTTTCTTATGCCATATCGTTTCCCCCTTCTTGCAGTATATGCATTTCGAATTTGAAGTCATTCTGACGGGTAGTTCTTTTTTTACATCATTATGAATGTTAAACTTTAATTATAATCACCCTGTATATCTTGTTCAAATTTCCAATCGTTAATAAAATACTTATTATTCATCCAATCAAGCTCAGATAAAAAAAAAAAAATTAAACTTGTAGTGGATGACATTTGATGTTATTCCAGTTTTTTTTCAAACATTAATTCATTAATTAAATTAAATTAATTAATATTCAACAATCGAGAGAGCTTTCTTCTTGATCATGGAATTTTAAGACCGAAAGCCCTCTTCTTGATCAAGGCATTTTAAGCGCAACTCAAGAGGAAAAATTGGGAGAAAAAAAATCTCTCATTGACCTAAGTAGGAATTGACTTAAAATATTTTTTATATTACTTGTTTATATTACTTACCTATTTTTTTTATTTACTTGTATCGATGACTTTTAAGTTGTGTTTAATTGTTAGTTCCTATTTATAAACACTGTTTTGATGAGGTCTATAGATGTCTATAATGGTTAGAGTTGCAGTAAAGCTAGAGATCCTACCTACACAACTTCCAGGTTATATAATATTTTAACGGAGCTTCTGACTGTAAAATAGTCAATGAAACATCGTCTTCATTTTCAAAGACCTATCCAATGATATGCCACCTAATAGGGTGCGTAATTTTTTTTTTCGTCTCTACCGCCATTTTGTATTTTACGGCCGCCATTTTGAATTTATAAAAGCAAAACCTAGCCTATAACCATCGAGCCGTTAAGACGAATCGACAGAGACCTCATTCATTAAAATCCATACAGCCGTTGGGATGTTTCGAGAGTATAAAGAAATCCACATACACAGATACGCATGAAACACATAACCCTTCTTTTCAGTCGGGTAAAAAGTAGTTACACATGCTAATACTTAATTATTATTACATTAATATTATTAGTTCAATACTATTCCAACTTTGATTTTCATCTTTAATATCTGCCTCAGTCAATTAATTGGAGTAAAAATGAGTTAATATCGATTATGGCATTCAATAAAGTCAATCTATTTCATTATTTTATTGTACATCAGCTGATTGCGCATAGCAGGATGCAAAGTTTCCGTCGATGCAAGAGCCGCCTATGTACAATAGAACTGCGAGAAATCGAGAAAAAAACCCAAAATTTCTATTACAGCGCTCCCTTCTGGCAGAATATTTCGAAATTCAAATGGGACCTACTACCCATAGCCGAAAACATATGCATAGAATTTGATTTAATCCTATACATAACTTCAGAAACTTTTCGATGATAAAATAATGAAAATTTCGCAAAAATCGCTATTACAGCGTCCCTTTCAGCGGAATATTTCCATATTTAAATAGGATCTTATTGCCATACCAAAAAATACAAATTAAATTTGGTTCAAATCTATGCATAACTTCATACAATTTTCAATGGTACAATTATGAACATGGCACAAAAATCACTATTACAGCGTCCCCTTCCAGCGGACTGTTTCCCAATTTACGAGGGACCTGCTTACCATTGCCAAAAACATATAGATGAAATTTCGTTCAATTTCATGTGTAATTTCGTACACTTTTTGATGGCAGAATGGCGACACACGGAGACAAAAACTCACAGAAAGTCATTTTATATAAACACAGTTTCTGGGATCTCTGACCACTACAACTTGTAAATATGTCGAAAACCAGAAGTCGAAAAAAGTTTCGATTACAATACTTTCTTGTAATATTACTTACAGTACTTGGAGTCTATAAACATTATGGTTTATACTTTTAAGAGTATGTATTGCATAGTTATTTGATAATAACAAATTCTACTTCATTTATTAAAGGTAACATGCACGAATACGGCCTTATAAAAATATCTTAATTATTTTGAAATTTTAATGGCTTTTAAAAAACTTACAACATAAGAATTTTTACTCCGTAAGGAACACAATACTAACAAAACAGATAATAATTACAGCTGATATTTTCAAAAAGCTATGCGAACTGAAACAAATAAAATGTAAGAAGAAAGTATCGCATTTATAAACGAATACCAGCGAAAATTATTTTATGAATTTTAACTAATTAAGTTTTCTTCTTTTTTCTTAATCTTTGGAGTACATCTTTTGATATTTTTCAAAAATTTTATTTTTTTAAAGATTTATTACGAAACATTTGTAATAACTAATGATAGTAACATCATTAAGCAGTCGCCAAGTTCTATAATGAATGTAAATGGTCGTATAACTAATAGAAAAAAGATATAATGTGTGGCTTGAAATATATGCTCCTGTAATGATTTTTTTCATAATTAATGAGAAAATAATAATTAGGGGTTTGTGATAAAAATTAAATATACCTTCAGAGAAAAAAATCTGGTTTAAAAGAGGTAAAGTAGTATTTTTGGTTAATGATACAAAATGTTGGAAGATATAAGACGTTTTTTTAATGTATGCAAATGCCCGTGCATTCACATTAATGATATGAGACTTTATACAACTCTAACTTAAACTTCTGCATTAAAATTAGGGAAAAAAACCTTTTAGATCAATGCGATTAAGCAAAACATTTTACTTTTACTTTTCCAAATTGCCAATTTCTGATTTTTGAATTATTTACGAGTCGAAAGCCGTTGAATTCGACGAATGAAAATGTTTAAAAGAACCCATTGACTGAATTTATATAAAAACAAGTGGGTAATTGTGATCACAGATCGCACAGAGGGTTTCGTTTAATATTTCTTTCAAAACATAATCCTTTTGCAAATTCTGTTAGCTCCACAATTCGCAACTAGGGAGTGCACTCTATTCTAAACAAACATATGCCCGACAAAACTCCGTTTTAGAACCTATTCGCACTTATATTAGTCGAGGAAATTGGACCCATAAAACATAAAATAGGAAAGACCTCCTGGCCACGTGGAAATAAAATATGAAAGGCTATTGTGCATAAAATGAAAGAGTGGCCGAACGGTCGTCAAATGATATATCAGATGAGGGGTTTGGGGAAAAATTTACCCCGCCCCCTCCCGGAGCCTTCAAAAGAAACTAGCTCGCTGTAGCTTAATTAGCAGCTAAGTTAGAAAAAATGCTTAAAAAACACAAGCCCAGGGGAGTCAATAATATAAGACTTTTTGAAAAATTCATCATTTGTTGTGTGATCACACGTGTTTAGCTATAAGTATGCAAAATTTCATATCCCCAGCTTAATTAGGGCTCAGTTAGAAATAATTGCTTATAACACAGAAGTTGAAGCCCAAAGGGTTAATTATAAGACTTTTTCAAAAATTCATATTTTGTCTTATGATCTGACGTGTTCAGCTATAAGTATACAAAATTTCATGCCTCCAATTTAATTAGGAACTCAGTTAGAAAGAATTGATTAAAAAACACAAGTTGGAGTCCAAAAGGTTAAATATAAAACTTTTACGAAAAAAAAAAATTATTTGTCGTGTGGTCCCAGGTGTTCTGCTATAAGTATGCAAAATTTCATGTCTCCAACTTAATTATGGGTCTCATTTAGAAAAAATTGCTTAAAATATATATGTGGGAGCTCAAAGGGTTAAATGTAAGACTTTTTCAAGATTTTATAGTTTGTCGCCTGGCCTCAGGTGTTCTGCTATAAGTATGCAATATTTCAAATCTCCAATTTAATTATGGGCTCAGTTAGAAAGAATTGCTTAAAATACACAAGCTGGAGTCCAAAGGGTTAAATATGAAACTTTTTTCGAAATTTATTATTAGTCGTGTGATCTGAAGTTTTCAGCTATAAGTATGCAAAATGGCAAGTCTCCAATATATTTAGGGGCTCTGTTAAAAAAAATTGATTAAAACATACAAGCTGGAGTCCAAAGGGTTAAATATAAAACTTTTTCGAAATTTATTATTTGGCGTGTGATCTGAGGCGTTCAGCTATAAGTATGCAAAATTTTAAGTCCCAATTCACTTAGGTATTCTCTTAAAATGAATAGATTAAAATACACAAGCTGGACTCCAAAGGGTTAAACATAAAACTTTTTCGAAATTTATTATTTGTCGTGTGATCTGAGGTGTTTAGCTATCAGAATACAAAATTGCATGCCTCAAATTTGACTAGGAATTCTGTTATAAAGGATTGCTGAAAATACACAAATTGGAGCCCAAACTCATATAACACTTTTTCAAAGTTTTATGATTTTTTGTGTGGGCTCACGTGTTTAACTATAATAACTCAAAATTCCAGTCTCTAACTTAATTAGGGCTCTGTTAAAAAAAAAAAAAAAAAAAAAAAAAAAATGCTTAAAATACACAAGTTGGAGCCCAAAGGGTTAAATATAAAACTTTTTTCAAAATTTTATGATTTGCCTTGTTGTCTCAGGTATTCAGCTATAAGTATGCGCAATTTCATGGCTCCAACCTTATTAGGGGCTGACTTAGAAAGAACTGTTTGAAATACACATGTGGGAGCACAAAGAGTTAAATTTAAGACTTTTTCAAAATTTTAGGATTTGTCGTTTCATGTGAGGTGTTCAGCTATAAGTACTCAAAATTTCAAGTCTCCAACATGTATAGTTTCTGAGAACGGGCTCTGTGACGGACAGACAGACGGACAGACAGACGGACAGACAGACAGACAGACAAAGGAGCGAGACGAATAGGGTTTCGTCAGATGAACGAAACCCTAAAAAAGAATCATTACAAATAATTAATCTTATACTGGCGGGCCTAACTCTTAAAATAAATATTATTTTCAACTAAAGTTTATTTTTAGCTTTTCAAATTATTGAAAAATTAAACTTTATTCCTATACGTAATTAGTAACATGCAATTAAGATAAGAAATTTTGAATTTATTAATTGAGGTTTTGATCCTTGGTATTACGAATGAAAAATCAACAAAAAATGCGTTACTAAGATGCAGTTATAATATTTGTTTTTCAACTAACTCTAAAAATAACGCCGTTTTCACCGTCGCAAAATTTACATGCATACTTTTCATATTCATATTCACTATTTTAAAAACTTTTTTTTTTTTTTTTTTTTTTTTTTTTTTTTTTTTGCGGGAAATATATTATTCATAAATATATTCCAAATCTCCACGTCATGTTTGCCACTTAAAATTTTGCAGTAATCATTCGTACTCTTGACTTGAGGTTGAAATCTGACCGCCGCGGTGGTCAGATTTCCAACGAAATCCAGAAATTTACTTTTAGATGCACCCGTAGTAAAATATTTAGTTTTAACAAAGAAAATGCTCATTTTATTTTTACTAAGACGTCATTATCACTCACTGAAGTCCTCGTAGATGAACTTCTACAATCTCACTATCAGCGAAATAAAAAAATATTATTGAAATGTAAGAGCTTTATGAGTAAAAGTGCGGTATTTTAAATCGTGACATCATTTTCCGTTCAAGAGTTTTAAAAAGGTATTAACCATTTGGAAAAATGGTTATTGTCCTCGGCCAGGGTAGGAAATCACAAAAATATCTGAAGCGTTTTATTAGTTGAATCCCGCATTTTATTCCTTTTCTGATTGGTCCATACATTAATCTGTATTTTCCCTTTACTTTCAACGGAGATGGATACTTCTGTTACCACTATGACAAAAAGTAATAGAAACTGCAAAAAAATTAATAACTGAGAAACAAATTGAGATACAGCTTTCAAACAAATTGCAATTAAAAATGCATTTTTTTCTCTATACGACGATATAAAAAGTAATATTGTGGAATGTTTTGAAGTTTAAAAATGAAATTTCATTTAAAATTGGTCCAGGAATATTAATGCATGATTATTAATCCATGGCGTACGTAATGTATGACCAGCTCCGTAGAAGTTAAAAAAATTACAGTACCGAAAATTGTAAAACTGAAATTTCTTTTAAAATTTGTTCTTGATGGGTTCAGGAATGTTAATGTTTAATCCATGGCGTACGTAATGTATGATCAACTCCGTGCGATGTTTTATGTCTTCAATTTTAGTCTTTGAAAAAATCATTTTCCAAATGGTCGTTGTAATTTGTTAAATTGCTTTTTAAAAAAAAATTGTAATACGAAAATGGCATTCGTAATGCTATGGTAATTCCCATTGTTTTACTTCTGTCTTCAACAATGGAAGTAACCCTATCGCCATCAATGTGAAGACAACTCATAAAGGACTTTTTAAATTAAAATTAAAACATAACAAGTAAGAAAAATCATGCGTACAGAATAGATTATGAAACAATTTCCAACACTCCCTGAAAGCTTTAAAAAAACTTCGTTACTTAGCGAAATAAGGTAAGTAAGATAACTAAGATAAGATTACATTTAAGAATCTGATTCCTGTAGTTACCGCCCATAGCCAAATATGTATTCTAATTCTTTTGAACAGCCCTGTATTTCATCTGTATGTTGATATATATTCCATATAATGGAGAATTTTAGTTTAGCAAGGAAACGTATAAGAGGTTGAAATTTCTCTTTCAGCAATTTATACAATTAAATGAAAAAATACTTGAATTCTTTTGTACAGCCCTGCAATTTACCTAGTACCTTTATTACACGCCACTATTTAGCTACAATTTAATTCAAACTAAAACACTCTTAAAACTACTGAAGCCACATTTCCAGAAATTATCATCCATTGACGGTATGTATCCAATTCTTTGCGTGACCCTGTATATCATTTTATCTATATTCTACAAACTTTTTTTAATAAACTAAATGCAGTTCAGCGTAAAAATGCATTACTCATTTTAAAACCACCTTTAACCAATTTGCGCTAATACCCAGTAACCCTTACGAATTATTTTGTGCAGCCCTGTATATTAACCCATTAACCGCTGGTGTTGCGTTGACGCAACAGTCAACATAAATGCGTATAAAAAATTAGCTATCAGACGAATTTTATAATAATAGTAATTTTTAAGTAGGGAACATTATGGTTAATAATTCAATAGAAAAATATTTTCTTTCAACATTTTTTTTCTATTTAATAACAAGTACGAAACTTAAAGCATTTTTAAAGGAAAACTTTCACATTGTCGTTTTCGCAGAAGAAATATAGTCAGACAAATGTACGCTTTAGAATAAATCTATATTTAGTCAAGGTCAAAGTACATCAAACCATTCAAGGAATCAGTTGCTTTTGTTTTAGTGGGGGAGGAAGAGAAAATAGGTGTTGCGTTTACGCAATATTAGCGGGAAAGGAGTAGTTCCATTATTCACTTGTCGTGCGACACTGTGGAATTTTTTCTTATCCTGTGCTCATAGAAATGCTTCGACTAGATGTCTTATGTTAGAGGAAGGTCTTCAAAGAATTTTTAATAAATATTCATGTAATGATGACAAGAACAAAACTGATATTATCGTTATTTCATCAGAAATAGGAGAAATTATTGGTGAAGAAGAAGGAAATGATAATATATCAAAAAATGATAATGATATTTTACCATGCGCTACTGCTGGCGAAATTGAAGTTGCGTAAAAAAGAAGTTTGTACCTTCTAAAAGTAATACGAGTCATACATAAGAAAAAAAAAAATGGAGATTTGAAGTGGATAGAGATGAAAATATTTATCATGACTTAGCCAAGAAATGATGAAAAATAAAACATTGACAAATGTGGGAAGATATAAAGATTATGTTCGAAAACAGAAAACTCTCACTTAGATTTCAGATGTGAAGTTGCATTGTACCTTTTGCAAACAACCTTTGAATGTAAAGAGTTAGCCATAAACATATCAGCCACAAAAAGGCATAGTAATTTCCCCATGCAAAAACCATTACAGACAGAACGCGGACATATAACCCTTTCAGTGGCAAAGCATTTCTGTTTCTAAAATAATGAATGAATGACACCGGAATTTACGAACAGTTACATAATAAAGAAAAATTACTTTACCAAAATTCTGGTACATTGTGGAATTTGGAAAATAAAATTAATTGGTTTCATAAATACACGACTGCCACTGAAAGGGTTAATCGACATGTCCGGTGACAGCAGAAGACTGCATTGTAAACAGTGCCATAGCCATAATGATTATCGCTGCAGTAAATTTCTGATGTTGTTTTACATCATTAGTGTAGCGAATATTTTGATACTTGAAACTGTTTTCTGGATATGATCAGTAATTTAGAAAGAAAAAATAAATTAAATTTTACTAATAAATTGATTACGGTTAATGTGATTGTTTGCTGTCTAAATTATAACAAAGAAAAAAATCTTCCAGTGCCCAAATATGCAAGAAAATCTTGCTGATGCTCAGTTGAACTCACTAATCATCAGTACTCTTATTCCGCTGACGTTGCATGAGCGCAACACTCGATTTTTCGTAAGCTGACACACATTTTGTTATTTCCACTATAAATTAATGTTATATATGTTCAAATGAATAACCAATATCATTTGTATAAAAATTTTTTAAACCTTTATAGTTTTGGCGCTTAATGGGTTAATTATAGAATTTATACACACCATATAGTATGCATAAATATAGTGGAAAATAAATGCACATATCATAATTAAAAATGCATTTCCCTCAATCATCGCTAATGTAGAGTACTTCTGATACAATATACTATCTGAAAACATTTGTGTGTCCCTGTACATGCTATGCACTTCGTAATATACATGAAATAACTTATAGTAAACCTCAGCGACGTATATCAATTTCATTATATGGGAAATAGTTTAACGTAATTAAAATACGCCGCAAACAATCCCCCCCCCCTCCCTCCCAAAACCATTATGTAATGGAATTCTTTTGTGTGGTCCTGTAAAAGTATAATAACTATGCTTTGCACCGCATATTATACAGAATGGATGTTTTTGTGCACTCCATAAATGCATATCAAATTTGGTATGTTTGGATGCGTGTAACATCATTAAAAATCCTTTTAAACGATTTCTTCCCACAGGCCCTAATGTAATGGAAAAATTTTGACTGCCCCTGTAAATCAATTAAACATGCTACAAACATTATTTGACATAGGGAACGTGCTATGGTAAACGTCAATAACCACCAAAGATTCCAGGACAATCCGAGTATATTTACGGGAGTTAGAGCGCGGACAGACAGACAGACGGACAGACAAACCGAAGTCATAAACACTTTTCAACTTTGTTGGAAAGTATTGAAAATGGTATTATTTCTAAAAATAGCAAGTGCGGGCACATCTTCAAATAAGGGTTTTCTTTAAAAACATTTCGTAGTAAAATCAAAATTGGTTCAGAGAAATCTCAGATGAGATAACTTGAAACAGCACTGTCTTTTAAATATACTAGGGGATCGTACCCGGGCTTCCCGGGTTACAGAATATAGGTAAAAACATTTTTTTTAATTGAAAACTAATAATTTTTTAAATGCAATAATTTTTTTAGATCGCTCACTTACATTAAAAATACATTTTTCATATGAAAAATATGAATTATATAATCAAATTTTTGAAATTTATCAAAAGCGATATTTCCTTATTAGCCACATGCTAAGACTTATTTGACCAATAATTTGTTACTTATGGCATCCTTTTATATTTTGATAATTTCAGAGCTTATACATGTCTGATAAATTTGTGTTTTATTTATATTATTTTATCCTTTAATTCATAGGAAAGTTTTTTTTTTTTTTTTTTTTTTTTTTTTTTATGGATATTAGTCGTAAGAAAATAAACTCTTTAATTTGTTTTAAGGACAAACTGATTAATCTTTCGTAATCGAGCTCCGCGCGATATAGATAAATTAAAAAATATTTCATGCTTTAAAATTGTTTTTAAAACCATAGACAATCAGTAAAATGAGATGAAGATTGCAAACAAATTCCATTTGAAAAAAAAAACCTATTTGGTGATCTAAAAATTTAAATTGTACGATTACAAATATGTTAGATTTGTGTTTTTTCAGCATTATTCTTTTATTTGTTTATAAAAGAAGTATTAATTTCATTAATTTGTCTTTCACACATATGTTAGATTGGTGGTTTTTTAATATTATTATTTTACTTGTTTATAAAGGAAGTATTAATTTCGATATGCAAAAATAGTCAGAAACAAATGCTGAAAAATGTTTGTTGCTTTATGTGCAAAATGTTTATTATTATTATGTATTGAAACCGCCACGTGATAAGATAAACTTAAAAAAATCATGCTTAAAAATTATTTTAGAAAATATAATACATCAGTCAATGAATCAGTTTTTAAACAGATTGCATTTGAAATGTGTTTTTCCCTATGCCACGAAAGTTGAAAATCTACGATGGACAGAAGATTAAAAAATTGCAGTAGCGAAAATTTCAAGACCGAAATTTGATCGTGATTTGTTGACATTCGCAAAATGACGTCAGTGTTACGCACAGATACGTTTGTTCTTTATAATATAGATACTTAATCAGTAAAATATAATAAAGATCAGTTATTAGGATGTGGTTATCAATTGAAGCTCCTATGCTTGGATTTCTGGAATAAAAACAGCAATTTTCACCTTCTCAAAATTTGCATACGCACTTCTCATATCCATATTCATCATTTTTTTAAAAATTGTACTTTGTTTGATAATTTAAAAATCATTTTATCTCAAACTTGAAGTCTCGATTGCCAGCAACATCTTTTATGTGAATAGACGCACTCTTTACTTGAGATTCTAATCTCAATTCCGGAGAGTAAAAAATTTCCGTAATTTATGTTTTTTAGACGCATTTCTGTTAAAATGTTTAGTTTTATCTACGAACATTATCGTTTTCTTATGACTTCATTTTCACTTACATAAGCATTTCGCATAGTGTCTGAAACTTACTATCAGTACACATGCAGAAGGAAAAACAATATAGAAAATTTATGAGGAAAAATGCGTGTTTTCAAAAGCAGTATGTCATTTTCCGTTATTATGTCCCTAATATAATATTCTGCTCTTAATGGAATTTTGTGCCACTAAACCGTATAAAACAGTTTTTATCAACAAATTTGAACTTTTATCAGAAAATAGCATGAATAAAGTTAAAAATACCTCATTATTTCTCTCTTCTCTGCAATAATGAAAGCTATCTAATTTTCATCATTTTGAAGAAATTTCATAAAACGTTTTTAAAATTAAAATATAAAAGTGGAGATATTAAAAAAAAACAGATAGTGCGATCACATGTACAAAGGAAGAGCTTTCAGTTAAAAAAATATATATATTAGTAAAATTGGTTCAGAAGAAAGATTAGGGCAAATGACTAAAACACACACTTGTGTTTTAAATATGTAGATTATATAAAATTAGGAAATATATTAAATTAAGAAAACTATGTTATTTTGATAAAATTATAGTGGGATGTACGAATAGCATTAACATTTTATTATTCGAGAGAATTTTCGACAAAAACTTCAGGAACACGATGTTTTTCTAAACCACGAATTATTTGTTTGCTTGTCTAACTCGGCGAAACAAATTCATCCAGGCGAGATTCATCAATTTCTGTAATATAAATCGCTATTATTTGCATCTCACCTCTCTTTTATAAAGACACTCTAAATTTTTGTAAAACGTTGCGTTATATCAGTGTGTGATTTCGATTACATTATTTTTAAAAGTGAAGCATTTTCACCTGTGAAGAATTTCAAAGCAGCTGGACTGTGAAAATGACGAACTTCTATGAAACATAATTCAGCTTTAAGAATTAAAATACACGCTTTTTTATAAAATGACGCCATTTGCATCCGCAAAAGCAATCCACATTTACAATACAGTCTTAAACTTCGTCTATAGAAAAGTGTGCTTATCATGTCTTTATCACGGAATAACATACAATATTCTTGACGTAGCTCATATTTTAATTTCAACTTTTTTTTCAGGTTTTATGCGAAATGGCAACAAAAAGATACAGCATCTCCTATTTTTGACTATTTTCCGCTTACTTTCAATGACTTTCAATAGAAATGGGGTTCTTTTGTTGCCACAATTAGAAAAATGATATTAAAAACTACAAAAAAATTAATATCTCAAAAATAAATTGAGATACAGCTTTCAAACAAATTGCATTTAAAAGAGCATTTCTTTCCTCATACAACGGTGTAAAAATTTAAAATGTGCGATGTTTAGAAGTTTGAAAATTTGCAGTAGACACAATTGTAAAACCAAAATATTTGAAATTTCAAAGTTTTGCCATTCGCAAAATGATGTATGCGTTACTCACAGATATGTTTGTCCTTTATAATATAGATAGATAGATTATTCTGTATAATTATAACAATAAAGTAAGGCTCGTGTAGATTTGTTTAAAGAAATAAACACTACTTTCTTTATCTAGAGTCAAAATACAGTAGCTCTATTATATGCACCTCTCAGTTATAAGCGTCTGTCAGTTATACGCGTCTGTCAATTATACGCCAATTTTGTGTCCCGCCACGAGGAATAGGAAAATAATGCTATAGATCTCACTTATAAGCGCCATTTTGAAATGCTTCTCTCATTTATACACGGAAAGAAAAGCGCAATTAGCAAACACTGAGTTAAGTGCGAACCTTTCTTTTGGGTCTATAAAGAATTTTCTGAAGCTGTTAAGGTCAAAAGACAGTTCCGCAAAGTGACTGACAGGGTGGAGAGGGTGTTACAATTGAATTTTCACCATCCTCCTCTCAGTTATAATTGCTTTGTCTTTTCATTCTCTTTTACTTTATCAAACCACGCGCGTGTTCCCTTCTCTCCTTGCCTTTACAGTGGCATCTGGATTTTTTCCAATCAAAATGATCAAAAGAAAGTTAACAATTTCGTTCAAAATGGAAGTTATACAAACAGCAAAAAATGACCCTAATTTGTCAAAAACACAGATTACAAAAGATAGTACTGATTAGATTGAACTCGAAAACTCGATTTGTCAGAATCAACGATCAGAGTGATTTTAAAGAACAGGAAATGGATAAAAAAGGAACAGTGAATATTCTACACAAGCGAAGAAACGATGCAAAATACAGAATGGAAAATTTGAGATTTTAGATACCACATTTATTCAGTGGTTCAGAGAAATGAGAGCTTCTAATTTACACTTTAGCGGCGAGTTATGCAAAGAAAAGGCACTCACTTTATCATCAAAAATACGAAACGAAATTTTTTCTGCTTCTTATGGATGGCTAGAGTGAAGCAAAGAAAGACGCGGTTTCACAAATCATTGTCTGAATGTTGAAAGCGCAGCCGTTTGAGATACTAGTGTTAATGAATGGATCGCAGATCTTCCAAATTTAATTCAGTCCACCAATGGCTAACAGGTTCTGCTCGCGAAGCTGGTATATGGGAGGTTCTGGGTTCGAACCCAATCTCGACCGTCGGTCTAATCGTTCGGTGTTTTCCGTGATTTTCTTCGAACCCTGGATTTCCTTGCATAAATACGAGTTACGTTCCCTTAGAAACAGCGTACTCCCACCCACAAGGAGGCAACTCCCCCCCTTTCTTAGGGCCTATGTCCCTCGTGTCGGTAATTGGCCGTCATAAACACAACCAATCAACTAACTTACCAAATTTAATTCAAATCTTTGATGTTAAGAACATTTTTAACTGTGATGAAACAGGTTTATTTTATCGTCTTTTGGCAAACAAAACGCTAGATTTTAAGGGAGAAACATGTCATGGTGGCAAACACAGTAAAGAAAGAGTGACTGTGCTTTTATGTTGCAATGTGGACGGATCAGAAAAGTTACTGCCAGTATAGTGATTGGTAAATCCAAGAAAGCACAGTGTTTTAAATATGTGAAGAAACTGTCGTGTTCTTATGCAAGTAGCACCAAAGCCTCGGTGACACGGATTTTTTTTTGACTTTTTAAAGAAATTTGATATGAAAATGTTTAAAAAAATGTTCTGCTAATTATGGATCTGTGTCCCGCCCATCCTTCAGATCTCCCATTGCTGACACATAAACGAGTTATATTTTACCTGAAAATTGTACTACACTGAAAACAAAAACGACATTTTTACAGTACAAAGTACTGTTCATTTCACGCTCAAACTCGATCACTGTCGAATGTGATGTAGCTTTCTTTGGTTTCTTGACTATATAAAAATCAAAAATCCAGTAGTTGGGTAAAATTAACAGTACAATGTGCTGGAAATTCGGACGCCAGCAGCTTGTGCTAGCAAATCTACGATTTTTTTTTTTCCTTTACAGTGTAGCAGGTTTTAGCCATTTGAACTCTGTATAATAAGGTCAGTTAAAGCGCAGTATAAGGAAGATTTGTTGCGGAGATTGTTTACATAACTAGAGCAGAAAAAGTTATTCAAGAAAATTTGGATTCTGGATGGTTGCATGTGTTGGTTTGCTCTTGAAAAAAATGTAACAGCCACAATAAATTCTAACTTCTTTCGAAAAACGGGTTTTTTTCATTCAAATGAAGCTGAAGTTATTCCACTACAGGAAAATGTAAAAAAAAAAAAAAAAAAAAAAAAAAAAAAACAGCAATTATTTTAAATTAGACAAAGAAGAATGAAACAACATAAGCCAAGATTCTCTTTTTTTTTCAAGATTTCGTCAATAAACATGTAAAATTAACATCAACTGCAATAAGAGACATTGAAAATGTTTCAATGACGTGGCAGCTGAAAAAGAAGGAGAAAACGGTGAGAATGATAATGATTAAACTGATAATGTAATTGTCCCATGTTATGCTACTGCTTTAAGAGCCCTGGACACTTTCACATGTTACCTTCAAATGCTGATGTAGCCTTAAATACAATGACGCACATTAATGACTTAGAAAAGGTCGTTGTACAAAAGCGGCCTAAGCAAAACCAAACTAGCATTGATGACTTCTTAAAAAAGGACTAATTGGCATTTTTTTAATGTAAGTATATATTCTATGTAAAATGAAACTTTAGGTTTATTTTATTTTTTAAACTAAATTTTATAGTGTAAGTGTAAGGATTTTTTAAAATACATACTAATATTATACCCCTTTTATTTTATAAAGTGTCATTAATCATAATTCTTCTATTTAATTTTTTTTTTCATAATGTGTATAAAGAATAACTACATAACAAATCCTCTCAATTATGCGCGATTTTAAACCAATCCCTTGAAACACGTATAAGTGAGAGGTTACTGTATCTTCAAATATTTTTTTATTAAATTTTAGTCTATAAAAATGTACTGTAGTTTGTTTTTTATAATGCTATCGTGATACAAACAAAGAATTTCAGAGGATGTCAAATGTTGTGATTTGAAGCTAAATTTACAATTCTTAGTTTCAAAATTTTATAAATCAATAAAATCCTTTTTTTATAAATTAACGATTAGACTCTATTCATTTGAATTCAAAATAAATTTACTTACTCAAACGTTAAATTGGTTGAACATAGCTGGAACTAAAAAATAATAATAAAGTAAATAACAACATGCATTGTGGACAAAATTCATAAACGGAAAAACATCGAATTAAAAATCAAATTAGGGTAAGTTACAAAAACAGTACTCCATCATAAACACATTTTAATAAAAATGGGCATGTCTCAAATTATACAAATTTCTACAAAAAAAAAAAAAAAAAAAAAAAAAAAAACTTTTTTGAATTATGTTTTGGCATATGAACTGTAATTATGCGGTTTCAGTTATAGTTTAATACCTTATTTCTTTACCTATTAAACCTTTGATTACGGATAAAGAATAGAGACCATTTTTTTTTCCGTTCAACAGTAGCGCAGTTAAAAAACTAGTATGTTGTGGCCATCACAAAACTTTCTTCTATATAAATCACATCAATTAAATCATTTAAAGAGTAAAAGAAATAACAACGATTTAGCACCAATTCATATCAAAGTATATCTGAATTTGAAGTTGGATGAAAATTCGTGCATAGTTCTTGAGATAGAGCTATAGCGGAAATTCTGAAAAAAATGCAGCATAGCAGCGCCACCTGTTGAGCGATTTACACCAAAAGTACATAGCACTAAACGATATCAAGGTATACCTGAATCTGAAGTTTGTTGAAAATCCAAGCATTAGTTCTTGAGATAAAGCTATTGCGGAAATCGCAAAAAATACAGCATAGCAGCGCCACCTGTTGAGCGATTTACACCAAAAATTAAACAGCACTAATTTACACATCAATTCATGTCAAGGACTAACTAAATCTGAAGTTTGATGAAAATCCGTGCAATAGTTCTTGAGATACAGCTCTTGTGGAAATCGTGAAAAATGCAGCACAGCAGCACCACCTGTTGAGCGATTTACACCAAAAATTAAACAGCACTAATTTATACATCAATTCATGTCAAGGACTAACTAAATCTGAAGTTTGATGAAAATCCGTGCAATAGTTCTTGAGATACACCTCTTGTGGAAATCGTAAAAAAATGCAGCACGGCAGCGCCACCTGTTGGGCGATTTGCACCAAAAATTAAGCAGCACTAATTTATATCAGGGACTAACTGAATCTGAAGTTTGATGAAAATTCGTGCATTTTTTCTTGAGTTAGAGCTATTGCGATAATCATGAACAATGCAGCATACCAGCGCCACCTGTAAGGAGATTTTAACAAAAAAGTAATCAGCACCAAACTATATCCTGGACTAACTGAATCTGAAGTTTTATGAAAATCCGTGCAGTAGTTCTTGAGATACAGCTATTGCAGAAATCGTTAAAAATGCCGCATAGCAGCGCCACCTGTTGGGCGATTTTCACCAAACACTAATCAGTTCCAGATTATATCAAGGTCTAACTAAATATGAAGTTTTGTGAAATTTCGTGCATTAGTTCTTGAGATAGAGCGCCCACAAAATTTGTGTCACATACAGACAGACAGACGGACAGACAGACAGACGGACAGACAGACAGACAGACAGACGGACAGACAGACTCACAGACAGACATTTTGTAAAAACATGTTTTTTGGAATCTCTGACTCATACTCATAAAACGTTTAAATCCGTTTAAGTGTATGGCGCAGACTATTTTTCGAAAAAGTTTCACGAATAGAATAAAAAATATCCCTCTGGAATAAACCGGGCGTCCCAAAATTGAGGGGTATATTTGGAAAATGAATTTTGAAAGAAATGACAACCGCCGCGGCGAGCGGCCCCTCTTCGTCCGCAACCCTTTATTCTTCTACTCTAGTCCGACTCTTTTGCGGAAGCAAGATTCATAGGTCCCCAGCCACGTCCCGAGTAATTTGTTCTGACGTTTGAAATGCAATGGATATTTTTTGTACTGATGATGCCTTGCATGTTGCTTGGCGAAAAATTACATATTGTATTTTTAATTGTTTTTAAGTATATTCTCTATAAATTTTATTTTTTAACTGTCCTCAAGTCTGTCTTAGTTTATTTTATTTGGTGTTTTAAATGCCAACAGTTTACATTTTTAATGCTACATGTATGTGTGTAACATTTTTATTATTTGGGACTCAGGTGTACAGCATTTAAAAGTTTCTTGGATGAAGCCAATGCAATTGATAGAAACAATACAGTATACGGGGCATTCTCACAATCTTTTGACTTTAGGGAATAAAAATCTGGTGAAATTAAAGTTGCTAAAATGAAATTTTAATCTGATAGACGAATGCCTTAATGATTCAAAATAAAGAAAAAATGGTCAGCAGCGAAAAAAATTTTATTTAACTGAGTTTTAAGTTAAACTTGCGAGTTTAATTTTCCTTACCATTTTGCTACAATAACTTTTTATTTTCTTCTAAATTTTTACTTATAATGAATTTGCATAGTACCCACTGGACGCTCAAATAAGAAATAATAAAAATGTAGTACTTTTAATACAGAATTATTGTATAACATTGTCTTAAAGGGGTGTTAAAGAAGGGACGATAGGGTAAAAAAAGGGGGCGGTATAGAAAAAAAGGGACGAAATGTGACGGTAAGGATGGAACGGTAAGGAAAATTACCACCTATTTTTAGGAAAATCATGTTAAGACTATGTGATAGCAACAATGTTCATCGATTTTTAGAAACAGTTGTTAATATTGGAGTAAATATATATAAATTTTTTGAATTTACCTCGAAAAGTGCAGGAATAAACCTTGGGGGCGGTAAGACTACCAATAAAACCACGATCTAGAAATTGATATTTAAATGCTGATTTAAATTCTGCAGTAAATTTTCTGTCAAAGGATTTTAGACATTCTTTCTCTAGCATACTTCTGCATGAGAAAAAAACTTGAAAAAAATTCTGTGGCTGCATCTGAAGTAATTTTCTGTATAAGTTTAGCAAGAGGGACGGTAAGGATGATAAACCCAGGGACAGAGTTTAAAAAATATATCAAACCGTAAAAATGTGCGCAGGTTAATTTTTTGCTACATATTTATATAAAACAATTGTTCCAGTTTTGGAAAAAAATTACAACGAATTACTTTTATTGAAACAATTTTATACAGACAGCTCCAAACTTAAAAATCAGCATCAGGGACACGGGACTATATAGGAGTTTTCCTGGCATTACCCCCAACATCGTCCAAAACTTATTTATCTGGTTAATATTGTTTTGCAATCATGCAATGGGATGCTTCCCAGTATGTGAAATAAAAAAACACAAAAAAATGTATTACAATAAAAATTATTATTCAAGGACATAAAAGTCAAAAGATTGTGAGAATGCCCCATACGGTAGATACCCCATACGCGAAATAGAACAAAATGTAAAACTACCTTTTCTTGATATTGGGCTAATAAAAAACAATGATAATCTGACCATTGAAACCAAAGTTCACAAATAAGAAGTTCTATCAAATAACAACATTTCAATTAATATTTGTTTCCCAAGTAATTAAAGCTGCAGCATACAGGTTTTATATAAAAAGGACATTCAATGTTTATACTAAAAAATATATTGATCAGAAATTTGACAACAGTAGAAGTATAGCAAATGATAATGGATTTAATAGACTCCCCTCCTAGTAAATGAAAGGCAAGATTTCACAATAGAATCGAGCCTATCCTTATTGAAGATTCAGCTGTTATATACATAATCCCAGCTACTATAATAGAGAATTAAATGAAAGCAGACCATATGGGTATGACAACACGAAAATTTAAAGAATGCTTAAGAGAGCACATCACATATATCAAGCTTAAGCGTTTTCGAGCATCTATTTCTAAACTAAATCAGGAGCAAGAAGTTATGATCAATTTTAAACAAACTAAATTTAGTAAAAATTTGTAATTAATGACTCAATAGAAATTCCACGGAATGCTAATTACACTTGCAACGATACGTTATCGTACATTATTCCAAAGAATTTGTATTGTATACTGAGAATAAGATAAGCACCTCCCCCCTCCACAGACACACACACTTCTGTAGAACTTTGGAACAGTCCGACAGCATAGCCTCAACCCCTTTCCACTTTGGAAGTTTGGATCAGCCTATCGGGAGTAAAAGGTTCAGACTCTGACTTTTATTGTTTTTAACCCTGATGATGAGCATGATATGCGTGAAAGTTTTTAAAGGTATCGTATTGTGAACTAAAAAAAAACAACTTTGTAATTTGAATACTGTTTGTGTTTACAAAAGTTTTAAACTATATGAGATAAAACATCATAAATACTTAAAAGGTTATACAGAATTTTAAACTATATTAAAATTTTGTTTAATTCTAAAACCGTTTCACTTCGTATATATTCTGTGAAAAGCATTTTTCTTTATGAAAAGAAGGAATTAAAAAAAAGAAAATTATTGAAATAACAACAACAACAAAAAATATATATACATATCTACCCTATCTATATTATAAAGGACAAACATATCTGTGCGTAACGCATACGTCATTTTGCGAATGGCAACACTTTGAAAGGACAAACATATCTGTGCGTAACGCATACGTCATTTTGCGAATGGCAACACTTTGAAATTTGAAATAAAATTTTAGTTTTGCAATTTTTTCTACTTCAAATTTTTAAACTTCTAAACATCGCACATTGTAAATTTTTACACCGTCGTATAAGAAACGAAAATGCTTTTTTAAATGCAATTTGTTTGAAAGCTGCATCTCAATTTATTTTTGAGATATTAATTTTTTTGTAATTTTTAATACCATTTTTCTAATCGTGGCAACAAAAGTAGCTAATTTCTATTGAAAGTAAACGGAAAATAGTCGAAAATAGGAGATTACTGTATCTTTTGTTGCCATTTTCTCATAAAACCTGAAAAAAAAGTTGAAATTAAAATACTGGCTATGTCAAGAATATTGTCTGTTATTGCGTGATAATGACGTCATATACATACTTTTCTATAGACGAAGTTTAAGACTGAATTGAAAAAGTGGATTGCTTTAGCGGATGCAGATGACGTCATTTTTTTAAAAAAAGCGTATATTTTAATTCTTAAAACTAAATTACATTTTGTAGAAGTGCGTCATTTTCACAGCCCAGTTGCTTTGAAACTCTTCACAGGTGAATATGCTTCACTTTTGAAAATAATGTAATCGAAATCACACACTGATAAAACGCAATATTTTACAAAAACTTATAGTATCTTTATAAAAGAGGTAACATGCAAATAATAGCGATTTATATTACAGAAATTGATTATTCTCGCTTGGGGGGATTTGCTTCGCCGAGTTAGACAAGCAAACTAATAATTTGAGGTTTAAAATAATATCATGTTCCTGAAGTTTTTGGCCAAAATTCTCTGGAATAATAAAATTTTAATGCTATTCTTTAATACATTCTACTATAAATTTATCAAAATAACGTAATATGCTGAATTTAATTTTTCAAAATTTTATATAATCAATATATTTGAAACACAAGTGTATTTTTTAGTCATCTGCCCTGATCTTTCTGCTGAACCAATTTTACTAATATATATTTTTTTAAACTAAAAGCTATTCCTCTGTAGATGTGATCGCATTGTCTGTTTTTTTTTTTTTTTTAAATATCCCTACTTTTATATTTTAATTTTAAAAGCATTTTATGAAATTTCTTCAAAATGAAAATTAGATAGCTTTCATTATTGCAGACAAGAGTGAAATAATGAGGTATTTTTATCCTTATTCATGCTATTTTCTGATAAAAATTCAAAATTCTTGATAAAAATTGTTGTATAGGGTTTAATGTCGCAAAATTCCATTAGGAGCAGAATATTCTATTGAGAGCACGGAAAATGACATTCTGCTTTTGAAAACACGCATTGTTTCTCATAAATTTTCTAAATTGTTTTTCCTTCTGCATGCGTACTGATACTAAGCTTCAGACACTAGGCGAAATGCTTATTTAAGTGAAAATGAAGTCATATTTACAAGAAAACGATCATTTTCTTAGATAAAACTAAACATTTTAACACAAATGCGTCTAAAAAACAAATTACGGAAATTTTTACTCTCCGGAATTGTGATTAGAATCCCAAGTAAAGAGTGCGTCTGTTCACATAAAAGATGTTGCTGGCAATCGTGACTTTACAATCGTGAAATTACAATTTTTTAAAAAATGATGAATATGGATCTGAGAAGTGCGTATGCAAATTTCCAGAAGGTGAAAATTGCTGTTTATCACTCTGGAATACCAAGCATAAGAGCCTTAATTGATAACCACATCCTAATAACTGATCTTTATTATATTTTACTGATTAAGTATCCATATTATAAAGAACAAACGTATCTGTGCATAACGCCGACGTCATTGTGCGAATGGCAACACTTCATGATCAAATTTCGGTCTTGAAATTTTCGATACTGCAATTTTTTAATCATCTGACAATCGTACATTTTCAATTTTCGTCTCATAGGGAAAAAATTAGTTTCAAATGCAATTTATTTAAAAACTGTATCTTAATTCACTGATGTATTATGTTTTCTAAAATAATTCTTAAGCATGTTTTTGTTTAAAGTTTATCTTATCACGTGCCAGTTTCAATACATAATAATAATAAACATTTTGCACATAAAGCAACAAACTTTGTTTAGCATTTGTTTCTGACTATTTTTGTATAACGAAACTAATACTTCCTTTATGAACAAATAAAAGAATAATTTTACAAAAACACCAATCTAACATATTTGTGAAAGACAAATTAATGAAATAAATACCTCTTTCATAAACAAATAAAAGAATAATATTAAAAAAACACAAATCTAACATATTTTTAATCGTACAATTTAAATTTTTAGATCACCAAATACGATATTTTTTTTTTTTAATGGAATTTGTTTGCTCAGTCATCTCAGTTTATCTCAAGTTCATCTCAGTTTACTGATTGTCTATTGTTTTAAAAACAATTTTAAATCATGAAATATTTTTTCATTTATCTATATCGCGCGGATCTCGATTACGAAAAATTAATCCGTTTGCCCTTAAAACAAAATAAAGAGTTCATCATTTTTTTACGGTTAATATCCATTAAAAAAAAACTTCCCTATGGATAAATAAATAAAATAATATAAATAAAACGCAAATTTAACAGACATGTATAATCTCTGAAATTATCAGAATATAAAAGGATACCGTAAGCAGCAAAATCTTGGTCAATTAACTCTTAGCATGCGGCTAATAAGAAAATATCGCTTTTGACAAATTTCAAAAATTTATTTGATTGTATAATTCGTATTTTTCATATGAAAAATGCTTTTTTAATGTAAGTGGGCAACCTAAAAAATTTACTCCATATAAGAAAAATTGTTAGTTTTCAATTTAAAAAAATGTTTTCACCTATATTCTGTAACCCGGGAAGCCCGGGTACGATTCCCTAGTATATATAAAATCCTAATGTTACGAATTTATGAAACGGATATATGAAACGGCTGAAATGAAGCGAATTTATGTAACGATTCTTTGAAACGACTGATTATGTTTCACGATGATTTCTCCTAAAATATGGAATACTTTGCGATGAAATTAACACCAAAAATCAGTATTGATCCGCAGATCTCAAAGCTGGTATTAGAATTTTTAAATTGGAATTATTTTTCGAAATATTATTTTTTTCTAATTTTAAATACATTTTTCTAATGATGGCAACTCAAATTTTAATCATAACATATATATATATATTTTCATATTTCAGAAAAGGTTATTATTTTTAACTAATTTGGCGACCAGTTTTGGCTACCTTAAATGTATGCTAAGAAATGTATCATGCTACTTTTACTCATAATTCAATTTACTTCAACAGTCTTTCGCCAAATCGAAAGATTCTGATAGAAAAATCAATTCTGACTATAATTTTATGTTAGCGAGACCCAGGTGATAATTCGCTAAACATTTTTCCCGTCGCATTTTTTTTTCATATTTAATTAATTTCATTTAAAATTTAATGCTTTCATTCATTTTATTTAAAATACACAACCTTCATTTAAAATTGATGGCTTTCACTTCTTTCTTTGTTTTTAAAACAAAACGAAACGAAAAAAAAATTATGCATAGATGTTATCTACGCACCGAGGTTCCTAATTGGGGCCAAAATGGCATTATTGTGATTGACATGGTAACCCGGCTATTGTTGTTTACTTAATAATAAATCTTTATTTACTTTTATTTCATTTTTAAAATTAGATAAATTATTTTGTTCTAGAAAATAATTGAAAATATTTAAAAAATACGGTACTACTTAGTTAATCCGTCGACCAATTTCGCCAAATTATACAAATTGACATAATTTTTATTTTAAATAACGAAAGAACAAATAAATTAGTATAACATTAATAAATATACAAATAAAACGTCGAAGTAAAAATCACTTGATGCGGTAAACACGTGTAACTTGCTTAAAGTCAAGTGAATGTGACATTTACGATCAACCATCATTGGAATTTAATCTTGTAGTTTGACGATAAATTTTTGGTCGACGGGATAACTAAGTAATACCAAAAATGTATATGTAACAGGTATTTGAAAACGAGGTTTTCGCAAAATTTTCGTAAAAAAAAAAAAAAAAAAAAAAAAAAAAAAAAAAAAAAAAAAACGCGCCAAACCTGCGGTGCATATATGACATCTGGCCAAATATTAATACTCGAAAAAAAAAATACTAACTTGCGAGTTAAAAAATAAGGCTATCGGCGAGATTTGCATCCGGCTAGCATAACAAAACCAAGAATTCTTTGCGACCATGGCAACTTTTATGTAGTTTTATTCGAAAAAAAAAGTTATTTTTTAATCAAAATGGAAAACTTACGGCCCCATATTGGCGCGATTTTTTTCTGACGCATATGTCATATACGGAACAGGCACTTAACTGGCGCCAAAGTATCGTTATTTTGCTTGGTATGGTAAGACGGATGTTATTGTTTATGCGTTCCCCAAATTGGCGTCGGAAAAAAATCGCACCAATATGCGACGTATATGACATCTGTGCCAAACTTTCATATGAAAGGGGAAGAATTCAGACCGTTTTTGTTTATGGCAGTTGGTGACTTGAACTATTATAATATAGATGAAATGTTGGCGACAGAATAATATTTGGCGACTTATCACCTGTGTCTGGCTAACATTAAAGTACCAAAATGGCTCCTAGAGTATAAAAAGCAAAGTGGTCCGTCCGGAACTGTTGATGATAGTCACATGACTTAGGCTATTGTTATAGAGATTGTTTTAAAATACCGGGAGATAAAGACTCTGCATACGTAATTCGTTTTATTTTAGCTTCTTTTCAAATGTTTAACTGATCCTCTTTAATCAAAAACGTAAACAATCATTGGATGTCTTAACAGCAACTGATTCGCCCTTAAATTTTTGCAATAAAAAAAAATTCAATGAAAACCCGTTTACATGGAGATCTGCACAGCTTTTTTCAGTATAATTCAATCTTATCTTATATTTTTAAAACCCATCAGATTAGCGTGTTTTTAGATTCTGCGGTGTCTGATGGGGGTTGGCAAGCGTAGCTCGCAGGGGACAGAGCCCCTTAGTATATATATATTTATTTATTTATTTATCTATATAATGAAAGGCAGTGTAACGCATTCGGGGCGAATCCATCAATATTACCAGTCTCCGAGGAAGAGACTCAAGGTTGAAAGGTTCCATTCTCCCATTGGTTTACAAGAAACAAGAATCCCGCGATTACTTCTCAAGATTACAAGTCCTGATAATTGAGCAGTCGTAGACACTTCTTCCTAACAAATCAGAAGGCACATCGCATTTCACTACCAAAATAAATCGCCAAGTGTCACTTGAGATTATTTCAAGTATTAAGTTGCAATCATATTAAATTTTCTTTGCGACATGTAAGAAATTTTAATTTATTTCTAATATAAATGATTCACGGAAAACAATGATATGGTATTTTTTAAAATATCCTTTTTTTTCCTGCAAAAAATTGATAAAACTGACTTTCTTTTAGAAAAGTAATCAATTTAAATATTTTAGACTTATTATTTTGTAACTTATTTTTAAATTACACATTACTTATATTTTCCTTTTCTATATACAGGTGTATGTAAATTTAAACTTAAAAAAAATAAGAAAAAAACATATTCCATATTTTAAAAGTAAAAAAATAATTGAAAAACATAGAACTCAAATGAGCTCAGTGTGAAATGACAAGTTCACCTTGCGTTAAAATAACTAAAATTAAACTGTTTACTAAAAAGGTGCATAAAAATTTATAAAAATATACCGTTACAAAATGAACTGGTCTTTAAAAACTTAAAAACGATTGATGTTAAAATCATAATGATTTTAACATCGATGGTTTTTAAGTTTTTAAAAACCAGTTCATTTTGTAACGGTATATTTTAATAAATTTTTATGCACCTTTTTAGTACACAGTTTAATTTATAAAAATAATATTTATACGAATGGTAAAATTAATAATTTTTGATTTATAGCTTTGCATCAGGAGGACAGAACTTAAGGGATTAGACGGTTGGGATTCAACTCGAGATACCTATTTATTAATCAAAATACATATAAAAAAATTGGAGGGAGGGAGCAGGCGGGAGTGGTAAACGATAAAATACAATTTCAAAATGTTATTAAAAAAATAGTATTATTTCAATAGTTGCAGAAGACTGTTTTAATTACGCACTTTTATTGCATATTTATTAAATTTTTGTTTTATTAAGAAATCTTAATTTTGTTATAGTATATTAGCCGTAAAACCTGGTTTACCCAGAAATATTGTAAATGCTAATTGTGTGTTTATTAGAACCTAAACTAGTCGAACTTTGCTCATCTAAACGCTTCCATATTGTCAATTATTTTTTTATCAGTTTTTCAAATATTAAGTGAAAAATACAATTTTTACCCACCGTCCTAGGACGAGCATTTACACTAGTATATATGTATATATATATGGTAACTATAGTTTTTAAAAATTGAATTGATTGAAAGATTTTCAAAATGCAAATACAAGAAATATTTATGCATATTTGAAATTCTTATTCATATACTCATAATATTTTCGACAAAAAAAAAAAAAAAAAAAAAAAAAAAAATTAAATATCGAGAAAAAAAGCGGGAAACAAATTTGAAATTAAAATGGCAGATGGCCATCTCTCCTTCAAGCCGAGGAGAGATGGCCATCCAATATAACAAAGAAAAAATGAAGTTAAAATAGCAAAAAATAACCCATTTCATGTAGTTATTATGAAAAACACATAGCAATTTGAAAAGACTTAATTAAATCACGAAAAATCAGTAATAAAATTTGAATAAACCAAATTTGAAGAATAATTTCAATACTTCTCTTTCGTAAAATTTTATCACATTTTCGGCAAAGATCTCGATGGTTTGTACGCGTTTCATGTAACCACTTCTGGCACATTATGCGTTGTATGCAGTAATCCTTTTTGGTTGTGGTATTATATTCTTCTCCACAATCAACACAATGATCCTCTTCAAATTCTATTTACTCGGAATCTGTAGAATCTAATAAATAACTTGAAATGTATTTCATCTTCTTCGCTACTGGAAGGGTCATTTTTTTTCTTGCGTTTATTTTAGATTTGTCACGGTTTTAAGTTTATTTATCAACTTTATCTTTTTCTTGAATGAACGTTTCCAAAGTTTTTCAATTTTTTCTGGAACAAAAATAGATCGTTAGGCCCTATTATTTTATTGGTATTTAAATATTTATATTAGTTAAAATTTAAATAATTATATCAATATAATTATAAACATAAAAAATATATAATTATTTAAAAAATAAATATATTTAGTTAAAATCCTCACTCAGTATAATTACGAAATATTGATTATAGGTGGCCATTTCTCCTCGATTTGATGTGGCCATCTCTCCTAAAATTGATGGACAGATTGCCATCCAATTTAAAGCGCCACTCCAGCATTGTACGTCTTTGTTTTAGACTTAAAAATAAAGATTGGGTTATATACGCACCTAAAAAGCGCTTATAGTAAGGAAAAATGTAACATAGGTACTGCAAAACATTCACATACTTAAGTCAACAAAAATATCCAACCGCAAAATTAAATAATCATTAAAATTACACTTTTATTTATAATTGCAAAACACAGCTGCACGTCGCAATGGATGAACACGTTGAACTATTTCTTACGAACAAAGTTTTTGCTGCAATCTATGGTATAGTTTTTGAAATATTTAGACTGGTCATCTCTCCTCTATGGCTATCTATCCTAGAATTACCTTATATAAAAAAAAATAAGAAGTTGAAGATTCTGAAAGAGCAAAACTATTGCATATCTTATTTACATTATGTATCTTTGAAAAATCCCTTGTAATTCTCTAGGAAAGTGTAATATCAACATCTTATGAGACAGTATGCAAATAGAGTTCTGTTTATAGGATTATTAAATAGTTTATAATCCAAAAAGATTCTTATTCATAGATATTAAACATGCAAAAAAGTAACATATAATATTTTTCTGTTATTTGCTTTCCCTGGTCTTTTATTATATTTTCAAGTAAACTTTAATATTTGAGAGGTTTGTTTTTTCAAAACTCAAATGGTTCTACATAATGATGCAATATTTTTACATTAATTTTGTTCAAAAACAAATGTATGGAGGGCGACACATTTCTTTTATTCAAATTTTAATAGCAAAAATATCAATAGACAAAAACCGAACATTTAAAATAATAATCAAGATAGTACTACAAAATATACATAATTATTTAAAATATTTTACTTACAAGGGATAACTTTTTTCCTTATATTTTCTTTTTCAATTATTTCTCCCTTGATATTCAACTAAATACATTGTCATAAAACTGAAACTTTAAATTAAACTTATCCCTTAATATATACTGATAGTGAACGCGAAGGTAAATTGATATTGTAAATCTTTCATTTCAAATACGTAATTAATGAAATGATATTGATTGAACAATCTGTTTTAATCCTTTGTCTGAACAATAAATAGAAGTCATTGAAAGTGAAATCAACAATGATACAAAACAAAATTATTGAAGTATAAATTTTGGCGATGACTGAAAGATTATCTGTTTGACTATTAAATAAATTGCATTAAGCACTTATCAGTAATGAAATAAATCTTTGTTAGCACATATTTGGATTATAAAGGACATTAAGTTAAACTGAAATGACATTTAATTCAGAATGCATTTTATGTGAAGTATGTTAAGACAAGTAAGAAAAAATCATACGCCAATCATAGATTATGAAACACTTTCCAACACATTCAGAATAATGTAACAAAACCGCACTGATTAAAAAATTTAAATGTTACGTCTAATTGAACCATATGGAACCGCATAATACATTTGAAAATCCAATTTCAGCTGTTCCCATCCACAATCGGAAAATTATGCAAATTTTTTCAGCAGCCCTGTATATGATTTATAGATTTGAATCTATTAGCTACATGCAAGCCAATATTTATTTCACTTAAGAGATACATATATTTCAGTTGAAAATTTACTTTCAGCAATTACCTCTATTAAGGAAAACGATACGTGAATACTTTTGTGCAGCCCTGTATTTGAGGTATGGAATTTATGTATAACGAGTAAGATGCAAAAAAAAAAAAAAACTAAATTTAAAGACGCACATTGAATTTTAAACCGTG
The DNA here is from genome assembly GCA_963932465.1 of Maratus speciosus. Classification (NCBI taxonomy): domain Eukaryota; kingdom Metazoa; phylum Arthropoda; class Arachnida; order Araneae; family Salticidae; genus Maratus; species Maratus speciosus. The sequence goes on along the minus strand of OZ010791.1, from coordinate 532,328,690 downwards.
CACCTCAGCAATTATTACTCGAAGACAGTACAGTACTGTAACCGATTTCTTTTGTGTGTCCCTGTAAATGAATAAAAAATGCTATGAATGTCCTGTTCTAACGTGATAGTAGTGAAATGCAGTGATTTATATCAGTTTCAATACATTTGAAATAGCATAATGTCATTAAAATACTCTGCAAAGGATTTTTCCCCATATACCATAATGTAATGGAATACTTTTGAGTACCCCTGTAAACCAACGATTAATCCTACAAACATCATATACTATACCAAACATGCGTTGGTGACCCTAAATAACCCTTATTAATTTCATGAAAATTCGAGTTTATTTACGGGAGTTAGAGCGTGGACAGACGGCCAGACGGACTGACGGACAGACGAACAGAAACCGAATGCATAAACATTTTTCAACTTTGTTGGAAAGTGTTAAAAAATGAGTTGTAATTTATTAACAGCTGCTATTCTAATATTTTAATAAAGAGTAATGTTATGAATATTAAAGGATGGATAATACAAAAATATAATAAAGTAAACTGCGTAATTTCCATATGATTTAAATCATTTGTAATAATTCTAACAATTCATTTCGCTATACAGTGTGATTCAAAAAAATGTTTACAGAATGACATGGCAAATCAGGAATACAACAAGGATAAAAAATTCCATAGGAATATGGCGTCGAAAACTACTTATTTAGTCACAAATACAGGGTGTTTCTTCTTAAATAAATATTGGTTGACGTTAATCACTTTCAGAAAAACTGAAGTATATTATAATAAAACATTTAACAGGCATTCTCACCTGTTATGAAATCGAATGTTTTTTCCAATTTTCATTAGAGGCAATCTTTCACAAAATGCTGTTAAAAGTATTTAGCATTAGAACTGAATTTCCGCAATGCGTTCTAAACTGAATTTCCATACGTGACAGTCGGGTAAAACTTTCATCAAACAACAATCGCTTATAATTGAACATTTAATTCAGTTATCAAAAAATGAAAGATTATTAAATTCCAAATCAATTCAATAGTCATGCCTGCAAGTGACATACTTTTACGTTTAAAAATGAGTTTGTAAGTAAGAAAAGTTTGAGGAAAACTCTTACAACACCCTTAAATCTGAAAAAAAAAGAAAAAAAAACTTTTATACACATAAGATTATGATTTTCTAATATTGTATTAAATTAAAGTATCTTCTCCAAATATTACGGTTTTATTTATCTATAAAGATAAGATATCCTTTTAAATAATAGATGACTTCCTATAAAAAAAAATACATTTTAAATAATAGACTATAGTTGACTTTATAATTTTGATCCTCAAAATATTTTTAAATTAAATTTTTGCTGACTTTTAAAAGCCATTTTTGTAAGTAGAACTGATGGATTAGTTATTTGATATCTGAAAGAGAATATAAATGCATGAATGCCTTTGTAAATGTGATAGCAACAAACAAAAGTGGTAGAAATTACAATTATACGCGCAAGCAGTATGTACTTGAGGTCCCACATTTTGGACTTTGATTATCAATTCATACGGTATCATCGATTTCTTATGCAACATGCTTTTCCAGATCTTTTCGTGATGTTATTACATTTCACACAAAACAAGCTACATATCGGTGCATTTTCATTGTAATGTTTTTATTTTCCTTGAAATTATTTCTGTCAACCCGGGTTCCACTAGAATGTATTTGTGACTAAATAAGTGGTTTGCGAGCCTACGTTCCTATGTGATTCTTTATCCTTGTTGTATGCCCGATTTGCCATGTCATTTTGTAAAGGTTTTTTTTTTTTTAAACCACCCTGTATATAACTTGTTTTAGTGATAGGTTGCAACAGTTATTACTTTAAATTATAAGTGACATCAAATAAAGACATCAAACAAACTATTCACAAAACTTTTTATCTTAATTACATATATCTATTGCGATATCTTCATTTCCGATAGCTGAATATAAAAAGAGGATTTTTTTTTTTTTTTTTTTTTTTTTTTTTAAGATGCCTATAAAGCTCTGTCATATATTATATTTTAAAAGAAGAATCTAACCCAGCTTAAAATAAACATTAAATTAATTAAATAAACTACTAAACACAAATAAAATTTCCAATGAAGGAAATTTAATATAAAATAAATGGAATCTGCTGGAATTAAGGATCAGTGAATCAATGTAAAATAGTTCTATTTGAAAAGAAAGACGATTTATTTTGTGCGAAGTAATCCCAGAAACTTGAATCGATTAAAAAAAGTATTTCACAGTGAGATAGGTGAGGTTGGAGTTTCAAAATATTCTATATTTTGCCCGTTTTATCCAAGAGACGGATACAAATGGGTTGAAATGAAGGTTTTCCTATAAATTCGAATATTTAACAATAATAATTTAAAATATGCTCATCTTCATCTTATCTATCTATCTATCTATCTATCTATATTATAAAGGAGAAACATATCCGTGCGTAACGCACACGTCATTCTGCGAATGGCAACACTTTGAAATTTGAAATGAAAAAAGGACAAACATATCTGTGAGTAACGCATACGTCATTCTTCGAATGGAAACACTTTGAAATTTGAAATGAAATGTCGGTTTTGCAATTTTCGCTACTGCAAATTTTTAAACTTCTAACCATTGCACAGTCTCAATTTTTACACAGAATATGGAAAAAATGCACTTTTAAATGCAATTTGTTTGACAGTTCTATCTCAATTTATTTTTGATATATTAATTTTTTTATAGTGTTTAGTACCAATTTTGTAATTGTAGCAACTGAAATACTCCTTTTCTATTAAAAATAAAGGTAATATAGTCAAGGTTTATTTATTTTTATTGATTATATCCTTAGTGATGCCATTTTCACATTACAAATAAAAGTAATTTTTGTCTAATTGTTTGAACAGAAAATGACGTCAGTCATAAAAAAAAAAACATGCATTCTTCTTCATAAATCAAATGATTGAAGAAGATATTTCAATATTTTTACGTTACGCTAATATACTGAGTCTTATTACGCTAATATAATACGATTGAGACATAATTCTCCAGAACAGATAAACTTTCCAGGCACAGTACACTGTAAAAAAACACATTTTGTAATTTAATCAGCATAACAACGAACGGAAATATACGAAACCTCCTCTAAGTTATCTACAATTCTTATACGAGTTCTTTATCTTTTGAAAATTCAGAATGCTATATATTTTCGAGATTTAAACAAGCATTTATAAAAACAGTTTATTTTGCTGTCAGTGATTTTCAGAAATATTTCAGAGTTGTTTTCATAGTGTATTTATCAGTTTTCTCATCCCTGAATATAGGTTTGCTGATACTATTAATTCTCAAATAAAAATGCACATGTTCAATAACGATGGTTTAGAGACGAACATGGGAAATTAAAACGACTGAAATTATAATTAATATTAATCCTTTTTTTTCTACTCTTGCTTTTTGAAAGTCAGCTATGCAGATAGAAATGTAAATTTGATAATTCTCAGCATCATAAAAAACGATATTATGGTTTCAGAAAACTTATTAAGGAACAATCAATACTCCGAAAACGTTTCCGAAAATTAGCGCCAGCAAAAGATACTTTTTATAAATCATCTTGAAATCTCGAAAATATATACGTTTTTCCGGAGTCTAAAGACAAATAACGATTTTTGGAATCGTGAGTAACATATTTTGTTCGTTTTAATATTAAATCTGTCATTAAATAGTAAACATTTTCCTATTTTTTACAGTGAGAGTGCACGGAAATTGCCTACAGAAATGGATTAAGTTTTATAAAAGAATACTTTTGATGCTTCTATGGCAAACTTCAAACTTCAATCTAAAGTCTATAAAACGAGTACAGAAAAATAGGTATATTAAGTTGTTCTAGACTTCTGAGATTAAACTAGATTTTCTTTATTATTTTCGATTAACAGGTTTTATATTTTAATCTAATTATTAAATTAATTTTTGTTTTAGTCTTTTATATATTTTTCATTTGCGTATAAACTGTAATGTATTTCGGTACAATTTGTAAAATACATTTTTTTATTAGCTATCTGAAAATACAGTACATAAAATCTCTATTTCCCTAGTATAATTTCCGAATTTTAAATATAAATAAAACTTTTTATTGAAAAGAATATATTTATATCGAACAAAAATACAATAAAAAGGTAAATAAATAAGATTGGATTGTAAAAATTTCACACGATATAGCTGTCAACAACATGTGTTTCTATACAGAAATTACAGTACGTGCCATATAAAATCCCCCAGGTCAGTAATGAATTGCCACTGTTTTCTTAATTTGACTGCTGACTCTTCTGTTGTTACACTTCAACCTAAAAGAATATTATGGTTTCAGCAGATGTTGTAAGTAAGCTAAAAATTATATATATATATATATATATATATATATATATATATATATATATATATATATATATATATATACATATATATCTATACATATATATATATATATATATATATATATATATATATATATATATATATATATATATATATATATATATATATATATGTATATATATATATATATATATATAAGAAAAAGTAATCGTGATTCAGGGATTACTAGAGAAAAATTGGTTGGATTGAAGGACGGTGAAAGCATTGTAACAGCTTTAATGAATTGTAACGGTAATGACAAGTTCAAGAGTATCAAATATATCATATTCAATGTCAAAAAGATGTTGATACCTAAGGTTTTGATTTTGTTATCGCAAAAAATAGGAATACATAACATAGATCTGGGTATTGATCTATTAAAATATAGAATAAAATTAAATAATTGGCAAAGTTACTGTAAGTCAAAGTGTGAAAATCAGGAAGATGCAGATAAAGTATATTTCGTTATAGATTACATAGGAGGGTGCTACAGTAATGTAAATTACAAAAGGATTTTTAATAAATATAAGGACATGTTACCAATAAAAAATTTAAATATTGTTAAAGCATTTAAGTATGACAAGCCTTTAGGTAGAATGATCTTTAATTATAATTATTATTCTAAAAATATTAATAGGAACGAAAATGCAGACATTTGTAAATGTAATGAGGATGTGTACAACAAATATGTAGACAAACATTATGGACATGTAATAACTGGGAATCTAGATATCGTACAAAATGTCGAACTGAAAAATCAAATGAGATATGGAGCAAAATACAGAATAAAACGGAATTTCACGAAAAATTAATGCAGTTAAACGGTTTAAATATAATATAGAAATCTTTATACAAAAGTTAACTTATAAATACAGACTACCTGGAGAATTATTTGAAGAATGGAAATATCATATTTTAAAGGAACTAGAGGAGACATACGTTAAAAACTTTGAGGGTTTGTCCGAAGAGAAATATATTGATTTAAGAAAAGCTATAAAAAACACCCAAGATGATTTTATAATAACATATGTAGATAAGGCAAGTACCAACTATGCAATTATCTGTAAAAAATTATATGGAAAAATATTAAGAGAAAGTTATGAAAACACAAATAATTATGAGTTAATTAGGGCAAAAATTAATGAGGTGGAGAACAGAATTAGGGCAATGTATAAAAAAATTAAAACAAAACAAGATAATTTGAATTTTCCTTATTTGGTTTTAATACCCAAGTTCCATAAATGCCCTGTGAAATTTAGAACCGTTACATGTGGTTATAATTCCTATATTGAATGTGCGAATAAAAAATTATTAAAGGTATTGAAGAGAATATTTTTGAAGATTAAAAGTGAGAATTCAACTTTTATAATAAGTAATAGTTATGAACTGTTGGAAAAAGTAAAAAGGTATAAATATAAGATTACAGGATTGTATGCATATGATTTTGCAGATTTGTTTAACAACATAGAGATTGAGGATTTGAGGGAGAAGATATTGGAGGTGTATAATAGGTATGGTGATTTATACATGGATTTAAGTGAATTTCAAAATTTGTTTCAATTGGTGGTTCAAGAGAATTTTTTATATGAGGGCAATAAGGTATATAAGCAGATTAAAGGTATCCCCATGGGGGGGAGTTGCAGTTCAATTTTGGCCGACATGTATCTACATATATATGAAAATATAAGTGAATTACATAAAGACATAATGAGTTTCAGATATATCGACGACGTTTTGATTGTCGAGCTGAATGGAATAAAGATTAACCATGAATTTAAATATTATCCTAAAAATTTAGAATTGAAACTTTCCGGTAGTCATAATAGTTGCAATACAAATTACTTAGATGTAAATCTAAAATTAGAAAACAGAAATTTAATTACATCGGTTTATGATAAAAGAGACGATTTTAACTTTAAAACAATTGCAATATTGAATTTCAATTCAAATGTCCATATATCGGTATTCAGAAACATTTATATTAACGGTTTAAACAGATTAAACCGATTGACATCGGATAGTGTCATTTTGAATGAGGATATGCTGAAATGGTACGTCACTGCTGTGAAACAGGGTTATCCTGTGAGTCTGGTCAGAAATATGACGTATAATTATGTTAGAACTTGCAAGAACAGAAGTGAATTGATGCCTTTACTCGAAGCGTGTGGTTTACGAAATGTAGTAGAAACAGATCGCTTTTGATATGGATTGATTTCGGTCGGTCGGTTTCATTTAGCTTTAATCTTGTTTCATTTGTTTTTTCAATATGGTCTCGACAGGTAAATCTGGGGAATGTTGCATGCTTAAAAACAGTTTTAACCCTGCATTAGTGTGTCATAAGCCACACAGACCTGTCTCCATGTTTAATTGGTTATTTGCCTTGTTTCTTATGGTTGTTTTGTTTAAGTTAAAGTTGGTTAAGTTGTGTTTCTTTAAGTTTGTTTATTAAGTTAAATTATAGTTCTTATTTGGTTTGGTTAAGTTAATTTTGTGCTTCAATTAAAGTTTACAGATTGTGATAATGCTTGAAATAACTTTTGGAATTTTTTAACTATATATATATATATATATACATATATATATATACATATATATATATATATATATATATATATATATATATATGTATGTATAGATATATATGTATATATATATATATATATATATATATATGTATTTTTAATAATTTAAATTGTACAACTTAAAACGCTTTACCGATTCTGCATTTCTGTTTAACCCTTTATCTACTGACGGTACTTATAAGTACCATTAAAATAACTTGTTATAAAATCTTTTTAATAGATTGATTGGTTGTAATACAGTTTGGAATGAATTATAGATAAATTACTTTATCTTATTCCAAAAGCAATATTGGTTACACAAAACAAAATTATTTTTAAATGATTTATTTTGCATCTTTTCAGTTTTCTTGGCGTTGGATTGGGGAGGGGGGGGGGGAGATTGTTCAATTCGGTAATATTTCTTTATTTATATTTTAATAATATTATATTTGTAAATTTCCTAATTCAACAAAATACTAAAAACATATTAAAAAAAAAAGATTTGAGTGGTGTTATAAATATTGCATAAAATCCCTTTAAATTCAAATTTTATTAAAATTCTAAATCCTTCAATCCTTCTAAAATCCTTCTAAAATTCGTTAAACGATTATATAAATCTTCTAGTTTAAACAATTCACGAAAAATGCTTTAGAAGATAAATTTTCATGAATTCATAATTCAGTACATAAATGATTAATACATAACTTACACATTTGCAATAGAAATTTTTTTGTGTCATATTTTCGTGTCGTTATTATCGTGTTTATAGATTAATCTTACAATTCTCTGAATAAATTAATTTTAAAACAACTTTTTGAAAGTTAGCAAAAAATTGTAAATATTTGTTAACGTATTGAGATTTTTAGGGTTCCGTATTTAAAAAGTAGCAAGTTGAAACTTGTACCTCAAACGTCATAAATGAGGTGCGTTCGTAGCGTATCTACACTGCTCAAAAAAATTAGGGGAGCACATGATTTTAACAAAATTACGCAAATATTTACACCGATATGTAACGTAAAATAAAACATCCATAATTTAAAGCGTAGTTGAAAACAGGTAAAGAAAATTCCCTTGCAAATTAAAGTTTATGACGTCAAAAACTAGAAAAAGGTGATAAGTGCAGAAATCGGGATTTTGCAGAAACGTGTTTCACTGTCTCAGTTGTAAAATTCATCTGCCCAGCTTGTGCTTACAGAAAGGATGACTTGAAAATGTCACAACAATGAGATTTAATGGAATCCATGACTTGGCATGTCATCGGGACAATTGAAACTCGGGAAACACAACGAAGTCTAGTGGACGCTGTTGGAGTCACAAGAAGTATCAATGCAAGGCTGGGGAATCAACTCCCAGACACATGGATTGGTAGACATCAACAACGGCAAGGTCGGTATGTGTTACCACAGAAACTGATGGCCGATATATCCTGTTAACAGCTCGTCGATACGAAACGGGCAATGCTACTCAGCTGCAAACACAGTTGTTCTAGGCCACAGGACGAAGAGTGCCCGGCCAAACAGTCCGAAATAGGCTTCATCAGGGTGGTCTCTATGCAAGTAAGCCAATGGTCTGTATTCCGTTGACCTCAAGCAACTGTGCGGTTCAAAGAATGTGGGCAACTGAACATCGAATTTGGAGCAACGTTGTTGGAGTGAAATTCTGTTTTCAGACGAGTCCAAATTCAGTCTGGATGTAAAGTCCGATGTGTTTTAGCATGGAGAGAAAGGGACACTCAAAATAATCCCACATTCGTTCGTGAAAGATCACATTACAAAGGAAATGGTTTGATGCTATGGGCTGGAATCAGCATAGGTGAACGTATGGGGCTGCATATCATTCGGAATGTCACTTTGACGGTCCGAAGTTATACAGACGAGATACTGAGACTTCATGTCGTATCTTGTGCTGCAGAAATTAGAGTGATTTCTTTTTTTCCATGCATGATAATGCCAGACATCATACAGTTCGTCTTGTGGAAAACATGCATGAAGCTAAAAGAATACAGCGTGTGGAATGACCATCATGCTCTCCTGACCTAAATCCGATCGAGCATGTTTGAGACATACGCAGACGACGCATTGCAGCGAGACCAAGGCCTCTTTTTGCTGTCAGGGACTTGGATATTGCAATTCTTGAGCAGTGGAAGAGTATTCCCCAAAGTCTTATCGATAACCTCATCGCATTCATGGAAAACAGGTGTGCAGCAGTCTTAGCTGTTCGAGGAGACCACACGCCACATTAAAAATCTTGCATCATTTCTAAACAATACTTTTTTTTATCATTTACATGAAACCAAATTGTTACCCTAAATCATCTTTTCATGTTCTTTCCATATTTTCAAAGAATAAAAGGTCCCTTACAAATTTTTTGCGTCTTTTCTTCTGTATTGGGCATTGATACACATGTACTATCCATTTTATGAGCATACATGGCTGTCTTGTACTGTTCTCGTCACTTTTTTGCTTGCTCACCTAATTTTTTTGAGCAATGTAGTTCTATAAATATTCAGATCTCGGTGAATTAGCTGTTGCACTCCTATGCAAAAATGCATAAATACAAAATTTATTACATTTATATATATTCAATTAAGCAATTCTATATTTTTAAATAGGTCGTAATCACCATTACAACATAGAATCATTACCTATCATGGATATCAGTGATTTAATTACGTATGATAGGATTTAACAGAATGGAGAAAGCTTTTAGTAATATCTTTTTAAGTTTTTATTCGATTTTCACAACATTTAAAATGACTCGACAAAATTCTACAACGATTATGTGTAGTAAATTGCAAGGCATTCGGTTGGATAGTTTTTGCGCGATTGTATACGGACAGACGACCAGTATGGATGCTACGTATTTATATATTTACAACATTTCAACTATGTCGAAAGTGTTAAAAACGCATAATAAGTTGAAATTTGACTTTCCGAAATTTATTCCAATAGAATGAAGCAAACTTGAATACTTTTGTACAGCCCTTTATTTTACTTTCTATATTTATATATATCCCACCATTTAGCTAAAATTTAATTAAAAGTAAAAGACTCTGAAAACTGGTAAAATCACACTTCCAGAGATTATCGCTCATAGACTGTCATGTATCTAATTCTTTGCGTGGCCTTGCCTATCTTGTTACCTATGTTCCATAAAAATATCTTAGTATACTAAATGTATTAAGTTGAATAATGCTATAAAAAGTGATAAAATATCTTTAATAAGATTAACGAACGTTTCATCGCACAAACGGCGACATTTTCAAATTCATGATCGAAAATGAAAAAAAATATTTTATCACTTTTTATAGCATTATTTAACTTAATCTGCTTATAAGGGATTATTATACATGTTGTTATACTAAATGTAGTTCATCGTAATAAAAACATTAAAATGCACTTTAAACAATATTTTCCTATTGGCCGTAATGTAACTGAATACTTTTGACTGTCCCTGTAATTGAACTATATATTCGATCTTCATAAAATTATAAATGACTCGACAAAATTCTACAATAATTATATATTTAAAAATTCAAATCATTTGGTTGTGTAGTTTTTGCTCTGTTATATGCGGACAGACAGAGAGACGGGCGGATCAGACGACGAATATAGGTGCTGCGTATTTATAAATTCCGAACGCTCCTAAAGACGGAACCATTATAAAATCACTCATGAGTCTGTCTTTCCGTCTGTCACAGTCATTTTACATGTAAACTACGGAACGTGGAAACTTCAAATTGGCTGATGTAATAAAGACTCTTGACATACACTATAGATAATTAACCATTCACAAATATACTCGTATTTAGCAAACATATAGAGGAGGTAATTACGTTACTTGAAATAAAATCTTTTCTCTGTATATCGTGTAGGGTAATCGTGTGAAAGCGTTAGTAACGCCAAACGGAAAAATACATTCCTTTTAATGATAGGTATGATATTTTTAGACACATCGTCGAAAATGTAATGAATAAATATGTTCCATCCTCCGTGTATTCCCGAATCTACTGAAACTAAAATTACAAAAATATTAGGGATAGTAGAATTTATCTTAAGCCTTCCAGGAAAACTATAGCTATTAACCTTGATCACGTAGCTTTTGAGAAAATCGCATTTTTCCGTTACACAAAAATTTAGATTTGCGAGCGATCAGCAAAGGAGTTGAGAAGCGCTGGAGGTACCTATCGTCGCACAAGTATAAAAGGATTGTTGATAATGATCTTAGAAAAAAAAATGGTGTGCAATTAGTGTTAGGAGTATTTTAACTTTTCTAACAATATTTTGCGCGAAATTCGTTTTCCTCACAATTCATCATTTCTCAATTATAAAAGCAAACCATAGATAAGATAAAATTGGCTTACCTTGTATTTATGTTTATCCGTAATCTGTCTAGTATCCAACATCGTCAAAGGGTAAAGCAATCTATAGTCGTATTCCGTGTTTTTATAGCACACATGGTCGTTTTTGTGACTTGTAAATTTAAATATGTAGAGAACTTTTAAAGAAAGAAAAAAACATTTTAATTCAGCATAAAAAATCACATCTCTCCATTCTGGAGTCTAGGTTACAAGTGAATGTAGAAAAACATATATAATACATTATTTATTATGAAAAACAGGAAATTAGTGCCATTTATCTTAATATTACATTATTTATATTAATGTTTATATTTATAGTTATTTAAAACAGTTTATTAATGTTCGAATGTCTCTTTAACTTCTTGAATATATGATGAAATGTTTATAATAGAGTGCTTATTTTGAATTGTGCAATCACTTCCTTGCTTCACTTTTCATAATTGCTTTTATAAATCATGTTTGACAGATGAAAAGCAATTTACTGAGTTTGATTAATTTAATGTCCTTGATTTGGAGATTACATTTCACAATAACTGTCAATAATTAGCCGAGATATGAACCTTTAAAGACACGGACGGTTTGGACAAACGTAAAGACACAGGCTGCGTACTTTATGCGCCATAGTCTTTTAAATACCAGATAACAACTTTTAATTATATATTTGTTTAATGCAATGCCCAGTTATTTATTCATATATTTACTGTACCCTCTGTACGCGAGTAATAATCGCACTTGACCGGCTATTTCCTTTTTTTATTTACACCTTTAATTCCGAGGACTAAATATTGCATCATTACTTTTAGATAAAAGAATATTAGTATTTTAGATGAAAGGGATAAGCACTTCTTACATGAATTGGTGTTTTAGACAAAACAGATAAGCATTTCTTAGATGGATTATTATTTTAAAATGAAAGGCATAAGCACTTCTTACACCAATTAGCATTTTAGTTAAAACAGATTAGCACTTCTTAAATGAATTAGTATTTGACTTATAATATCACTTTTTTTTATATTTTCGCCTAAACTGAGCATGGAATTATAATGAAATTCGCAAATAATAAATGTTTTGAAATCTTTGTTCATATTGTTGAATTTAATATCGAATTAATTTTAAATCTTTGCTTTAGGTATCCGTTGTCATTCTCTGATCTTTCATTTAACGCGAATCACTAATTCATTTCAAATTAAAAGATAGACTAATTTCCTTTTAACAAGCCACAGTATTCAGCTATGATAAACCCGACGAATAACTTAAGATATTAAACTTGAAATACGACAATTTACGTAGTTAATATAATATTTAATAAGTTTACTGAAATTAATTCTTTTTGAATTACTGATATTAATAAGGAAATAATCATTTTCAGATTACGAAACGAAATATCTTTCAGAGTTAAACTGATTTCTCTATCATTTACTTTCTTACAAAGCTAATTTACTGGGAATGTCTAACATTTGTTGCAAATGAAAAATATAACTAAAACAATTAAATATGATTTACAAAAAAAAAAAAAAAAAAAAAAAAGAAAAGAAAAGAAAAGAAAAAGAAAGAAAGAAAGAAACAAGCAGGAAACAGGAATTCTACTTTTTTCAGAATTTAGTGTCGCCCCGATGAGAAAAAAATTATCATTATTCTTACGAGGTGGAACCTGTCGAATTTCGATGAAAAAAAAAAAAATGTTTAAGAAGGAATTGTTTCATTAGTTAATAATAAAGCTGCAAAAATAGTTACAATGCAAAATTTTATATTGGTTAGTCGAACTCTCAAACAAATGTTATATTAACGTAAAGGTCACTCCTCTTCTATACCAATACTCAATTTTTTTGTAAAAATTTGCGTTTTAGCAGTGTGTAATTCAATTGCATTCTTTTCAAAATTGAAGCATTTCCACCTGGGAAGAATTTCAAAGAAGCTGGAGTGAAGATGGTGCATTTCTACAAAACTTATTTTAGTTTTAAGACTTAAAATACACGCTTTTATTTTATATGAAAAAGCCTTCATTTGCATCCGCTGAAGAATTCCACTCTTACGATCCAGTCTTCAACAACATCTATATAAAACTATGCATATGATGTTACTATCGTTGAATAATACAGAACCCTAGCAAAAAGCGATTTCGTAAACTCGATAAAAAATCGGCTATTTAATGAAATGTGCCTTCATTTGTTTGTAACTTTAAAATGTATACTGAAAATTAAATATAGTTTATAATAGCTCTATCTTTTATGAGATATCCTTCATGTATACATTTTTTTTCAAAATAGCACTTATATTAATTACTATATTTTTCATTTGTTACGAGAAATTGCAACAAAAATATATAGTAATCTACTATTTTCCAACTATTTTCTCTTCATTTTGTACAGAAATGGAATACTTCAATTGCCGCCATTACAGAAATGACATTAAAAACTACAAAAAATTAATATCTCAAAAACAAATTAGTGCAGTTTTCAAACAAATTGCAGTTAAATGTACTTTTTTCCTATACGTCGGTATAAAAATTGAAAATGTGCGATGTTTAAAAAATTGCAGTAGAGATTATCAGTATTTAACAGTACAATGATATATCTGCTTCGTTTTACGGCTGGCTTAATTAACGTAACGTTATTTTTGAGTTACGACATTTTAATCGTTGCATAAAAGAAATAGCATATCGGGGCCTAAAAAGAGAAGTTGTAAATTGCACTTCAAATATGGCAAATGATGTGAGTTCGTGCTATAACCAATTTTATTAAAAATTTTTGCACCGCATATTGTTCTTAATGTACATTTTAGTGCACGTCATAAATGCATATCAATTTTGTTCTGTTCGAAAGTCTGTAGTATCATTAAAATTCAGTTGAAATAGTTTTTTCGCCTTGGCTGTAATGTAACTGAAAACTTTTGTCTGTCCCTGTAATTAAACTATACATCAAATTTTCATTAAATTTGAAATGACTCAACAAAGTTTTGCAAAAAGTATATATTTAAATTTTCAGACCATTAGGTTTAGTAATTTTTGCTCTGTTATTTGCGGACGGACGGGCAGCCAGACAGATGGACCGAGTGACAACTATAGGAGCTACGTATTTATATAATTACGAAAGCGCCTAAAAACGTTTAATACGAAGAGAATAAGGGATTTTTCAGATTTTATTAAGTAACAAAATTTAAAAAAAAACATAATTATTAATATCACCAATGGAGATTGTTGATATGTTATTCATGAAATATATTTATGCAAGTCAAGCCGTCAATAACGTTTTAAAACACCTGAATATTTCTTTCGTTACCGTCAGAATGTTATCATTACCAAATGAAGCATTGCTGCATAAAAGATTTGCATTAATGGAATAATAAAAGAAATCAAAATCGAAAATTTCAATTAATCAAAATTCATCAAAAGAAGCACGGTGAAAATTTCATACGGCTGAAGGACACAAGTTAGATATAGGATCCATTTCGACCCAAGGAAAATTGGTTGAAAACTGAATAGTTTTCCCAAAATATAAATATTATAACAGAATACTGTCTAGCAAGATAAATATAAAGAAGATAAACATATAATAAAAGGTTTAAACTATAAATCAACAAAAGGTAAAAACTAAAGCGCAGTGTTGCCAGATAGTCAAAAGTCAATTTCACCAAAATTTCTAAATTTTCCCCCAAATCAGTGCTTTTTTCCGGAACAGTCCCCAACGCAATTTCTACTCAAAAAAGTAAATTTTCAATTTTCAATTTCGCACTATAAAAACTATTTAACTATTTAAACTCAAATTTTTCCCCCAAATCAAGCATTTTTTTGAAAAAATTCCCCATTTACAAAAAATAAACTTTCAATTTGGCAGAATTTTTCAAGTATATCCGCAGCTAAACGACAACAATGAGGGATACATTTAAGCTATAAAACATTTTTTTAAATTTTTTGTCATCCCTACTAAAGCACCTAATCGTAATGGAAAGCATCTTCGTTATATTAATCAGTGTGCTTTCGGCAATAATAAAAGAAAATTAGCTGCTTTCCACATCATTAATTAAATCTTTTAAAAAGCACGGCAAATTAACGTTTCGTGTGCAGCTTTTAAGACCGCAGAGTTTTCATTCAAGTTTCTTACAAGGAGAACTAAAGGGGGGGGGGGAGGCTGCTGCATTTATTGGTATTATAAAGGTAGCAATGTGGTTATGTGTAGTATGCAATTGCATGTCTTCTAAAAAGCTCTACTGTCATTCCATGAAGCGCAAATTAACCAGCCTTAAACAAAATAAAAAGTTATAAAGTTGTTTTTATTTTTGTTGTATAAATCTATACTAATAAAAGAAATGTGTATATTTATTTGTGTGTCTGTTCGCGTTGACGAGGGAAATCTGCCTCACTTTGTAATCTGAAAGTTCAGGTGGAGATAGTCAAAGGAAGGTCGTGATGCACCTGTGATACGTGTAAAATGTAATGTTGAAAACGATAAGCACGACCACGAGAATAATGAATGATATCTCTGATTTCTGTATTTTATTTTCGTTTTCCAAATCAAAATAGAATTCCATACAGATTCAGTGTAGTCAGATGACTGAAAGTAAACTTTACGTAAAATAGTGAAAAAAAAAATCCCTGCCGGCTCGGGCCTACAGGCGGAGGTAGATTTCGATGTTAAGTACTAAATTCTCCAACAAAACTTAAATCAAGATTAGAGATAAACCCAGTTTCTTCACAAAGAGCGAGCTGTAGGGAGCTGAACATTTTGTGAAAATTGTAATATACACGAATACACACACACATATATATGGAATAGGTTTAAAAAATGGCTACAAAAAATTCAGAGAACCTTAAAGTGTTAAAATATGTTAATATTTCCATAGTCGGGTTTTTATCATGTTTTAATACGTTTCTTCAAACTTACATGGCGTTACATATTCACCTGCTGAGGTCCATTATATTTCCAATATGACGCAATATACATATTTTTTTAATTCGTCAAACTATTTATTTTGAGTTTTAATGCTGAAATCTTGCTCTAGGAAACTTATGACGTAATATTCAATTTGTTTTCAATTTGTCAAACAATTTAATTTTACGCGTGAAAATTTTGCAAAAGAAAAGTAACTGTTGTGGTGAGAATTTTATTATTTGTTTTTTTTTTTTTTTATTGTTGGCAACTGCTATAACGAAAAACTTTTATTTTTTTCCTGCCATTGTTGTGTAAGAGCTGGTTTTATCAGAATCATGTTAAGACAGTATTCAAAATTTTGAACCCTCCCCATTTCCACCCTCTTGTGCCGATTTCGCCCATTTTCAATCCCCGCCGAGATATTAGCCATCTCAAAGTTGTTGGCGAGTTTGAAGATGATTCGTGCATAATTGCTACTTTTATCGTGAGGACAAAATTTAGTACATACATACATACATACATACACACACACACACATATATATATATATATATAAACTTTTTAGGTGGGGGTGGTTTTGGGTTCCTGGGGTCCTATAATGAAAAGTTATGAAGGAATTTTTCAAAAGTCGCACCATGGTAACGACTGCAATAGATAGTATTTCTTACGAAATCTACCTAAAATTCCCAAGTTTTTCTCCGAAAAGGTTGATAGTCCCCAAACATTTCCCCAAGAACTACTTGTCCCCAAAAAATTCCCCTGGAGGTTCAAAATTCCCCAAAATGGGGACGAAATCCCCAATCTGGCAGCAGTGACTAAAGACTTAAAAGTGTTGAATATCACGCCCTAGTCATACTCAACAACAAAAAAAATGTATTAACGCAAGATTGGTACATATATTTTTCTAGTTTTGCTTATAAACTTTTTATGGTGAGAAAAGGAAATTACTATCGTATCTGTTAAGGTCCTATTAAGACATGCTAAATTATTTCGGACTCATATTTTGCTTTTTAATGAAAAATATATTCCGTTAAAATGTTAATAATAAATCCATAAATATTCTATAATCAATTTGTTTATAAAAAATCGTATTTTACATTATAAATTCCACCACATTATTCCGTGATTTTCTTAGGAAAATAATTTTTATGAAAGATATTTTCTAGCGATAACGTATTATTACGATGGATACGAAAATATTTTCAATGCTTTTAACTCTGACATATACATTGCAATAGAAAACATTATATTGCGCATAATTATTTCTCCCGTGTTAAAAACATTACAAACTATACGAAAAGAATTTATGAATATCCAAGAAAATAATGATAAAATAATTTTAATGCGCAATTTTAACCATACAGTAAGGGATTTATTTGCCATGCGAAAAAGTATGTGTTTCATTTATAATCTAAATCGTATAAAAATTAATAAAAATATATAAAAAAATTAATATTTAATGCAAGAATTTGTTTTTATTTGCGCTCCATGTGTACCACTAATTTTTGACACTATGATTACGGAAAAATATCGTCATTTAGTTAACACCGAAATATTTTAAGAATTTTTCTTTTCTTTTAACATTTGAAAGTCCGCAAAAATAGTGTTTACTAAAATTTGGTTTCTCTTAATTTATTACTACACAGTGGTGGAATTTATTATTATTATTATTATTTGTCAAATTTTGTGTTTAGGTGCAGCAAGGATAATATTTATTTCCTTTTGTACTACAATGTTTCAACCCTTTTCACTTTCCTACTGTACACTTTAGATACTTCTTCTTTTAGCTTATTTTGTTCCGTGGATAAAAGTATTGTTTGTTCCACATATGTTGCTATGCGGAATGTAGGATTAAATATATAATTAATTGAAGACATTCTTCCAATAATTTTAGCAATAATATAGTGCTTCGCAGTTTTTACACATTTACATTTTTAAAATTCAATATTGCCTGTTTAATGTTGAAAATGTTTTCCTTTTAAGAGTTTAATATATTTCTTTAACATTTAATAGGGGAGAGTAGAAGAATTTGTACCACTTCACTTATTTTCAGGTGTAACTCACTTAATTTTTGGAATATCTATGTTCGACCCCCAGTCTCCTAAATTCGACCAAACAATATCAGGTTGTTTTAATGACTAGGGAATATAACTAATTTTATTAAAAGCAAAGTTTGCGATTAATGAAATAATGAAACAAAATAACAGCAATCAAATGTAAAAAAATCAAATATCTGAAAATAAGAGTAATTGTTTTAAATCAAAATGTATTCAAAGTATATATCAAAGTTATTAGTAATTAAGAATGGAAATTGTTGAACTAATTCCCAGTTACTTAAATACCATGTAAGGAGTGATGCAAAGCTTACACATGAATTTCTTTTATTGATTTTTTCTTCCAGCGCCCACAACATGGAACCGTAATTGACAATCTAAACACTGAATCATTTCTATTATTTTATTTTCTCTCAAATTAGGCAAAACCAATCATCACTTTCTAGATTTTTATTTTTAGATTCTGAGTTATTAATCTCTTTTTTTTTTTTTTTTTTTTTTTTTTGCAACAAAAGTTTTCTTTAAATTATGTTTGTTGTTCTCCCCTTCCACTATTTTCTTTCCAATTGCATTATGACAATTTTTTTTAAACTTGATGTTCCAATTGTTTTTGTGCTGTGAGAGCTTCTTTTTTGTCGTTTTTTTTCTGTATAGGGCGAAGATCTTAACACAACCGTTTTTGGCTGCCTTTGTACTTTGATTTAACTGAATTTAGCAAGGGAGATAACATTTCTAATGATTTTGGCTTTTGGGGTGGGATTTGTAGCCGCAGCCTTCTTGCAGGTCAAATTCTTCAGAACTTACTCCCTCCTTTCCGTTTCCTATATCTTTGACAGCTTTTAATATCACGGGTGTTTTTCTTCTAGGCAGCCTGTATGTCGTTTTCAGCATTTTGAACAAGAAAAAAATGTTTAAAAAATATGCTTTATTGAAAAAAATACGCTACGATTAATCAAAGTGTTGAATTCAAGAGCACCCCCCCCCCCCCCCGGAGCCTTGAAATAACCACTCCCACCGGCAGGTTTCAGATTTTATGCGTTTTAATAGAAAAAAAAGTGTAATTCAACCCTACTGAACTGTAAAACGTCTGACCCCTCCCTCACGGAATGGCTAATAACATCCTGGAGGGAAATGTTTCAATAGAACTCTGTAATCCAAATACGCCGTAGGTATAAAAAATTCAAAGAAAATAAATACATATACATCCAAGATAAAAGAAGTTGCAAACAAAATTTATTGCATAAACATGTAAAAATACTTTTATTTTTATATAGGCCTAAACTGTATAAAGAAATTGATCCAGATATACAAAAAAAGACTTGCATGGAGATAGTAATTCATTATAAAATATATATATAAAAAAATAGTTTACAAAACGTACCACCTTACTTTTCAAATTTATGATTCTATATTTGGTCCAATTTAAGCAACTTAAGCCAATTAAAGCAATTGCGCCTTTTTTTAAAACCGATAATCAAAGACTAAGAACAAAAACGAAATCAAAGAAATCGGCGCGAAAAATATGCGCAAAAAACAGATGAATTTAGATATGTATATGAAAACATAACAACTTACCTTAGTTTTAAACTTTTAACTTACGTTTAATAGGAAAAAAAAATAGATCAAAACAGCTAACTTTGGGTTTTTTAAAATTGTCTGAAAACAGCACGTGGTAGGCTGGTGCTTCTACAAATCATAAATGACGTCATTCTGATGAGTAAGATTTCAGCGGTAGATGGCGTCTCTTCCCGTAATTAACGGCAGAATGGCAACGGTTCAATTAAAGCGGCTGTCCAAATATGGCTACTCTCCCCTATATATATTGTGACTTTTTTTCTATTATTATTTATGTGTAATGAAAAAATATACATTAAAAAAAAAAGTCATCAAAGTATTTTCAAAATACAGTTGAGTACACTTGAAAAGTACACTTGAAAAAAACTATAACTTGCATTCTACTCAGGAAGTATAATATCTAATAATGTATATAAAACTTAAAGGGGCCAATTTTAAATGAAAATAAATTGCTTTTAAAATTGAAGAAAAGAGAATATTAGAGTGTAGTATGTAAAGGTTTAGAAACGTAAGGAAGGTAATTTTCCCCTTTTGAGGATAAGCGACATATTTTAAACCATAAATTTAAACTTTTTGTACTTATTTGTGTATACAGTTTTAAAAGAACTTTTTGAAGTTTAGATGTTTTTATTTTAAAGGAAGAAAATAGATGTATACAGTTAAACAAATAGATTTTGGCATTGCAAGTACGTGCGCACTCATTAAGGTGTTTTTATCAATGTAACAGTTATCAGTTTTATCAAGTAAGATTTATAAGCTTTCAGCCACATAATCTAGTATGCTTGTTACTAGTTTAGATGATAGTGTATTTTTGTTAATCATGTTTAGCAAACAAAAGTTACCCATGTAAAGTAGTGACAAAAATTATGGAAACCTTATTAAAAAAGCGTATTTTTGAAGTTTCATGGCTCATAATACCACTTTCTGTATAAGTAATACCATTATATATATCAGTGGAAATAAAATTTAATCAAGATTGAAATGAAATAAATTTCGTTCATTTATTCGAATGCAGCCAACAAGCACAAGTACTTAGGTACAAGTATGGGAGACTGGGGCTAGTAGGCACAGTTTTTAGTTATTGATTTTGAATTTATTGAGTTTAAGTTTTTTATGAAACATTAACTGTACTTTTAAAGAACTTTGGGCTATAAATACCCGGAGTTTTGAGCTTGTAGCTTTTGTAGTTTATGTTTAGCGGAAGCCTAAAGTAAAAATAAAATTGTGCGCCAACCTATTCCGTCACGGGGCAAGTTGCCTATACCTATGGGGTAGGTTGGCACACGCTTTATAAAAATTTAAATGAAATTAAAATAAGACACGTAGTTAAGAGAAATAAATTTCATTATTACCAGTAAGTTTAAACAAAGGCGTTGTTGCCGTACAATGTAAATTCTACATTATACACACATAAAAATAATGAATAAAACATTAACATTGAGTAACTTCTATCTTACTCGATATCATCCTCAGATTTACAGTTGTCACAAATAAAAAATCGAATGTCTCCGTTTGGGAAAGCCTCGTGTGCCCAAAATATTGCATTGTAACCCCTTTTCTCGGCGATTGCTGTTTTGTAAGCTACCAGCACACACCAACGACCGAGCCAACTTGCCTCTTGTTCAATGCGCCTACTAGCCCCATAATAAATTCCTTCACAAAAGGACACGTAGCCATCTAAGTATAAATAATCCAAGTAAACTACATATGGGGTAGGTACAGTTAATCCTACACTAAGAAAAACTGCGCAAGTTAAATCGCAGTTATTAAGATAAGTATCAGAAATTATAAAAAGAGTGAAGCAACAAAAAATTGCCTATGATTGCCAAAAACAGAAAAATCGTAATAAATGTCCACTGCACATAGGTAACTCTGCAAAATTACAATGAGGATTGTAAAAAGCAAGAAGAAAGGTATTCTGTGATTGGGTGCGTAATCTATCCACAAACAGGCGATTTATGAGGACTGCGCCTACTTACCCCTGTAGACAACTAGCCCCGTTCTCCCATACTTACCAATCAGGTGTCATTCTTTTTTAACAGTGAGTCAATAAGGTAACAGTACGGTTTAACTGTTGTTGTCATGTTTTGGATGACGTTTGAGGACTGTGAAGAAGACATTCGTCAGTGCTGTATGTGATTGATATTAGAGTTGGATGTAAAACACAATAAAATTTTAAAATAGAATAAAGAGTTGACAAATATCCTAGAAAGCTATGTAAAATAGTACTATTAAGTGGAAAAGGTAGGTATGAAAAAATTAGAAGGCAAATCTGTGGGAAAAAAAAACAAAGGAGTCATCTCTAAATTCGTGTAGCGGTATAAGGAGATTATATCACTAGAATTTCAAACTGATAAATGCAGGAAAAGGTGATAATAGAAATGATGGTAGAAGAAATAAGAGATTACACATAGGTGATAAAAGAAAATCACCTCGATGTGTAAAAGATACAATGGCACAAACCAATGTAATGTTGAGTGTGAGGTGTGTTCGGCGAAGAATGCAAAGATTTGGTTAAAACTCCAGAATTCCACGTATAAAGCCACTTTTATCCAGAAAAAAGGTTGAAAATATTAAACTGGACTAAAAATCATGTTAAATGGACAGCGGAACAATGATACAGTGTTATTTGGTTTGACCAGGCCAAAATCCTTCTATGTGGTAGAATTAGCATAAAATAGTTAAAGAAAAGAATCGGAGAAGATTTGACACATTTTAATTTTACATTTTCTGAATGTAACAGAAAAGTTTTGGTTTACTTCCGGTGTATAATTTTCATTAATGGCACATATTTTATCCTTTTCATAATTTGAACGCAATTCATTTGCTAACTGATGAAAATAACCTTTAGTCCTTTAAAATATAACCTTGAATCCTCTAAAATGTAATGGCCTGACATAGGTTTGTAAATAAGCCATGCATTTATAACTGCAATATCTAAAGTGTTGTAAAATGTATGTACAGTCGTGGAAAAAAAAAAGTAAACACCCCTACTAACTCCTCAACGAATTATCGTAGAAGAAAGTTACTGGTACCGAACGATTGGAAATAAAGTCTACTTTTAAATGATGTATATAAAATTTGCTTAAAGGGTCACCTACATATTAAAACGAACCATAAATTTGTTTTTTTCAATAGCAGTACACAATTCTGACAGCATAAATGAGCTCTACACCCTTCAATTAGTCTAAAAACACATTTTTATGCAATTCGTACCACAAGTTTCCGAGAAATTAATTATTTTAAAACGAGCTTATTTTAAGGGCTGTATCCAAATTGAAGTTCGGTACTCAATTGTTAACCGAGAGAGCTCTCTTCTTGATCAAGGCACCTTAATCAGTCAATTAAGCCTGTTAGATTACAGGATAGCATAAGAAATTTCAAAATATTTAGTCACTTCTATCATAGACGGCCCCTTAAACCATCATTTTGCCGTTTTTAAGCATAAGTTGAAAACTACTTGGAAGAAAAATGTGAAATTTTGGATATCCATAAAGCAGAACTTAATAAATCTTAATCCATCAAAAAAATTATAGGTTGCAATTCATAATTATTTTGAATATTAATTTCATAATCCATATCAGAAAATTTTAAAAATTGCAAATTCAACGTATTTATGTTTGGGTATATTAGTATTACTGTGAAACAAAAAATTAGAAAATTAGGATAATACTTTCAGAAGTTATAAATAAAAATATGAAAATGTAATTTAATGGTGATTAGAAGCACTAAATTTTGAATATTTACAATTCAAAAACTTATCATTCAAATGACTTGACATTTGGTATCTAGGCATAGTTTGAACCAAAGATTTGAAATATCTCATTAAAATTGGGTATTGCCATTGAAAAAAAATTAAGTTTGGATTCGTTTTAATATGTAGATAGCCCCCTAAGCAAATTATATATACGTCATTTAAAAGTAGACTTTATTAGCAATTGTTTAGTACCAGTAACTTTTGTCTACGATAATTTGTTGAGGAGTTAGTAGGGGGTGTTTACTTTTTTTTTCCACGACTGAACACCATCTGCTTGATAAGGAGTTTGCAGAATATATTCTAGCCATCTGATCTAAAACGTCCATGTCAACACCATATTTGTTTTCATTGTATAAGGTTACAGTTTCTGGTGTTTTCTTTTCGTTACTTGCTATTGTAACGTTTGAATGAAGTGTGCTCAGTACAATGATTTTTTTCCACTTTTCCCTGGAATTATAGTAAGTATGGTACAAATAGTTTCGTGTTTGCACATTCGTAGAAAAAAGTCTGTCTTTTTTATTTTTCAGACAATCTCGAATTTCTCTTCGAGCTCGATTCACAGTCCCTACCACACTTATTTTACATTTTATCAGATATTTTTCTAGTTCCAGTGATGTAAAAAAATTGTTAACTGTCATATTATGATCTTTATTTTCATATGGTTCCATTAGGGAATTCGGATATCGTTTAGCGTCAGGACGAGATTCATTTTTCCACAAATAAGGAAATAACATACTAAGTCCGAAATCAGGATATATGTTCACCGCCATCCGATTCATTTTAGGATAATTCTCTGAATAGATTTGCAATTTCTTCGGGACTGAGACCTTTTTAGCAATACATAATTCCGAAAATATTAGTCTCGGAAAATATAAAATATCTTTCAAGAATAAAATGCCATCAAATACTTCGAAATATTATTAGTCCAGGCAATAGAGACCGTATAGGGGCTCTACCTAGCAAAATTCATGGTAGTTCTGAAAAAAGGGTTACTATATGTTTTTTGGGTCGCTGAATCCGAATTTTACTAACCCACCAAAATTTCCTCCGGAAACTCCCCCAAATTTTGGTAAAATGCCCCCCAAAAAAGGTTTTTATTAAAAAAATTATTAAATTTTTTTTGTTATTTTAGGGGAAAAGTATCTAGAAATTTAGAAAGTATACAAAATTTGCAACAAATAAGATATATGACATTATGACTTAGGATGAAGGGGAAGGGGGGATCTGCCTCGGAACATGCGCGCTGTTCTGCGTGAATTCAGTTGCGCAATTCCACTTAACCACTCACACGTTTACATTTTGCCCTCCCATCGCACCTCCAAACTTTCTCTATAAGTTTTACTTTAAGTTTTTTGGGTCACTGAATCCGAATTTTTAACTTCCTCCCAAAATATCCCCCACCCGAAAACCCCCGGAATAGTTTTTTTTAACTTAAATTTCTTATTGCTTCAGGGAAAAAGCATTACGAAATTCAGAAACTAGACAAAATTTGCAACAAATAGGATATATGACATTAAGACGTAGGATGAACGGTGAAGGGGTGGGCTGCCTCTGAACATGCACTGCGGCGCTACGTGCACTAAGTTATGAAGTCCAGGCAATAGGGGATTTTACCTGGAAAAATTAATACTAGTTCTGGATTTCGACTCACTTTATGTTTTTGCGGTCTCTGAATCCGAATTTGTAACTTCCCACCAAAATTTCACCCGGCAACCCCCCAAAAAATTGATTTTTTGAAAAAAATTGGTTTTTGAGAAAAGCGCGCGGGGAATGCTCCGAGGCAGCACCCTCTCTCCCCGTTTATCCTACGTCATAATGTCATATATCCTATTTGTTGCAAATTTTGTCTAGTTTCTGAATTTCGTAATGCTTTCCCCCTAAAACAATAAGAAATTTAAGTTAATAACAACTATTTTGAGGGGTTTTCGGGGGGGATTTGGGGGGTAAGTTAAAAATTCGGATTCAGTGACCCAAAAAACTTAAAGTAAACCTTATAAGGAAAGTTCGGAGAAGAGATGGGAAGGCGAATGTAAACGTGTGAGTGGTTAAGTGGAATTGTGCAACTTAGTCCACGCAGCACCGCGCGCATGCTTCGAGGCAGATCCCCTTTTCCCCTTCACCCTAAGTTATAATGTCATCTATCTAATTTGTTGCAAATTTTGTCTACTTTCTGAATTTCTAGATATTTTTCCCTAAAATAATTTAAAAAAAATGATTTTTTTTAATAAAAACCTTTTTGGGGGGCCTTTTACCAAAATTAGGGGGGGGGGGGGTTGCCGAGGGATATTTATGTGGGAAGTTACAAATTCGGATTCAGCGACCCAAAAAACATAAAGTAAGCCGATTTCCAGAACTACCATTAATTTTGCTAGGTAAAATTCCCTATTGCCTGGACTATATAATAAACACAAAGAAAGTAACTGGAGTTATTTAGTTTTAGTCACTTGAATAGGACTAAACCATTTCCTCCCTTTATGAGGTGTGGAAAGTATAATAATCTTTCCGTAACTAAAAGAGAATGAAATCAATGTCACACGAACTCGACAAAGGGCACAAGTAAACTATTTTTTTAATATTCTGCTTGGTGTCGAAATTACACCAACAGATGTTCTAGGTAAATTTAGCTGTAACTTAAAAAAAAAAAAAAAAAATCACACAATTAAAATTTGGACAGTTTGTGACTTAAGTAAAATTATTAAAAGTCACTAAATTGTAGAATATAGGTGAAAGAAATTGAGAGAGAGCATAGGCGTAATCAGCCTTTTGAACGGGGGGTTGCCCAGACATTTTAACCTGAACATGCTGGATACAACAATATCTTATATAGTAAAACCTGCTAGAACGGAACCCTTGAAACCGGTCGAATTTCCGTTTTAGACATGTTTTCAGCTTAGAAGATATAATTGAGTAATATTTCTTTTAAAAGGAGCTCAAACGAGATTTTTGTTTGCATGAGGAGGGATGAGAAGGGGTTAAAAACATTAAAACTAAATCTAACGGTAAAAAAAAAAAAGATATCTAAATGTCCTTGCAGCAGTGACATAAGAGAGTGACTAAGTGTGGTCACAAGTGTAAAACCTTTTGGCACCCTAGCTTCTTGTAAATATTTAAAAAGGCCTTTAATCATGCTATAAACTTCTATAGGCATAAGAACACTGCATGTGATCTAAAATTATCCCAGTCACAGTCTTGTAAATGAAATTTTGCCGGATGATAAATCTCAGATAATTCATACGATACACCAGTAGATACGCACGAAAGTTTTTGTGACTCCATGACTTCTTAGGGATCACCGGAGGGACCCAAGAAACTTTGTAGGAAAGTCTATATAAATAATTATTATAATATTATAAATAATTATAACATTCATTAATACCGTAACTTCCGGCATATAATCCGCAGATCAAACAATCATATTTCGACCCAGAAATTTTATTTCATTATTGAAGTTAAATATTTATCTCGATTTAACAAGTTACGTTTTATGAAACAAGATTTCTGGGAATCCGAACATACTTGTTTGATCCGCGAATTATAGGCCGAAAATTACGGTAATTCATGTTTTTACCTCAGAATGTGTCGCATATATTAGGTAAAGCAGGTCATAATAATATACACTAAATTTTATCAAGATGATAAAAACTATACTATCATGATGCGACTGTAATAATAAAGATAGGTGCTTGTCTGTCTCTCTGTGTGTGTACGCGCAGCGCATATGTGTGTAAGCATTGTGCGTAAAAAAACAATGTAGCCCGCACAGCCGTAAGATTTGACAGGACCTGAGGCCTGAACTCATGCCTATCGAAGACAATTTCTGGGATTTTTTAATTAATTTCTTATGCGAATTTTTTCGCATTTTGCGGCAATTTTTTTTTTAATTAGTAAAAAAATAATCCGATTTGAATATTTTATCCGGTAAACTTTGTCTTCTTTTCAATAAAGTGTTTTCGAGATTCTTACAGCGATTTTTCAGTTTTTAACAATTTTTTGCTGTTATTTTTAGAGGTTTTTTTTCGCATTTCGAGGTGATTTTTTTATTTTTTTTTTTTTACATTCTTAAAAGGAATCCTGTTTAAATCTTTTACCCATTTTGCTAATTTCGTTCCCTGTGGTTTTTTAATCTTTTCCGAATTGCGATTTTTTTACTTTTTTTAAACAGAAAAAACTCTCCGGTAATTTTTGCAATTGCCGTGATTAAATTCGAATTGGAATGACGTCAAATAAGTTCTTATAAGAAAGCTGAAAATCTAATTTTGCTCTAAATAAAAAACGCAATAATTCAAGATTCGCTTGTTTCGAAACAGAAGAGGAAGAGGTCGTAGCTTGCTCGGGAGTACGTTGCCGAAGTCAGCCCCCCCCCCCCCAATCCTAGATTTGTTTAATTCTATGTTCGTTTAAAAAAAAACAACCAACGAAACTCCACTAGTAATGAAGTTTTCTTTGAGGGACAGGGTTTGAAATAACGTGCGGTATCGCACGATTTGTGCACAGAAAAGGAAAGTCTCGCATATTAAAAAATGCTGTGCAATATTTCCCCCCTCCAAATAAGTCCGCTATTTTTATTTCTTTTATGGAATTTCTCAAAATCAATTCGTGAA
Source organism: Maratus speciosus (assembly GCA_963932465.1). Classification (NCBI taxonomy): domain Eukaryota; kingdom Metazoa; phylum Arthropoda; class Arachnida; order Araneae; family Salticidae; genus Maratus; species Maratus speciosus. Next base: position 532,300,512 of record OZ010791.1, on the reverse strand, counting down.
TAGGTCCCGGAAAATTCTGAGAATTTCTTCAAACGATCGTGGAAAAATAGCGAGAATTTCGATAAAACAGTGCAGAAAGTAATCACCAATTTCGTCAAAAGATTGCGTATAAAAAAATACGAATTTCGATAAACGATTGACGAAAACATTTTACAAATTTTGTCAAAATGTCGCGAAAAAGTGTAGAGAATTTTGTTAATTGGTACGGAAAGATATCGAGAATTTTCCTGATCGGTCGCGCAAAACTTTCACGAATTTCGAAAAATGATCTCCCTGTAAAAAAATCAGTTTCGTCAATCGATCGCAACAGAAAATAAATTTCATCAAAGGATCGCGGTAAAAACGAGAATTTCGTAAAAGTATCGTAGAAAGAAAGCGCGAATTTCGTCAAAAGATTGCGGAAAGAAAAAGCGAATTTCGTCAAAAGATCGTGCAAAGAAAACGCAAATTTCATCGAAGGATCGTGCTAAAGAAATGCCACTTTCGTCAAAATGTCGCAGTAAAAAATGCGAATTCCTCAAAAGGATCGCGGAAAAGAACATGAATTTTGCCAAAGGTTAGTGGTGAAAAGTGCGGATTTCGACAAAAAGAAATCGCGTAGAAAGACGTGAATTTCGTCAAACGATTTCGGGAAAAAATTGTAAATATCATGAAATAATCGCAGAATAAAATCGCGAATTTGGTCAAAATTTACTGTACTGGGCTAAAAGATTGAAACCGGGTTCCTTTTCCTACTTTCAAAAGAATGCCACGAAACGAGAAGACATTCTAAAAATTGTATAAAAATTTTCAGAGGAAAAAACATATTATATTGACTTGAAAGACTGCAACAATATTCCTTTTACGAATGCCAAAAAATGGCCAGGAAATTCAAACAACCAACCAACCTCCAGATTAATTTGAATTTTCTGTGCTATTATTTTTCATTTTCAAATAAGGCAGGATCAGTGTACCACCCCTTTCCCCCGGCAAATTGCATTTTTGAATTATCGTTTCACATCTGCATTCCCTTTCAATTTTTTTTTCTAGACTTTAAACTACGAAAGCAAAGAGACAAATGTTTCTATCCTCGTCAAGAACTTGCGTTAATTTCTCATGAAATTGCAAAAACATGCAATAGAAAGAACGGCGTTAAAAAAAATCTCCTATAAACAACAGACGTCAATGTTGGATTATAAAGCCACCTTTTTGACTTACAATGACTAATACAGATTCTTATAAATATTCCAGTTTTAAAAAAGATAAACAACATAATTTTCTTTAAGAAAAAAAGAAAGAAAAAACGTGGGTTTCTATTTTTTAATCACATTTCAAAACTTAGGCTGTTAGTTTTCTGAACTAAAGTAATTGAACTCTGTTTTCACTTCTTCTTTTTTCTTTTGTAGATTTATTTATTTTTTTTAAATAATTGTGCTTCAGTCTGCACGAGCGGTAGGGTGCCCGGGCACCCCCCCTGGTTACGCCTATGGAGAGATAAGGCTAAACTCGGTTTTGCGTCGAAATGACACCAATGGACGTTCTAGTGTTAAGTAGTGACACGTGTAAAAGTTTCTTCATATTACACACAGCAGTGCTGATGGATAAAAATAGCTCATTCGATAATTGATTGAGAAATATCGTAAAAAACAGTAGTAACCAGAAAAGTTATAAGACATTTTTATAAAGATATTACAGTAAACAGAGGAGGGGCTTGTAAAATCTTTTAAAGGATTTTTATATAATTATTCTGGTATTAATTTCATTTTAATAATTTTAATTCGGAACTTTTTAAAATTTTACAAAAAAGTGATTTATTTTTTAATTTTTCATGTATTAGCTTTATTTTTAATCTAAAACATTACTTTTCGGAAAAAGAAAAGAGAGAAAATGCGTGTACGATAAATTTGAAATTGTCCCCCTAAAAAATCAAACTGTCCCCGGAGGGGCTCATGCTTCACTTTCGGAACCACTGCTTTAAAGAATTGCCTAGTTCTTCTTTTTTCTTTTGTAGATTTATTTATTTTTTTTTAAATAATTGTGCTTCAGTCTGCACGAGCGGGAGTATCATCCTTGACACCACACAACGCTATTTATTAATTATTAAAGTAATTTATTGCAATTACTAATTTGAAATTATTATTACAACATCACATCCTCATAGTCGTTAGTAAATTCTTAAACTATACGATACGAGAAATTAATAAAATCTAATGTTCTTAACCTAAATACTAAATATCGAGTCATTTCGCGGGTTGCAATGCATTTTTATTCTGATTATTTTGGCGGATCTGTAGTATTCCAGCATCTATAATAATACAAATCATTACTTAGAGGAATAGAGTCTAATAAAACGACCTTTTCTTGAAAAAGAAACTTGAATTCTGACAAAAATAAAAAATAATGTTCTTATAGAAAAGGAAAATTTAAATGCATTGTTAACCCTTTCCTGTACGGAGTATTTTTTTATTATAAATTGATGAAGTAACGGACTGACACCAGAATTTATAAACGAAATTATTAGAAAATATGAACTTGTTTATTTTCACGTACATTACAAGAGGAAAATTTTAATTAAATATTCTTTGTGCCTTTTTTCAGTTTTGGAATTAAAATTAGATGTCCTTTTTTTAAGGACTCCGCCCTCGAAAGGGTTAAAAGATAAACGATCATCAGATTAATATTTTCAAAAAATAACTTTTTTTATTCATGCAAAAATCATTATAATGTATAAAACATGTGTTTAGTTTTTGCTTTGTTTCATCATCGTTATTGATTTTATATTATTTGTTTTAATTACAATTTTGCAATAATTGCAGTTTATGATATTTTCCTTTATCAATAGCAAAGATTTTAATATGTTTTTAAAAGTATTCCTGAAAAGTTTCTGATAACATGTTTTAAAGATTTTTTTCATTGAAATCTTATTAGATTTCTATATGAAAATTTTCGAAAGATTTTTTGTATATATAAATAACTAAAGATACTTAGAATAAATTCGATAGAAAATTTTATATAGGCGTTTTCTTTATGTAAACATTTCACGGTAAATGTCTGCAGCAAAGGTGTTTTGATGTAAATTATACATATAGATGAACCTTCGTAATTTTCCGTTCACTTCGGTGCAGATTAAAAATTTCGTAAGATATATTGAATGTCGAATGGTATCTCGAATTTAATATAAAATGATATATGATATTGTTTTTATGCATGTCAATAGAAAACCTTGAATGTTATAAAAATAATATAATTTTTATGACAGTGGCCTTGTAAACCAGATTTAAAAAATAAAGCATGAAAAAAATAAGTTTCTTAAAAACGCAAAATTTATTATGTTTTCATTTATTTTTAATATTATTCCTGGAGTATGGTTTTAGAAGTAATGCAATCAACTCTTTTAAATGATTTCTTTTAAAAACTAATTTAAAGTTGTATCAGTGAATATCGGCAGATGTTGAAAATTTGATGCACGGCATTGAGCGACTTTCGAAATATTTACCAATATTGATAGAACGTTGGCCGCTATCTTTTTGCTCCCTGCGTTATTTATCGTCTTTTAGTGATAAACTATTTATTTTTATAACTGTAGTGAATAGAAATTACAAAACAAGCATTTTTTTAATTATAATGTAAAGAAGTGAAATAAAATATTTTTTTTTTGAAAAACTAGCAGAAAAAAAGAAAAAATTCCCATAAATTCAATGGATAAATTATGTAATACGGTGAATAAACTACATGAAAATAGAAAAATTGACGAATTTGTGCTTTTGTTTTTTCATAACGTTATTTTTTTAAGAAACTCATTGTCTTTCAATAACGAATTGAAAGGTGTTTAAAAATCTAGGCGCTAGCGGGCAGTCTCTCACCACAAAATGTTGTTAGTTTTCTTCACTTAAATTTTATTAGAATTCTTACAAAAAAATTAAACGGTATATTAGACGACAAATAACGAATAAAATGTTGTGGTGAGAAACTGCCCGCTGGAGCCAAGGTTTTTACACCCCTGCGTTTTGAAATAAAGCAATTATATTTGTTTGTTTAAGAATAACATTTGTTTGTTTGTTTGTTTGTTTGTTTTATTGGACACATACATCAGACTTGTGTGCTTGACAACAAGGCCCGCTTATAAGTCATCGTCGATATACAGGGACGAGATAGCACAATGAAATTTACAGCACAGAAAATTTTTACATCCGGGAGCTCCACAAAGAGTGTGCAATGGAGCCAGCGGGAGTCGAACCCGACAGGTCTCCTACGCTCTAAAGCAATTAGCAGCGTGATGTCTTAACCACTCGGCCGCGGAGGCCCCAGAATAACATAATAAATGTTTTCTTTAGAAAATGCAAATATAAAAATTAATCTGTTCAGAAATTTCGCTGCATGGGTATTTTAATTTATAAGAACTTGTATGTCTGTTGCCGTTTAACTTTACATAACATGTCCTTTCTTATCGTTGACTGTAACAGCTCATTCCTAATGGATTAGTTTCAATTACATAACAACTACAAATGATGTTCTCCATCATATCGAAATTACTTTGCATCAAAATCATTATTCGGAAAACGTTTACGACATTTTAATTTTTATATGGCTTCTAGTCCATTTTTAACACTTTCCATCAAAGTTGAACGGTCTTAATGCATTCGGTTTGTCTGTCTGTCTGTCCGTTAAGTCAACTGTCCACGCTCTAACACCCGTAAATATACTCGAATTTTCATGCAATTGATAAACTTTATTTAGGGTCACCTAGAGATGTTTGGTATTGTATATAAAGCATGTGGGATTAATAGTTCCTTTACAGGGGCACTCAAAAGAACTCCATTACATTATGGTATATAGGGGGAAACATTTGCAGAGTATTTTAATGCCATTACGCTATATCAAATTTATTGAAACTGATATAAATCACTGAATTTAACTACAAGATGATTACGGTTGAATAGGATATTCATAGCATTTGTCGTCCATATACAGGGACACGCAAAATAAATCGATTACAGCACTGTCTTTGAGTAATAATTGCTGGAAGTGCGTTCTCAATTTCGGCATGCGCTTTTAAATTTAACTATTTTTTTGCATTTTACTCGATCTTTATAACTTCTATATCTCGTATACAGTGCTAAACACAATAATTCATGTGCCATTCTCCTCATCAGCAGAAATTGCTGAAGGCGGAATTTCAACTAAAGTATACATGTATTTCTTAACGGAATTAAATTTTGACATTCATGTAGTTAATAGACACAAATCTATATATCATATACGGGCCTGCTCAAAGATTATAATCTTTGTTTATAATCTCTTCGGATGATTTTCCGAATGTAGATGGGAAGAGCTGAAATTGAGTTTTTAAATGTGTTATGCGTTTCCATATGGTTGAATTAGACAACATTTTTTAACTTATTAAACGGTGCAGTTTTATTACATTATTCTGAATGTGTTGGAAAGTGTGTCGTAATCTATCATTGACACACGTTTTTTTAACCATTTGGAAAAATGGTTATTGTTCTCTGTCAGGGTAGGAAATCCAAAAGCATATCTGAAGGTTTTTATTCGTTTAATCCTCATTTTATTCGATTTCTAATTGGTCTATACAGTATTCTGCATTTCCCTTTACTTTCAACAACGATTGTTACCTTCTGTTGCCACTATGACAAAAAAGTAATAAAAACTCCAAAAAAATTAATAACTCAGAAACAAATTGAGATACAGCTTTCAAACAAATTGCATTTAAAAGTACATTTTTTTCTCTATCCGACGGTGTAAGAAGTAATATTGTCGAATGTTTAGAAGTTTAAGAATGAAATTTCATTTAAAATGTGTCATCAAATTTCTTGGAAATTTGACGATGAAAAAGCCTTTTCCCGAAAAGCCAATGAAATGCTTGGATAATACGTACAATTCGCATTCGATTTTTGCGCTTGCGATTTTTGGGCTTGCAATTTTTACGTGTCATAACACTATTAATGTTTAATTCATGGCGTACGTAATGTATGATCAACTCCGTCCGATTTTTTATGTCTTAAATTTTAGTCTTCGAAAAAATCATTTTCCAAATGGTCGTTGTAATTTGTTAAATTGCTTTTTTTTCTTTCTTGTTTTCCATGCTATGAAAAGTAAATAACTAATTTTGCTTTTCTTTCACAATCAACACTCATTGAGTAATCGATACTTTGGATTTTATGAAATTTCGAAGATTCCTTGTACCTTAAGAACGTCTTTTGGTTGTTACTGCAAGGAAGATTCAAAATTGCGTTGCTCTCAAAATATACAAACTGCGAGAGTTTAATAGGTGGAAATAAAAACATTTTACTGTTTTACTCGACAAAGTATGTAATATTTTTTATATGTAACTTATAGGTTCAAAGAACAATATAAAATTTTAAATTCCGTAAAGAAACTATTATTTTCACGTAAATCGATATCGATCGTTATACTGTGAAGTAGAACATTTAATTTTTTCTTCAATTCTAACAATACTTTAAAAATTAAAACTAAGAATTAGCTATTTGTGAATGATAACAAGGACAACCGGTAGATTAATTAAAGTATCGATTTATAAACTGGACATTAATTTCAGTGTAAGATGTTGAAATGAAGTAGAAATATACATGGATTACGTAGAAATATGGTTTTATATTTTCTTTAGTAAGTGACTATACAAAATATGTTCATTTTGGCTTAGTTTTGCAATAATAAAAACAAGAATAGTCCCAATATATAAATAGATTAAACTACTTACCGCGACCAGTTTTATGTGAGGATGTGGTTAAGGAGTCTGTTACCTTTTAACACTAGAACGCCCGGAAGGAGTCAATTCGACTCCGACCATATAATTAAATGTCAATTGGAACCAGAAATTCTTTCACAAAATTAGTTAAATTTTAAAAACGCAGATTTACGTTAAATAAATCAGTCAAATAATTCTAAATAAAAATTCTGATGTGAAATATTTTTATGAGACTTGAGTAAAATTTCCGGGCATTTCTAGTGTTAAACGCGTCGAAAATTAACGAAAAACTTCAAAGTTTAAAGTAGTCTATCTTCAAAGCCTTTTTATGTAGAAACATGAAATTTTGGATATTGATTAATCAGATTATACTTTGTAATATGCTACCATTAGAAATTTGTTAACCTTTTACAGCATTTTTGTGTATTGTTGAAACCGAAATAGCTCATTTTACTCCAAAAATTTATTGCGCGTATGATATCTTGAGAAAGTATGTATGGATTATCATGAAAGTTGGTAAAGGTGCTAAACAAATATGTGTGTTTAAAATGAAATACTTTTCAATTTCTACAATTGTAACATTTTTAGTTATGACTATTTTTAATCATTAAGAACGTAAAATTTTGATATTTTTTTTTACAAAAATATTTTTTATATAGTTAACGAAATATTTTAGATCTAAGAGTAGTTCATTTTAAACACACATATTCGTTTAGTACCTTTATCAAATATCATGACAATCTATACATACTTTCTCAAGATATCATACGCGCAATGACTTATGGAGTAAAAAAAAACAGCTATTTTGATTTCAAGAATACACAAATTGTGTAAAAGGCTAATAAATTTCTAAGGGTAGCATATTACAAAGCACAATCTGTTCAATCAATAGACAAAATTTTATGTTTATACATAAAAAGGTTTTGGAGATAGACTAATTTAAACTTTTAATATTTTTCGTTAATTTTCGTCGCGTTTAAAAGACACCTTAAGTGTCACGGATTTCTGATTTGTACGTTATATTCCGACGTATAGTTCCAAAGTAATTGTTTCATGTCTTATTCTCTTCTACTGGGAATAATTGGCAAGACACGAAATGCTTCTACAGTATCTTATTCGGCATTACACAACTTATGATGTATTTTTGGTAAATTTTCAAATTTAATTTCAGTGGGGACAAGGAACCTTAAAATCCTTAAAAACCATTTTTTATTTTTTGTAAATTTCACTTTAAATATTATTCTAGGGTACATTATATACCTTATGGCGTGTATTTATCATAAAAAAAAATTAAAAAAAAAATATTTTTGAGAAAAAAAATGGAATTTTACGCGTCGTCTTAGAAATCTTCGAAATGCCATCTGCACATTCCATATCAATGAAAATCCCCAATATTTTTATAAATGCTTGGTTTATATACTTAAATAAAACTGTCCATCGAATTTTATATATTTTAATATAAAGGTTAAAAAATTTTGAAAAATTTTGAAATTTTTTCGAAATAATTAAAAAAAAAATTGATTTTTTTTTTATACCTGTATATTGAAATACATAAAATTCCTTGCACAGTTTTACTTATATACATGAACCAAACTTTTATAAAAAATATTGGGGATTTTCATTGATATGGAACTCGCAGGGGCATTTCTAAGATTTCTCTGGCGAAATTCCATTTTTTTCCTCAAAAATATTTTTTTTTGTGATAAATGCATGCCATAATGCATATAATGTACACTTGAGTAACATTTAAAGTAAAATTTGCAAAAAAAAAATTGAATTTTTAAAAAAAAATTCAAAAAATTTCACCTTTTTTTATATATATATTCAAATATATAAAATTCTATGCACAGTTTTATTTATATATATAAACCAAACTTTTATAGGAAATATTGGGGATTTTCATTGATATGGAATGCGCAGTGGGCATTTCGAAGATTTCTAAGACCGTCCCATTTTTTTCTCAAAAATAACATTTATTTATATATATATATATATTTGTGATAAATGCATGCCATAATGCATGTAATGTACCCTTGAGTAATATTTAAAGTGAAATTTACAACAAATAAAAAATTGATTTTTAAGGTCCCTCGTCCCCTTAAATAATCATTCTTAATAATTAAAAGGGTTTCTACATATGGTAATTCCATGACCCATTTGCCTACTTAACACATTGTCGACGGGTAATTTTTTTCAAATTTGAATTTTAAAATAATAGAAACTCCTCCCTGTTTTGAAAGACTTTTGTAAATTGATGTTCTAGATAGGTTTCCCAAATTTATGCAACGGTAAATATCTTTCAAAAGAATGTGGCTACATGATATAAATACATTTTCTGTAAGGAAGAAGACACGCCCTTAGATGCTTTTTGAATGAATGCTTTTTGAATGCCAATGATGGTTTTTGAATGAAAACGAAAATTCTCGTTTCCCATCGTGAATGTGTTAAATATCTTCTTTTATTAAAAACATATCTTGAATTAATACACTATCTAACCCAAACTGTGACAACTTTAACCCGAATTTCAACAATGTTACACACATATGAAAAACATAAAATGTGCTTTGAAATAGGACAGAAGTCACTGAAACATATGGCAAAAGTACTAAAAATAAAGTTATTGGTAAAATTAGTGTTTGTTTGAGTTGAATTTTCGTAAGAAACGCACAAAATTAGTGATTTTTGGTAAGCAAAAGTTACAATGTACGATTTTTATTGTATCACCCTACCCACTTTTTTTTGAAAGATTAATAGATTTCTTTCAAAGTCTAAAAAATCAGAATTCGATTCAGATAGAAAAAAAAATAAATATTGCTTCAAAATTCTATTAAAATTCCATCCTGAAACAACTGTATGGTGACTCTTTGCCAAAAAAATGTACTATAATATTTTCATGCATCATAAACGAAACCAAAGCTCACTTTTCGTCTTTAGTATTTCATTATTTTGAAAGGATTTGCATAATATGGATATTTATCCTTTTGTTTTTTTTAAAGTTGATAAAACAATTTCTAAATATTTTCTGCAGTCTTAAAAAATACATTATGAAATATTTTTCTTCCATTTTAAATTCGTGGCATAAGTTGAGAAGGGCATATCAGTTTATGAGTATATATTTTATTTTCTTGTTTGTTTTCGAAATTGCCAAAGGGATTTTTGAAACTCATGAAGGATACTATTAATCGAATTTTTATTTTAATTCCATTTTGCAGCTAAAATTTGAACAAAATAAAGTAAAATATATTTGAGCTATATAAATATTGCAGAATTCTATCATTTGGCAGATTATACAACAACATCATAAATTAATGTGCAGACACATCTTTCAGCTTTTATTACGAACAAAATGTTTAAAAAATTGACACCGGTAACTTCTAATAAAAATACTTTTAAAAGTATTAAAAAGCTGGAAATAGCTAGTACAGTTAGAATCATAGCTAAAAAATGTTATTTTGATGTTATGATTCTTTCTGTATACACATTATTAAAAAAAAGTTTTTCACGCATTCTTAAAAAATGATTCGATAAATCAGAGTAATGAGGTCTTTCTTGCCCCCAAATCCAAAATAAAATATTTTAAATCATTTTTAGATAATCTGTGTTGAGGATGTTAACGTGATTTACCCTGCTTTACAAATAACACGTCTAAATGGAGCATAATATACACAGGGCAGAATTAAAATACTTTTCATTTTGGACTAATTTCCGATTTTGGCTCAATTTCCGAAACATATGCTTTAAAATTAATGTATTTTTATTGTGTTCTGCACAAATTCATATTTCGTTTTAGCAGTATTAATAAACTTTATAATATACTTATAACTATTTAAAAGGTGACACAAACATGTAAAAATATTATTTAATGCAACCCTGAGATCTTTCGAACATACACGCGTTCATTTTCAAAGGGACAAAGGTGACTGACTCAATAGAAATACATTTTAAAAACGAAATAGTACGCATGCGCAAGCGGAGTTCAGTCCATTTTATCTGCAGAGGGATGAAAAGATCAGTTCATATTATGAGGTGGTCTTGAAATATTCAGGATATTATACCAAATCGCGGGAATATTATAAGAAAGGACATCGTAACAAACATTATCACTTATAAGTAAAATTTCAATGGATTCACGGGTTATTGAAGAATAATGGTTAGACGTTGAAATGATCATTTTCGCTGTTTTAAAGTTTATCTTAATATTCTCTTTTTGACGCAGTCTGGATAAAACTGCACATGGTTTGTTAAACTTGATATCAGAAAAGTGCTCTTTTAATCATTCCTTAAATTTTCGAGATGCCATACCAATATAAATAAACTCTTGTGTTGTTCTGTGCTGAATGGGGTTATGTAAACTCCTTTTTAGGGTTCCGTAATTAAAAATTTAAAACTAAACCATTATAAGATCACTCCTGTGTCTGTCCGTCTGTCTGTCTGTCTATTTGTCACAGCCATTTTACTCGTAAAGTATGGAACGTGGAAAGTTCAAATTCGGGGAAGTAATAAAGACCATTGACCCACATATTTTCAGATTAATAAACATTCATAAATATATTTAGTAAAAATGTAGAGGGGCTAATTATGCTACTTGAAAAAAAAATCTTTTCTTTGTATATCATGTGGGGTATCCTGTGGAAGCTTTTGTAACGCTGAACTCAAAAATACATTCCTTTTAATTTTAGGTATTATATTTTCAAAGATATTGTCGAAAATATAGCGCAAAAATATGTTCCCCTCATCTAATTAACGAATCTACTGAAACTAAAATTATGAAAAAATTAGAGGTAGTAGATGTTAATATAAACCTTGCCGGAAAATTATAGCGATTAACCTAGGTCACATTAGTTTTTGAGAAATTAGCATTTTTCTGTTATACACAAATTTCGATTTCCGGGCATTCAGAAAAATTGTTGTGCATTGGTGGATATACTTATCGTTGCAGAGGTATAAAAGCATTGTTGATAATGATTTTTGAAAAAAATTATGGGTAATTAGCCGAGATATTAACCTTTAAAGATACGACCAGTTTGGACATACAAAAGCCAGGGGCCAGTGGCGTACCCAGGATTTTATTTCGACAGGGGGGCTGACTTAAATTTTCATAATGTTCTAAATCTTGCGAAACACGTTGAATTGTGTTATAAACAGAAATCATTTTTGTCAATAAGGCCGTAGCCAGAGGGGGGAAGGGAGGGGAGGGGCAGGGTGACTTTGTTCCGAATTTTCCGAAAATTTGAAAAATTCGGTCATCAGTCCGAAAATTCGGACTTAAAAAAACATCGCGATTTTTGACAAATCGTCGCCGAAAAAAATCAATTTCGTTAGTCGTTCGCAAAAAAAAAAAAAAAAAAAAAAAAAAAAAAAAAAAAATCCAATTTCTTTAAAGGATCAAGGAAAAAGCCGGAATTTTGTCATAGGGCGCGGATAAAATGAGAAGTTTGTCAAAGGGTCGCGAAGAAAAAGTCAAATTTCGGCAAATGATCGCGGAGAAAACGCAAATTACGTCAAATGCTCGCGGAGGAAACGCGAATTTCGTCAAATTATCCTAGAGAAAACGCTAATTTCGTCAAATGAGTACAGAAAAAACCCGAATGTCGTCAGAAGGCTGGAGAAAAAACGCGAATTTCATCAAAAAGTCGCGTAAAACGCGAATTTCGAAAAAAAGATCGCTAAAAGCACGCATTCCATCAAAGGGCTGCGAAAAAGAAGCTAATTTCGTAAAGGATCGCAAAAAACGCGAATTTCGTCAAAGGGACACGGAAAAACATGAATTTCGTCAAGACCGCAGAAAAACGCAAATTTCATCAAAAAGACGAGAAAAAGGCGAATTTCGTCAAAAAGCCGCGGCAAAACTCAAATTTAGACGAGGGATTGCGAAAAAAACGCGAATTTCGTCAAATGACCACAGAAAAAAACGCGAATTTCGTCAAATGACCACAGAAAAAATACAAATTTCGACAAAGGATCGCTAAAAAACACGCATTTCGTCAAAGGGACACGGAAAACGTGAATTTCGTCAAAAGGCCGCAGAAAAACGCAAATTTCATCAAAAAAAGAGACAAAAACGCGAATTTCGTCAAAAATCCGCGGAAAAACGCAAATTTCGACGAAGGATTGCGTAAAAAAACGTGAATTTCGGCAAATGACCTCAGAAAAAACGCAAATTTCCTCAAAGAGCCACAGAAAAAACGCAAATTTTGACAAAGGATCGCTAAAAAACACGCATTCCGTCAAAGGGAAGCAAATAAAACGCAAAACAGCAGCGAAAAAACAAAAAACACGACCATTTTTGTCAAAAAAACGCGAATTTCGTAAAAAAAGCGTGAATTTCGGCAAAAACTCGCGGAAAAAACGCAAATTTCATCAAAAACTCGCGGAATAACGCAAATTTCGTCAAAAAGCCGCGGAAAAAACACAAATTTCGACAAAGGATCACGAAAAAACGCTAAATTCGTCTAAGGGTCGCGGAAAAAAAACCTGAATTTCATCAAAGGATCACGTTAAAAACACATACAAATATCTGTGTTTATTATTATATGTATAGCTTTTAAACTGAAATAATATACTGAACTATTTTTTTAGAAATCTGGTTAACCCGAGCCCAACTTGCAGGAATCTACACTCAGCCTGAAATTGAGCTGAAATGAAAACAAAGTTAACCCAAACTACAGCAAAAATATTTAGCGGCAGGAAGGGATTTCCATTGCCTCTCCTTCCCCCCTCTTCTGTAACCTTTCCGAAAATTTGTTGTGAATTTCAGAATTTTTTTTTTTTTTTACTCAGAATCAAATCTAGGGGGAAGGGGGGGAGGGCACGGATCCAATCCTGAGACCGTCCCACATCGAAATATGTTGAAAAGTGTTACTGTTTTTTTTTATATATACTTTCATTTAAAAAAGAAAGTCGATATAACTTACAATCTATAAAATTGTTCTTCCAACCCCCAAAACTAAATTCTGGCTACAGTTTTGTTTAACAATAAATTAATATTGTAACAAACACAAAATATTTTTCGTATACACAAAATATTTTTATACACATATATAAAATAAAGACTTTGTTTATTATTTGTGCATTGCACAAGTAATAATAAGGACTTTAAACCGTTCCAGATGAAAAATACCGGCTGCAAAGTTAAGACAGAATAGGAAGATAAGTGGGGGGTGGGAAACGTTACCGAACTCCAAAGATGTCTTTGCAGTCAAACAAGAAGTCACTGTGTATCTTACAGATACGAGGAAGTAATCGAGTGTTAAAAACAAAAGTTAATGAATACCATTCACAGTCAGCTCTTCCGCACATATATAGTGCCTGACTTCCGACTTAGTCAAAATTCTGAAGAGATTAGCTAAGGTGTCACTATGCACAAATATGGGACTAGCAAGAAAGACATGTGCGATGCATGACAAATATATATGTAATTGAATTGATCTAAAAAGTAAGAAGTAAATTTTTTTACCATTTAACTCCGACCATTTTGGCAGGTAAAAGACGTTTAGCCCCTTCAATCCTCCGCATCCCCATATTTCGGTGTGGCATGGAGATACGACTGAAAAATGAAAGTTAATAATACAGTCAACTCTTCCGCACCGGATTTCTGCTTTAGCCAAAATCGACTTAAGATTAGCTATGGTGTTACTGTGCTGTGATATATCATACTTCCCCACTGAAAATCTTAGCGCCCGCCGACTATGAGAGAAATTTAAAAAACCCTTAAATTAAACTACTTTTAGATTTGTTGAATTTATTTGTAGGTCTCTTGAACTGAGCATATATATTTTCATTTATCGAGTAAAACAGTGATGGAGCTATTTTACAGTCATTTGAAAGTAGATTTTGTGGTCTCAAGTAAATTTGGTCGCAGGACTGAGGAGGATATTGGATTAACGAGAAAAACAAATTCGTGGCATGCCAGAAAATGAAACATATTTATCTAAAAAAGAAGGAATATCAGCCCCTTTTTCATATCACTGAGATCTCTTCGGAGGTCGAATGGAGCTGTAACCTCATAACCCCCTTCCCCATTGACTCCTCAGGTGTATGCTGAGGCATCACTGTGCACTAATATATTGGACTAAGCAGAATAGCTGCGTCGCAGAAAAAAAATTAAAAATTAATCGAAAAAAAGGAGTATTTTTTTCATTTCATTTTTTATTTCGAAAGGGGCCTGTAACCCCATCAGCCGCTTCCCCTCATCGGGTATACTGTGGTGTAACTATGCGCTGATATGAGACTAGCCAGAACGTCTAGTTCGTTGTATTGCAGAAAACAATTGCATTACAAATTTATCTCAAACAAGAAGAAAAATATCAGCACTTTTTAAATTTCATTTTCGACTATTTTGGGAGGGGGCTGTAATCCCATCAACCCCATTCAACTTTTTTGGGTATAACGTGGTGCCAATGTGCACTAATATGGAGCTAAAGAGAAGAAAGCGGCTAGTCTGTTGAATGATAGGAGAAAAAAATACAAATTTATCTCAAACAGAAAGGAAAAAAGCAATATATATTTTATTTCATTTTCGACTATTTCGGGAGGAGGGGGCTGTAATTCCATCAGCCCTTTCCCCATCTTTGGGTATGCTGAGATGTCAATGTGGACTAATATTGTGTTAACGAGAATGGCTATTTCGCTGTATGGCAGATGAAAAATTACAAATTTATCTCAAATAAGAAGAAAAAAAATCAGACTTTTTTTCCTTTCATTTTCGACTATTTAGGAAGGGGGCACCCCATTAGCCCCTTTCACCTCTTTGGGTATAATGTGGTGTCACTGTGCACTAGTATGGAACTAAAGAGAAGTGAACGGCTAGTCTGTTGAATGATAGGAGAAAAATACAAATTTATCTCAAACAAAAAGGAAAATATCAGCACTTTTTCATTTCATGTTCGATTTTTGGGAGAGGGCTGTAACTCCATTAGCCCCCTTCTACCTTTTTGATATAATATTGTGTCACTGTACACTAATAAGGAACTACAGCGAAGGGAGCGGCTAGTCTGTTAAATGATAGGGGAGAAAAGGCAAATTTATCTCAAATTGACAAAAAAAAAAAAAAAAAAATCATCACTATTTTTGCATTTCATTTTCGACTATTTCGAGAGGAGGAGGCTGTAATTCCATCAGCCCCCTCCCAATCTTTGAGTATACTTTGACGTCAATGTAGAATAATATGGCGTTAACGAGAATGGCTATTTTGCTGTATGACAGAAGAAAAAATTACAGATTTATCTTAAAAAAGTAAGGAAAAAACACTTTGTCATTTAATTTTTCGACTATTTCTGGTTGGGGGGGGGGGGGGAGCTGTAACCCCATCAACCCCCTTTCTCTTCTTTGGTGTCAATATAGACTAATATGGAACTAAAGCGAAGGAAGCGAATAGGGGGAAAATGCAATTTTATCTTAAACAAACAATAAATTCAGCACTATTTTTTCGTTTCATTTTCAACCATTTCGAGATGAGGGGGCTGAAATTCATTCAGCCCCCTAACTAATGTAACCTGGACTAATATGGTGTTAACGAGAATGGCATTTTGCTGTATGGCAGAAGAAAAAATTACAGGTTTATCTTAAAAAAGTAAGGAAAAAACACTTTCTCATTTAATTTTTCGGGGGGAGGAGGAGGAGGGGGGAGGGGTATAATCTCGTCAGCCCCCTTTCTCTTCTTTGTTGTCAATGTGGACTAATATGGGACTATTGAGAATGACTAGCCCGCTATAGGATTGAAAAAAAAATTAAAAATTTTCCAAAAAAGAAAGACGAAAAATCAGCACTTTTTCACATCACTTTCCAAAATTTCGGGGGGGGGGGGCTGTAGCTCCATCAGCCCCCCCCCCTTGGGTACGCCACTGCAAGGGGCGGCGTACTCTATGCCTAGTTAAGAAATTTTAATGATATATACGTATGTGTAATGTAATGTCCAGTAACAGTATAAAAGCAATAAACGTCAAACTGCTAAAAACATACTAATTTAAGGGGTCTCGGGAACCTAAAAAATGGAAAAAACGAAAAAAAAATAGACCATTTTCAACATTTAATGTCTTAAAATGTATATGATGAACACAATTTTAATTGGGATGAAAGATACAAGTATGTTCTTTCATTTCATGTATTTAAAAAATTGCAAGATACAGAATTAGTATTTATAGGGGCTCGAAACTGTTAGACATTTGTCGAACAAAAAATTGGCATAACAGTTTACACGCAGGATTACAAAATAAATATTGCAACTAGAATGAAAATTTTGGTGCTTACTTATACTTCAGATTGTAGCAATTTCCCTGAACTTAAATTTGTATTTAAAGTATTTTCATATTTTTAATGCAATGTTGCATTTAGCTAATACAAAATTAAAAAAATTCCAACAGTAAAATCATCTAAAAAAATATTTTTTTGAACAATAAAAAGGAAATTTTAGGTTCAGTTTATACAGACTAACATGAAATATGTGTTTAAAAAATGTCATGAAAAAATATTCAGAAGTTTTTGAGTTATCCTGCGCGTTATGCCCAAAAAACTCCATTTGGAGAAAAATGACTTGAAAGTTTCGGAAACGTCCCTTCAGTTATTGAGCGGGTATAATTCTAAAAGCCATAACTTTTGTTCTAATAAGAGTTTCAAGGAAACAATTATAACAAAATATTCATAAAAGATAGGGGTTTAACATCTAAAAAAAATTAAATTTCTTAAATTTTGAAGCTCTAAGAGTCCTACGACCACTTAACCCTTTTTGGCGTGGAGTAATTATAAACTTATGCAATAATGAACTGACACCAGAATTTATAAACGAATTTATTAGAAAATGCGAACTTATTTTCACGTACATGATAAAAGGAAAATTTTAATTAAATATTCTTGGTGTCGTTTCTCTGTTTTGGAATTAAAATTAGGGATCCCTTTTTTAAGGGCACTGCCCTCGGAAGGTTTAATTACAATGAATAGCATAAATACTGTGGGATTCGCGATAGTTTTCATTGAGTGCATCTCTCAATACGCCTCGAGTGTCTTTAAAAGTTAATTAAAAACCTATCTGGAAAAACGCGGCACTGAGCAAGGCGGCGTTGCAACTTTGAGACCTCCTTTCGAAGCGCGCTTTCGATTGCGCTTAGCACAATGCCAAATTTAAACTTTGAACAAAGGTTTTGTTTTAGCTACACTGTATAAATAAAGGTTATTACTAGGCTGAATTTAGTTTTATGAAATGTCAAATGAAGTTTAACTATGCGCTGCTTTTATTTTCAATACCGAATTAAGTTCATCATAAACAAATTAGGATAATATTAAAAAAAGAGTTATACGAATAGCTATATTTTATATTATTTAGGTTCCATATCTCTTTGAACTTTGATGGTATAATATTTACACTTTTCTAATATATACAGTTATACCCAAACCTACGTTTTATAGTTTTTTACAAAGTCTTAGTATTCTTTTGGCAACTTTTTTTTATAATACAATTATAAATTCGTATATTTATTCTACGGAATCCTCTGTACGCGAGTAATACTTGCACTTGACCGTTTATTTTTCATAATCGGGAATAGGATCAATTTTATTGTGAATCAATTCTTTCAATTTTGCTGGAGGTTTAGCTATTAAATTAATAGTATATTTTAGTAATGCATATCTCAATCTCTCATAAAGTTGTGGGATATAATCAAATGTGCATTAAATGGACTTTCTCAAACTTGACTCATTCTTCTGTCTTGGTTGTTTTGCTTGATTAACTAATCTATTAATGTATTGAGGAGGGAAACCATTCTCAATAGCAATCTGTCTTATTATACAAATCTCGTTTTATAGGTATTTATCCGTACAAACGCAGAACACATGTTTAACTTAAAACCTGTAGGCAGCAATTTTATATGAAAAGTGTGAGTTACAATTAAAAGGAATAGTGTTGTTAGATCTGCATTGCTTTCTATAAATAGTACGCTCCAATTTATTTCCATAACAATTCTTTATTAATTTAATATCAAGAAAGGGTAAAATACCCTCTTTCTCAATTTCTAACGTAAAATTTATCTTTGTATCCAACTCATTAAGTTTTAACAGGAAATTATTTAAAGACCGCAAATCATGATCCCAAATTATGAAAATGTCATCTACATATCTCATCCAAATTGATGACTTGATTTCAAAATCTTTCATATTCTCTGTTTCTAAGGGTCTAAGTTTTAATTCGGCTAAAAATCCTGAAATGGGGGATCCCATAGGAGCACCATTTCGTTGTCTGTAATATTTACTGACGAAAACATTATTTTGTGTGATCAGGTTAATTGCTGATTTTAACGTGGTACGAATATCCTGATTAAAATTTGGGTTATTGTCAATGGATGTGTCAATTATCTTAAGAATTTCATTACTATTTACAGAAAGAAATGAGAGATAATATCCAGGCTGGTAAGAATGCTATTATGGTTAATTGAGATATCTTTTATCCTCTTGACAAAATCAGCAATGGAGTCAGTAATCTAATCAGATGGTTGGAGAATAGTTTTTAAGTGTGGAAAAAGGCTTTTTCAATATAGTAGGTAGGAGCAGAATGTTTAGTTACAATGGGGCGGAGGGGGGGGGGGTCTTTATTGTCTTTAAGACGACCAATTAATCGTGGAGTAACGGCTCTTTTATTAACAGATAATTTAACTTTAATTTCACTAGGCCAACTCCCATTATTAATGAGACTCTTGACTTTCCTAGATATATTAACATTTGGATCCTTCTTTACTTCAATGCAATCCATATTTTCAATAAAAGCCTTCATGTTGCTAAAATAATCCTTAGTATTCAAAACTGCTAATTTATTCGTTTTATCAGTCTGTATGGTTGTAATGTCCTTGTTAGATTTAAACCTTTTAATAATTCTGAAGTTGGGATTTTGTTGACTTACAGGCTTCTTTAAATACGTTTTAACATTATTGTGTAGTAAACTTCTAACCTCATGCTTCATAGTGAATGGCGTTGCATGTGCGATCCTTTCATATTACGTGATAATAGACTTCAAATCTACTTTATTTCTAAACATATATTTCGCGCCTGGCTGTAAAATATTGTCTTCATCGTCATTAAAACTGTATTGGATAAGTTAATGTAGGGGACCCGTTTCTTGACTGATATACAAGGAGTTCACGATATTAATCTATTAAGTTTATGATTATGAGTTCTTTCTTTAGTATGTCTTTGAATATTCCTAAAGAGATCTAAAACCCGCTAAAAATCATCATTTTTTAGCAGAAGATTTTAGCAGTATTAATCTGAAAAAATTACCAAATTAAACAGAATTGCGTAATAGAAAAAAAATGTGGACAAAATACGTGTCATTTTTCATTAACCCCTTAATTCTCGCCCCCGTCAATATCACGGGCTGAGGTGTCGTTCGTTATTTCTCGCTCCCGTCATATTTCCGGGCGGCAGATTTATTGCTGGAAAAAACTTCTGAAACTAGGAAAATTTAACTGGCCTTTCGGTTTGATGTCTTTGAATATTGCCGTCTGTGTTTGGCTTTAGCGCTGATTGTAAGTCTGGACCTTGTATTGCATGTTTCAAAATACGTCACGCTCAAAAAATTGTTATTAATCAAAATTGAATGTATATATATATTATTTCAAATATTATTTGTAAAAATGTGTGTGATGAAAATCAATAAAGATCTAAGATGTGAAAAATAAAGGTTTTATTCGCATTAATTTGTACGGTGTAAAACAAACATTAAGACACAGAATTCTCGCATGCTGGCTTTTCTACAAATATGAACTTGTTCTATAACATCTTTTTTTTTTTTTTTTTTTTTTTTTTGCCTTAAAAAAAAAAAAAAAAAAAAAAAAAAAAAAAAAAAAAAAAAAAAAACTAATTGCATATTTCATTTAGAAACCTTATAATTATTCAATTTCTGTAATAAAATAAATAGGTACTTTTTTTATGGTTTTTCCAAATATTTAGCGACCGTGAAGGGGTTAAAAGAAATAAGTTAAACTGTTCTTACATTGAAACGGATTTGTGTATTGCAAAATTTTTTAGCTGAATTGCATAAGAAATACTACCTTATGCAGTCGCTACCATGGTTTGAGATTTGAAAAACTCCAAAACTTTTCATTATATGACCCCAGAAGCCCAAAACCACACCCGCCTAAAACGTTTATATATATATATATATATATACGTGTGTGTGTGTGTGTATGCATATACTAAATTATGTCCCCACGATTCGCATATATGCACGGATCAACGCCAAACTCACCAAAAATATTGAGATGGCTAACATTTCGGCGGCGATTGAAAAACGGCAAAATCAGCCCAAAGGGGTGGAAATAGGGAGAGGTTTTGTGAAAACCGAAAAAACCCCTCAACTTCTTAATTATAATACATATCAAATCATTTTAAAGTTATTATTACTTCCAGGAAAATGGTCAAAAATTAATGTATCACAGATTTTTGATAAAATTAAAAATGGGCTGAAGTTGCAAAACAAAAAGGGTTTTAGAATTAAAAAAAAAAAAAACCCTTCGTTAGTTCTCAAGGTATCACATTCATTTACACTTATTGCAAATCTTCTTAATACTATCTGTAACCTTTATATTGACAAGTTTTTAATAGGACCAAATCTTATCGTAAAATAAAATAAAAAAATAAATAAAAAATAAATAAATAAATAAAAATGAAAAAAAAAAAAGATATCCAGGTTAAAGCAGAAATAAATTCATAACTTCGTCATTTTATAAGATATCAAATCCGCTTCAATTTATTATAAATCTTCTTAATAGTATCTACAACTTTTGTACTGACAAGTTTTTGACAGAACAAATTCCTACAGCAAAATCAAATTAAACAAAAATAGGGGTTGAAGTAAAAAATATCGTATTAACATGCTTCTGGTAAAACCAGCTCTTTCAGAAAAATGAAATTAGAAATTCGTCTAAAGCGGCCAGATAAAACTGTTAAACTAGTTTATCCCTAATCTTGAAATAGTTTTTGTTGGTGAAATTAGTACTTAACTTCGAAGTCTACCTTCCTCTGTAGGTCGAGACTGCAGGGATTTTTTTTATTTGTATGTGTGTATGTCATTTACGTTTGTAATGTTTTAAAAATGGATTTGTGTATAACAATTTCCAATACCAATTAAAAAAGTAGTGTAACTTTTCTTATATTCGGTCTTAAATCTATAATAGGATTACAAAGAAGAAACTTTATTGTGTTTGTTTGCAGGGTTAATCTCTGTGTCTATCTAACCGATTTCAAAAGTAATAGTGGTAAAATGATGGAGAACCATCATTTTATTTCTGCTCTTTCTTTTTTATTTCTGCTGCAAGATAGGCTATATTTTAAGTCATATCACCCATTGAGGTGTAGAAGCAAAAAAACTTTCAAAATTGAGATTTTTCTCATACAAGTGTGGTTAGAAATTTAAAATTTTGTATGGAGATGTAAATGGGATATTTTTAATATATAGATTTACCGGATTTTTATTTACCGGAGAAAATCAGAAATGAAAAAAAAATCCCAATTAACAAATTTTGATTGCATAAATCTTCAATAAGAAATCTGCTAATTTTCTTAAGAATTGTTTAACGATCCTTTTACAGAAAAGCTTTTACGGCTAATCTTAATAATAGCATTTGTTTTGTTACAAACATAAATTACAAAAGATTAATGGTATTACAAATTACATTTTAAATAGCTATTACATAAGAATAAACTCTCCATTTTTCATAATCCAATAAAAAGTTGAAATGGAATCCGTAGATCCTAACCATCTCTATATTTTGTTTATTTTTTTTTTTTCAAACTGAACATTTAACTATGTGTTCAAAATTTAACAAAAACCTTTCGTGGAAAAAAGTAAAGACATAAAATTCTAAATAAAATGAATTCTGACATTAAGGCTTTTCTAAAATAATTTAAATATTTACACTGGAATATTTTGCTACAATTTGCATACCAAAAATAAAAGATCGACACATAATAGAACTTTTTAAGATAGTTTTTTTAAGTAAATCTCTGGGCTGTGATGAATAGATGCAACATTCCTTTCGTGAACTGTAAAATAAATAAACAAATGGAAATAACAAATCCGTGCTATATACCATTTCAAAAGGAAGGTTATGTTATTAAACAGGAAGTTTTCTTCTTATAAAAATGTATAATTTATTATTAATTGCCTTATATTTTCCTTTTTGCTCGTAAATAAGAGCAACCCATCTTTATGAATAATGAATTACACTATACTGTCTCTGATTTATATTTCCATAAGTCATATTTAAAAAACGTAAAGAATGGGGAAGCAGAAATTCCTTCAAAATAAATAAATAAATAAATAAAACATAGTGAAATAAGTGCTTTAAGTTATGCATAAAGCACCCATTTATTCGAGTTATATTTCTCTCTGTTACGCTAATTAAACCATTTGAGATATTATTCAAATGTACAAGAAGATAAATTTATAAATCGGTTCTTATGTCCGGTGTAATATGTGTAATTTTAATTGACTTCTCAAGGACAGTTTAGCATGCCTCATCTTATGTCATTAGTTATGGTAACACCGTAATTCGCTGATTGAGTGCTCTTTTTTCACCACCACACTAGAGATCAGTAGAAAGCTTCGTTCTTAGATCGGTTATCAGGACCAGGGGTTTACTTGGTATAATTCCAAGACAAGGAAATGATGACATGTAGAGGGCGGATGAGTTTGAGAATTCAATGAAAAATTTCTAGAGTATAGAGAATCCGTTAACATTATGCACCATTTCGATATTTCTGTGTTTCATAATTAAAGGAAATACGTCTTTTCAATCCGAAAACCATGAATTATCATAAAAGTGCAAAAAAACTCCTATATGGCAATAACTATAGAATAAACATTTTATGTTTAATTTGTAAATTACATGACTAAAAGCAATATATAACATCAGCTTTTATTTGAATATTAGTATATTTTTAACGATGCATATTTTTCATCAAGGAAAGAAAACACTGTTTTTAATATTACACCATATAAATTGTAATCAGAAGTTTTTATACATTGCAATACCTAGTTTTTTACAGAAAGGATATTTTAAAAAGAAATCAGCAAGGTTTTTGTTTAAAGGGATGCAAAATATTTACTGCATTAAGATATTTATGAAAGGGAAATGGGAATTTCCGAAGTCCATTTAAACAAATATACACTTATGTTGTCTTCTGTAGATTTCAAGTTTGTATAGTGTCTCTTTCTTATCTCATGCAAATTGTTATTTAATTACATATTGATAAAAATATATAAAGTCTAAAGTAATTATTTATTTGATTAAGAATTTTTTTTTTGTTTTTTTTTTTTATAATTTTTAAGGCATCTCAAATCAGTTCTAAATACTTTTTTTTTCAGCATAGTGAAAAAAAATATTTTAGTCTATTTTGAATTAAATTTAGAAGCTATCTTACATCAGTAATTAAAAGCAAGAGTTAAATGCTTTCTGAGGTTTTTCATATTACGAAAAGGAATGAATTTCATATTACGGATGCATGCGTCAGTAAACATATAATCGTGCGCGTGAGATGCAATTTTAATGAAAGTTTTATTTATTTATTTACACATACATCTGACTTGTGTGCTTGACATCTAGGTCCGCTTATAAGTCATCGTCAATATACAGGGACGAGATAGCACAATGAAATTTACAACACAGAGAAATTACATCCGGGAGCTCCACAAACAGTGTGCAATGGAGGCAGCGAGAGTCGAACTTGCAGACCTCTGCCGCTCTCAATGCTTGGCGGCTGGCAGCGCGGTGTCCTAACCGCTCGGCTACCGAGGCCCCTAATGAAAGTTTGAATAGCGTTGAATCATTAATTTTCTTTAAGTCTGAATTGAATTTATTTATTTATATATTTTTATTTAATTTCAATTTATTTTACATGCAAACGCATCGTTTTTGTTGTTGATCAATCTTATTCCTGAAATTTTCATGAAAGTATTTACATCGTTTTGCCTTTAAAAAATGTTATTAAAGCAAGGAAAAAATTAAACGTTTAAAATATTTAGTACAATTCATATTACTTTATAATTTTATTATATTACAGATAAATGTTTGTCTTATATGGTTGCATTATATGCGGAATAATGTAGGTGTATAGAACAGTGGAAAGATGGGAACATCCCAATGGGTTTCCTATGCTCCTAGTCACCATCTACTTCAACATAGAAAACATCGGTCGGACTCTTAAAACGAAATTAACGAATAACCTGATTAGACGGATCGTGGTCTAATCTCAATCTGATTAAAACCGTTTATGTACTGAATTTTATCTTCTACAGCATTTTTCGTGACATTTTGAAATACATTAGAAGATTTACATAACCATTTGATAAATTTTAGAAGGATTTTAGAAGGATTGAAGGATTTAGAAGGATTAATTAAATTTGAATTTATAGAGATTTTGTGCAATATTTATAACTCGAACTCAAACCTTTTTTTTTTTTTAAAGATTTTTCTTAGTATTTTGTGAATTAGGAAATGTAAAAATATAATGTTTTTTACAATATAAATATAGAAATATTTCCGAATTGAGAAATCCGCCCCCCCCCCCCCCCCCAACACCAAGAAAGCTGAAAAGATCAAAGGCAAAAGAAATCATCCTTTTAAAAATACTTTTGTTTTGGATAACAAATAATGCTTTTGGAACAAGATAAAATAATGCATCTATAACTGATTCTAAACTATATTTCTACTAATCGGTGTATTAAATGAATTTTTTTACAAGTTATTTTAATGATACTTATAAGTACCGTCAGTAGATAAAGGGTTAATGATGGATACCATTAAGCAATCGACCAAGGTTTTCTTATATGAGGTAGACGGTGAATACGAGAACTAGTTTCGGTGCAACTTAAGATACAGGCATGAAACAAGTAATTTGTAGAAACATAAGGGACAAATTGATACGCGATAAAAATACACGAAGATGAATAATTTAAACAAAATTGGAAAAATAAAATTATATAATTGTAAAAAAAAAAAAAAAAAAGCATTCGCTTTTAGACGTTTTAGAGAATATCTGAAGAATTATTCAAAAATTATTATTGTATTTTAGAGAGATAAAGAACATGTTTTATCTCATATTTTTCCTTGAATGTTTAATTCCTGAGGAAATCATCGTACTTACATCAAATCGAATAATTAAACGACATTTGCAGACACAAACTATTTCATAAAAGTCTCACAATTACCTGTAGCTTCTATAAATAGCAATACAGACTCTTTACAATATATTTGTGCTTTTCCGTTACAATAAAATATATATTCATGAAACTATTAAAGCTCATTTTAAAAATTCAAAGAACTTCTGTATTTTCACTCTGAATGTTCTGAACAAACAGAACCAAAACAACCACAAGCGCAATTTTTGTCACGTTTGTATTTAACTCTGCATATTACACTTTCTATGTATAACATGTCATTTACTCCTTTCTAATTCTGAAAATTGTAAACCAAACATCATGCGGGATTGTTTTGTCACGTTATTCTATCGTATGTTCTGATATCATATGTTCTGTCATGTTGTTCTGATCATTGTTATGTTTGATTGGTATGTGTAAATGAAGCCGTACAATTTGTCATCACTGTCTCAGATGACTTTAGGAATGACGGTAAAATGAGCGCTGTATAAACTTACCTACAATATTTAGAAAAGCCCTTATGCGTAAAGCTTCCCTTTTAGATGCATGTTGCACTGCGCCAAGTCCATCTTAGTGTTTTAAGATATAGTCTTACACTATATTCTAAATTAATAGTCATAATTCTTGCTTTCTGATCAGTATCAATTTTTTCCTAAACGTACCGGATTCCAAGCTTTGTACAAGTCTTTATTGAATTATGGCTATTATTTTTTTCTCAATTTAAAAAATATTTATAACGGTTAAATTGGTCGAGTTTTAATGAAGATTTAATAATTGGGCATTTCTCAATACAACACAGTATTCTAAAATGTACACATTTCTACGTAGTTTACGTATTGAAAGTTTTATGTATAATGCTTGCAAGTTTATAACATGCATGGATAAAAGATGGCTGAATAGAGTAAATTTATGCAAGCAAGGATCTGGCGTACTAACTCATTAAAGACTGACATTACGTTTTCGCAAAATTATGTTTTGGATTTTCCTATTTTATTGTGATTATTTTTTAAACAAGTTCATTATCACAGATTAATTCAAAATACGGATATTGTAGCTAACTATGTGTACTAAATGTAATGCACGGCTATATAGTAAATATTTTTAAACTTTTCATATGGCAAAAACGTAGTTGATTTGTACTGACGTTGCATTGTCGCAAAATTATCGTATCTCACATAAAAAAAAGTTGAAATATCGCTTTTCTTTCTCTTAATTAGTCATGAATATGTGTAAAATAAAATTTCATTTCATTTATGTCAAGTATGAGAAGGTGCCGTCTTTATGTGTTAAGTGGAGAAAAATAGTTAAAATGTAGAAGTAATTTAAAGATACATTTTTGTCATTAGTCATAGATACTTTGGATATACAGTGAGTTTTTTTTCTATATTTCGCAATTAGTTATGAATATGTGTAAAATAAAATTTCATTTCATTTATGTCAAATATAAGAAGGTGCCGTCTTTATGTGTTAAGTGGAGAAAAATAGTTAAAATGTAGAAGTAATTTAAAGATACATTTTTGTCATTAGTCATAGATACTTTGGATAGACAGTGGTTTTTTTTTTTCTATCTGCCAATAATTTTACTAATAAAACATTTTAGCTTCATTGGCTTCATTTGGAATGTATGTAATAGTCTGATCCAACATGTGCCATTTGTAGTAAAATTAATAAAGTATGTGTGTAAAATTGTATTAAATCGCTTTACAGTTATTTAAAATAAAAAAAAAATGTTTACTTTCTCTGAAATATTAAAAACAAACATAAAGAGGCATATATGTTTATATATAAAAAGCTTTCAGGAAAATATTTTTATGAATATTTAGCATAAAAGCAAACGTGATATACTAACGTTGAACTTTTAAAAACAAAAATAACAGTCATTTAGAATATCTTTAGCACTAAAAAATAAAAAAATATATATTTTTTTATAATACTTTGGGCATTTTGAAACTGCATCAAATTTCTAAACGTGGGTGAAACTTTTCTAGAAAAATTTAAATTGGTAGAATGATAAAACATAGTTTATGGTCCAAAGAAATATCTATACTTTCAATGACGAAGAAAATATGCTTAAAATATGTATAAAATATTTCATGCTTGTTATACAAAAACAAACGACTGTTGTGGTGCTTTTGTTTTTCTTTTTAAATGTAATGAAGTGAAAAAAAATGGTGAAGAGCATTATATTTTGTATGGAAATAATGTGGAAATAATACAGCATTAAAAACCAAAAACATAAAGACTTAATTTGTTTAATGTCTATGCATTTATATGGTTGTACAGAAATGTTTAACCAACGTTAGAAAGAAAAACTTCTCCACAACCTACTATAAATCATCATATAAAATGTGACTGTTACTGATTGTTTCCTAAAAAATCTACTAATTAATTACTTACTTTAATATTGCCTAGTTAATTGTCTACATATACAAATTGTAAAAATAAATTACTTTCAATATGTGAATCATAAATGAAGGCAAATATGTATATTTTCGTCGAAGTTAATTTTCGACGAAAATATGAATTGTAACGTAGGAAATTTTAGAAAACCATTTCTAATAGCTTCTAATATGCGAATTCAAAACTACATCTCAAACGAGTAGTTTTTTAGATATATTTTAAAAGGTATTCGCATTACAATATTTTTAGAAACCATTGCAAATGAATTTAACCAAAATTTAAAGTTGTATAATTCCGAAACTACTTGACCTAATGACTTGCAGTTCGGTGTTCAAAAGTACAATTTACTGATGAATTCAAATATGATGCAGAAATTGGGTATTAATGTATAAAATATTCATGTTTGTAATAATTTCTTTATGTACACCACCCCAAAAGAAAACTTTACTTTTACTATTTATTAAACCCTAATACAATTGAAATAGTTTAAGATTTTTATAACCCCATGCCAACATTTTTATACGATGATTTCCAGCAAAGTTTATAAGAATACTCCATTTTTTTCTCACGACGGTATATAATATGTACCTTAATTCAAAGAACTGTTTTTATCTATGTGTTTTTCTAACGAGATTGTAATAAAAAGAAAGTTTTAAATCCCAGATTTACAAGACTTGGTACTTTAAAGTGGCTTTTTAGAGAATGGCAAATGTTGTTTAACCGTTTGAATGTGAGGGATCGCTATCGGGCGCCTCTTCTTTTATGCTAAAATTGCAGATAGAGTGATAACGCTCCTATTTGTTGTCTCAGTTTGGTGTGCATTTAAGCTGGTTGCATTAGCGAAGCATACGATTTCTTTGTATATCGTCGTCTCACAAGTATTTATATATATAATATATACCCAAACACATTCTCATTTTTGACATATATCTACAAAGTTTGTTCCACACTCAAACGGTTAAATGGACTTTTGGAACATTCGGAAAAATACTCTGTAAATAATTAATTAAAAAAAATTTATAACTATGTAGAATAATATAGACGAATAACAGACTATTTAATGATGTTTCTTAATCAGTTTCAATTGGATTTTTTTTTTTTTTTTTGGGGGGGGGCTACATGACTAGACGAAACACTTTAGATATAAAACGAAAATATAAAATATGGATGCAACGATAATTTTTTTTACTTTTTATTAAATATATATATTTTAACTAAGTAGCATATTTAATTAACGTACTTTATAGTAAGGGCCATGTCACCAAAATGAAATATATCTCATTAACCGTTTGAGTGCAGAAAAAATCTTGTTGATATATGCCAAAAATGCGGATGTGTTTGGGTATATATATATATACCCAAACACATTCGCATTTTGGCATATATCAACAAGATTTTTTCTGCACTCAAACGGTTAATGTATATATATATATATATAATACATATATATATATATATATATATATATATATATAATACTTGTAAGCCGACGATACACAGAAGTCGTACGCTTCGCTAGTTAAACTAGCTTAAATGCAGACCAAACTCAGACAACAAATAGAAGTGCTATCACACTCTGCGCTATTTTCGAATAAAACAAGAGGACGCTGTCGCGCTTCCTGCAATTTTGGCACATAACAAGAGAAGCTCTATCGCACTCCTTCGCACTCAAACGGTTAAATATTAATAGTGAAAACCTTTTAAATACTTCTTCAATTACATTTATCGACATAATGAAGCCAAGGGAAAAAGAAAGGGACAGTCACAGATTGTATCAAAATATTTATTCCTTCTTTTCATTATTTCTTTTTTCGGTTTACCAAACGTCAACTTTCACTGTGCTTTCCCCGTATACTAATCATAAAATTTGTTTGTTTCTTTGTCATTTATTGCCATCCTTAAATGCGTTTTTTAATCATTACCCAGATATCTTTATCTAAAATAAGCCATTGTCTTTTGATATTTCATAAAAATGGAAGTATCGTCATTAACCATATTCTGCCTTCGTATTTTAATGAACAAGTTATATAAAAACATTAAATGAAACAAAATATTTAAACTAATCATAATACATTCCATTATTTCCCAGAACATATGTAATAAGATAAAATTTAGATTGTAAAACATTTTGAAATGTAAAATATTCTAGGACGTAAAATATTTAACATCTTTCACATACGTACACGCCTTGTGATCCTCCGTTTTCGAGTACCTATCTTTAAAACCACATTCTTGTCGTGTTTTCTTCACGTAGAAGTTTGTAATGGTTCAACCCACCTCACATGCTATTCTAAACCTTATTTCTAAACCTTAAAAATGGAATATTATGTAAGACTTCTTTATTTCACACTTCACATTTTATCTCCATTAGCTCAAAAAAGTAATAATGTGCCTTTTTTAATCAGTGAAAGACCATAAATAATAAAACTAACATTGTAGAAATGTACAATTTTTTCTAAGTTACAATCTGTATTAGAAAGTATATTTATGCATATATTTTGCCGTATAAATGGATTAATGTACTTCATTTAACCGTTAAACATATCATCTTAGAAGTGCACATACATTCTAAATGCAAAATTTCACTAACGTTTAAAAGCTTTTTTTCGAATTAAAGTTTACTTTTTTGTAAAATAATTTGGAACATGGTCACGTAAGAAACGCTGAGAAAAGTAATAATGTTCAAAGATAAAAATTTAACGCAATCCGACTGTCGAAATAAATTTTAGCAACTTCGTTTCCTGCACCGAAATTAATATACTTGTTAGCCATAAATATCTTGAAGTCCAAATCGAGTTGACGTTATACCCTTTTTCCTAACTAATAACATTTCTTCATTCACTTTTTGAACAAGATTTGTACAAAACACATTTTCTTTCTGCTATTCGTTTGAACTAGTTTCTTAAAGAATGAAAGAAATAAGAGAGGTAATTTGATTCACACATTTAACTGTATTTTTTATTCTATTACATGGTTTTTTTCTGACTTCGCACAAACAGAGGATTATTATTATTTTTTTTATAATATAAAAACTTTCACTTTCGGATATATTAAAAATTATATTTAATACCATGCAAGCTATATCGCACTGTATTAAGAAGCTTGAATTATTTTGTTTAAATTAAAAAAAGTAAAAAAAATGTGTCCATTTAAATTGATGGCATTGAGCTCACAGGCTGTTCCCACTAATTGTATATTATACTCTTATTTCAAAGAACAATGCCCTAGAAAAATAAATTAAAGGGGATTAGCGCCCACCACTCTGTTTCCCATCTTTATACTTAACCAAAGACCCTCCAAATCTCATTAGGGAAGCGCATCAGAAAATACCGGTGTACTAAATTTGATGAAAATCCGACAGAAAAACCCATTTATCTAAATTAAGGGGGGATAAGCTTCCCGTTACCCCTTTATACTTAACCAATGAATCTCCAAAACTAGTAAAGTACCTTATCAGAATGAACACATTTACTTAGTTTGAGGCAAATCGGATAATTCTGTTGAAAAACCCATTCATCTAAATTAAGGAGGGATTAGCCCCCGACCATACTTAACCAATGAACCCTCAAAAGTAATCAGGGAACAGCCTTATCAGAATTAACCTACTTACAAATTTTGATGCAAATTGGATAACTCTTCCTGAAAACCCATTTATCTAAATTAATTTCCCCTTTTATACATAACCAATGAACCACCCAAAAGTAATCAAAGAAGAACCTTATCAGAATTAACCGATTTACAAATGTTGATGGAAATCGGATAATTCTGCCTGAAAAACTCATTTATCTAAATTAAGGAGGGGGTTAGCCGTGCCCCCCCCCCCTTTAAACTTAACCAATGAAACCCCCAAAATAATCGGAGAAGCACCTTATCAGAATGAGCATATTTACAAATTTGATGCAAATCGGAAAATTCTGCCTGAAAAAAACCTTTTATCTAAATTAAGGGGGGGGGGGGTGCCCATGTTCCTCCTTTATACTTAATCAATGAGACTCCAAAACTAATCAGATAAGTGCCTTATCAGAATGAACCTAGAAAAAAAAATGAAGCAAATCGGATATTTATATCAAGAGTTATCGATTTACATATATACAGACCCGGCGGGCACATTAGCTCTCAGGTTTTGATAGCCTGTGAGCTAATAAAAGAAATAAGATTTTTAATTTGATTTACACGTTTAAATGTATTTTTTACTTTATTTGTCTCAATAACACTATTTATTTTTAATCGAAACTTCTTGAATAAGATTCATTTAATCCTATATCGGTCAAGTCATTCTATGACTGAATTCTTGAAAAGATTCACTGCCTCCAGGATCTACAAATAAATTTATTTCAAAATAAAGAGTGGTTTTTCGTCACGTGCAGTACAAAAACAAAATATTTTACTAAAAATTCCGGTGCAAATCGATAAGTTTTCAATAAAGATTAAGTGATAAGTATATTACCATTACCCGATAAAGGGTTAAGATACATTTTTCCTTTAGCAATTTATATGAACTGGTTTCCTTTTAATTTGAAGACGTTGCATGAAACTTTTTTTCTCTCAGTTACATTATTAACTTTTATTACAAACTGCATGAACAAGATCTGCTTAAGATGCATTTCTCCTTTACCTAAATGTTAAAAATTTTTAAAGAATCATTTAACATTACTAAGATGGGAGCTAGAAATATGAAGAGAACGCCCCCATAGGATTAACATTAGGAACGTTCTAAACTATAATCCTTTTTAAATAGACGAAGGCATAACATTCTTTTTGTCTCAATAACACTATTTACTTTTGAATGGAAATTGCTTGAAGGGGAAAAGCAATTTTCGGACTTTTTTTTCTGCACCAAAACTTAAAAAGTAAAATTTATCTAAAATTTTCTTTTACGAATCTGCATTAAAATTAGGTAATATAATATATCCCACCGCCCCTCAAGGGATTAAGATACTCCTTCAGCAATTTGTATGAGTTATTTCCTTTGAAATTTTTGGAAGTCACATGATACTCATTTGTGTGAATGCTATTTTCATTTTAATAGAGAATGCTTAAAGTAGATTTGTTTAAGATATATCTCCTTTAGTTTTTTATGAATTATTTTCGGTTTAAATAGATGAAGTCAAACTCTTGATATTTGTCTAAATAATACTACAGTATAACCTCAAATATCCGGCATCGTCGGGACGAAACCGGATTTATGAAATAAGTATCAAAAGCACTTCCGATATTCTTAATTGTGCCTTTAATTGATAAGTTTACTGACAGCCAAGTGTTACTTATGTTAGAAAAAGACATATTTAAATATTTAAAAAACGAAAGACTTACTTTAGACATTTCCTGTGTTACAAAGTAATAATAAAAATAAACGGCGAAGTCGTTTCATCTTGTATAATTTTCTAAACATCGTTGTCACTTGTATTTGAATCATTTTTTTCGGCCGTTCTTTAACAAAGTGTTCTTGGATTTTATGCAAGTGGAAAATATCGATTTCGGAAACACAGTCCTGTTTCTATAAAGCAGATATTAAATTTCCGTTCAAATTTATGAATTTTTTCAGCAACAGCTTTTCTTCTGCAGGTTCAGTATCCCCTTTCAATTAAGCTGCTACTAGCGTTATCGGCGTATCTATTTAGCAAAGCTTCAGCGGTCTTGCTGTCCGTTAATCCATTGCTTTCGATCTCGGAAGTTTTTAATAAATTAAAAAAATTCTAGTTTTCGGTCTCCCGTAAGTTGGAAGCGTAAAAAAAATGTTGGGTGGGGAGGAGGAAGATTACTTTGACACCAGATTTTCGATGCCACACTATATTGACTTTTTAAAAGACACCATTTGTACACTATCAATTTAAGATATATTTTTCATTCAGCTATTTGTATGAGCCAGTTTTCATTTGACGAAGTCACACGATTCCCTTTTTTAACACTTTTCAACAAAGTTGAAAAGTGTTTATGCATTCGGTTTGTCTGACCGTATGTCCGTTTGGCCGTCTGTCCACGCTCTAACTCCCGTAAATATACTCGTATTTTCATTTTATTGATAAAGGTTATTTGAGGTCACCAGAGCATGTTTGGTATTGTATAAGAAGTATGTAGGATTAATCGTTCATTTATCGGGGCACTCAAAAGTATTCCCTTACATTATGGCATATGGGGAAAAATCGTTTGCAGAGTATTTTAATGACATTACGCTATTTCGAATGTATTGAAACTAATATAAATCACTGAATTTCACTACGATCTTGTTAGAACAACAGGGCATTCATAGCTTTGTTTGTTCATTTACAGGGACACACAAAAGAAGTCGGTTGCAGTACAGTAATGTCTTTAAGTAATAATTGCTGGAGTATACGGTTTAAAAATCGGTATACGCTTTAAAATTTAATTAATGTTTTTCATCTTACTCGTTGTATATAAATTCTATACCTCAAATACAGGATTGTACAAAAGTATTCACGTACCGTTCTCCTTATTAGAGGAAATTGCTGAAGGTAAATTTTCAACTGAAGCATATGTATCTCTTAAGTGAACTAAATTATTGCATGCATGTAGTTAATAGATTCAAATCTAAATACCATATACAGGGCTGCTGAAAAAAATTGGATAATTTTCCGATTGTGGATGGGAACAGCTGAAATTAGGTTTTGAAATGTGTTATGCGTTTCTTATGGTTGATTTAGACGTAATATTTAAAACTTTTAAAGGGGAAGTTTTGTTACATTATACTGAGTGTGTTGGAAAGTGTTTCATAATCTATGCTTGACGCATGATTTTTTTTTCTTGTTCTCAATAACATTATTTACTTTGTAATAGAAACTGCTTGAATAAGGTTTGTTAAAGATACATTCCTCTTTCAGCTTATCTACAGGGTGTCTCAAAAATATAGCGACAAACTTTTAGGTGAGTAGATAATTACATTAGTTTTTTTTGCGTCATTGTTAAATTACGCGGAATATTTACTACACAAAAATATAATTTTAATTTCCTTGCATTAGGTTCTGAATTGTATGTTTATTATCTTAGTCAATTTCTTTCAACATTGCTTTATAAATAAATATTTTCTACTGCCATCATTTTAAAAATGTGTAAACGCTAGATAAAGAGAGAAAGACAATAACAGACACTGATCAGGAAAGACATCTACATATAGCTAGATACAAAACAAGGTTTTGAAAAGAAATTCATGGAAATATTGATTTTCAAAAAAATTCCAAAATAATAAAAATATTTTTTAAACGTGCTACATGCTGGCATTCCTAGAAATGATTTTATAGTTATAAATCGTAAAATATTCTATTCAAATTTATAATTTTAAATATTTAGAAATTATTTCCAGTGATACCTATTTCCTAAACTAAATGAATATTCACTGAAATGTTTTAAATGTGAAATTTTTATATTACATTTGAAGTTCTGAGTTCTATATAAAATTTATTCATTTGGAAATATGTTAATAAATTAAGAGAAGTTAATAGAAAAGTTCCGTTACAAGACATCTATGAACTTTTCTTTTCTAAAGAATTAAGAGCATTTTACAATGATGTCAGTGACACAATGATTAATGGGTTTTAAGAAGTTTTAATATTATTAATAAGAGGTTGCAGCTGCATTCCTTTTCTAATTACAGATTTGTTAAAGTGCATGTTTCAAATGTGAAATATTTCATAAAATGTCATGGATTCATTTTATTTAAAGATATATTTATGTTATACGACGGAACTTGTTTTATTGAAAACATACCAACAGAAACGTACTTATGAACTTAAGAATATTGATTGCGAGTTTTGTTTTCAGTACATTATTTAACTTTTGTACAAGAAACATTTCGCAAAACTAATTCTCAATATTTCATTTATTTAGAATTCTTGTCACACTTTATTTAATAAAGGAAAAGTTCTGAATTATTATTCATTTCTTTTTATAGATATCATTTTTATTAAATTGCAGACGCAGTAAAATTGGTCATATATATGAAAAAGCACAGGTTTTTAAAGAAATGTTTTCATTTACCTAATAATTAATAACCATGGTACTGTATAACATCCAATACCCACACTCCCGAAAAGCAGACATCTAAATTTCGCAAATACTTTTGCAATACCATATCTGATATATATGCTTTTATTTCGTAATACCGGAAACCTCTTAGTAGCGAATTCACATCACGATTCCAAGGTGTTCTGTATTTAGTGGTTTAAATGTATTTTCTCAGTATAAATCGTGAGTACTATTCTATTCACTCCAAAAAATGAACTTTTTAAAATGAAATTTTAAATAAGTACTAAACAAAATCTGCCACATAGTCATTCAAAATGAAAATAGTAAAAAAAAAATAAACTGCTATGAAATAATAAAATAAATTTTGACCAGTTTAAAATCAAAATACATTGTATATACCAGAAACGCCGCTAGAATATATGTTGATTACTGTAATTCATTCGTATAAACTAATAAATTGAGTGTTGTATTTTTAAGAATAATTAAACTTTAACATTGTTTTCTAAATTAATTGCCGAAACGTCAGTGAAGGCTTACTGTGGAGACACGAAAAGTTTTGATTTCCGTTTGTCTGTCTGTCTGTCTGTCTGTCTGTTCCGCGATAACTACCGCAAAAAGCATCCGATCGGCTTGAAATTAATCTGGCATGTTGATGAGGTACTCGGACTTAGCTGTATGGTTTTTGGTTAAATTTGGTTCATTCGTTCGGGAAATATAGAACATTTTATTTTGCTCTGTAATGCTTTTCAATGGCAAGTCAGACAATTTTCAAATTTTCATTTGTTGAAAGAAATGGCTCATATAAAAAATGGATTTAAATGGTAAATTTTGGATGCTGAAATTTTTAAATAAGAGTAGTAAATTATTCCTATTAGTTTGCAATTTTGTCAAAACATTTGTCAGAGCTTTTAAATTAGGTGTATAACTTATGATGGAATTTTATACATGTGTTCGAATAATATAAAACATTTTATTTTATGAATTTACTTATATTTCATTTTTTTCTTTTAACCGTTGCGTAGCAACTATATCTAATCTAAAAATATCATAAATGTGAAAGTATGTATGGTTTTTTTAAATCAAATCAAAGTTAAAAGGAATGAATTAATGAATGCCTTTGTATAGATATTTGCATATAGACTGATTTAAACGCAGAAATGAAAATAGTATTTATATACTATATAGAATAATATTTTTATTTATGTATTCAACTATTTTGATTATAAAGGAAAAAGTTCGTTATTTTCACACAGAATAAACTGACATTACTCTATTAAACTTTATAAACTTTATTGTTGCCAAAAAAAAAAAAAAAAAAAAAAAAAGGAATAACAATTTCTCCCAAAGAGTTCATTTTAATTTGTAAGATTTTCACGTGCAAAGGGAAAATGCAGCAAATTACAAATAATAAAAAAGATAAATAGGACAGGAATGAATACATATAAACATTTCACACCAAATATCACCTAAAATAATTTTTGTAGTGGTATTTTACCACACTACGAGGAAAGATTCCTCGATTTACACGATTTTACTTGGCCTTCCTTTTCTCATTGGTTGCGATTTCATTTTCGCAATTGCGTATATTAATTGGCACGAAATTTTACATTTTTATGACTGAGGTATATTTAAGGCCATATAAATAAGAAATTCCGTATTGTTTCCTATAAAATGTGATAAAGTGTTGGTTAACTATATATGTTTCTATTAAGAGGAGCAGAGCTGCCAAGCCTCCGGCGTTCTGGATACCACTATTTTAATACAAAAAATGTTACTTTATTTAATTGAAACACTTGCGCGATTTAAAAGAACAACATTTTCTGTAAGGTAATAGTGTTGTGCAAAAAGCCTGACACTTGCCATGTCTGGTGGGGAGTGAAATGTTTTATTTAATGCATTTATCTCTATTTTAATGCTACGTGAACAACGTCCCGTGTAACAGCTTGTAGAATGTAAAATAAATTATTAAAATAATCCCTATTACGAAAAATGAAACAAAATGCCCGGCTAAGGGAAATAAAAGGTTTGTTCACCTTTCGTAATTTGACCTGAACACAGGTGTGCATCAAATTTCAACGGTGTTTGAAACATCACGATTTTAAATTAAATGTGGATACTATTAAAAGGCTATCACAAAAAATACTTAACGGCGCCATATCACGTTTATCTATTTAGTCAATTGGAAGTGGACACGGTGATGAATTATTAACCGTTAGGTTTAGAACTCCCCCTACTTTAGGGTGATTTTAGTAAGTTAATGCTGTCGAGTACATTTTTAGATATTTAGATTAGATCTTAGATATAAATATTTCAGAATGGTAATCAAAATTATTTTTTGGAAACAAAAATTATAAAGGTATTAGATTTCTAAATTAGATGTCTCAGTTTACATTTCCAAAAGTTCTTTATCCATTAGATACAGGTGTTTGTGGTTAGCAGGCAAGTAAATACTGCTGTATGGATATTAGAATAATGTAAAATGCTTGACCAAATTGTTGCTTATCCTTATAAATCGCAGTGTAAAAATGAATCTAAAATATAGATAATCATTAACTCAATCAATAGAAAATTACAAATGCAAAATAAATTACACAACGGGGGGGGGGGGGTTCAGGGGGGCACCCCCCTGAAGAAATTTGCTTTATTATATAAAAATTACTAGAATAAGTAGCTCGTGAGAATTTCAGAATATCATTACATAACAACGTGTTTAATTTAACGCTTCTAATGTCTGAAACCATCGAAATATTTTTTTCTCCTTCTATAAATGTTTGTGTAATTTAAAAGTTTAAATTTTGTTTTTGTAGAAAGATTAATATTAAGCAAAATTTTCTAAAAACAATAAGTTTTAGAGATGACGTTGAGGCTCTTGATCTGCAGATTTACTAGTATAAAATATGTTTCTTCATATGGATGTATTTATAGAAAAACATTACTTTATCACTGAGATATTAATTCAACAAAAAGCATATTTAAATTTTTACAAATCCGATATGTTTATCTTTCTCATGCTAAACATATATTTATTTCTTAATTTTAAAAAGACGCAGAAAAAAGTATTGAAATGTGGCATCAGTTTGTATACTTATGTAAATTAGTTCAAAAACAGATTGCAAAAACTTATGTAAACTGGTGTAATAAATATGAAGATGTCACTTCTGGTAAGTACAAAATAGAAGATCGAACAAATTCGTATTTAAATGTTTATAATTTAATCAAATTTGTTCTATTATATTTATTATTCGTGAATTATTATTTCTAAGAATAATAAAGAAAGGTATGTGCATATAAGTAGATATTGTAATAAGTTTTTTATTATATAATAAAAAATTTAAAGATTTCATAAAATTTCATTTAATGCGGTCTGTTGTTTTTCCTTTATTATAATTTTTGTTTTCAGCTGCCGATCTTCTGAGTAAGCTCATGTAATAAAAGCTAGCTTTAATAGCATATACAGTACCGTAAAATAACTCAACACCGATGCTAACTTCAACATAAATGATAGTATGAAATTTTGATTATTATACTAACAATGGAATTATTATAACTTCTACTACATACAGCTATATTTTAAGTTGGCCTGGAAGGCGTTTATATATGGAAACTGCACCAAAAAAAAAAAAAAAAAAAAAAAAGTGTAACAGGTAATTTTTACACCGTATTCATCATTACATCATTTACTAAATTTTTCAACATCGAACAAAAGACAGTAATTTATGAAAGTGTTAAATTTGAAACACTTAACCCTTCAATGCAGAGTGTAACTTAGGAGTTACATGATCGTTTTTTGCTTTCTTCTATCTTTACAAGAAGAAAGTGTTGGATTCATGAAAAATTTCGAATTCCGGTTTTCAACGGATTTACACGTTTTATTGGTCAGAGAACCCGAAAAACATGTTTTTACAAAATGTCTGTCTGTGAGTCTGTGAGTCTGTCTGTCTGTGTGTTACACAATCTCAGCTCTATCTCAGGAACTAATGAACGGGATTTAATAAAAATTTATACTCAGTTAGTCCCTCATATATTTGGTGCTGATTAGTTTTTGGTGTAAATCGCTCAACAGGTGGCGCTACTATGCAGATTCACGATTTCCACAAAAGCTAAATCTCCAGAACTAGTGCACAGATTTTCATCAAACTTCATATTAAGCTAGTCATTGACAAGAATTGACGTTTAATACTTTTTGGCGTAAATCGCTCAACAGGTGGCGCTGCTATGTTGCATTTTTTGTGATTTCCGCAATAGCCCTATCTCAAGAACTAACGCTTGGATTTCCAACAAACTTCAGATTCGAGTGTACTTTGATACGAATTACTGCTGTTTATGTTTTGGTGCAAATCGCTCAAAGGGTGGCGCTGATATGCTGCATTTTTCAGAATTTACGCTATAGCCCTATCTCAATAACTAATGCGCGAATTTTCATTAAACATCAGATTCAGTTATTCCTTGACTAGAATTGGCGTTTTGTAGCTTTTAGTGTAAATCGCTCAACAGGTGGCGGTACTATGTTGCATTTTTTGTGATTTCCGCAATAGTCCTTTCTCAAGAACTAATGCTTGGATTTCCAACAGACTTCAGATTCAGGTATACCTTGATATGAATTACTGCTCTTTATGTTTTGGTGCAAATCGCTCAACAGGTGGCGCTGCTATACTGCATTTTTCAGAATTTACACTATAGCTCTATTTCAATAACTACTGCGCAAATGTTCATCAAACTTCAAATTTAGATATAGTTTGATATGAATTGATGCTAAATTGATGTAATTTCTTGCATTGTTTAAATGATTTAATTGACATGATTTATATGGAAGAAAGTTTTATGATGGCCACAAAATACTAGTTTTTTTTTCCATTTGTCGCTTTCTATTGGTCTTTTGGTGAGATATTATGCGTTATATATGTGTAAAAATATTTATTTAAGGTTATGAATTCTTGTTTTGTTCTGATTTGTTCTTATGGCAATGTTATATTATCTTTTATTAATATTGTTTGCAATGTTGCGCGACTGACGTTTTTTCCCTATCATTATAAGGTTATAATTATAAATTCTGAAAACGATGGAAAGCATTATAAAAATTATTGTGCAGTTGAATAGCTGTTATTGTGTAGTGTAAACACTTTAATGTATGTATATAATTTAGAATGATCATTTTTCAGCAATTTTTGTTATGCAACACAGGAATGACATTATGTCCGATAGAAACATAAATAACACTATTCGCTATTTTTATAATGGATAATTATCAAAAAGACTCAAATATATTATTTTCCCGAAACATTTAAATTATATCTTAGATTTTTTATTTATTTATTTATTTATTTATTTTTATCAATTTCTTGAAACATTAAACATAGAAGTTTAAGGCTACGACAATTCTTGTAAGGCGTTTTAGTGTTCTAATTTAAAAATTATCAGCATTCCAATCTGTTTTACAAAGGTGAAAAGTAAATTTAACCTTAGGAGTTCGAAATCGCAACTTGCATAATTTCTAAAGTATTTGACAAATGGCCTTCCGTTTGATATCGGGAGGTAAACTTTACCGAAGCATCGAAATGTGATGTAAGAAATTTAGCAATTTTGGCACAATTTCTACATGTAGATGACCCCTATGCAAAGTTTATGTGTGGCATTAATTGGATTACTTTATTTCTAATAAATTCATACCAGCCAGATTCTTATACTGTGATTTGAGGCGTTTCTTTCAGGACTGTATATCCGAAATCCATGTTTAAAGTGATAGCTTTACTCATTTTTTAATAAGCAAATAAGATTCTTTTCATCTGTATTCTTTCTTGATATTTACAGGTATTACTGCAACATTTAAAAAATAATAATAATAAGTTTCTTTGACAATTCCTTCAACGCACGTAATGTATAATTTTGTCATACTTTGAATTAATTTGAACTGTATCTCGGGAACATGAAGGTAACAAAAATCAATTTGTAAAACGTTTTCGATTACTTAACTGATAAAAAAGTCTGGCAATATATAGATAATAGACAATATTAAGTTTTGTATTACCTGGCTGCAAGTCTGTTTTTAAATTCTAATGTATATATTTTCAACATTCCAGTAGATCAGATGACTTACAAAGGTAGTAGATAAAATCTTGTGTGGGATTCTAAACCACAAAAAATCAACGTTTAGACACACAAGAAATACATTAGGTAATGTGCATAAAACCAGATTTATATGTTTCGTGAGTTCCAGGACTCACATCATCAGTGTATAAAATCTACGAGGGCGTATCAAAAAGTTTTTGCTCTTACATAGAAATAATTGAGTTAAATTTATGAAATTGCTACATTGTGTTGGTCAATTCTTTATATAGTCATCGTGAACAGTAACACATTTCGGAAAACAGTATTTCAAAGAGAGGACGGAGAATGTATTTCAGGAGGCGCAATAGTAGATTCAAGGGGGGCATTTTTCTAACTATTGCCGATACCACATGTGACATATTGTTGGAAAGGATGTGACTACTTATTCGTACTATGCACTACTGAGTCCCTCCTCCCAAATTCCCCCGCGGGGGCATGTATGATGCCCTCAAAATTTAGAAAAGTGCCCCCGGTGGTCAAATTTGGGAGGAGGGATTCAGGAGGTGCATGAATAAGTGGTCACAGGACTTTCCATCAATATGTCACATTTGGGGGTCGGTAAAAGTTAGAAAAATGCTCCCCTTTGGGTCTACTATCGGACTTCCTGGAATCCATCCTCCCCCCACTTTTTTAAATACCGTTTGCAAAAATATGTTACTGTGCATGGTGCCTATATTGAAAGGACTAATACATTGTAGCAATTTCAAAAATTTCGCTCAATTATTTCTATGTGAGGGCGAAAACTTCTTGATGCACCCTCGTATGTAT
Source organism: Maratus speciosus (assembly GCA_963932465.1). Taxonomy (NCBI): domain Eukaryota; kingdom Metazoa; phylum Arthropoda; class Arachnida; order Araneae; family Salticidae; genus Maratus; species Maratus speciosus. The sequence goes on along the minus strand of OZ010791.1, from coordinate 532,257,412 downwards.
AAAAACAATAGCTCCGCACCTACATGCAAGACGAAATCCCAAATGTCAATAAGCACAGCACCGAAAGACCATCAAGTTCCAGCAACCAATGAAAACAAAGCGTAAGTGATTCATCGTGACACAACAAATCAACCCAGAATGTTGAGATGTAAGATACGCTAGACAAATCATTAACCAATAAGTTTTTAAATCTATGAATATGATCAGTTTCAAAAAAGTCTAAATCTAGAGGAGCATCGGTTTATAATAGTGCCTGAGTTAAAATTGAAATTATGTCCCTCCTCCCAGCAATGAGACGATATACCGGATTTTTGAAATTATTTTTTCTTTACATAGTTTATTTGTTCCTTGACTCTGTAACGGAATTTTTGTTTAGTTTATCCAATATAGGACAAACCACATTGACATTGAATATTTAAGCACCCCAATACTTTTGAGGAGGAATTTTATCCTTAATCTGTGAAAAAGTTAATTTATTAACTGGTTTAAAAACCACTCTAAAATTATAATGTCTTAAGATATTAGCTATTTTAAAGCTAATACTATTATAAAATAATAAAATGATAAGGTTAGAAAAAGAAACCGCAGTAACAGAAGAATCAGGATTATCAACACATTTATTAAGACTATGAGAAATTAAACTATTTATATAAGATTAACTAAAACCACGATCTTTAGCAACAGATCTAATAGAATTTAATTCTGGAATAAGAGAATTGTTATCTGAACAAATTAAACGAACTCTATCAATCAAATAATGAAAAGCCGAAGCTTTTTGGGAAGGGGGGGGGGGGGGGGTGGCATGAATTAAAATGGGGGGGGATGTAACAGCAAAAGGTTTACGGCAAACGCAAGTGTCAAATGCGTTAAGTTGACGAGTGACCAACACATCAAGAAAAAACAATTTATTATCAATGTCAACTTCGTAAGTAAATTGAATAACTGAATCTATTGAGTTCAAAATAGTCAATACATTTTCAACAGAAAAAAAGAGATTGGTCTAAGAGCGTAAAGGAATCATCCATATATCTACAATAAAATGGAAATACACCTTACAAAGGTGCCAAAAAAGAATAAAAAGCAAAAGATTATAGATCATTTATTTTGTATTAACAACGACCATATTTCGACGAAATGGATTTTTGCAGCTCTATCAACATCAAAACAGACACGTTAAAATAGCGTAGTAGATTGCATAACATACATGACATTTAGCTGCTTTCTATTGCGTTTTTTATGCCTTTGTGAAATTATTAAGGTATAACACCATTTATGCTGAATTGTTTGAAATGTTTCTATCTCTCTATTCTTATAAAAGTGACTAAAGATGTCACTGCCGCCGCCGGAAACGATTTTTTGTGAGAGGAGGTCTTTCTTCGCTAATATTAAGAAAAATACAGCAAGCCAAATTATGTAAATCGGTAGTATTATAAAAAAAAAATGTTTTATACACACGCTGAAGTAGACAGTTTTTAAATCGAAGAATAATTTTAAGAGGTATTTATTGTTAAAGTTGTTGTATAAGTTTGTGTTATGTTGTTGTGTTGATTAAGAGATATTTATTGCCAAATCGTTCCATTAAAAACGTTTTATAGATCAAAAACTGCACACAGGATTTAATAATTTTTTCATTAGAAGCTCGCGTTGTGCAGGCTACATTCATCTTTTTAATTTGACTTTTTTTTTTTTTTCTTTGGGGGGGGGGGGGGTGGGGGGGTGTCGAATATTAAATTCAAATTTTCAGCTTTTCGAGAGATATTACATATTTTAGAAAAGGTTATTATTTTAAATTATTGCCAATTGTAAAAACAAGAAAATTAATAATATTTCATTTAAATTAAAATTTATTAATACGTGACTATTATAAACAAAAAAAAAATCCTTTCAAATTAGATTTAAATCATTACGAGTGAAAAATAAAAAAAACATTGAAAAGTACGCTATGAAAATTCTATTTATACGTGAAAAAGGAAAGGAAACTTAAAAATAATGAATTCATTAATACTTGTTAAGGGGACCGGGAAAGCCCTATCTCCGCCATGTTAAATTCACCAACTTTATGTACCTTTTTCTCAGAAATGGTGAAAGATACAGGTCTCGATTTTATAGAGTAGTTAGAATAACACGATTTACGTATTTTAACAGACCATTTCCTTTCAAAGTGAAACTCAAAATGAATTATTAATTATTTGTTGAACGTCATTTTTAAATTAGCATTTTTGGTAAGATTTCACTGAGTAAAATAAATGATTCTCAACAAATCATTAAATCCCTGTGTTAAAGTATACAATATAACATAATATATGTATTAAAAAAAAATCTGAGTTCGTAAGTTTAATAGATATTGTAAAAAAGGAACATAAACATGAAACATCCAAGTTTTGAGAAAAGTCAATTAAAGATTTAAATGGCCATTAAGCTGTGAAGTACGCTTAGAAAGAATGAATAATTTCAACACTTATTTTTTTTTTATATATATAAACATGTGTCACAGATCGTTGGGAAGATAAAAGCTTAAACTATTTAATGATATAAAAAAGTAAAAATCGATTTTTTGGTTGAATTTTGCTCTCCCGGCCCCCTTAAAAATAGTAAAGGGGAAAATTACGTCGAATATAAAATGGCCAAATAAAAACATTGCCAAACGGTTTAAATTTAAAAATATACTTACACAAGACATTTGTTTCATATTTCGAGATAATCTTTTAAACTATTATTGTCATTTCTAAGACAGAGCAAATAATAATATTTCCTTTTTAACAATAAAAATATTTTCACGTGAATATTAAAAAGAGAAAGAAAACATTGCTGAAGATAAGTCTGATTTAAAATGGTATATTTAAAATGTCTTATTTAAAACATTATATATATATATATATATATATATATATATATATATATATATAGCGTTGTTAAAAACGTTGTTGGCAAAGATCTGTTGACTTAGTTGATTTTATGTTAGCTGATTTTCAAATGTTGTACCAATTTTATTTAATCAAACATGAAAACAGGCGTTAACAGCAGCTGATTCGTCTAAAAAATCCCCCAATTTAAGGTAAGTGATTGGAAACCCGTTTGCAGGGAGATCGTCGCTGTTTTTTTAATTATAACTCAATCCTCAGTAATATTTTTAAAGCCGATCAAATTAGTGCGTTTTTAGGGTCTAAATGGGAGTTGGAGAGCGTAGCTCGTAGAGGCAGATCAACCTAGTTACTTAAATTTTCCCCAGCAAAAAAATCACACACATGAAGCATTTTTGTCCAAAACGCACTCTCGAACGCAAATTACATTTTTTTTTTCAATTTAAAAATATGTCAAGGATGTTTGGCTCATCCAGTATTTTGTTGACAATGTCTTGCTCTAGTTGACATCTCTGAAAAGATACTGTATATAATTGAAATTTAAGTACATTCATCATTTAATATTTTACTATGCGTATTTTGAAAATCTATACCTATTAATTGTTATTTTAGAATGATATATATATATATGAAAACCTTCAGCTGACTTGATTTCCTGCAAAATATGCATAATATTAGCCGTTAATATCGATATATTTTGTTGAACAAAGTTGAAGTAATTGTTAATCCTTGTCAATGAAAGTAATTTAGCGGAGGCTAGGGAGGTTTGACCATATGGGAGGTTCGGCACACCTTTCAGTTTTCATATTTAAAATAATTTCAGAATTTTGATAATAGGTGGCTCCTAAAGCTACAGAAATGTTCAAACAATAGCCTTAGTTTCATGCAGATAATTGAAACAGGTGTGGAAAAATCAATTGTGAAGAATTTTCAGCTTAAAAAGTGTATTTTTAAAAATTGGATTTTATCAGATAAAATATATCATATAAATTTAAGTAGGTAGGTTATAAGTTGTATAGAAATATTGAGCTTTCATTCCAGGCATAAAGATTGTACAGTAAATTAGGCTAAACATAACCATGTGCTATAGTTTAAAAAGTTGCTGTGTATGGAGGCTTGACCCAATTAATGTGAGAGAGGGTTGATCAGATGGTCAAAACCCCCTTAATTAAGTGTTTTTGGAAATATTTTTATTATCCACTGTACATAGTGTTAATGCTTATATTTCTAAATTAATGTAATTTTTTTTCTGTAAAGCTACAGTAAAATTGGGTGATAAAAAGAAAAATGTCAAAAATTGCTATAGAAGCAAGCAAGAATGGAATGAAAAATAAATTGGAAAGTTGAAACGAACTTTTATTTCATTTAAATAGTACCCATACTAGGTAAATAGAAAGAATGAAAAAGACTAGAAAGGATAAAAGAAGCAGCCTTCAGAAATGAGTCCTTATGCCTCTACAAAAGAATATAACATTGATCGAAACATTTTAGGAAGGTATGTACAGTGTAGACAAATTTCACCAAGATGAACACAGTAAGATAAAGCCTAACTATGTGGCAACTAGTGTTGCCTGGTAGAGTTTCACAAAAAGGGATTTATTCTTTATTAAACGGGTTTATTCTCCTGTGATTTGAATTCCGTCTAAGCTGGTCTGTTTATACATCACATTTTCTAAATAATTTTTATTTATAATTAAACAATGTAGTAGAAAGTTATCCTGACTTTTTTAAAAACTGGTTTTATTTCCCTTAAAAAAGATTTCAATATAAAATAAAGTGAGTCAAGCCTCCCATCTGTGGGGAGCCTTTACACATTACATTCTCATAATTAATATAAATCATTTTTCAAGTTTCTTAAATATTACAGTTATAAATCAATTTTATTTTGATAAGTGATTTTATAACAAATAAAATGATACATGAAACTTTATTCTAGATTCAATATATAAAAAATAAAAAATCATTTTGTAAAAAATGGGTCAACGCTCCCCAGGCTCCCCTTTGTGTTTTTCAGAAAACAATAATTTGAAATACATACCTTGAAAAAAAAATTCTTTCGCGTGCAGCACTGGAAAAAACTGTATAAATGAAATTTGTTTGATTACTGCTAATCATGAATGAAAAAGTGTTGTATGACTGGGTAGTGAAGGAAAAAGAAAACAAAGTAACTTATTTACAAGTCCCAGTTCAGATGTATGAAATATGAGTAAATGCTCACTATACGTGTGAAGCTAAATTGCCAAATAACTTGTTCAAGAACAACTATTTATCAAGCTAACATATTTTGCATCATCCGATGAAAACACTTTTCAGTGAAAGGGAAAATAGCTTCACATTTTAAAGTGTGAACATAAATTACAGACTTGCGGGATATACATATATATATATATATATGTGTGTGTTTTGTATGTTTTGCTTTTAATGCTGTTATTTGAAATACTATTCTTTAAATTTTGCGCTTTAGCGACTGGATATACTGTCTCCTATTTTTTATATTGAATTATATTTAGCTTTATTTCTTTATGTTAATTATGCAGTTAATGTTTTCGATTTATGAAGCATAATACATAATTATAGAGCTCTATGATTTTTGTATATTTGACAATTTATATTATTTAATAAGTTTTTGTTGAATTATGATTATTAATGTTTTCTCAATTTAAATATATATATATATATATATAACTGTTTAGTTAGACCAGTTTTTATGAAGATTTATTGATTGGACAGTTCTCAATATAACACAGTATTCTAAAATATACATATTTCTATATAGTTTACGTATTGAAAGTTTTATATATGATATATGTAATTTTGTAACATGTATGGATCCAAGATGGATGAATAGAGTTACGTTATGTAAGCAATGAGCTTGTGTATTAACACAATAAAGACTGACATTGCGTTTTCTCAAAGTTATTTTTGTGATTTATTTTTTTTTTTTATTTTATCGGGAATATTTTCAACAAATTTACTATCATATATTGTACATATGACTTTTATTTTCAGGGGAAAAAATGTTAATTGTTTCTTGTTGTAAAAAATCAGAAATATGAATGAAATAATAGGGAATGAATCTATAGCAAATAACACGTTATAATAATATATTAATTTCAAATGCTAAAAGGTATAAATTAAAACCAGAAAAATTACATTTATTTGGAATGGTGACATGTTTCGACTCACACCGAGTCATTTTCAAAAACAAATAAATAAAGCTATTCTAAATTGCACGGTCTATGTTACGCCATCATTCAGTTTTCCACGTATTCTTTCATGTTATGCACGTTACATTTTTATTTTATATGGATGTTTATTTTATTTTATTTTCATACTCATTGAGTAGCTCAAGCCAGTGAAATGTACATGTGAATAATATATATATAAACAAATAGTGAAATTTACTTGAATGGTTTCTTCTTGATAAAATTTTGCTATGGCTGTGGTTTTTCTATTATATTTAATATCAGCTATATGCTCTTTTTTTCTATACTTAAATTTCCTGCTAGTCATACCAATAAAGTAATTCTTTGGTACGTCTGCTCTAAAAAATGGTATTTCATACACCCCTAAGTAATTGTCAAAACTAATTGGCTTAATTTTAGCGCAAATGATGTTCTTCAATTTGGAGGTGGTTTTGCTACTAAGCAGATATTTGAAATTAGATTTGAAGTTTTTTATTGATAAGTTTTGGATTGTGTTCATAGAGGCAAAGAGTGAAATAAAACTGAGCAATTTAATATACGGATATTGTAACTAACTATGTGTAGTAAGTATAATGTATCTCTACATAGTAAATAGTTTAAAACTTTTCATAAGGCAAAAATGGAGTTCATTTGTACTGGCATTGCATTTTAGCAACTTTTTTTATAATTCACATAAAAAACTGCAATATCGCTTTTATTTCCCTCAATTAGTCATTAATATGTGTAAAATAAAAATTCATTAATGTCAAGTATAAGAAGGTGCAGTCTTTAATGTGTTGCGCGTGGAGAAAAATGTTAAAATGTAGAAGCAACTAAAAAAAAATATTTTTGGCATTAGTCATAAATTCTTAGGGTAGACAGTGATTTTTTTTTTTTTTTTTATCTACCAATAATTTTATAACAAAACATTTTAACTTCATTGGCTTCATTTATAATGTATGAAATTTCTTTGATCCAACATGTGTCATTTTTAGTAAAATTACATAAAATATGTATATAACAGTGTATTAAAATGTGTTACAGTGCTTCCAAAATACAAAATAAAATGCTTACTTTCTTTCAAATATTAAAAATAAACATAAAGAGGCACATATGTTTACATATATAGATCTTTCAGAACAAAAGAAAGTATTTTTATGAATATTTAGTATAAAAAGAAACATGATATAATAACGTTCAACTTTTGAAAACAAATATAACAGTCATTTAGAATATCTTTAGCATAAAAATAGAAACTTTACGAAATTTTACGATACTTTGGCCATTTAAACTACATCAAATTCCCTAACGTGGGTGAAAACCTTTCTCGAAAATTTTAAATTGTTACAAAGAAAAACATAGTTTATTGTCAGAAGAAATATCTATAACATTCAATGACTAAGAAAATGTGCTTAAAATGTATAAAAGTATTTCATGCTTGTTACACAAAACAAACGACTTTTGTGGTGTGTTTTTTTTTTCTTTTAAATGCAACGAAGTAAAAAAAAAATAGTGAAGAACATTATATTTTGTATGAAAATAAAATGGAAATAATACAGTCTTACAAATCAAAAAAGTGCATAAAATATAACGATATACACAAAAATCCCTTAATTTGTTTAATATTTATGCATTTATATGGTTGTACAGAAATGTCTAACCAGCGTTAGGAAATACAACCCTCTCCTCAAGCTGCTAGAAATCATCACATAAAAATGTGACTGTTACTGATTCTTTCGTAGAAAATCTACTAATTAATTACTTACTTTAATATTGCCTAGTTAATCGTCTACATATACAAATTGTAAAAGTAAATTTCTCTCTATATCTAAATTAAAAATAAAGACCAATATGTATACCGTATATACTCGCGTATAAGTCGACCCCCAAATTCGAGAGGAATAACAGACTGTATACCAGTATTTAAAAAAAAAGTTATCTTCATCTTATCTAAATACAGAATTTACTGATATTAAGTAAAGCGAAGAGAGCTACAAGAAAATACTTGTATGGTACATATTTCTTTCTTGAATTTAGCGGTCGACTTATACGCGAGTATATACGGTATATTTTTTAAGATAAATTTCGAGGAACATATGAATTATAATATAAGAATTTTTTAACAGAAAACAATTTCTAAAAGTTTCTGATAAGCAAATTCAAAACTACGGCTAAAACCGCCGGGTAGTTTTTTAGATATATTAAAAAAGTTATTCGCTATATAATCTTTTTAATAACCATTACAAACGAATTTAATAAAATTTAAAGTCGCATAATTCCGAACCTTGTTGACCTAATGACTTCCACTCGGTATTCAAAGGTAAAATTTACCAAAGTATCCAAATACGATGTGAAAATCGAGTGTTAATATATAAAATATTGATATTTGTAATAATTCCTTTATTAATACCACCCAAAAAAAAAACTTTAGAGAATTTATTAAACACTAATTCTAATCGTTTGAAATAGTTTAGGATTTTTATAACCCCATGCCAACATTTTTATACGATGATTTCCAGCAAAGTTTATGAGGATACTGCCTTTTTTTCTCACATCTGTATATATTTTTTACCTTAATTCAAAGAACTGTTTTTATCTATGTATTTTTCTAATCAGATTGTTAAAAAAAGAAAGATTTAAATACAAAATATACAGGATTTGGTACTTTGAAATGGCTTTATGAAGAATCGCAAATGTGGATTAAATGGATTTTTTGGAAAACAACTTTATAAAGAACTTTTTTTAAAAATAGCAATATAAAATAATGTAGACGAGTAACAGATTTTTTATGATGTTTCTGAATCAATTTCAACAGGATTTGTTTTGTCTACATTACTAGACGAAGCACTTTAGAAAAAAAGCATAAAGATAAAAAATTATGGATGCAAAGGCTTTAAAAATAAAAAAACTTTTTATTAAATCTATTTTTTAAGGTACATAGTGTATTTAATCAACGTGCTTTAAAGTAAGGTCCATGTTACCAAAAATTAAAAATGTCTCTTTCATTATTAATAGTGGAAACCTTTTAAAGAGTTCTTTAATTATATTTGTAGACGTATTAAAGCAAGATGAAAAAAATGCGACATTGACAGATTGTAAGAAATATTTATTCATTTTTTTCCCCTTAACAAGCGTAAACTTTCATTATGCTTTCCCTTTATACTAAATATGAATTCTGATTAAGGGGGTTCGGGACACAAAAACTTCAAATTTTCATTTTTTTATTGGATTAAACATTTCTCTGTAGTTTTCTTCTTAAAATGACGTTTAAATCATATCTCTATCGTAATTAGAACAGGAAATATTAATTTTTTCGTTTTGTTTTTTTTTCAAAATCTACCTTTCAAGCTATGGTTATATCAAGGGAACGACTTCTTGTGAAATTGCGTTTTTCTTCATGATGGCCTTTTTCACCATTACTCATATTTAAATTGTTATAAATCAAGAACCGTTACAGATAAATGGTTCAATCTTGGAACATGTCTTTTTTAATAGCTTTACTTTAATTTAGATTCAGCAAATTAAAAAAAAAATGTTATTTTTGAAAATATGATTTTTTTTTAGTTTTATCATACGATTTTGTTTACAAATAATATGGTTAACCATCACAAAAAATTTCAAAATTTTAACTCAATAAATATTTTTTTTTTGAAAATGTGTCCGTGACCACCTTAATCAAAAGACTTCCATGTGGCTTCTCATCTATATCTACCTCTCCATAAAACTTTTTAAAAAGTCATTTTCTTGTTTGTATTATGAAAGGGTAATATGCTACCGAACTTAAACGAAAGAAATTATGACGATACTCCAATTAAAACTTGTTTAAGGGGGTCCGGGAAACATTTTCAAATAATTTTTATTTATTGAGTTAAAAATCTGAATTTTTTTGTGATGATTAACCATATCTTTTGTAAACAAAATCACATGATAAAGCTTCTCACAATTTTAAATTTTTTTAAATTTTAAATTTATTAAAAAAGTGGGGTAATTTAAAATCGTTATAACTCGAAATATTATTAATAAAATTCAATCTTTCTTTCATTTAAATAAGCAGAAATATACAAGTTTTAATTTGCATTTAGCATTTATAAAAATATTAATTTTTAAAAAAATAAAAAATATTTAACGAAAAAATTTCAAAAAAAAGTGGTACAGCTTTAAAAAAAAATTGTATTTTTAAAAGTAAATATTTTTTTCAGATATGCTGAATCAAAATTAAAGTAAAACAATGGAAAAAGACATGTTCCAAATTTGAAGCGTTTATCTTTAACGGTACTTGAGTTATAACGATTTAAATACGGGAAATGGTGGAAAACCCATCACGAAGAAAAACGCATTTTCACAAGAAGTTTTTTCCACGATAACCATTGCTTGAAAACTAGAGCTTGAAAAGAAACCAAAACGAAAAAAATAATATTGCCTGTTACAATTAAGATAGAAACATGATTTAAACATCATTTTAAGCAGAAAAAAAATAGAGAAATTTCTAATGCAATAAAAGTTTTTTAGAAAATTTGAAGATTTTTGTGTCCCGGACCCACGTAAATGATGAAATATGGCGAGCGATACCTATTTAAATCGAAGTTAATTTGAAATTTAAAGTAATTTTTCTGAAATTACATATTTTTGACATTGCGCGCATCATATTTTATAAACTAAGTAACATAGAAACTTAAAAATTTTTATAATAATGTATTTTACATATCTTTATAATCACTTCGAATTTTTAAGCATATGTAATATATTTATTTATTTCGTATTTTTATTGAAATGTTATCATAGATTTTAGGTTTTATGGTTTATTTGCCTGAAAAAATATTTTCATCTGTAAACTTGATTATTATTTTATGTTGAAGTTAAAGTATAATATTGTAAGAATATATATACAGGGTGTCCAGCGAATAAGACCCTGATTTCAAAATTAAATATCTCAAAAACAAAGATCAATAGTATTATGCGGTAAACGGTTTGTTTATTAGCTCAGATGTAAAAATGTTATACAGAAGTTTTAAAAATTAGTTGCAAAAACCGCTAACAGATGGCGCTGCAATCGCAATGCCTATAAATTGTGTTTTGAAGTCCAGAGCACTAGCGTTTCATTCCTAGATGGCTTCCTATGGAAGAAAAAAAATGGGTTTGGTTTGGTTTGTGTTTATGACGGCCAATTATCAACACGTGGGATATAGGCCCTGGGGGGGGGCAGTGCCCTTCGTGGGGGTCTTTCTAAGGGAACCTAACCCGTATTTACGCATGGGAATCCACGGTTTCGAAGAAAACCACGAAATCTCCGAAACGGTTAGGCCGAAGGGCGCGATTGGGTTGAAAAAAAAATTGGGAATGACCACTTCTTCGTTGGGGTGATGTGCAAAAGTGGGGACATCTGGTCACAAAATTATCGCATCAGCTTCAATTTTAGAGAATTTCAATTAATAGAATTTTCAATAAAAAAATTAGCAATCATTTTATAAGAACTTATTAAAATATTTCATTTGGGTAATGTGCAGAAGCGGAGCCATGTGTTGACAGAATTGAGATTTGTTTCAAATTTTCTTATAAGCTTCTTCGGTCCGGATACCACTACCTCTGTGGTATGTCTTTTCTCTCCTAATTGGTAGATCGTGGAATCGAATCCAAGTAGAGGAAGATTTGAAAAAAATGGAAATCTTTGCTTTTTAATATTTACATAAACTGTGAAAAAAGATTGAATAAAAAAATCCAAAATTTCTGATTTTAAAATTTAATTAAGCTAAAAGAAACACCTTTTTTAAAAATCATTGAGCATTTATAATAATGATTCATAAATATTTTTTTTAATTGTAGAGACCGGTTTGAATGAAAAAAATACAAATTTTCTATTTTTAAAAACTTAATTAAGTTAAGAAAATAATTTTAAATTAAAAAACTCGTCTTCATTTTTTTTATCACCGAGCACAGAAATATGGTGCAGCTTCTAGCGACAGGATCCGAAGTGTTGAATCATGGATGAATCAGGAATGCAGCATCCAAAATACTTTTGCTTTGACGTTGATGATATGACTTATCATGAATTCCTTTTAAAAAAGAAATAATTTAATGCACAATTTCTGTCTCTAAAACTTTGTTTACAAAGAAAAGAAATATATGTATTGTGCTACAACCAAAGTATTATGCCGTGATTTAAAAATAAATGAAAAGTGCAAAATTACTTTTTTCTTTATAATAATTCAGGTATAAACAAGAATACCAAAATATTAAGCCGTGATTTAAAAATATAAAAAAATAAATAAAAAGTACGAAATTACTTTTCTAAATATATGCATTTTGATTTAAATAATTATATGGCATTAAAGATTGAATTTAATCAAATATTTAAAAAATTCTTATAATCTCTTAATCCCATCACCCCAACGAAAAAGTGCTCTTTCCCAATTTTCGTTCTTCCATAGGAAGCCGTCTAGGAATGAGACGCTAGAGTTCTGGACTTCGACTCTCAGTTTACAAGTATTGCGATTATAGAGCCAATCTGTTAACGGTTTTTGCAACTAAATTTTGAAACTTTTGTATAACATTTTTACAGCTTAGCTAATAAACAAACCGTTTACCGCATAATTCTATTGATCTTTGTTTTAGAGATATTTAATTTTGAAATCGGGGTCTTATTCTTTGGACACCCTGTATATATATATATATATATATATATATATATATATATATATATATATATATATATATGTGTGTGTGTGTGTGTGTGTGTGTAATATTAAGTGGATATATCGAATATATTTTTTTATAATCCTACGCGTAACACATGTATTTCATTGAAAATCCTTAATTAGTCTGTCTTTATAAATGTCTTTATATATGTCTTTAAAATATTCTTTAATTTGAAAAAATATTTAAAACTCCGAATTGTTTTTTAATCCTGTGTTAAAATCACGCAATATCGAGCTGCTGAAGGTGATCTTCTATCTTAAATGTATTTTTCAATCGTTACCCACATATCTGTAGATAAAATACGGAATTGTTATCTGATATTTAAAAAAAAGTGAAATATCGTCGTTTCCCCTATTGACTCTTCAAATTTTAATAAATTAGCTACACAGAAAAAACGTTAAATAAATTAAAATATTTAACTAGTCATAAGCATTGCATTATTTAACAACATCTATATTATAAAAAAATATCGAGGATGTAAAATATTCCTCAACGTAAAATATTTAACATTTTTGACACACAGGCGTTGTGGGACCTTTATATTCTGGTATCTATCCTTTAAACCCCTTTCTTGTCGTGCGTGTTTCATTTGCATTCTCCACGTAGAACTTTGTAATTGTTCATTCCACCTTAGCTTCTATTCGTTCTTCTATTAGACATTAACAACACTAAGCCGTCCGCACGTCTAATCTAGATTATTTCGTGTCGCGCCGAACGCTTGTCCGATAATTTTCGCATGGCACAAGCATAGAGCCACCGGAGTTTGCCCAATAATTTCCGCATGGCACAAACGTGGAGCTACCAGAAATAGCCCAATAATTTCCGCATGGAACCAACGTGTAGCCACCGGCGCTTGCTCGATAGTTTTCGCATGGCGTGGTGCCACCGGACGGCATAGTTTTAAAAATGGAATATGGTAAAAGCCATCCTTTTTTTACTCCTCATACTTTATCTCTATTAGCTGGGAAAAAAATAGAAAAGAACTTGCGGTGAAGTAGAAAGAATATGTATTATTACATGCGTGTAATTCATGAGCTATTTTTAGCGCCGAAAATCCAAATAACACTTCTCAAGATAATGAAACTAATAGCTATATATATATATATATATATACAAAATTCCTCATTTCGTATTCGGTACTTTACGATTCAATAAGACACTTTTTGTATCTATTCCCGCTTCTAAACATAAAAATTTCTAGGTGTTTGTTTAATGTACTAAATGGATTGTATTCTAAATTAGCTAGCTCACTATCATCTGCATTAGCAGTGCAAGGTATCAAAATAACTCTGAATGTGTTCGTTTTTAACACTTTCCAACATAGTTGAAAAGAGTTTATGACTTCGGTTTGTCTGTCCGTATGACCGTTTGTCCAAGATCTACCTCTCGTAAATATACGCGAATCACCTTGAAATTTTTAACTATTTTCAACTATGTTGGAAAGTGTTTATGATTTCTCTTTATTTGTCCGTCTGTCCGTCTGTCGGATCTCTAACTCTCGTAAATATACACGGAACATTCTAAATTTTTAGTATATTATTATGCACCCATTGCCGTAAAAATTTGCGCACCAAGAAATAATTGTGGGATCGTAACGAAACTTGGCATGAAGGTACATATCAGGAAGATATGCAAATGATTAGAAATGCAGCGTGATTGCGCATTGCCTAATGCCTCTAGAGGGCTTGAACTTCGTCCTCCTTAGAGTATAAAACTGGTAAGAAAAACTTGTCTGAGTGTACCTTTTCTTTTGCAAAGGAAACGCTGAAGTAGACATGCCGTTACGCAGCCATCGAAGACAATATGAGTAGCTGTCAGAGTTTGAGAGGGGGAGAATCATCGGGATGATGGAAGCTGGGTGGTCAGCTCGGCGAGTAGCTCGACAAGTAGGCCGTTCTGATTTTACTGTGAAGAGGTTTGGACCAGTGGACTGAATTTACATCATTTACACGGCGACCAGTCTCGGGACGCCCTCGACAGACCGGTCGTCAGGAATACCGTCACATCATACGAAACGCACGCGTAGAGCCAACTGCCTCATTGGCCACTATCCAGACACAGGCAGCACCTTCACTACGGACCCCTGTGTCTTTCCGAACTATCGCAAGGCGCATGGATGAAGGACATGTGGTATCGCGGCGCCCATTACGTGTGCTGCCAATGACACCCACCCACTGACGCCTCCGTTTGGAGTGGTGTCGCGCACGACGGGATTAGACTGCAACGTAATGGAACCAGGTCGTCTTCAGCGACGAGTCTAGATTCAATTTGAGCAGCGATGACAATCGTGTTCGTTTGTGGAGGCCCCGTGGTGAACGCATCAATCCTGCCTTCGCTTTACAGCGACACACCGCTCCCACAGCTGGTGTGATGGTATTGGGTGCAACTGCTTACGATACACGGTCACCCCTAATATTGATCCGTGGCACAATGAAAGCCCAGCGGTACTTCCAGGACGGTACTCCCTTGGACGGAAGGGAGTACCCCAGCGGTACTCCCTTCAGCCACATGTGTTGCCACTCATGGCAGGGCTCCCAGGAGCCATTTTTCAGCAAGACAATGCTCGACCACACACCGCAAACATGTAACAAGCTTGCCTGCGCCACATTACCATCCTTCCCTGGCCTGCTCGATCCTCAGATTTGTCACCAACCGAGCATATCTGGGATCATTTGGGATGGCAAGTTGGACACCCTACGAGTTTGGTTGAACTCGAAGCACCTTTACAGCAACCGTGGAACGAGATGTCTCAGCACATTATACGGAACTTGTATGCCTCAATGTCCGCTCGTATCGCATCGTGCATTCGCGCTAGAGGGGGTCTAACAGAGTACTAAAATTTCCGTTCATTTGTACTTTTTTCTGCAATAAATGATCATTTTTCTTTGGTTTTCTACTCACTTACTTATATCACAGTATTACTTACGCATGTAAAATTTCGTTTCATTTGGACGTCTTTTTCTTGGCGAGCAAATTTTTATAGCAATGAGTATACTATAGCACGATCTTTATTGAAAATGAAGAGTGTAGCATTAATAATACATTTACAGGTGCGGTCAAAACTCTTCCGTTACATTACGTTCAAAGGGAAAAAAAATCATCTCAAGGACATATTAATGATGTTACATTATTTCAAACATAATGAAATTGATATGAGTTTAGTACATTAAATCATGCGTTGTGTAGAATATGGGGTGAAAAGCACTTATTATTCATTTACAATGCCAAACAAAAAAAATCGTGTAGATAAAGGTCTCCCGGGATAACTGTTTGCAGCGAATTTTAGATCTGTTACACTATTTCAAATATAATAAAATAGATATAATTTACAAAAGTTTACTACAAGATACTCGTTGTATAACATAATGTGCATAGCATTTATCGTTCATTTACAGGAACACACAAAAGATTCGAAAACAGTACTGTATCCAAAGTACTGTATATTAGCAATAATTTCTGGAAGTGCCATTTCATTTATGGTATGAATGTTTAACTAAAGTTTGCTGTATTTGATTTATATAGTATAAATCTTATATAAGGCAACACATAAGAATTCGCAAGCATTGCGAATATTTTTGAAAATGGCTTAAAGGTAGGATTTAATTCAGTTATACCCTATCAAATTGAACTATATTTAGTATATTAAGAGATATTTGTACAACATAAATACAATAATATACAGGGCTACGCAAAGAGCTGGAAACGTGGCATCTTCGGGGTGACAATTGCTGGAAATTAGATTTCAGTAGCTTTAACCACGTTTTAGCATGAATTAAAATTAGCTCAGTATGTGGCGCATATACATATATATATATTTTGGTAGGATACAGGGCTGTACAAAAGAATTCAAGTATGTTTCTGTATATTGGTAGAAATAAATTGTTCGAAGTGAATTTCCAACTTATTTTGCATGTTTTTTACCAAACTAAAATTTAACATACTATGTAGATTATATACAAATTTGCGAAAAGAACACACGTTATGAAATTAAAAAATTAAATCTAAAAAAAAAAAAAAAAAAAAAATCTAAACTTTTCACATTCACTCGTGATGCCACTTCAAAGAATATATATTTTTTAGGAATAACAGTGGAGTCATTCACGGTTGTGAACAAAAAATTAAAACAGGTCGAATATAAAAGTTCTAACAATATTGCATTTAATACACACCTTCGCTTACCTTAAATTGCCATTTTTTAAAGAAAGTTTTAATACATTGAGTTCGTCGAGATCGCTGTATTGCCAAGGAGCAACATGGTCTATATTTTAATGAATCACAAAGGAATGCATTGGGAACATTGTTTTGAAATTGTGACAGTATTACAAAAAGCAGTAATTTTTATATTAACATTTTTTTCATATTGCTATTGAGCAAAATTATTGCATCTATGTTCTATATTTTAAAGAATCTCAAAGGAATGAATCCCATATTGTTTACTATAGCTGATTGCGGTGTGATACGATTTTCAACGCAATATATATAGAACAACATGCATATTTAGATGTAGCTCATCACTCAAGTTGTTTTTGTTAATCACAATCTTTTTACCAAATTTAATCTTAAGTAGCTTTATTGAAAAAGTTAAATCCCTGAAGATTAAAATAAAATGGCTGATTTTAACGATAGATTATCGGGATCCGGGTGAGTTCACTCCGGAAGTGTTATACATTTAGATCTATTATATATATGGCTTAACACCGTGGTAACTCTATAAAATGAATCAAAAATAAAACTCGTAAGAGCAGCTTTTGCAAACCTTTACTACATAAGAAAAACATAATTATCATACTCTTTCTCACCAATAGTGATCGAAAATTTTAGAACTCGTGATCGAAAAGTTAGTGGAAAAGTTTTTCAAGACGTTTTTGGATATTAATATTACAATTTAAAAATAAAATGATAATTCTGTGGGGTTTTTTTTATTACTAGTAGTTCGTTCTTAGCATTTTATTTTACCAAAATAATAAAGGTAACTTCTAAAACAGTTTAAAATAAAATAATTTTAAATGTGTATGCTATGAATTTTGTTCCTCTGTTTTTGTTTAAACTAACTATCGACAAATTACATTTCAACGTATATTTAAGTTATATTGAACGTTCATAATTTAACTATAAGCATAAAAAATATTGAAAATATAAAAATAATCTAAAATATGACATTTAATTTATCATTCCTGTGTGCTATAGCTAAATAAAAAATTCTACATGTCTAGAAATATGAAACTATATTTTTTAAAAGTCTGTTATTTGCATGATAATTAATTTAAAATGTTTCTATTTTACTTAATCGTAACATAGTTTGTTTTTAGTATAATAAAAAACATTTAAGGTAAAAACAAAGGCAATCCCTTTGTGTTGTGAAATCCCATATTGTTTTAAATTATCTCCGTTGGCATTTTTAAATATCTTTTCTACCACTGTCATTGATTGAAATATATAAAATTTTATTAAAACCCAATGCTTTCCTATTATATCTAAAGTTAGAAATAATTCCGATTTTTACCGTTAACCCCGCACCCCTCGCATTCAAAATAAATAAATAAAGGATAGTTGAATTATTTCCATCTTAAGCAAGATGTTGCACATTGTCCTTTTAATTATTTTTCATTATAAAAAGAAACCACCCTCTGTAACACACTTAGGAAAGGAATAAATAATAATAATAATAAAAGAAATAAATTAATTATCTCCCAACGGCTCTTTGTTTCAAATCATTAAAAAGCATTTCTGGTCATTAATGCTTATCATCTTTTGTCATGATTAAGTCACAAATGTCTAACAGAAAAAAACAAACTCGTTTATAATTTTATCGAACCCCACGTTATGATCACATATCTTTAAAAAGCACATAACTGTCAATACAAATCTCCAAAACAATGCCAACACTATTTTCAATAACAATGTCTTATCACATGTTTGTAATAAACTTCTTTTGTAATATTTTGTCTGACCACCATTCAGTGTCGCTAAATTTAATGCTTTTGGCTAAATTCAAAACTTATCTATATGTTGCTATTTAATGTATATTCTTGTTTCATATTCTCTCGCCAAAACATAATATCAAAAATTTTAAATGAATAAATAACGGCATTTTATATCATTCCTTCTCTGATTAGCTACATGAAAAAATGTAGCAGTTTTGTTATTACATAATGATCGGGGTACCATCCACATTCGTATATCATAGATATGCTATTCATTAATTAAAATTTACTTAAAAATATTTCATTGTCGCTTGCTCTTTATTTTCCAGAAGGGATTTTTTTAATATTATCTCAATAACCTGAAATCGCTTATGTATACCACTGACAATATTTAAATTATTATTTATGGTCAATCGAAACATAAAATATACAATTCTCCAGCATACCATCTGAAATTAATGAGTAAATAATATGGTTAAAGAAAAATCATACGTTAATTTTAAATTGTTTTAAACTTTGCTACAGTATTTAATTTTACGTAAAAACAAAAATGTTTTTAAAAACATTTTCAAAAGGAAATAATTGGATCCATAAAAATATCGCCGCAATTCTGTTGCAAAACGTATGGAAATAGAATTCCCAGTGAAAACAAAATGTTTCTATTAAATCACTCTAGGTTAGTGTTAAGCAGATTAAAACATATGCAACGTTGCTAATAGTAATGATTAATGTACCTTGTTAGCATAGAATAAAAAAAAAATAATAAAATTGTTTTTGAAAAACGAGAAGGGACACAATCATCAAGAGCGACGTTTTAAATTTACCTTTTCACTCAATATGTATGCTGACACTCTTAATTATTTAAGTCCTAACAATCGAGTAATTGTTAATTTCTTACGAAAACATTTTTTTAAAAGGAAAAAAAAATTCAAACACAGAATTTTTTTATTGAAGCTTATATTTCGTGATATGTACTTATTATGAAACTTATATTTGTAAAGGAAAAGGAAGGACAGGTTGTAAAGATGTAATTATTAATTTAGTTCGCAGTTTGACGTAGTGAGTAATTCTGAACATTCATGGAATTTGGGAAAGTTAGTCATAAATATAATTTCTTAGTAATCTGGCTCTTTTAAGGGGGTAATTACTATATTTGCCTATGTAAAATGAGAGCCATAGTATATTAAGGACAGAAAAACCAGGAAATTAAACACGTATTTTGTAAAAAAAAAAGAAAAAAAAATCTTCAATTCTTTTATATTTACTAAACCATAAAATTAAGTTTTCAGCAATGTATACGTTAACACATTAGGAATTAAATATATATATATATATATATATATATATATATGGGCAACGGAAATAAAACAAAACTAGTATGCAGCAAAAATTGCGAAAAACGAAAAATCAAAAGCTATAAAAATTGGGATTTCCTTAGTAAAAACCCCAACATGAACATTCAAGACGCTCCCTTGATTGTAGAAGTTAATAATGTCTTTCATGATTTCTGGAACGAAGAAATTATTTATAAATCTATTCAACTTAGTATTCATGCGGGACTTATTCACTTAATAAATTTGTACTTAGTGACCATAACTTATGTGAGCGCATGAATACCACTCTATAGCTACCTTACTTTATCTTAAGTAGGCGCCACAATCTTTAATAATGGACATATCACTTCAAAAGGAAACGCCACTCTATACTTTAGTAGAAAGTATGTTTAATGAAACTCTGTACTACCAGACATATTTCTATTTACAGGATGACTGTACAAATTTACATAATTTGGAACTTCAGAAGAAATCTCTCGGGGTAATACATTTTCACCTTTCTTCCCCCCCCCACCTCTTATATCAACTCTGCGAAAATATCTAACGCAAGATCGCGCGCATTTTACAACCTATTCATTGTGCTTCGTAGAACACTCTGCTAAAATCCTATCGCAGGCGATGATGGGAGAAAACTATTTGGCGGCCGCTATAATTAGGTTATATCGTCTAGTACTTCCACCTAGCGGTATGAACTTTAAATATTTGTTACAACTATATATATTGGATTATCTCAATCATTTTATAAGGTTCAATTTTTAAACCTAAGGTACCCGTCTAAAATATAACTAAACGATGTAGTATGTACACCGGGGAATATAATTGCTTTGTGTGTGGAAGATACAGAGACACAAATGCAGAGACTCCTCTGCATTTCTCCAATAGTACATATACAATAATTTTCTAAATCACATTGGCATTTTCATAAGCTGCTGTATGATTTGGCGGGTTAAAATAAGTAAAAGGAAATTGCTGGTGTTTACTTCTCTACAAATATTAGCTATGCTATACGAACAACTGTTAATAATGATCGTGTATAGGAATAAATCTCTGTTCTAACGTTGCTAAAGATCACTCTCTATAGAAGAATTAAATGGAATAGACATATACTTAATGTCTTACGTAATGTCGTCGGTATTTCTAAAACTGTGGATCTCTTCTTTGATAGTAATATCCCCCCCCCCCCCGACCAACATGAACTTCTTGTTGGCAATGCTTGCATTCGATTGGTTCCATTTATGATTGTCCAATCAAGGGTGTCAGGGAAAACTAATCTTGAGTTTCTTATCAGAAGGCATATTAACCATTTCGCTGCGTATTTTTTTTTAAATCAAATTAGTTTGAAAAATTGTGCATTTTTCTATTATATATTTTAAATCTACACATATTTTAGAGTTAAAATATGTAAAAAAAAAAAAAAAAAAATTAAAAGAGTTTTTATTTATTTATTTATTTATTTATTTTATTTTATTTTATTTTTTTTTGTATAGAATTAAATCATGAAAAAATGTTCTCAGAAAACAGAATTTGAACAATAATCACACAATAGCGAAATTCTGAAAAATATTCTTGATTAAATTATGATTTATTGTATGAAATACAAAGGTAAAACAAATACGAAGATATTTATGAAATACAAAGGAATATACTAACGAAAACATGCAAAATAGAAAAATTGTACTAGAAGATAAGATTAGTATGATAAATTTCGAAACAAGGTTCGAGGCAAAGTCCTACTTCGCAATGTTTTCGCAACAGTTTAAAAAAAAAATCTCTAGATTTTTTTTTAATTGTAAGAGTCACATACTTACATATCTGAGTTTTGTGAATATTTAAGGAACAAGTGCAGTGCTCCTAGAACATTTTATACTTTATGTACGCAGTTGTGATATATTATGGAAAAGTGATCATTAGAAAATAGGAAACACGATACTGAAATAAAAACTGAGTCACGATAAACACAGATCAAAATAAATTAATCAGGTACAGTAGAACGCCTTAGCGGTCCAGGCCAAGAGACGTCCGAATCCACCTGAAAGAAACAGCAATTCCATTAGTCTTGGATTATAGAATAAATCGAACCGATGAATAATGCTGGATTAAAGAGCTCTCACTACACACGATTAAATACGGTAGCTAATATATGCTAATAATATAACTTGAACTGAATTACGTGTGCATAAAGTTGATCAGACCTGCTTTCATCATATTTTTTAAAAGAAATGTATAGGGGAAGGTGGAGCAAAATCGGGTACCATAAATGTTTGTTGTTGTCAAATGCAATAAAATGTGAAAACAAACTCTGAGCACCGTTTTTAATATCAAATGAATCTTTGGCTATATTAAAACATGCTCTTTTCAGTAAAAAATGCAATTGATTAAAGAAAAAAAATAGCTTTTTTCAGACATATGCTAAAATCCGGTTTTATCCGACTGGTTGGGTAAAACCGGGTATCTGTTTAAAACTCCTCGATAATTCATTTTCTTCAAAAAAATCTTGTTTAATATAGTAAAAAAATACATTTTTGTCATAGTTAACAAAACAAAATTGCACATGTGTTCTTCCATGTGTCAAAAATAAATCTGTAGCAAATTATCTACGTTGTATATGCCTACTTATTTTACGATGGAAGTCTTAGAGTTATTTTAACTGCAAAAATCACAAAAAATATTATCCTATTCTTCTTCATACTACATGATTCGTGTGCCCATCCGTGGCCTTTGACACATTGTATCCAAGTTTTTTAAAAATTTAGAATTGGAGTAAGGCTCATTGCAAAACATTCAGGTTTCATTACCTTCTTAATCTTCTGAGGATGCCACATCAATCTTTTTTGGTTTCTTTTCCCGTTGATTCTTATTTTCTTTTTAAGAATGTTCCTTTTTCGTTTTGAGAGCGGTTTGTCTCCTTTCTACTTAATAGATGTTTCGAGCTCTAATTTATAGTGCGGAGTAGTTAAAATAATAGTTTCCCCTTCTTTTGCCAGATTTTTTCTCAATCTTAAAGCCTTTCTGGGGAGGGGTAATAGCATTTTCATTGAAACTGGAAATGCACATTGCTGGCTACACAATATCAGATCTCGATGGAAGAGGCTGGATGTTGTCAACTTCTGGATGTGTGATGTAGGCACTTTTAGATGTTAAAAGATGAGCTTCATTATCCTGTGATATTTCAGAAATATTTATTGCAGGAGCTATGCGTAGATATAGGTGATTTATCACTGACTTTCATGGGTTTCTCAGTCATTTCCGAAGGAGCAAATAGATTGTGGAAAAATATCATTGTAATAAGGCAAAATCCGTGTTTTCTCAAACCACCTGATTGGAGTATTTATAACCACTGCTCTAAAAAATGCAGCTTTGAACAAATTTCTAATTTTGTAAACAGTTACAGATAGCCCTGTAAGTAATCATTTTCTCACCTCTTGTTTGTACTAGTATAAGTTTAGAGGTGCCATAAATGACATATCAAAGGGTTAACAGCACTTAAGAGCATTAAATTGCAATTTAAAACTCCATGCTAAAGTAATAACTATCCTAAAAAACTCATTCCATAAGTTAAGGACAAAACTGGGTATTCCCGGTTTTAACCCACTCTTAAGTACCCGGTTTTACCCCAACGTGACACAGATTTTTAAACATGACGTCACTACTTTCAGTCCTATAGTAAAAGATCGGTAAAAATGTTAAAATACTAGCCAGAAAGCAAACAATTAAATATAGTACTTACCAATATTTAATATGCTGGCAAACAGTTAATATATGCGTAAAACCTAGAAATAAACAAAATAATTTTTTAAGAGAAATTCAAATGTAATCCTTCACACAAAAAATAACCTCACACTGTAGAACTTCGTTGAGCTACAAATGCCGTAATGACTTTCGACAAACAATTCCTGATGTTGGCCGGCAGACAAAAGTTCAAATTAAGGAAGTACTACCCGGTTTTGTACAATTCTCCTCTCTCTATATATACAGTATAGCCTCAAAAATTCGACATAGTCGGGACAATGCCGGATTTTGGAAAATCCTGGATTTCTGAAAGAATATCAAAATTACTTCCGATATTCTTAATGGCGTCTTTCCCCATAATTTAATTCTTAACCAAGTGATATTTATATTAATAAACGAAGAAAACTAAACCTAAAAAATCTATGTTAGTATGTTAACATAAGTAAACTAAAAATTTCTATGTACCAAACATATCTAATAAACAGCGAAGTCATTTCTGCTCAAGTAATTTCCGAAACACCGATATCAATTTAATTTGCTTAAAATTTTTTGGACATTCTTTAACAAGTTTTTCTTGTATTTTACGTAAATGAAGAATATTTTGGAACGGTAGTCTTTTTCCTCTAAAGGAGATATTAATTCTCTAGAAAAATTTATGTACTATTCCATTGATACATTTTCTTCTGCCTGCTCATCGTAATCGTCATCTGAGCTGCAAATAGCGTTATCTGTGGTTCCATTTAGCACAGCGTCAGCGATTTCGATGTTGCTAAATGTTCATTGTTTTTAATACGTAAGTTTAATGCTATTTTGCTTCTTGTCATAAGTTGGAAGAGTAAAAAAAATATCAAGTGGGAGATGATTATTATGCCGGATTTTTGAGTTCATACTGTATACATAAGCTTTCTTTAAAATGTCGTTAAGCGCAATTTTAAAATCACTATAATGCGTACACTACATTTTAATATCAATGAAAAGCACAGACGTTGACTTCTTTCAAAACAATTTTTTTTTACACACTGTTAACTTTCTGCGAACGATATGGAAACACTGAAAGCCTTTAATTTTTTCCGCAGAAAAAAATTCCAAAGGGAAAATTTGAATGAATGTCCTTCATAAAATTTTCTCCGCTTTATTTCGTTTTACTTTCTTCATTAAAGAAAGTTTTTTTTTTCGAAACTGTTAAACTTGTTATTTTAATTTACCCTTCATTTTTTTTAAATATTGACGACCCGCAAAGAAAAAAAAATATATATATATATAGGAAACTTACATATGTGTGAAAAATTAAAGCAGCAATAAAAAATATTTCACAACTGTATGGATCAAACTATACATGAAGCATATTTCATCCATATTTATATCTAGCTCTAAACGGAAAAATAAATATAAGAAGAGTTAAAAAAGCAACGATTTTTGAATAATTAAAATTATTATAAGTAATAACTATTATAAGAATTATTTAAAAGATTTCCTTTTTTCAATGCAGTAAAAAAATAATTTTATAATGTAAGTATCAATGTATACCAATTACAATTATGCTCAGATACTTAAATAAATAAAAGTTAATAAACATTTTTCGGTAATCACTATCGTAATGAAAACTTTCCACCAGAAAACAAATCATGAATTGTCCAAATCGGAATGTATGTTAAAAAATTTTGCTTGCGAAAAGAATAATATTAAAAAAAAAAACGTATTACATAACCCACTTTTTTTTTAAGTCTGGTAAAAATAACAACCGAATATCAAACATATTTGTAATAAAATACATTTTTTACAATTGAAAATGGAAGGTAATCTAATGCAAAAGGTCGCTATTGTCATTGTCAAAAACACTTCAGCCGTTCGAAAATTATGAAAAATATCAGATTGTAGGTTCCACTAAGATACACTGTCAAAAAAAAAGTGTAATTCTACAGATAAAAAGTTAGAGAAATCTGTATACTTACTAAAATTTTATCTGTACACTTGTACAAAAAAAAAAAAAAAAAAAAAAAAAAAAAAGATTCAAATCTGCAAAACCAGCTTTTGTAAGGTTACAGAAATCTATAGCTTTATAATAGAATCTACTAAAATTACAGTAGTCTTACTAAAATTTTATCTGTAATCCGGATTGCAGTTACATAAAAAGTTCTAGACATTCCCGTTTCCTAAAAAATTCTTAGTAACCTTACAGATTATTTGATTTACAATGCAAAAGTGTGTCTGTTACATGAATTTTTGTTGTTGCTGTTACATAAAAAGTTCTAGGCATCCAAGTTTCCTAGAAAATTCTTAGTAACTTTACACATTTCTTTTTACACTATACGCCATGGGATAAGATTCTTTAGAATAAGTTAGAGGATCAAAATAGTTCGATTTTGTTTCATGCGTTTCAATAAAATAAAGCTGTTTTCGAAATAATATACGAAAACCTTTTATTCCTACGCATAAACTTGGAGGAACTTAAGAATGTATATGTCTCTATGTATACAGAGAGGAAGTTCGAGTATTATGGAATGGTCGGACAGTATGGAATACTGCGCATACGGCTTTGCAGCCAAGCATAAATCTGCAATACGACTTCGTACTAATCACATGAAGCACTGTGTTGAAATCTGTTTGGGTACCCATTGTTTGAGCGACGCGGTGAAATAATGTATTTTTTTTTTCAATTTTGGGAGTTTTTTTGCAGGCAAATATCATAAAATTCGTATTAATTACAAAATTTCATTGTCAGTGATGTGAACGAAGTTCAGTATAAAGTTGAACAGTTAGATGTATTGCTGTATTAGTCAATTTTTTTTCTATGCTAATATGTTGAAAAGTAATGAGGTTATATTTTTCAAGATGGTGTGTCGGGTAGCATAGAATATCAACTAGATAACTGTTTCAAGACAAGTCTAAAAATTAAAACATTTTTTACAGAATCTTATTATTTATAGATGATGTAGTAAGGTTTACTCATTACATAATTTTAGTTATTATTTTAAATTGTTGTTTATCCTCCAAATTAAATATTCCTTATAAGTCTTTTCCATATTACCCTACTCTTGCCATCATCCGAAAAGTGTATTTTTTTTAAAGCTAAGTATTTTTATAGTACAGTGGCGCCAACTTAAATGGGCCCGATGGGGCGCGAGCCCACCCAATAATTTGATCTCTCCGCCCACCCAATTTCAATTGATTTAATTCGTAATTTATTTTTTCATTTATTTAAATGCAGAAAGTAAATGTGGTTTCATTAACTTTCTCAAAATAGCTTTGTTTGAAAATTAGTAAAGACACAGTTAAAGTTACAGAAGCACTGAAAACCTCTTCAGCGGAATTCTATAGTTAAATTTCTTACGAAAACAAATTTTCTGCATATTTTGCCATCTGTTTTGATGTCTTGAATTGATAAAGCACTTAGGTGACCAAAACGTATACTTTTCTTGACATTTAGTTATTTACATTTACAATAGTTAGCATTTCTAATGCTATTTAAAATAAATATTCATGTATTTATAAGGAAGAAATTATAAGAATATAATTAAAAAAATATTTATAAGATTATTATTAAATTATAAATAATAATTAAAAAAATTGTTTAGAAAAAACATAATTTAATTTCGAATTATCATCTTTAGCCATTCTCCTGTCCCTTCTCTCTCCCCACCCTGAAACACACTAAGGGGTTAAAATTATAGGTATTATTTTACTAAAAAATTTTGGAGCCCACCTGATATTTTTGAAAAGTTGGTGCTACCGGATATGTATTTTCTCATTTAATTTTAAATGCATTTAAACTGAGTTAAGAAATAATCAACATTTATTCTTTACTAACTTTTAAAGTATCTGAATATTTTTCTGTTGACTTACAAATAAAAATGCAAATGGTATTAAATAATATCCGAAATTCCGCTATATATACTTATCACTCATATATATATATTATGACGACATCTTTCTGTCGAAGACCATACTTCATCCAAAAAATTCAATTCTATAGCAACAGTTAAGTTTTTAACTCTTTGAAACTGATAATTACTATTTTTCATATTTCAGTTGTTAAATGTTCATGAGTAAAAATATTATTATAAAAATTTTATTCAATAAGGAATTCTTAGTAATGTCCTAACTTTATTTAAAATCTTCTGTGCTATGTTAGAGTGTATTTTTCGTAAACTGTTTTAGTTAGCTCATGTATGTTGCATGAAAAATAACATTTATTAATTAAAAATAAGGTTTCTCTCTTTTTTTTTAGTATACAGAAAATATTATTTTCCTTCATTTGTAAGTAACATAAAAAAAGTCTTCTAAACCAAATAAGTTTTTTGTGGTTTTAAGAAAGGACATTTATCTACTAGCATACATATAAAAAATGCAAAAATTATTTCTTTATTTCTAATGATAGGGAATAATAACAGATTCAGACATATATTTAATTTTTAATTTATTTTTAAAAGGAAATGTATTAGGCGGCTACTAAAAAACTTTATTTTGTTTAGAGATTAGACTTCTGAACAAAATTTGACTTAAATGAATTCTGCCTTAAATCAACGAAAATTGATTTATTATGATGCATTAGCTTGTTATCTTTAGAAACTAAATGGTGCGTTTAATGATGCATAGGCTAAAGAAAGATAGAGGCTATGTCTGAACCATGTCACTTTTATAAATTTACTTTTTTGTGATTGCGTTTATTCTGAGTAATCTTTTTCTTTACTTAACACTTTCCATGTCAAAAATAGTTCAGCTTTATTGAAGATGAGTAACAGAAAAAAACATTAATGTGGCTTACAGATTAGAATTTTCAAAAGAAAAAAATCGGTCTAAAGGAATCAGTCTCAAATCAACGACAAAATGATTTATTATGATGTATTAGGATGTTATCTATAGAAACTAAAATTTTGATATTAAAAAAGCTTATATTAAGGATAGAAAACCTAAGTATCTCTAAAAATAAAATAAAATGAAAATTTAAATTTTTGTTATTTATGTTTTTGTGATTTTTTGACTTTAGCTTCAATAATTTTACTTAATTTGTTCAACACTGCGAACTGATAAAACTTAATACAATAATGTATTAATTAAAAATATTTTTTATCATTATGCATCTCTGATTTCTACCACAGATAGCTAAGGGGCTGTCAATAAATGATGTCACACTTTTTTCGATATTTTTTACCCCCTATTCCCGCCTTTGTGACAAAGTGTTACACATCACCATACCCCCTCCCCTCATTGTCATGCTATCTATACTCCTATTATAAAGAGGTAAAAATTGTTTATTTGTCGGAGATAAGCTCTGGAACTACCAAACCGATTCCAAAAGTAATGGTATCAAAATGATGGTGTTACTCCAACTTAGAACATAGGCTATATCTTATGTCGGTGCCACTACCCCAAAGGGGGTGTAGGAGCAAAAAACGTTCTAAAAATGTGATTTTAGCGTTACTGAAGGGCTTAGAAGTATGAAATTTTGAATATTAGTTACTTATAAGATATAAATGATGTCTAAGAACAGTTCTTAAACAATTCGAAATTTAAAAGGGGTGAAAATGCACAAAAAGTGTTCTAAAAAACGTTCTAAATGGTAGTTTCTACACAATCTCAGGAAATACCAAACCGATTTAAAAAGTATTGGTGTCAAAATGACGGTGACAACGCTTGCTCCAAGGTAGGCTATGTTTTATGTCGGTGCCACTACCCCAAAGGGGGTGTAGGAGCAAAAAACGTTCTAAAAATGTGATTTTAGCGTTACTGAAGGGCTTAGAAATATGAAATTTTGAATATTAGTTACTTATAAGATATAAATGATGTCTAAGAACAGTTCTTAAACAATTCGAAATTTAAAAGGGGTGAAAATGCACAAAAAGTGTTCTAAAAAACGTTCTAAATGGTAGTTTCTACATAATCTCAGGAAATAACAAACCGATTTAAAAAGTATTGGTGTCAAAATGACGGTGACAACGCTTGCTCCAAGATAGGCTATGTTTTATGTCGGTGCCACTACCCCAAAGGGTGTGTAGGAGCAAAACATGTTCTAAAAATGTGATTTTAGCGTTACTGAAGGGCTTAGAAATATGAAATTTTGAATATTAGTTACTTATAAGATATAAATGATGTCTAAGAACAGTTCTTAAACAATTCGAAATGTAAAAGGGGTGAAAATGCACAAAAAGTGTTCTAAAAAACGTTCTAAATGGTAGTTTCTACACAATCTCAGGAAATACCAAACCGATTTAAAAAGTATTGGTGTCAAAATGACGGTGACAACGCTTACTCCAAGATTGGCTATGTTTTATGTCGGCGCCACTACCCCAAAGGGGGTGTAGGAGCAAAAAAGTTCTAAAATTGTGATTTTAGCGTTACTGAAGGGCTTAGAAATATGAAATTTTGAATATTAGTTACTTATAAGATATAAATGATGTCTAAGTACAGTTCTTAAACAATTCGAAATTTAAAAGGGGTGAAAATGCACAAAAAGTTTTCTAAAAAACGTTCTAAATGGTAGTTTCTACACAATCTCAGTAAATATAAACCGATTTAAAAAATATTGATGTCAAAATGATGGTGACAACGCTTGCTCCAAGATAGGCTTCGTTTTATGTCTTTGTCACTACCCCAGAAGGGGGTGCAGGAGCAAAAACCTTTCTAAAAATGCGATTTATGTGTTACTGAAGGGCCTAGCAATATGAAATTTGAAATATTAGCTACTTATTAGATATAAAGGATTTCTAAGAACAGTCCTTAAGCAATTCGAAATTTGAAAGGGGTGAAAATGCGCGAAAATCGTTCTAAAAAACGTTCTAAATGGTGGTTTCTACACAATCTCAGGAAATACCAAACCGATTTAAAAAATAATGTTGTCAAAATAATGATGTCAAAATGATGGTGACAACCCTTACTCCAACATAGGCTACATTTTATGTCAGTACCACTACCCCTAAAGGGGGTGCTGGAGCCAAAAAAACGTTCGAAATTGCGATTTTTGTATTACTGAAGGGCCCAGATACATGGAATTTGGCATGGTAGCTACTTATTAGACATAAACGATCGCTAAGAAGATTTCTTAAAAAATGGATATTTAAAAGGGTTTAAAATGCGCAAAAAGCGTTCTAAATGACGATTTTTTCGCAGTCTCAGGAAGTACCAAACGGATTTAAAAAATAATGGTGTTAAAATGATGGTGAGAACCCTTGCTCAAACATAGGCTACATTTTATGTCGGTGCCATTACTCCCAAAGGGGGTGCAGGAGCAAAAAAAGTCCGAAAATGCGATTTTTGCGTTACGGAAGGGCCTAGAAACATGAAATTTAGAATGTTAGTCACTGATAAGATATAAATTATATCTAAAAACATTTCTTAAAATATTCGAAATTTAAAAGAGGTGAAGATGTGCGAAAAGAGTTCTAAAAAACGTTCTAAATTGCGATTTCTACGCAATCTCAGGAAATATAAACCGATTTCAGAAGTAATGGTTTCAAATTGATGGTGACAGTCCGCGCTCCAACATAGCCTATATTTTACGTTGATGTCACTGCCACCAGGAGGTTACAGGAGCAAAAAATGTTTTAAATTGCGTTTTTTGTGTTATAGAGGGGGTAACATTTTAAATTTGGAATGGTAATTACTTCAAAGATGCAAATGCTTTCTAAGATTTGTCGAAATTAAATTCCAAATTTAAAAGGATGAAGTGAGCGAAAGGCGGAGTTCTAAATTACGATTGTTATGCAATCGTATGAAATACGAAACCGATTTTAAACATAATGGTTGCAAATTGATGGTGATAGAACCTGCTCAAACATTTAAGCTATATTTTATGTCGGTGCCACAACCCCTAGAGAGTTGCAGGAGCAAAAAAATTTCTAAATTGCGATTGCTGCGGTAGTGAAGAGGCTAGAAACTTTAAATATAGCACGGTAGTTACTTATAAAATATGAATGTCCTCTAAGAACAGTCGTATATAAATTCTAAATTAAAAAGGGCTGAAGCGAAGGGAAGGAACGAAAAGCATTCTAAAAGAGTCCTAAATTATGATTTCTATGGAATCTCAGGAAATAATATACCGATTACAGAAGATATTGGTTGAGAATCAAGAGTGATAGTCCCTGATCCTATAAGGGCTATATTTTATGCCGGTGTCAGTAACACCTGGTTGACAGAAACAAAAAGAAAGCCTTTAAAAACATCTAAATTCCGTTTTCTATAGAATATTAGGAAATACCAACCGATGTCAAGGTTAATGTTGACAAATTAATGGTGACAGTCTCTGTTTCAGCCTTTTTAGAGACATTCTATTTCAACTCTGTTTCGGTATTTTATGTTGGTGCCACTAACACCAGAGCGGTGGTAGACTGTTAGACAAGAAACTTGGAATTTGATATGGTGGTTAATTTTAAGATGTAAATGTGTTAAGATGGTTTCTAAAAAATTCAAAACTTCAAATGAATATTACCGAAATGAGCATAAAAGTCTCAAAACACTTTCTAAATTATCATTTATTTGGAATGAATTTTACTTCTTCTTATTAATTAAAATCGCATTTCTGTCTGTTGCACTTTTATAAAGAAGTTTAGTCAAACTGTGGCTTAATTTGTAATTTTTGAATTATTCCAAAAAGTGTTGTTAGTTCTAATAAACAAGTAATATAAAAATTTTGTTTTTAAAGGCAATTCCTACTTAGGTCACCAAAGAAAAATTTAATATAATCCCTTAAGCTAATATTAGTTTTTGTTGCATTAAAATATCTCAATTTGTTGATTTTCTATAAGCAAGTAGGTTTACAATGGAAGCCTATGGGAATTTGACGAAAAATTAGAGATATCGTCAAGTTGGCGTCACATTTGGCGGCTCATTTTGGTCCCCAAATTTGGCATTATATCGCCAAGTTGGCGACAAACTTGGCGGTATATGGCGACATAACAGCGTCCGCCTATGGGAATCCTCCTTATAGATATGAAGATGCATTAAATGCTTCAATAAACAATGGCCGCCATTTTGCCTCCCATGTAAAACTAAAATTAATTAATTAAAATTTAATTAATGAATTAATATTTGAAAAAACTGTATTAACATCAATTGTCATCCAGTACAAGTTTAAAAAAATTTATTTCAACTTAATAGGATGAATAATAAGTATTTTATTAACGATTGAAAATTTGAACAAGATATATAAATAAATAAATAAATAAATAAATAAATATAGGGAGAGTGTGAACTAATACTAGGAATTGAAAAATAGTTATGCAAATATCACTTGGCATATTTCAACTATTACGCGAGCAAAGCCGCGGGGTTTGCTAGTATTACATAAACATACACTTGCACTTCAGAAGCAAAGCGCATTATAGATCATATTTCAAACTTTATTTTTAAACATTAACTATGTGTTCCCCTTGAGGCTAATTTAAACAAGATTCGCACCAAAAATTTTAAATAAATTTTATATTTAATATTTTGGGGGCGAAATGTTGAAAAATTGCTTTTCCTTATTTTTAAATAAAAATTTTCGATTATTCCGGGGAGAATTCAATGTTACAGAGACATTATTGCTAACCCCTCAAAGGGTTAATGACATTTGTGAGCATAACAATAAAAATGATTCATGTACTTATTTTGTATGAAATAAGATTAAGGTTTAGAACAAAAAACATAATTAATATACAATAGTAATAAAATATTAATGTGGAAATGCAGTTGAAAACAGTAGTATTTTGGAATTTGAACTGGAATTTAATATAGAGTAAACTCTGTCTAAGTCAGAATCGATCGTGACCAAGAAAATTTTCCGTAGTAGACACTATTCCGCCTTAGACAAATGTTACTCTATTTCTATGGATTCACAGGGACTTGAAAGTCTTTCCGTCTTACAGAGTTTATAGTATTTGGCTTTAATGTACATTATGAACACAAGATACTTTAATTTCAAAATAATTTCAAAATTTAATCTGCTGATTTTTAATGCTTTTATTTTCACCAAAATGTGTCACGTCACATTTCTTCTTACCCGCTCCCACCTCCTTGTCACAAATTGTGACAATTTCACGAAACCCTTTCCTCCCCTCCGTGAGATCATTTGTGGAAGGCCACTAATGGGGTATTATTTTCACAATGAATATATTGTTTTCTGGAAAAAAATTAAAAAGCATTTCTAGTCATATAAAGTACGTGCAGAACCACGTAGCTTAACCCATGTTAACCTTGAGTGTCTTAGAGATAACATGAATAATAATGTATTAATATGGTGATATTAATAACGGAGTTCTGTATATTCCCCATATAAATAGGTTAAAGGCAATCAGGAAGAAATAAAGTTACATTGACAAAATTATAGGGGAAAAAAACCCCTCGGATTCATAAATAAGAATGTGAATTTTCTTCGACAACAGTTGTCCTAAAAGAAATATATACGATTTCTCTGACAATACGAAAGAAAAATCAACCAAGTGACGTAGCATTTACGGAAAGTTTATTTCGTATGGCATCTATCCCTCTCTCTATTCTAAAAAAAATAACTACCGCTGTCACCGCCGCCGCCGGTTTTGAATTTTTTGTGACCGGAGGTCTTTCTTCATTAATATTAAGCAAAATATTGCATACAAAAATATGAAAATCGGTGGAATTATAGAAAAATGTTTGATAAACACGCTGATGCAGACAGTTTTCAAATCGAAGAAATATTTAAGGAGATATTTAATGCTAAAGTTGGACAAAATCGTTCCATTAATAAAGTTTTATAGGAGCAAAAACTGTACCTCGGAATTTAATCACGTTTAGATCATTTTATGCGTCAGAATTTCCCGGTGTGCAGACTGCACTCAGTTTATTAATTTGACTCATTTTTTGAAGTTTTATTTCTATTTTAAATTCAAATTTTCAGTATTTCGAGAGATATTTTTTACTTATTTTAGAAAATGGTACTAATTTAACCTGTTGCCAACTGTATAAAAAGCGCAAACAATAATGTTTGGTTCAAATTAAAAAAATATTTTACACGTGAATATTATAAACTAGAAAATATAAACAGCAGGAACTCATTGAAAATTACCATAAAAACCATATTACACGTGAATTTTAAAAGTGAAAGAATGTTGTAAAATAATAAATTCATTAACATGCGTTAGAAGTCTTAAATAGGAGAAATTACGTCACATTTACGTCACATTACACATTACATAAAATGAACAAAAAATAATATTGCAAAACAGTTTAAATTTAAAAATTGCGCGAGACATTATTTTGATATTTTGAGATTATATTAATAAGATTAACATTAATTTTATTGAACGCGTTTAGACTGCTTTCGAGCGACTATTTAGTAATTTAATAAAAATAAAAAAGATTACAAGCTGAAAATGAAGTGTCATCGACAAAAAAATATGATTTGAAAGAGAAAAATCTGTGAAGCAGAAAATAAAGAAATTGCTTAAATGGTTTAGTTAAGATTCGTTAACCTTCAGTGTCATATCCGTCAAAAGAAGGCATTGGTATTTGTGAAATATATTTGCATTTTGATGCAGATTTGCTTATTATATTAGCTTATTTTGAAATGTTTAACTTATTTTATTTAATCAAAGACGAAAACAACCATTGTATCTTTTAACAGCAGGTTATTTTTCCTTAAAATTCCCCCCATCGAAGAGAAATGAATAGAAAACCGTTTATAGGGAGATCACCACTGTTTTTTAAATTATAATTTACTCTTTCAAAATCTGTTTAAATCCGATCAGATTAGCGTGCTTTTAGAGACTGCGGTGTCTGAACGGAGGTTGGCGAGCGTAGCTCGTAGGGGGGCGAGCACCCTAGTATTAAAAAAAGATACTATACGTAATAAAATATAATAAAATAAAATAGATAATAAATAGGTAATTGAATAAAAGAGTTAGCAATAATTATAAACTTAATTAAATATAAAACGGAAACTAATATAAATATAAATAAAAAATAAGCACAAACATTTCAAACTATTTTACTCTTCAAAAACTCTGGAAGTTTTCTGTTTATTACAATTTATTGTCTTGCATTAAAGGAGATCTAGATATATACATTCAAATATTTGAAATTATTCTGTATTCTGTGTTTATGTGTTATTTTTATTTTCAACATTATTTTTTTTTTAATTTCCTGAGTATTTAGAATAGAAACAATGAAATATTCTTTAGAATGAGAAACTTCCAAGTGAATAGCAAAATAGTGATATGCATCAAAATGCCACATATTGTTTCGCATGTTTCTTAATATTTGTTGGAGAATTCGTTCATTTCTTTCCCCGTTCATTTACTCTATTTGACTTTTTTATACTTTCTGAATAGGAAAAATATATTCTTTTCTTTCAACGATATTTTTTGTTGTTCTATATCAAGACAGCAAAAATATCAGAACTGAAATTTATGACAGCAGATTGCCATTTTCATTAGGTTAGTATTGACAAAATATTTTTAATTTACGCATCACTTAAATATTTACAAAATGCCTGCATTAAAAATATATCTAAATTATATTTTATTCTGAAAAATAATTCGAAGAAATATATGTATAACTTTATTGGGGGTGACAACGACACCCACCTATTAAGGAGAATAGTAATTATTTTCTTCTATCATTACAAGAAGAAAGTATTGGATTCATAATTTTTTTCGAATCCCCATTTCAGACGGATTTACACGTGTTAGGGGTCAATGATACCGTAAAACATGTTTTTACAAAATGTCTGTCTGTGAGTATATCTGTGAGTCTGTCTGTCAGTCTGTCTGTATGTGACACAAATGTTGTACCCGCTCTATCTCAAAAACTAAAGAACGGAATTTAATAAAATTTTAGATTAAGTTAGTCTCTGATATAAAAACTGGTGCTAATTAATTTTTGGTGTAAATCACCCATCAGGTGGCGCTGATATGCTGCATTATTCATGATTTGCATAATAGATATATTTCAAGAACTAAAGCACAGATGTTCAGAAAACTTAAGATTCAGTTAGTCCTTGATATAATTTGGTGCTGATAACGTTTTGCTGTATATCGTTCAACAGGTGGCGCTGCTATGCTGCATTAATCATGATTATCGCAATAGCGCTATCTTAAGAACTAAAGAAGAAATTTACACCAAACTTCAGATTCAGTTAGTCCCTGATATAAATTAGTATTGTTTAGTTTTTGGGTTAAATCGCCTCATCGGTGGCACAGCTATAATGCATTTTTCAAGAAGTATTAACATGTATGAGATAGAAGAATGTTTTGTAATTGCCTCATCCGACTAGATTTTAATATAATTTCCAAACGATTTAAAACTTATACTTCATAATAGATGTGGGGAGGCGGCTGTTGTTGTCACTCTCATAGCACCTTCTGGGAAAAATAGAACGAAATGAGACAAACATTTTTTCACTTATGTTTTGCGAAAGTTTTTAATATCCATCCTATACTAGGAATGTATACTAGGAATGTATACTAGGAAAGTAATATTGGGCTGTGTAGCAAATAGAAAAGCAATCTCTTCGTAGGACTTTGAAGATGTATTCTTTATTTCTAAATTCGTCTCAAAGGACAGCTCTACAACTTGAATTATTTTATGGTACTGCAGAAACCTTACTCTACGGGCATAATTATTATAAATAAAATACTGCTTAATATTTTTTCCTCCATCATTAATATTTTATGTTTATCTTTCATATGCGTAAACAATTTTTTGCTCAAGTTCGATTTATTCCTATTATTGATTATTTCTTATATGTTATTTGAAAAAAAAAATATTTGGAACGACTGTGAGTTGCAAACTATAAACTTCTTAACAGAAATTAAACTCTATTAAAATACATGCGAATCCAAAATTACAGCAAATGCTACACAGTTTCTGAGCTTTACTATAAAGAATCAACAATTCCGTTTGTTTTGCAACACTTAACAAGTCGGAAATTATACATCAAAGGTGGCAAATGAGGTGTGTTCGTACTATAACAAGTAATGATAATAACTAAGTGATAACTATAAGCTACAACTTTTAAACTTACAATACCATGTACACAATACCATACGTACACTGCTATGTACACAAAAAACCACATACGGCTGGTTCGAAATTCCTGGGTCCCCTTCCTCAGTGCGAATAAAAAAATATATAATAAAAGATTAATAAGTGTTTAAAAAACCCATCGGTGATAGCCCCGAGTACTGACTAATGAATTGATTAAAGTGGCGAAAGCAAGAGTTTATTAAAATTATGTATTAAAAACAAATACACTATGCTAAAAGGTACACACATTAAAATACAATCAACATCAACGTTTCATTTCGCATCTGCGAACGTCTTCAGGATGTTATGATACACATAAGTCTAAAATTTAAGAAATGGATGCAAACGTCTTAGAGTTCTTGACGAAACTTGACTGGAGCGCGCACCAAATGCCATCAAGTTGCCAAGGCAACCAAAAGAAGTAAATCATCCCAGCGATGGAAAAGGGGATAGCGGGCTAAATGTAACTGACTCCAAAAATCTTTTAAAACAACTAATGCCATATTTTATGAATGCTGTAGGATAAATTATCGTTGCGGGTTTGTTGTGTAAGCTTAATAATCCTAATGGACTCTAAAGGTTTGTTGACATATGGATTCTTGCACGGAATTATGATTCTTGCTTCATCAAAGACAACTCTGCTACCATCATTAGCAAAACAGAACCTTGCGAAAGCAGTATTTATTTTCGATTGTGAAATGTCCCTCTTGTGCTCTTTTAATCTTTCTGAAAATTTTATTTTTGTTTTACCGAAATAAACCAATCTTTCTTTATTTGGAAGGTAATTAGAATTTTATACACGCTGGCTTTTTGTTGATTCAAGATTTTATCTATATTATTACTAAGAATTTGAATCAGGTATGGGGGGGGGGGTTACTAATGTTATATTGAAGGCTTGAAGAATCTGCTTTAATTTTTTATATAAAATGGGTACATAATGCACACTCCTGTATTTGATAAGAGATGATAAGAGTTTATAAATCTCAAAGAAATGAAGTAATTAGCAGAGAAACATTAAAAATAGGAGCCACTGTGCAGGATCCCTCCAAACAAGCCAGAGAAAATGGTGCTGGTCATATCATTCACTACATAGGGCGTATGTGTATGTATATAATAAGCTTAGTAAAAGTCTAGATCTGAAACTGAATTATTTTTAATCTTTTTAGATGTGTTCGTATATATATAAATACGTAGCACCAGTAGTCGTCGTCTGGTCAGTCCGTCTGTCTGTCTGTCCGTCCGCATGTAACAGCGCAAAAACTACCCGACCGAATCGTTTGAAATTAAAATATATAATTGTTGCATAATTTTGTAGAGTCATTTCAAATTTTATGAAAATCGGATGTATAGTTTAATTACAGGGACAGTCAAATTTTTCCGTTACATTACGGCCAATGGGAAAAAATTATTTCAAGTGCATTTTAATGATGTTACTGCTTTTCGAAAAGAATGAAATAGTGAGATATTCACTTATGAAGTGCACTAAAATATACATTCAGTACAATATGCAGTGCAAACAATATTTATAAAACTAGTTATCGTGCGAACGCACGTCATTTGCCACGTCTGACGTGCAATTTCCTACTTGTTTTTTTTCGCACTGAGGGAGGGGATCCAAAAAACCTCGATACGGCCGCATGTGATCTTTTGTGTACATGGTATTGTACATATTTGTGCGCTAAAACGTTGTTCAAAGCTTTTAGCTTACGCATTAAAATTCGCACAAAGTGATTGTTTTATGTTTAGTTGATAATTAGTTGATGATAATAAACTGTTGACGCATTGTTTATTCCGAATAAGTGAAAGCAAAAATATTTCTCGTACTGAGCACAACGATTCATCTCACTCGACGACGCACTCTTAAAATCGCTTCCTTTCTGAAATTTTAAAACAGTAGTCTATACAAGGCTAACGAAAAAGACAGGCTACCACGGCGCATCACACATGTCGTTTTGTGTAAATAGTATTGTACGTATTTGTGCGTTAAAACGTTGTTCAAAGCTTTTAGCTTATGTATTAAAATTCGCACAAAGTGATTGTTTTATGCTTAGTTGATAACTAGTTGATGACAATAAACTCTTGACGCATTGTTTATTCCGAATAAGTGCAAGCAAAAGTATTTCTCGTATTGAGCACGACGATTCATCTCACTCGACAATGCACTCTTAAAATCGCTTCCTCTCTTAAATTTTAAAACGGTAGTCTACACAAGGCTAAGAAAAAGACAGGCTACCACGGTGCATCACACATGTCTTTTTTACAGACCGCTAGTGTGACGTGATGATATTTTCGTGCACCTGCATTGGTACATTCGATCATCACGTGACTCCGGCGGTCTGTAAAAAAACATACGTGGAATGTATAGATTAACATACAAGATCGAATATTTCCATAGAGCGTAATGGTAATGCGATTGAGATGGCAGTGCCTTTAGTGACAATGGGGAAGAAACTCTCTATCCTTGTAATAATTTTATTATTGAGTATCTAATTTATTGTAATCTTTCTTTTTTAAATGCTGCATGTATACGTTTTCAATAGAATCTTACACCGATACATGAACATAGAATAGATATTCTATTTTATATATCTAATATATATTCTATGTTCATGAGTGGATATGCATTTTTTTTTTTTTTTTTACACATGACGAGTGGACGATTTAAGTTAAACGAAAAACAAGGTAAAAATTTCGTCTTGAATTCTATATATCAAAAGCGATAGTGTAACATACAAATATACGAAATATTGCACTCTACAAACCACAGAAAATTTCATAAATATTGCCATTTGGTAGGAAAATTTTTATAGCCGATATTTTATTAATTTATGAAGTTTAACATATTAATCGTTAGAATATTCATTTAAAATTTACATATTTTCACTTTCTTACAGATAAAATAAAGATATTGTTTTTAATGTAAATAACGTACAATAAATTGAATAATAGTTATAATATTAACATGTAAGAAATAATAATATTATTACAGATAGGGAAAAATTCCTTTCGAAAATTTTTTTAGAATTATATAAATCTAAATGTTAAATAAATAGAGGTACTGACATTACACTCAGTAAAATTTTATTCGATATGAATAAATATACACAATACCTGAATTTGATTTTTAATAATTTAATCTCAATAACTTACGTATTTATGTTCTTAACAGAATTTTCTAGGGTCTTTCTTTTATATTATTATTCTAATTATCATTATGTAAGTTAAAAATGAACGATACAAGTACGATAATAAAAAAAAAGCAGCTAAAGAAATCAAGCATAAATACGACATCGTCTGTCTCGTTCAGGAAAGAATAGATATTCAAAACATAGAGCGTAAACATATTTCATTAACATAGGTAAATTTGGGAGGGTTGTTAATTTCCCCCCCTTCCCGGTAGTGACGCTAGTACTGTTATCATTACAGATTCTGCCGTAAAGGTGCCATCGCGTGTGTTAATCTATGCGTGGAATGCACCGTGTTAGTCAGTCTTTTTCGTTAGGCCTCTAGTCTATAGGAGTGACGTAATTACCATTTTTATTAATGTAGACTCATTTGGCAAATCCAGACTTGAACATCTTGAGACTTGAAATCCAGACTGATACAAACTGATATAAAGTTCAAGTGTGTCAATGGTTGAAGATTTATAACGTTGTTCCTGGTCATGAGGGAATTATTTTATTTTTCTTAGTCAAGACGTATCTCTGATTCAAAGAGTTCAATGAGATTGTAGACAGTAATCTAGTCTCTCGCAGCAACAACGATTTTCGGCTCATGCTGGTATTTATCAAGTAGAAGTAATGCAACGTTCTTATAATTAAACATGATGTTCACGTATATCTGGAAGTTCAAAAATTTTTTTCAAGCTTCAAGAGTCTCATAACTTTAAAATAAACTTCATACAATTCCAAAAAAAATCGGAGAAAATTTAAACCTGAGTATTTACAGTTTTTCAAGCAAGTTAAACTCGAACAAGAGCAGGATTAAGAGCACAGTGGGGAATATTATCAGCTTACAAAAACTTCGCAATTTTAAAACAAAAACAGACATATTCTATTCAGAGTCCAAACTTAAAACGTAGAATATAGAAAAAAATATTAGAAAAAAAATCGTAATCTAAAATAGTAATATCATGTTACAGAAGAATCTTTAGGTTTTATAAATAAGGAAGAGATAAAGTATCACCCCACCTTCTAGGACATTACATTTTAATACAATAAATAAAAACCGCTAACCATTACTTTCGCCACACATTTATCGAAAAATTCGAATAATGCAAGTTACAAAAAATAAAAGAGTTGCAGAGAACAACTTTGCATGCAGCCGTACGCAGAAGTTCCGCATTTTACGAAGTGACTGAAAAACTGGCAAGAAAAACTAACCAGCAAAAAGAAACGGCAATGTGTGAACGCAAATTATTTTGCTCCTAACTCGGGAAAATGTATTAACGGGATGAACAAAATTACACGAGGACTTCAGAACTTGCAAAAACATGCCTGTCAAATAGCATACAAACAATCTGTCTGCAGTTACAATATATTATAATCCGTCTGTATCCCTATATATCCTTATTACAGTATTTATAATATCTTATATCCGTCTAAAACCATGATTAAATGTTGTAAAGCGCTTTCGAGAAACGGGTAGCGTTACAAAATATCCTCCATGTGGAAGGTGAAGTATGCATGTCTCTGACGAGAAGATTTTGGGATATGCTGTTGTGTATCCACAGTGTAGTGTTAGAGATTTTAGTGAAGCTTGTGGCTACTCAAAATCCCATGCATGGAATTTTTTAAATATACACATATACACGGAGCACATCCTTATCAACCGCAATTGGTACAAGCGTTTTCACCAGGAGATGAAGATAGACTGTTCGATTTTAGAAATTTCATTATGAACAAGCTACAAACAGACTCGTTGCTTCTGAATGGACTTCTTTGGACAGATGAGTGCAAGTTTTCAAGAACAGGTGTTATGAATAGGCAGAATACACACTTGTGGTCTGTGCAAAATCCGCATGTCATACTACCCAGCAAGCGTCAAGTACTATGGTCTGATAACGTTTGGTGTGCTATCTGGAAGGTAGCGTTAGTGGGGCCTTTATTTTAATGACACTTTAACAAGTAGAAAGTATGTAGATCTGATACGTGGACCATTATCTGACTTCTTAGAAGATCATGTTTCGTTATCAGATCTCACCACCTCACCAAGATCTGGTTTCAACATGATGGGGCACCAGCGCACAAAATAGCCTCCTCCCGAACACTTCTACGTAGCATGTTTCAAGATAACATCATAGGTTATGGAGGCTTGGTAGAATGGCTTCCTCGATTGCCGGATCTAAACCCCCTAGATTTCTTTCTTTGGGGTTATTTAAAAAGCAAGATTTACAAACTAGAATCAGTACATCGAGTAGATTTGCAGAATCACATTTTATCTGCAATCAGATGCGTCATGTCTGTAATGTGC
Organism: Maratus speciosus; assembly: GCA_963932465.1. NCBI lineage: Eukaryota > Metazoa > Arthropoda > Arachnida > Araneae > Salticidae > Maratus > Maratus speciosus. Next base: position 532,214,237 of record OZ010791.1, on the reverse strand, counting down.
TAAAAAATGTTCAAGACGAATTTCTGTCACTTGTCCGTCTATGTATTGTAGTGCAGAGAAGACATTTGCAGTGGAAAAGTATGAAACAATATTTATCCACATTGTATATTTCTATTTCGTATTTATTGGAGTTTATCTGCGAGAAAGCACTACTTACCATGTTATTATTTAAAATTACTTTATTAAATTTGTATGGGTTTGTGCACTGTGATATGTATTATACAAAATATACATTTTTTCAATACCAGTGATTAGACAAATATTATACTATTTTTTGACTTGAACAACAACACTTTTGTTATGATCATATCTAACTCTAAAACACCGTTGTATTTCTGATAGGGGGTATATTCGCATTTCCATTTGTATATGGTCCCCATACTATGAATGATAACTTTGAACTCAAATTTCGCAGTGAATATTGGTCGTACAGATACGGAACTGTTTGTGTTTGCAATACTTTTGAGTAGACAAAACGTCCCTAAATATAAGTATAGGGAGCTGGGGGCTGTATAAAAAATTAGATTCTGTAATTATTCACTAAATTGTTTTTTCGCTTCAAACATTTTTTATCTTAACTCTACCTAATTTTGACCACTTTTGTAATTGGAACTATGAATCTAGGACCAACGGTTGCGAAATTAAAGGTCGGTCATGTTATACGTCGATACCCTGTATATACATATATATATATATATATATATATATATATATATCTGATCTTCCTTATGCTGTAACTCTCGTATTTATGAACTGATTTGGATGGGAATTATTCTGTCTATAGTGCATACTTCTAGACGGAGTTTGTTAAACCACCTTCATCCGCCATCTTGTTACAAAATGGCGGCCATTAAAATTTCTTTAACATAATTTTTAATGTAAAAACAAAAAACAGAAATTCAGAATGTTTTTTTCTTCTTGGGTGTTTGATATTAATACAAGGATTCTAAAACAGTTTTTGTTTTGTGTTTATCTCAAAAAATGGCTAAAATATAGCAGTTTGAATTTCTAGGCTGGGTGACATTTTAAAACAATCTAATATTTGTAATGTGATAGCACGTATATTTATGAACCGAATTGGATAGCACTTAATGTGCGTATAGTACATTCCAATGTCTGGACCGAGTTCGTAGGTCAGCTGCATCCGCCATCTTGTTTCAAAATGTCGGCCATTAAATGTTTTAAAAAAATTTTAAATGTAAAAGGGAATACAAAAAAAAAAAAAAAAAAATTGAAATTGAAAAATGTGTTTTTCTTGACTGTTTGATCTTGATACAAGGATTCCATAATAGTTTTTTTTTTTTTTGTCTTTATCTAATAAAATCTTTGAGCCACTTAATAAAACTAGAAATCGATAAAGTCCTTCCGGACGGTGCCGGGTATAACCGGGTATAATCGAAACCGGTTATAGGAGATTCAATACTAATTTTTATAAATACAATAACAATAGGCTATTTCCTTAAATATTGCCCCTAGGCACATACTTCCAATTGCAAAGTTCCATAAAAAAATGTCCTTCCGTCCAGTGTCGGGAGGAAGAGGTAGCTTTCATATTCCTTATTTTTAAAAAGCCAACTTATATTATTCAAACACACGAAGCTCAATTTAGTGGAAACCGAATATAGGAGATTCAATACTAATTTTTATGAATACTAAATCATTATGAATAAAAATTTCGTGAAATTAGTCAGCTTTATCCAAGCTGATTTTATTTAAAGTAGCTTATATTTGGCTGCCAAATTCGGCGATATCTTGAAATTCCTGCCATTTTAAGACAACCTGCTGGACGAAGCTAACCAGTGAACTTGGTCGAGACCTTAGTAATTCCTGTGCGCATGCTCTCTCACATCGGAATCGGTTGATATATACAAGTTCGTTCGCAGGCAAAATATCAGATTTTTCAAAATGTCACCCACATTAGAAATCGAAACTGCTATATATGAGACATTTTTTTAAGATAAAGACAAAAAAATGCTCCGGAATCCTTATATCACGGTCAAATATTTAAGAAAGAAACCTTTTACAATTTCTAATTTTTTTGCACCTCACTTTAAATATAATTTTTTATTTAATTTAATGGCATCCATTTTGAAACAAGGTGGCTGATGAAGCTGGCCAGCGAACTTGGTAGAGACATTACGATATACTATCCACATGCCTTCTTACATCGAAATAGGTTAATAAATACGCGTGTTATCACGTGACAAATATCAGGTCGTTTCAAAATGTCAGCTACAATAGAAATTCAAAATGCTATAACTCAGCCATTTTTTTAGATATAGACAAAACAAAAACTGCTCCGGAATCTTTGTATCAAGGCCAAACACATAAAGAAAATCTTTTTCATTTTCATTTTTTTATAACTCCTTTTAAATTTAAAATTTAAATTTTTTTTAAATGACAGCCCTTTTTAAACAAAATGGCGAATGAAGCTGGCCAACGAAAACGATTGAGACATTGGTATGTACTATGTACACACCAAGTTACATCCAAATCGGTTCATAAATACGCCTGTTATCGCCTGACGAAAATCAGGTCGTTTCAAAATGTCAGCAACAATTGAAATTCAAAATGCTATAACTCAGCCATTTTTTTAGATATAGACGAAACAAAAACTGTTCCGGAATTTTTGTATTAAGGTCAAACACATACAAAAAATTCTTTTTCATTTGCCAATTTTTTAATACCTCATTTTAAATTTAAAATTTTTAAATTTTTTTAAATGGCCGCCATTTTGAAACGAGATGGCGGATGAAGCTGGCTAACGAACTCGGTCGAGATATTGATACGTATTATGTATACACCAAGATACATCCATATCGGTTCATAAATATACCTGTTATCGTGTGACAAATGTCAGGTCATTTCAAAATGTCAGCCACGCTATAAATTCAAATTGCTATAACTCAGCCATTTTTTAAGATATAGACGAAACAAAAACTGCTCTGGAGTCTTTGTATCAAGGTCGAACACATAAGAAAAAATATTTATCAATTTTCAATTTTTCGGTACCGCATTTCAAAATTTAAATTAAAAAAAATTTAAATGGCCGCCATTTTGAAACAAGATGACGGATGAAGCTGGCGAACGAACTCGGTCGAGGCATTGGTACATATTATGTATACACCAAGGTCTATCCAAATCGATTCATAAATACACCTGTAATCGCTTGACAAAATCAGATCGTTTCAAAATGTCAGCCAAGCTAGAAATTCAAAGTGCTATAACTCAGCCATTTTTTAAGATATAGACGAAACAAAACATTCTCCGGAATCTTTGTATCAAGGTCAAACACATAAGAAAAAAATATTTTTCAATTTTCAATTTTTTGTTATCACATTTCAAATTTTAAATTTTTTTAAAAATTTTAAATGGCTGCCATTTTGAAACAAGCTGGCGGATGAAGCTGGTCAACGAACTCGGTCGAGGCATTGGTATGCACTATGTATACACGAAGTTTATTCCAAATCGAGATTTCATAAATACGAGAGTTACAGTGTGACAAAGATCATATATATATAGATATATGTATAAATTAAATAACATAATTTATAAAATTAATTGTTTAACTTGACAGCAAAGTTATGTAGAGCAGACGGAAGGTGAATTACATGTTAGAATTAATCAGCATAGATCAGATGTATATAATGATAATAAGAAATGCCCCACATTTGAAATTTTACATTTTAGAATTCACAGTTTTAATAATATTAATATTCAAATTTTGGATCATGTTGAAGCTAAAAATAATAGATTGGAAAAAGAAAACGATTATATGTTGCAGTTCAAAACTATATATCCATTTGGATTAAATACATTGGTTAATAAAGTTAATTTATTGAAGGTTAAAAATGTATATGATTTATTTTATAATTTTAATGATAAAGTTGATATAAAAAGAGGAAAGAGGGGTTCTCGTAAATATAATAAAGGTACGAATTATATAATTCCTAATATATGGATTAAGGATATGGAATTTTTTTTTGATAAAAATTATAGTGTTAAAAATGTTAAAATGGAGGTTTTTAAATTAAAGATAAATGTGCTTAAGAAAATTAAAAAATGTTTGGATGTTTTCAAATTTAAAAATTTACAGTTTAAAGATTTATTATATGATTTAATTAATTTTAAGTTAATGAATAGAGATAAAGTTAATAAAGAAGTTATTTATTTTAATATAAAATTTCAACAAAAATCTTTTGATAATTTGAATTTAAATGCAATATGCAAACAGATTTACGACCTTTTTCCTCTTAAAGAATGTATCATTTCAGTTGCATATAATTATCATAAACCATTACGTAATAAGATTTTCAATTACAGACAAATAGCTTTTTCAAATGTTAATACAGTTTTAACTTGTTGTTGTAATAATATAGAATTTAAAGATTTTATAGATAATTATCATGGATATATAATTACAGGTAATCTTGATATAATCAAGAATAAAAATGTAAAATATCTAATGAATTTTGGTACAAAATTTAGAATCAATAGTAAAATTAATAGCAATAAGGTACTAAAAATTTTTAAGGATAATGTCAATAATTTTATAAAGAAATATAGTTATAAATTTAGTATGCCTTTGGAAGCATTTTTTGAATGGAAGTCTCAAATTTTGGGGCATTTCAATAATTTTTTAAGAGATTATTTAAATTCTGATGAATATGAATATCAAAGTTTTAAAGATGAAGATATAAAATTTATTGAAAGTTTACAAAATAATTTTGTTATAGTCCCTGTGGACAAAGCAGCTAATAATTATGCAATAATATGAAAAAAGTTTTATATTGATAAAATAGAGTGTGAATTAGGTAATGAAAATTTTTATTCAAAAGTTAATATTGACAAAAATCCTGTCGTTAAAAATTTTTTTGCATATAAAAAGAAAGTTAAAGGTATGTTTTCTTATAATTTTGATGTTTCTAATCATCACTGTTTGCCATTTATTTTCTTAACACCTAAATTTCATAAAGATCCGATTAAATTTAGATTTATTTGTAGTACTTCTAAAAGCATTAATAAAAATTTTAATATTGGTTTACAGAATTTATTAAAAAAGATATATGATTTTCTAAAGTATAAATTTAAGAAATATAGTTATTTCTGGTCAATTGATAATAGTGTTGAAATTCTGAACAAATTGCCTTTGACTCCTTTGAAAATGCAAGTATTCGATTTTGAAAATCTGTTCACCAATATACCTATTGATTCACTTTATGAAGTTTTAATGAGTATTTTTGATGTTTTTTGTATAAATGATGAATTAAATATAAATAGAGATTTATTTTCAAGCTTATGTCATTTCTGTTTTTATAATAATTATGTAACTTTTAACAATAATACCTTTAATCAAATATGTGGTATAGGGATGGGAACAAACTATTCTAGTACAGCAGCAAATTTATTTTTATTTTATTATGAATTTAAATATACTATGAAATATAATAAGTCTTTAAAGGTCTTTAGGTATATTGATGATATTTTGATTTTGAATTTTGAATTTTCTAATGAATATGATATTATATATCCAAATTGTTTAAAATTGAATAGAGCAAACAGTGATGATTATAATGCAGAATTTTTGGATATTTTATTCAAAATTATTGATAATAATTTGATTTTGGATTTGTACGATAAAAGAAATAGTTTTAATTTTTTCACTAGAAGCATGCCACATTGGTTTTCAAATTTGCATAAAAAAATTTACGTAAATATAATCATTAATCAATTGATACGTTTCAATAAAATTTGTGGCAGAGACAATAATTTTTATAAACAGATCTTTAAGTTATTGGCTAATTTATTTTACAATAACAATTATCCCATTAAGTTTTTGAAATATTATTTAAAGACAGTTTTAAAAAGTGAATGGCAACGATGTGGACTGGCGGCGTGAACATGTGATGGCAGCCTTCTGGATATTTCTGTATGAAATGGGCATCCTAAAGTCTTGTTAAAAGAACGGGTGTCTATTGATGAATTGAAACGAAGGAAAGTTGCAGACCTGGAATTTCTGGCTTTTGATAATGGATTTGGAAGAAAAATTTATTTGTTTATAGTTGATGGGTAGGAAACATTATACAGGTATTCATGTTTTGAGAAATTTCATTTTGCGGGTTTGGGGGGGGGGGGGGAGCGCATGTTTATTCTGCATTCATGCTTGTTTTCTTATTTTTTTCTTTTGTTTTTAGTTTAATGATAATTTAAGCATTCCTCTAAAAGACCTTTTTATTAAAGTTTTTTGTTTTTGCATGGTTAATATTATGTTTGTTAGTTTTTGTTTTAATTAGATTAATAAAATGACAATAGTTTTCAGTATTGAATGCGGGGTGAACATGTGTTCAGAAACCTGCAAATTTTAAAAGTGGGGGGTGGAGTTAGTTTTCTGTCTGTCCTCCCACTGATGAAGAACAGACTGTTTTTGTTTTTTTTACCTGTTTTTCTTGTTTTTATAAATGTTTTATAGTTAAAAATTTCTGCAGATATACACCTTCCTTTTGAAGTTATGGTGTTTTAGCATTTTGAAATGATGTAATATATATATATATATATATATATAATATATATATATATGGATATATATATATATATATATATGGATATATATATATATATATATATATATATATATATGACACTCGTACATATATTAAGTGATTTAGATGTGGCTGTGCGTGAAAGAGTTGCTAAAGTCTCGACCAAGTTCATTGGTTAGCTTCATCCACGATGCTAATTTAAAATGGCGGGTACTTCAAGATTTCCTCAAATTTATTGACCAAACACGAATTGCTCTAAATGAACTTGTATATGGCTGACTTATTTACGAAATTCTCACTCATAAACATTATTGGCGGAAACGGGTATTGAATCTTCTATAATCTAGTTCTACAAGTTTTAGTTTTGTGTATTTGAATAAAATAAGCTGAATTCTAAAAAACATTGATTATGAGAGCTACCTTTTCCTCCTGGCAATGCCAGGAAATACTTTTTAATCTCGGAGCAGAGTGGTTCTTATACCCTCTACACTAGCGCCGGTTGGATTCATTCCATATGTAGCTAAGATTCCCATATATAGGTATTAATACATATAAAAGAGTAAAATATATAAGAAATTTATGAAAATTGAAAATATATAGGAAGAAAAATACTAGATAAAGTTTCTTTTTTTTTCAGTTATTGCAAATAAATCGATGTAGATTTATATCTTAATCAATGAACATGTTAATAGTAACAAAAAATTATAAAGTGTGCAAAAAATAATATATTTGTCATTGATTCTTCCCAAACTTTATAATTTTACAGCTCAAATTAATTTAATTAAGCATAAAATTAATCGTAGAAAAAGTGAGGAAAATAGTTTTTCTTTATATATATACTTGATTTTGATTTTCTTATTAATAAAGCATTTTGTGTTTTCAAAATTGAAAGTTTTAACAGTTTATATGTATTTCTAACGCCATCACATAAAATACAATTTAAAGACTTATATATCAGATTTTCATTTGTGATAAATGTTCTTAAATTTCATTAGTTGAATTTTTATTATTCCGAGCAGCCATGTCATGGTTAAAATAAAAAGAAGTTAAGTATTCTGTGTATTTGATTTAAATTCTCTTTTTGCAGAACAGGAATGAGCATTACAAACGTTTCGAATTCCTCTTTTGATATGTAAATGAAATAAAACTTTCTCTTTACAGCCTCGCAATGAAATGTAATCTCGCAAAATTGCGATTTATTCTAAATAAATAAATCGCAATTTCTCCGCTGGTGTTTATATAAATTCTCTGAATATAAGAAGTAAGCATCAAATGTAATTTTAAATGATTTTTTTTGTTTACAGAAGAGCTCTCTTGTTTTCTTGAAAGGATGCCCCCGAGAAAGATTAGTTTAAATACTTTCGGCATAGAAAATAAGTGGTTAAATGAAAATTTTATTTAATACATTTTATATTGGGTGATAAGAGGAAAGAAAAATGGTCATCAAAATAACATTTTCTTGCACTGTTTTAGTTATTCGTGTTGTTTTCCGATATGTTGATTTAAAGAATAAAGAAGACTTTTTTTTATTCTTTTTACTTTGAAGTATTGTAATGGAATTTTTTTTTCGACTTTCGGTTTTCGACGGATTTACACGTTTTTGGTGTCAGATATCTCAAAAAAATATGTTTATACAAAATGACCTTGTGTCTCCGTTGTACCACCGAAAAGTGTATGAAGTAATGCAAAGAATTGAACTAATTTCTTTTGTATGTTGGCTATGGCTACAAGGTCCTCCTAGAATTTGGAAATATTCCACCAAAAAGGGGCTATATGGTAGCAACTTTTGTGCAATTTCCGTTATTGTACCCTCGAAAAATGTATAAAGTTATGGGCATGCTGTAATACCCATTTTTGTGCCATTTTTTTCATTATTGTACTATCGAAAATCGTATGACGTTATGCATAGAATCGAACAAATATTTTTGCGTATGTTTTTAGCAATGGCCAGCCGGTCCTCCTTGAATTTCGAAATCTTCCGCCATAAGGGGGTGTTTTAATAGAGATTTTTGTAAATCTTCTTAGATTTTTAGTAGTTTTACTGTACATTGGCGGCTCGTCAAGCGACGGGGGCTTCGCATCCTGCCAATACGGCTATTCGCAAACAGCTCAAGTACAATAGAAAAACGAAAAAATATAGATTGTATTAAATTTCATGATCGAGATTAGCTCGTTTTACTCCGATTAATTGACTAAATCAGAAATTAAAGAAAAAAATCAACGTTGGTATAGTATTAAACTAATGCTATTGAGGTAATAACATGTAGAACTACTTTTATGAAATACTAAGATGCATGAGATAGAAGAAAATTTTGGGATTGGCACTCCAACTAGTTTTCACTTAAGAAAGTAAATATCGTTACAATGTTTAACTGTTCATAACCAATATATAGACTTACGACAAGGTATCAAGTATTCTGCCATAAATTTCTGTTTTAGAATGAAATTTTTATTTCTGACTAAAGAGCAATAAATGGTATTGATTGTTTATTAAACATTTTTCTCTTCAAACTGACATTGTATGTTGCATACTATGTTGCATATATATTTATTTACATAATAATTCGTCTACATATGGGCATTCTCACAATCTTTTGACTTTTGGGGGAAAAAATCAGGCGAAATTAAACTTGCTAAAATAACATTTTAATCTGATAGACGGATGCCTTAATGATTCAAAATAAAGAAAAAATGGTCAGCAGCAAATTTTTTTTTTATTTAACTGAAGTTTAAGTTAAACTTGCGAGTTTAAATTTTCCTTATCATTTTACCCCTGCGACTTTTTATTTTATTCTAACATATAATGAATTTGCACAATACCCACAGGATATTAAAATAAGAAATAATACAAATGTAGTATTTTTAATACAGAATTTTTGTATAACATTGTCTTAAAGGGGTGTTAAAGAAGGGACGGTAAGGTAAAAAAAGGGACGAAGTGGTAAAAAAGGTAACGAAATGGTAAAAAAAAAAGACGGTAAGGATGGAACGGTAAATAAAATTACCACATATTTTTAAGAAAATCATGTTAAGACTAATTGATAGCCACAATGTTCATTGATTTTTAGAAACAGTTGTTAACATTGGATTAAAAATATATATATTTTTAATTTACTTTGAAAAGTACTGGAATAAACCTTGGAGACTACCAATAAAGCTACCAATAAAGCCACGGTGCTTGAAATTGATATTTAAATGCTGATTTATATTCTGCAGTAAATTTCCTCTCAAAGAATTTTAGATATTCCTTCTCTAGCATGTGAAAAAACTTGGAAAAAATTCTGTCGCTGCATATGAAGTGATTTTCTGCATAATTTTAGAAGAGGGATGGTAAGGAATCTAAAACCCAGGGACGAAGTTCAAAAAATAATATCAACTCTAAAAATATGTGCAGGTTAATTTTTAGCTACATATTTATATAAAACAATAATTCCAGTTTCAGAAAAAAAAAATTCATCGAATTATTTTTATTGAAACAATTTTATCCAGACAGCTCCAAACTTAAAAATGAGCATCAGGGACACGGGACGGTAGATGCGTTTTCCATGTGTTTGGACCCCCAACATCGTTCAAAACTTATGTATCTGGTTAATATTGTTGTGCAATCATGCAATGGGATGTTCCCAAGTATATGAAATTTAAAAAAAAACACAAAAACGTGTATTAAATAAAAAAAATATTATTCAGGGACAAAAGAATGTGAGGCTGTCCCATATATTGTTATACTATTATTATTATTCAGATACTAAATGACCATTTGCCAACAATAAAGCCTATTTTATTATGAATATAACTTTAGTTCAATTAACTATTTTGTCTTACTAGTATGACATATATTTTTGTGTTCAGGAAATAAATTAACTTTTTTTCTGCGAATTTGAGGGTTTATGCCAAATGCATAATATGAGATAGAAGAATGTTTTAGGATTGGCAAATCCAACTATTTTTAGTATATAAAATCTTGTTTATTGGCACGAGCAATCTATACTGTAGCATTTTTAATTTTTCACCTGATTCTACACCGATATTGTCTAACATTAATAAGGATTTAATGTGAGTATTAACAATTAATCTTTTATTGTCAAATCTGTTCTAAGTGCATGAAATAATAACTCATAATTGTCATCCACACTTTGGATTTGTTTTCTTGTATCCACGTGAGAATGTTGCAAATAAAAAAGTTTTTGATCATTCGATAACCATTCATTCGAATCGATTATGCTACAAAATTGAGTTTTAATGTTATTCCAATTTTTGTAAGAAACATAAAATTTTGGTTAAGGAATTTCGGGTAACTTTACAGATAATTTTTGAATATTATGAGACACAATATTATTACCATTTACTAATTCAATGTTCTTATTTTTCTTAAGATCTGGAAAAAGTTTAAGGATCACCTTATGCTTTTGGAGCACTTGGTCGATTTCTCCAAATTCAGCTTCACATTTATAAATTTCTTAGTCTTTCAAAATTTCATATTATTCCATGTTTAGCTCATCGAGCTTGTCTTCTAATTTATTAAAACTTTCAATCTTGTTAGAAATATCTACTGAATCCGTTTATTCTGCCTCATCTGCTGTGAAGCTTGATAACTTAGTTATTTGTGCTTTTATTGCCCCTTCTACGGTTTAAAACCTTTGTTTCCATGGCAACAGGTTTTTTTTTTTTTTTTACAACACAGAATAATAACTTCCAACGGTCGCAATTTTTCACTCCGGAGAGCGGTACCAAATGTTTATTGGCACGAGCAATGTGGACTGTAGCTTTTTTTTTAAATCCGAAATTTGAGTAATTAATTTTTAACGATAACGAAATTTTATTAACAAAGATTTTTTTACGGCGCTCCCCATGGAGACAACCGCACAAAACGAATGACACGCAACAACTGGCGTTACATTTTCGCCAAGTGAAAGTAGATGCCAAGGTTGGCGCCAACAAAGCTTTTATAAAAAAGTAACGATTAGGATCTAGAAAAATCGCACTATAGTTAAAGCAAGATCAAAAACCTTTTTTTTTCAACTACCCCTATCTCCTATTTTTTTATTTATTGTTATAGACATCGTTCCTATCACATTGGTCATTTAATTTCTTTTATTCAAAGCGAGATTTTATTTAAAACGAGAAAAACATAAAAATAGTTTTAGTTTTCTTTAAAGAGCATAAAACAGCTTTTCTGATAAAACTTTTGATCTTTGATTTGCCTGCGGATAAAAAGTCTTTTAGAGGAATCTAACATATAAAATAAATTAATATAAAGGGTAACCCAATTTATTTGGTACGCATAAATCAAATTGTCTAATAAATACGTGTCATTATTTTTTTACATTAAAAAATTACCATTTCTACTGGAAGAGTTTTGTATTATTAATTCACAAAAATGTTACCTGTACAAACGAAAAATAATTGTGGTGATAGTAAAATTAAATTAAGTTTATACTACGGTTGGAATAAGTAGAAAGGTAATTATCCTTACAAATCATTCATGGAATACAACTGACTTTATTTCATTTAATTATTTCAGATTTAAAAAAAAAAATAATAGCAGAAAATGTTACTTTTGGGACAGGATTAAAGTGACATGTTATTCCATTCAATTAATTTCTTTTTTTTTCTTAAAAAAATGAGTGTTATTATCTTTATTATTTTTTTATTTACAAGCATGTTTAATCTCTTTTGAAACACAAAATATTTGTATGTATTCCTTTACATGAAGCAGGAATAATAAAAAAAATGGTTATTTAATCGGATGCTTTCTACTTCGATTTATTTTTATACATCACCAATTATTTTGTAAGTTTATTAAAAAAGTAGAAAAATACTATTTAAGCTGATTTTTTAATGTTTTTTCTTTAATTTCGAATAAAATATAACACAATTTATTAAAATATTTTTTATTATGATTAAACTTAATAATTATTTTAAAAAATTACACTTTGTTCGAAAAACATTAAAAAGCGTTATTTTGATATCACTTCAATGGAAAATCATACGTCATGGAAGTTTTGGAAAAAGTATATTTATTTAGACATTAAGGGAATCTGAATGTTTTATGTATATTCTTTGTAAATGGATTGTACTGAAGAACATATACATTATTTTCATATGGCAAAATCTAAAAGTAAATTCTATAATTAATGATGTCATCAAACATTCAAAATGAACAAATTTAGTGTCATAATTGTTTATGTTCTCTTTAGACTTACATTTTATTTTACTAGATTTAAAAAAAAATCAAATATTGTGATACACTGACGATTTGAGATTTCACTAATGCTACTACTAAAGGATTTAAAAGTTATAACACCAAATCGTTGGGGTAGGAATGGGGGTCATCTATTAATTAGGTCATATTTCATGAGGTAGAATCTCCTCCACAAAATATGGCATCATATTTCACGGAATTGGTGGATTGTGACATCAGTTTTAAAATATGAAAAATCTACATAGGCGTTATTCACAAGAAACATAATAAAATTAATTTTTTAAAAAGATATTGCAATTTTTTACATTGAATTTGTTTTTATAACTGTTTCCAACATAGTTGAAAAGTATTTATGAATTCGGTTGGTCAGTCAGTCTGTCTGTCCGTCCCTCTGTCTGTTCGTCCGTGCTCTAACTCACATAAAAATAGTCCGATTGCCATGAAATGAATATACATTATTGGTTAAAGGTATACAAATATTATACAGACATACGTACAATAAATACAATAAACCCGACTGGAGTGAAAAATTAGCCAGAGCCAGGAATCGAACTCGGGACCACATGTTGAACCACATATGAACGGGGTTCGATTCCTGGCTCTGGCTAATTTTTCACTCCAGTTGGGTTTATTGTATTTATTGTATGTATGTCTGTATAATATTTGTATATACCTTAAACTGTTGAATGCAGGCGTTATTTATGTGTGTATGTGTGTTTTAATATATATTGTAGTATGTGTGTTTTATTGTACGTTATTGGTGTTTACTATGGCATGTTTGGTATTGAAAATGTAGTGTGTAGCATTTTCGGTCCATTTTATTGCCACTCAACAGAATTCTGTTACATTACTGTCTATGGGGAATGATCGTTTGCCGTATATTTTAATGATATTACAATATTTTAAACGTATTGAAATTGATGTACATCACTGAGGTGTACTACAAGGTTCTTACTATAGAATATCGAGTGCATAGAACTGAACGTTTATTTACAGGAACACACAAAATAACTAGGTTATAGAAGAAAATGCGCAATAATTGAACTATTGAAGTCTACGTACAATAATTGCTGAAAGTGCGTGTTCAGTTGTGATATGCGTTTTTAAATTTAATTTTTTTAAATATTACTTGTTGTATATAAATTATTTAGGTCATATACATTGTCGCAAAAAAGTTCTCAACAACATCTGCTTATTGACGGAAATTGCTGAGTGGAAATTTTCAACTGTGCTATGCGTTTAACTGAACTACCTTTTCATACTCTGAAGTATGAATACAAATTTGTAGATAACATTCAGGGCAGCAAAAGAATCGTATGTTGTAACGACTATTCATGATAATAGCAGAAATCATGTTCTCAAATGCGTTACGAATTTTCCAAATTGTTCATTTTGACGTCATCTTTTACGTTAGTAAACCGTAAACTGTGAAGTTTTGTTATAGCATTCTGAATGTGTTGGAAAGTTTTTCATAATCTATGCTGTACGTATGATTTTTCGATCGTGTTTTTATTTTAATTAGAATTGAAACAGTTAGAAAAAATGTAATTTAACAAATTACAACGATCATTTGGAAATTTAAGACATAAGAAATCACACGGAGTGTATCATACATTACGTACGCCATGGATTACATTTTTCGGTACTGTAAATTTTTAAACTTCTACGGAGTTGGTCATTCATTACGTACACCATGTATTAAACATTAATATTCCTGGACCAATTTTAAATGAAATTTTATTCTTAAATTTCTAAACATCCCACACTATTGCTTTTTACAACGTTGTATAGAAAAAAAAATGTACTTTTAAATGCAATTTGTTTGAAAGCTGTATCTCAATTTGTTTCTGAGTTATTAATTTTTTTGTAGCTTTTATTACTTTTTTGTCATAGTGGCAACAGAAGTATCCATCTCTGTTGAAAGTAAAGGGAAAATACAGATTACTGTCTGGACCAATCGGAAAACGAATAAAATGCAGATTCAACCAATGAAACGCTTCAGATATGTTTTTGATTTCCTACCCAGACCGAAGACAATAACCTTTTTTACAAATGGTTAATAAAATAACAAAACTTCATAACGCTTTTATAGTGCTTGTTTCAGAAGAACGAAATATAATATTTTTTTTTCTTTTTTTTGCATCGAATACTTATAATAGTTGCAAAAATATGTGACTTCACAACAATATGGAAGATGTGAATCGAGTGAGAGAACTTATGATTGTGACTAAGTAAGAGAAAGAGATCTAATAATAATGATTACACGTTACCAAGAACAAGTAACATTTTATAAGATTTTTAGGGATGCTTTTGTCTTATTAAAAGACTTTATTTGGCACTAAATCCAAACGTTTAAAACATAATGGTTTTTTCCACGAGTGTCCAGTGGTTTGTTCAACTTAAGAAGTTTAAAATAAGTCTCGGATTTTGCGACTCAAGTACAAAACAGTTAGGCACAAGAAAAATTTGTTACATTTTTTAAAGAATATGTGACCAAACTACCTTCGAAAATTTTATTAATTAATTTTTCTTCAATTGACGGAGATTTCATTAGAATTTTATATATCTAAGAAAATAATTTTCACAATGTAAAACAAATCAGTATTTTGAAAACTTTTTTTTTCATCATTAGTGTGCCTTGACTTTTCACCTTTTATAAAGAAAACCAGAAGACATCATCCTGAACTCCCAAAATTGAAATAAAAAATATATGTGTTTCTAAACATCTGAAAAAAAAGAGATAGTCAGTCCATTTATAAGGTGCATAAAATCTGTTTTATCACCACCGATAGTGAACAAAGTCTGCTTTCACATACTTTCTCACATATGTCATCTTTTTACAGACTTTGTTTATTGTGGTAGAGGATAAAACAGATTTTATGCACCTACTAAATTGACTATCTCATTATTTTTCAAAAAAGACTTGGGCTACCATGATTTTGAGACCCCCCTCCCCTCATATTGTACTTTATTAAATTATTTATTGAGAACGAATCCTTCAATTAAAAATAAACCTATGTGAATGTATTTTTAAATACTTTTTTAAATACAAGGGCTATTTTTTTCCAACCTCCAACGGGCAGTAATATCAAGGCAAGTATGACTAACAAAATTGCATTATAACAAGGATTCAAATATAATCAAAGCTACTTTTAGACGAGTCACAGTGAAGGTTTAAACATTTGTCTTACCGGTGGAAGAGTTTTTCAATACCCTCTTCACGAAGATTACCACCAGCGTGCTGAGGTAGTATTCAAGGCGTTTTCGAGATTTTTGTTGGGATGCAAGCGCTGTCCTCACATACCTGTCTTCAGTTTTCGAAGAGGATGAAAGACAGTTGGTGCCAGGTATGGGCTGTACAACGGGTGATCGCACACCTCATATTGAAATTCTGACACAAGCTGTTGAGCCATCAGTTCAGCCTGGCATCGAGTGACTGTCACCTTTTTCGAAAGCTGAAGACAGGTCTGGAGTCCAATCTTTACTGTGACTGTGACGAAAAGTAACTTTAAAGAACGTATCTTAACAAATAGACAGATACCACCAATTCAAAATAAACTCTTAGCCACAAACAACACGATTGAACTATAATTGAACTGTTGCAAGAACAACAGACTTTTGAACTTTTGTGTGTGTATATAATTATATAATATTCATCATAATTATTCACTATTTTACCTATTTTTTATATTCTACATTATTTTTAAAATTATGAATCTCTTTCTAATTTAGTATACATATACGTAGCTTTTATTGTATTTTTGCAGAACGCCCAGCTTTGCAGAGTAATTGAGCTTTTGCCGCTCCAACAAGTTTAAAAATCCTATTATCTATTATCTCATGATCTTATTAATTACAAATATCCAAATTTCTCTCGTAAACGCCAAGTAAAAATTGGTCTTTCCATCGTGTATATATTGTACTTATATTGTGTTTAATCTTAATATTCTCAATTGGCTTTCCTGTAGGTCCCTTCGGGCCTTTTATTTATTATTATTATTATTTTTTTTTGTGTGTGTGTGTGTGTGTGGTGACGGCGGAAGTAGATGGAAACCGCTGGGTGGGGCTTGTGAGTGCTTAAGCCATTTGGTAGGCCTCCCCACCTAGCTGACCCTTGTACTTCACTCCTTGATATAAATATATTTTGTTATTCACACTTGTCTTTATTTCACGGCCCATCGGAGATTAAAACAAATAGTCCTAGCATTGTTTTAAAAAAAGAAACAATTTAAATAATTTAAAAATGTTTTTTCACGGAATAAAATTCAAAATGTTTTTTAAACGTCTTTGCAGCTGAAATCGGTTAAATATTTAATACATAATTCCCAATCATTAATATCGGTTTATTTCACATTCCTCACCCCCAGAGGTGTGAAATATCTTCATTTTTAGTAAGTGCATGTTTAATTTAAACTGAATTTTTATGTCAAATTTCGAAATGTGAAATACCACAAAAAAGTCACAACATCAAAATTCCAAGGAAAAATACATTTTTTCGTATTCCCTAAAAGAAGCAGATAAAAAGAATTCCTTTGCTTGCCAATTGCTTGCTTTGAGTGATTTTGAGAAAAGGGGGTAATCTTCTACTGAATTTAAATTCAATATTCTAAATCCCATTTTCTTCCCTTGAAGTTTCTTCCAATCCTTTTATTCTTGAACTAGTTTAACAAGATTTAATATCAGTGCCTGTGTAATCTTCAGTAGGTTTTACAGATGTAGTGATGTATTATTTTTTATGTTAAGATCCAAATTTTAAATAATATGTTTCACTACACCTATGAATACGTTCCGATGCTACACTAAAAGAATTAAAGAAAATTTATTATTTATCCATAAATTTATCCTTCAGAAAATGGTACAATTTTGCCTAACTCATATGCAATGTTCTTCGCTCAATACATAATATAATATTTTAAGTACAGACATTGTAAAAAAAAAAAAAAAAAAAAAAAAAAAAAAAAAAAAAAAAAAAAAAATGTATTACGAACGTTATAAACGCCAGATTATCGAATAAGCGTGAGTAACCTTTCCATTTAGATAAATGGGTGCACAATCGGTTGCCCCCGGGCCACCAAGATACCAATGTTATTATACAGAAAATTTTTTCTTATTAAATGAGCAGTGGCTTAACACTGTTGTCACTTTGAGTGGCTTCCGAATTGTCTTCAACTTTACACTCAGTCTACTGATGAATGTCTAAAATGAATGAACCATTGGGGTAGATTAACTGGATAAATACTACAATACAAGTTTTTAAAAATAAAAGTTTTAAAAATGAAAAATTACTTTTAAAGAAAAGTGGTATTATAAAGTTAAAATAGTAAGAAATCTTACTGGTTTAGAATTAAGAGAGAAATTAAATAGTAAAACTAGAAAACAGGAATTCTGCTTTTTCAGAATTTAGTGTCGTATATTGTGAATTTAGTAGTAATCAAAAATATATGGATACTAGAAAGGTAGCCCGTCAAAAATGACGGAAATTTAGATATAAAGATATATACAACTCATGTGCAAGAATATGAGTTTTCTCGCTTGTTCCGCAGAGATAGATGAAAATAACACATTTTAAGAAAACACATTTATGAAAAACTGTGTACAGTAATCTGCACAGTTTGGTTCCAAGTGTTATGCAAATTTGAGGCTTTTTGCGGTCATGTCTATTCAATCTTTGTTTACATTTTTAAAAAAAAAATTCATATATTGGACAATTTAGATTGTTGAGCCTTAAAAATAAATAAATAACACACTTGAAGTAAGGTTAAAAACTATTAAATTATCGTATACGATTTCATGAAATGGTATTATATGGTATTATATGTGTGTGCTTCACGATCTTGGTTACGACGGTGGCGAAATTGGCTGCAACTTGTCATAATCCTAATAGTGTGGGCCGCTATAACAAAAAAGTAACCAGTTTTTAGTAAAATTTCTGATATAAAGTAGCTTTCAAAAACTTGTGTAAAATTGCAGGCCGTACTCGTGTTATGTCAGTCCTAGGAATAATATTTCTAACACTGAAGATTTTCCATGTATATATGGAATTTAGAAAAGCTTCTCCAAAAGAAAGGTCCTGAAATGACATTGTAATTCCTCTAACTTCAAAATTTAATCGGGTCCTGATGTTGAGTACTGAAATCTAATAAATACAGTTATTTTGAATATTACAACAGAATTAAACAGTTAAACTTATTTAACTTAAAGCCGCTGTTACTTCCCGATGTTATTTTTTAGTATTAAGAAAGAAAATTATTTAAAATTTTCAAATCATGCATTTATGATTTTTTTCCGTCTTTAATAACTAAATAATGAAAAAAATAGGCTTTTGTTCTGAGCTCATAAATATGACAATAAAATAATGTAACTAAGAGACATTACAAAATTAAATCTTTGTGATTACAGACCATAATCAAACAATACCGCCACCATTTTACCTACTATGACGTCATTAGAATATTGCCCATTGATTGTTGGAGAACTTACTTTGTGAATGATTGCCTCAATGATTTAATATTTTTGACGTTTCACGATGAATGACTCACTTGTGTTTGTTTAGGTTTATGGAATGAGATATTAAGCTGTGAAACTAATTTCAATTGAATTTATCCAAGGATATATGTATTTTTAATCGAAATTAAAAACAATCATTTGATCTCGAAATAAAAAGTTTTAGTTTGTATAATTTGTTATTTCTGTTAATTATTTATTTAAGTACTTTTCCATTATAGAGCATTTTTAAAAACAGCATTTTCAACAATAAATGAGTCAGACAGATGGTCAGAGCTTAAGTCGTTAATAACAGTAGTAGTTATAGGGTAAGGAATTTTTTTAGTAATAGCAAAATCAATTATTGAATCGTGGGTATTGGCTGCAGTAGATATGCGTGTTGGCGTATTGGGTGCATGGAGGAAATTGGTGGTGAGCGATAAAGTTATGGAGAGAAGAACCTCTCTGAGTAGTGGCATGACAATTCCAGCGTCTGTTTTTGTGTTAAAGTCGCGAGCAGTGAAAGAGTTATTGTTCTGTAAAATAATTGTGTCAGACTATTGACCGGTAAATGATCACGAGGTTTGACATAGATAGATGTAAGGTTAATATTGTTATTTGGAAGTTGTAACATAATACTGGTATAGTCATCTGGTAAATTGGTGTTATTTGTTGTGTAATGTGGGATGTGATTCTTAATATAAATGGCTGTGCCAATGTAACGGATGTCACCAGCGCGTGGTGTGTAATGCAGTCTATACCCAGGGATATTAATATTACAGGTAGGGTTACGGGTTTCTTGAAGGGAGATTAAATCAATATAAGGATGGTCAGGGATAAAAATTCTAAGTTAATTTTTTTTATTACGGGTAGAGTTCCAGTTCCAGGTTAGGATAATTAAAGAAGAAAAAGAAGGGGAGTTACTCTTTATCAGAAAACTTAAATTCCGAAGCCAGACTGTCAAATTCGTTAATGATTATGAACATTTTATACATGGGTTTGTCGCTTTTTTTTTTTTTTGTAAGATTTGCAATTTTTTGAAGCATTTGATCATTTTATTGAATTTGAGTAATTCTTTAAATTCTTGAAATGTTGTAATGATTTCTTTGAAATCATTAGTTTAACTGGTACCTGTTATACCTGTGGTGTTAATTTTAGTGTCTGTACTATCCGTAGAGACGGTATTATTAGGCATTTTAGAAGTATTAGAGGTTTCAGGGGTTGTGGGAGCGAGGTGCGGAGCCAGGAGAATGTTAATGGAATTGGTGTTGTTTTAGATTTTTTTACACAGTTATAGCTATTTCTAATTTCACTTAGTACTGTGTATCTGTTTTTTTAATCTCTTTATTGGATTTCTGGGGTGGAGTTTTTTTCCTTTGGAATTGGGGCTGTAGTTTAGGGCAACCTCTGTACGTTGCCACATGGGGTCTAGAACAATTTGCACAGGTGAGAGTGAATATTTCTACAAGGGGGCATTCAAGGGTTATATGTTCTTTCACACACTTAGGGCGTTTAGCCTTAAAGTGGTAAATTTCATGGCAATAACTTTGGCAGCGGTAACATTGTTTCACAATGTTGCTGCCTCTAAATCTCTCTATGGTTACTTTCAGACAGCACAATTCCTGTATCTGGTAGATTTCTTCACATTTTTCTCTAGGGAGACGCTTTACTAAGTATATTGGCATTGGTTTTCCCATTTTACAGCTTTTAAGCATAGCAGCGCGGTTTGCTGTAAAGTTATGCTCTTTGAGAGCGTCTATGATAATTCGTGTGTCGGCAAATGGGGGGATACCACGTACGCATACTTTTCTGGGTTTAAGTTGATTAAGGGAGAGAGTAGTATAAGCTACTGCGTGGCTGTCTAAATAAGCGTTAGTTTTGAAGAAGTCGGTGTCGTTTTTACAATGGACATTAAGATGTTCACCACCCATTTTAATGAGGCTCTTCTTCATTTAAATCTTTAATTTTATTTGCAAGTTCATGCCATTTGCCACTAATTTCAATTAAGAATGGGTGGATTTTATTTTTGTTTTTTATTTTTTCGTTACTGCCGCTTGAGCTACAGGGACTGACTCCCTAAGCCTGTGCGCTGTAATGATTTCCATCCTCGTCCATATAGTGGCCAGTTTCATTATCTTTTAATCCATAAAATTTGTTTTTGAGTAGGTCAGACTGATCATGATGATCCATTCTCCTTTTTAGGGGGGATTTATCTGGTATGAAACCATCATTAGTTGAGTTCATCACTGGGAGTATTTTAAGTTTTATAAGAATTTAACTAAGATTGAGATTTCTCTTAAATATAATATACTTAAAATACTTAAATTAGTAAATTTAAGGGAGTCAGATGGCTCACCATTAAAGATAAGATAACAGTCATTTAAAGCATCTATCACCTTTTCTTGTTGAGCTGCTAAAGTCTACACAAATCATAAGCAAGTTTCTTAGGTTCCCAGCCACGTCCCGAATGAAAGACTCTCTAGCGAAAGCCAGATTGAAAAAAAAAATCGAAAATTGAATCCGGACAAATTTAAAAGAGAAATTACACAAATTAAAGACACTGAAAAGCGGGAAGGGTTGGGCTCGGGGCGATGAAGCAACCGCCGCGGTGAGCGGCCCATCTTCGTCCGCAGCCCTTTATTCTTCTACTCTAGTCCGTCTCTTTTGCGGAAGCAAGATTCTTAGGTTCCCAGCCACGTCCCGAATGAAAGCCACTTGTTTTTTGTCGTTCGCTACTATAAGAGTCCAAATCCTGGAGAAATCCACTTGTGATTACGTTTAGATCAGCACCGTTGATGGGGAATTGTTGGTAAAGACCAGCTAATTTAGACACAATTTGTCCAGCTAAAATCTTGCTACCTTATCATCATAATTAAAGTTCAAGTTAGAAGCCATGACTATTCAGTGCACAAAGTCCTTGAAATAACGAAAACTATTCATACGAACTGCCAATACATCTTACAAGACATCCGTAAGACCAACAATCACAATATACTATACTGGAGGGCCTCCCGTACACAAATCATACGATCTCTTACGGAGCAATGGAACACAAGTCTGATCAGCGCAAGAGCAGCCGTCATAATCGAATCAATGAGTCGAATAAATGAACAGAAACTTTGCTATTAAGTAATTCAAACATTGCTTTTCAAATATTGTGGTGGCAAATAATTTTCTGGCAAAAAGGTTTTTAAAATAATGTCTTCTTTCAAGTTATCTTTATAATACTGACTTAAAGGCCGACACTATAATTAAATTGTAACAAACATTGGAATTTTCCATATGAATATCCATTATTTCATATCTCGATTTAAATGAAAAATTTACTTTCTAATACAATGCATGAATTGATTCGTTGAAGTAAATGTTAAGTTTTTGTATATCTTTTGAAGATATGAACAAAATTCCATAAAAACTAAACTATAGAAATGCCAGGCAAATGTATTCACAAAATCTCAAAACGATCCATAGCAAGAATTAAAAATCTGTAATTTAATGTTGAAATAAATTATCCAAATTTGCATTTGTCTTTCGAATGATTTATAAAAATTTTAAATCGTCTAAATTTACATAGAAAAGCATTATGACATGGAAAAGAATGTCCAATTATATTTCGAACTAATCAGTTAATGTTTAACTAAAAGCTTCACAACGAATTTATTTTACCGCACCAACTTATTTACCAAATTCCAAATTAACCTGATCCATTTTTCGCAAGTTATTGCAAGGCATACAGACATAAATATATAGAGACAAAATCGAAAATTATTCGCTCTCTTCTGTAAGCCTCTATGTTACGGCAATTAAAGTTCCGCAAATAAAACTGCTTAAATTTTAAAATAGTTGACCTCCTTAAACAAAATTCCTAATCTTAATAACTTGTACGAAACCTTGATACATATTTAGATGCATGTATGTATGTAGAAGTACTTAAATATTGATGACGAAAGTAAATGAGGGTTGCACAATTTTACAGCGCCTATATATATAAATGACACGTAACTTGTTTTGTAACTGAGACAGGTAAGCATTTATATGTAAGCATTTTCCGTATTTACATGACTTATGATTGGCACGCGCAGTTTTAAAAGGACACTGATGTGTAAATGGTTGAATATGCATCATTTAGTGCAATTTTGTATCTAAACCAGCTTTTTATTCTGTAAATTATTTCTTATATGTCTCTTTCAATAAAAGTTTAAAAAAAAAAGTGAACAAACGATTTGTTATAAGCGTCTGAAAAGTATAAAATATTAATCAAATCTTCTAAGATTTATCATACGGATAGATATTTCTGTATCCCATAAAAATTATATGTCAGAAAAGCTGGAAAACCTTTAAAAAGAAATAAGATGATAAGTTACAAAAATACATTCCCTGCAAAAATTGTAAGTAAAATCTACCTTTAATGTTAATAAATGCATAGCTTCTAACCTTTAAGCTTTGTTCCCACCACTATATTTGAACAGCAAAAATACTACACTATGACGCAAAAGTTTAGACAATGACGTCATTCAGCTTTAAAATGTAGAATTATGACGTCAGAATTACAAAAACCTGTAAATATATTCAAAAACTGATTTAAAATGCTATGTACAAAAGACAGTCGTTTTATTTGCTATAATACTAATTTTTTTCATAAAAATTCAAATGTGCTTGTCGCAAAAGTTTAGACACTATTCTAAATTTCTTTGAATATTCGCTGGCATATGCAAATTTAGAATCGATGATGTCACAAATTTGGAGTACTTAAGTTCTGCAAACGATTGCGCTTCATAGTCGACATGCCGAGAGCTAAAGAAATTCAAGTGAATGAGGTTTCAAGGATTTGGCAGTTGAAAGGTGAAGGGAAGAGCGTTTCTGAAATTTCTGCTATTATTAATAGGTCAAAAAAATCTATTTATCGAGTTTTATCGAGTGGTTCCGAATATAAAGCAAAATGTCGGTCTGGGAGGCCACGTGTGACAAATGTACGAGAGGATCGCCTGATACGAAGACTAGCGAGTACTCAACAAATGAGCGTACGTGGAGTTCAAAGCTCATCGGGACTCTCTGTATCAAAGGATACGATTCGTAGACGAATTTTGGAAAAAGGAACAATCGTTTATAGCAAAATGCAGAAGAAACCAGCTCTGAAACCATATCATAAGTTACAAAGACTTATGTGGGCTCGAACGCATATGTCATATGGAGAGAAATGGCAGTCAGTCATATTTAGCGATGAAAAAAGGTGGAATCTGGATGGTCCAGATGGTTGTTTATCGTATTGGCATGACTTGCGGAAGGAACCTCGACGTTTTTTTAGTCGCAGACAAGGAGGGGGCTCGGTGATGGTTTGGGCAGCCTTTTGCTATAATGGACAAGTATCTCTGACCTTCACCAGTGGTCGTCAAACTTCATAACATTATACACAGACATTAGAATAAAACCTACTGCCATTTGCTGAGCTTCTAGGGGGTCCTCAGTGGGAATTCAGCAAAACAATGCTTCAATTCACACTGCAAAACAATCAAAATCTTGGTTTAATTCCCATAATATAAGAGTTCTCGACTGGCCAGCATGTAGCCCAGATCTTAACCCTATAGAAAACCTTTGGAGCATCATGTGTCGCAAAGTTTATAGCAACGCTAGACAATACTCTTCTGAAAAGGAACTTAAGACATCTATTGAGAATGCATGGTACGATATCGATCCACAAACTATGCAAGATTTAGTTTCTTCCATGCAATCTCGTGTATATGACGTAATACATAAGCATGGATGCGCAACCAGGTTTTAAAAATTGTTTATTTCGATTTTATTTAATTTGTGTCTAAACTTTTGAGACAGCAGTTTATTTTTGTTACCATTTAATGTATTGCAATATGCACAATTCCACTTTTCTTTGTTATAAATATTGTTTATATGTACAGCACATTAATTTCAAGCAGTGATTTGAAAATTGAATAAATATTTTTCAAAGTATGTAAGAATTTCTTCATTGTCTAAACTTTTGCGTCATAGTGTACATTTTCGCGATCCTATTTTAATGCTACATTTTTGCAATTCAGTAAAATCCCTGCCGGCTCGGCCTATAGGCGCAGGTAGATTTCGAAGTCAAGTGTTAATTTTAACAACAAAAACTAAATCATGATTAGCGATAAACCCACTTTCACAATCTTATTTAACCGCTTTTGACGAGTTTTTATTAAAAGTTTATATAAGAGATGGTTCTGTCAGAATCATGTTAAAGCGGAATTAAAAAAAAAAATACTTTTCCATGCTTAAGAAGTCGAAATTTTTTGGCACCTTTTCAGATTCATTTTTAAAAGAAAAAAATATGAAACTTGCCGACGTGATTTTTAAAGAGATTTATGAGCGACCTGTGTTTTTACCTTTTGTCCAATTAATTAAAACTTGATTTATAAACAATTATTTTCTCAATAGGACAATATTTTTCATTTCAACACAATCGCTTCGGGAAATTCGGTTCAACATGCCCATTTTGACATCATTTTTTTAAATATATTCTGCCTCTATCAAAAAGTCGACTATTACGGTACATTATACAGTTTCTGAATAAGAGAATCTACCAATTGGATGCGTTTGAGAGCAAAAATGAATTTAAAAATGAGTCAGAAAATAAGCAGTTTGGATTTGAATACGCCCTTAGTACGACGATTTTTTTCTTCAACCGCTATGTAACCTGTCAGTATAAATGTTGTAAATAATATTAAGAAGATATATGATAAATTCATGGAGATTTTATATCTTTTGAATTGGCGAAGTTATGGATTTTTTTCTTCTTCAACCCCCCCCCCCCTTCACCACCACCACCCCTTTTTGATTTTCGTTTTTATTGTATTTTATTTTATTTATTTTTTTTTTTTTTGCGATACGAATTGGTCCTATGAAAACTTGTCTACACAAAAGTTGTAGAAAATATTAAGGAGATTTATGATAAAATTAATTGGAATTGATACGTTGAAATTGACTAAGTTATGATTTTTTTTCTCCCAAAAACCCTATTTTCTGCGTCCCTTGAGCCCATTTTTAATTTTATTAAAAATATGTGACACATAAATTTTTGGCCCTATTTTTAGAAGTAATAAAAACTTTAAACTGATATGATACCTAAAAAATTAAGAAGTTATGGCTTTTTTCTGTTTTCGCAAAACCCCTCCTTATTTTCCTCCCCTTGGTCCAATTTTGCCTATTAATGAACTTGACCGAGATTTTATGCCTTTTGATTTTATGTGCCAGTTTGAAAGAGATTTGTGCTAAATTACGGAAGTTATCGTGTCCATAAAAAAGTTATATACATATATATATATATAAAGTTTTTCACTGAGGGTGGTTTTGTGTCCTAAGAGTCATGATCGGTGTAGATCTGCGAAAAATTTTCAGAAATTCCAACACAGGGGAGAATGTAATTTTGTATTTCATACAAAATCTACCCAAAAAACATTAATTTTAAAATAATGAAGATAAAAGCGTAAATATATATAAAATCATTTTAGCGTGCATGTTCATAATGCGGAAAATGTCGAAGGCTAGTTCCATGAGAACTTGTAGTGTAAGTCACATACTACGATTTTTAGCTACCAGTATTTTAGAATGGAAAAATATGACTTATTTTATCGGAGATACCTCATTAATTGAGTAAGGCGAAGGAAACTTTTCGAAAATAACGGTGGCCAACAAGCATAATGGTTTTAAGCTATGTGACTTACGCTACGAAAATCCATGGAACTAGCCAGAAACAAATCTCTTATTTTGTTCAATAGAACTAAACATTCGAAATAAAAAAAATCTATTGATGTAAATTAGAAATAAATTGTAAAAACAAGAATATTTTTTTTTTATTTGTTTATGAAAATATTTTAAAGCATGCTTGAAGATCATCTGTTCTGTTTTTTAATAAATTTTGCATATTGTTTTATCTGATTTATAATTAATGTGCATTTCACTGGGCGTTATTATATTCCATATATTCATAATACGATCGCATATTATTGTACGACGAGCATTAATATCGAGCAGTAGTATAGACATAAATCATTCAATATTTAATCGGAACTAGTTAAAGTGCTGACAAGCAGGCATTAACAACTCATTGCTTATCTCATCATCATGGAGCACGAAATTACACAGCACATTTATATCTAAATTCCAATTCTAATCTTAACCTGAATAATTGATGAATAATTGATGAAATATTTTAAGTTATAATTAAAAAATGTTTAGAGTAGTTTCTGAATCACTTTTACTGTTGTAATTAATAGGTGAAATGCATACAATGATAAGAAATACATTTATTGCAAAGTATAATAAATGTAAATCATCTTTATAATAGTATGTTAGTTTATTTTATTCTACTGCGAAATATGTGTTGGAAAATTTATTTAATTCCTTTTTATATCTTGAAAACTCACATTGAAGAAATTACTATACGAAAGAATAGTTAAATGAATTATATTAAGTAAATTTGTGTGCGGCAGAAAACGTGAAAGCACATGAATTCCATATCGTTTAGTTAATTTTATTCTTTTCTGAATACCAGTACATAAAATTATATATATATATATATATAAACATTATATATTGCATTCTTCAAAAGTGCAGCATGGACTCGATTTGGTTCGAAAATTTCGTAACTGAGCAATTGACAATGTATTGATTTTAAAGTACCAGTTCAATGGCATGTTACTAGTACTGAATCCCAAATTTGAAGCATAGGTTTTATCTGTGGTAACACATATTACATTAAGTGAAGTGCCTCTATCCTGAAATCTCAGATTTGCCGCTTGACTGTTATTCCATTGCCACCACGACTACCAGTATTTTCACTCATTGTTATGATTTTAAAAAGATGTCGTTTTAGAAATCCATTTCTTAATTTAATATATGAACCATTTATTTTCACCAACTTGACAATGCTGACAAACATATGACAGGAACTGAATTACAGCTATGGCATTAGCAGAATAAAGACAGGCATTCACATCAAACTTTTATAAAAAGTAAACTTAGTTCTCTCAATAAAAAGCCGCTATGAAACTGTAATAAAAAACAAGGGTTATCCTACTAAATATTGAATGTGTAAGTGTAACTTTAAAATATAATGAAATCTAAGATAGATCTTAGTTTTTGTAAGGGTAACTTTTTTTGTAATGGAGATATTTTAATTATATTTTTTTTATTAAATTCTACATTAAATGTCCTTGAATTTTATATATAAACATTTGTATTTAAGAGAAATTTATTATATACTTCAAGCGCACACATCTATAAAATATGAAAATTTCAAAAAAATCTCCACAATTTTGGCCGACACTGTATATGTATAAGTAACAAATGTTTATTCACCTAGGAACTGGGTTAGAACCAAGAAGGAAAGCATTAAACAACCTCTTCAAATTTCCCCGTGATTCTAAAAAATGTGCTTTATCGCTCGAAATCTGAAAAACCAATATATTTTCGATATCTAAAAAAATTATAAATACAAAGTTCTTTTACTTTCACTGACTTTCGGAAACGTTTCCGTTTAGTTTTTACGTTGAATTAATCGGCTCTCTTTCACCAGAATGACTTTTTTTATAAATGCGGTTGATTCTAAATTAAATGTTTTTATTTGCGTAATTCTATTTAATCATCAAAAAAAAATATATATATAATAATTTTAACGTTTATAACCATGCTGTTTTCATGTTGTTCAAAATCAAAATGTTTCAAATGTAAATAGTGTAAATAGTAGTCTTTGGGGATTTCATCGACTGCTAATTCCTGGAGAGAGACCAATATAAAAGTACCGCTTTTAATACATTTGCAAAGCTTTATTTGACCACATGATTACTTTTTCTAATAAATATGGTTTTTTGTACTGTAAGAAGACATTCTAAAAAAATATATTAAATATAAAAAATCTATTACAGTTATCAATTTTAAAAAAACAGAAAAGTTTTCACCTATATCTTGTAACCCAGGAAGCTCGGGCAATCTGTGTTCATCATGGGAATTCTAAAAATATGAAATTCCGTGCATTAGTTCTCGAGGCATGACTGTCACTGCAATCGTGTAAATCCAGCAAAATGCAGTATAGCAGCGCCGCCTGTTGGGTTATTTACACCAGAACCTAATTATCAACAACTTATGTAAACGTCTAACTGAATAGGAAGTTTGAGGAAAATTCGTGCATTAGTTTTTGAGTTAGATGTATTGCGCAAATCATGACAAATGCAGCATAGAAGCGCAACCTGTTGAGCGATTTGCAACAACATATAATGAGCAGCAATATTAATAAAGTTATACTTAAATCTGAAGTTTGATGAAAATTCGTGCATTAGTTCTCGAGATGGAGCTATTGAGGAAATAGTTCAAAATGCAGCACAGCAGCGCCACCTATTGGGCGATTTACACCAATACGTAGTCAGCATTATTTCATATAAAGGACTAACTAAATCCGAAGTTTGATGACAATGTGTGCATTAGTTCTTGAGATAGAGCTACTGCGAAAATAGTCGAAATCCTGCAAAATGCAGCATAGCAGCGCCACCTGTTGGGAGATTTACACCAAAACACAAACAGCATCCAATCATGTCAAGAACTAACGGAATTTGAAGCTTTATAAAAATTCGTCCATTAGTTCTTGAGATAGAAATTTTGCGGAAATCCTGCAAAATGCTACATAGCAGCGCCACCTGCAGGGCGATTTACACCAAAAACTAATCAGCACCAATCTATATTAGGGACTACCTGAATATAAATTTTTATTAAATTCCGTGCATTAGTTCTTGAGATAGAGCGCCCACAAAATTTGTGTCACAGACAGACAGACAGATAGACAGACTCACAGACAGACATTTTGTAAAAACATGTTTTTTGGAATCTCTGACCTATAAAACGTGTAAATCCATCGAAAACTGTAATTCGAAAATTTTCATGAAACCATTGCTTTCTTCTTGTAAAGATAGAAGAAAGTAAAAATAATGAAATGATAGTAAAACATTTTCTGTCAAACATGTAACCCAAAGAATCCCACTTACGCCATTTTCATTGGATTAAAAACAAAATTAATGAACTCTTAAAATGAAAAATTTGCCCTATTAATATTATTTATATTGAAGATGCATTTTAAACGCTTAATTTAAATATCATATTTCTGCAATGTATCTGAAACTGAACGAGAAATATATTTTTAGTGTATATGTTCGAGCCTATATTAATCTATGAGAAAACAAAAATGTATGTGAAGTAAAATTTAAAATTGTTTTCTTTCACTTATTTCGTGAAAAGTTATTATCTTATTTTTTTTTAAATATATATGTAAACTCGCATTTCTAAAATAAATTACATAACATCTAAAACTTTCTGTTTTTGAAAGTGTACTTAATTAAACTAAGATGATGGAGAAAGTATGAAATAATTTCCATTTGCATGCAAACTTTCATTTCAGCAGAAAATATATTTCCATTCATGATCAGTCTTAAAAATAACTTCACATTTTCAAAGAAAAGTATATCGAAAATATTTTTATTTAGAATATATATTTTGAAAGAATTTTCATTAAAAACCTTGGACTGATATTTCAAAGAAAATGTAAAAATAAATTACGTAATATCTTTTTAAAATACAGAAAGTTTTTATTGAAAATAAATATAAAGTTATGAAAAGTTATAATTTTCGAAAAATTACTTCTCTGGCAAAATGCATAAATTACATGATTGAAATTCGTTTTAGAATATTCACACCAGTATGTTAAATACCGAATCTTAAACAAATAATATAAATGTTTATATACTTAATGTAAAAATTTTTCTGATGTATTTTAAATGTATGTAAATTGTTGAATTATAAGAAAATTTTATAAAATATATTAATATTACTACTCAGCTTAATTTATTTCATTGAAAATGCACATCATTTTATAATCAGCACCTTTTATAAAAAAATATTAATATATTTGCAACGAATATTATCTTATAAAAGAACATTTTTATTTTGCAATGACATGTTTGTTGTATTGAAATTTTTTGTAAATTTATAACAAAATAAATTTATTTACATTTTACTAAAGATAAAATATACTCCGTAATACGTTTCAAATACAAAATAAAATATTAGACCCGGAGACAGCAGCACAGGAAATCACCTCATCGAGTTCACGGCTAAAATTCCAGAATTAGTCAAGGCCCATTAGTTAAGATTCGATTCGCCTTAAAACGTAATCGGTCTGCCTAGTCATATCTTGGTAGAAAATACTCGAAAACCCGATTTTAGTAGTTGACTCGTTGGTTTACCCTTTTATTTTCTTGCACCCAAAGGTATGAAATCCAAAAGGTATGAAGGACTGGGAGCATGAAAACACAATGGTAAACCTGCGAGTTAACCTCTAAAATCGGGTTTACAAGTGTTTTTCATCAAGATATGACTTGGCAGACCGATTGCGTTTTAATATGCGAATCGAATCTTAACTAATTACAGAATATCAGCTGAGAGCTCGATGAGGTGATTTCTACACTTTTAATAAATATTTTTTCGTAAATGACGTTAATAATACGTTAACTAAAAAATTAAAAAGAAAAAAATCTTAAATTACAAAAGAGTACACGAGTTCTACTAGCAACAGCGTCTGTCTTATGATATAATCTCGTATCACAGCGCATTTCTATTTATTTATATGTATTTAGCGCAATTAAGTAATTGCGAAAATGTTTTATAAATACATTTTACAAATATAAAACTTTATTTTAGTTATACCACAGAGGTGATTAACTCAAAATGTATAGCTCAAAACATTTGTTTTTACATCAACACTAAACATTTAATAAGAGGAAAAAAGCGAAAACCTTTAACAAAACTTAACAAAAAAGAATATTAATGTTATCTTTGAGAATTCTTTTATATTAAAAATGCAATGAAACTATGAATGTAATAAATCATACTAGGCTATATATATCTTAATACATTTCTCGTTTGTACGTTTAAAAGAAATTTTACTTGATTTTGTTTTTATTTCATATTACTCCATTTCCTCGTTCTGTATTTTTTTAAGGGTTCTTTTATTTAATAAAATAAGTTTTTTTTTTTATTATTATTTTCTTATAAGAATAATATATATACTTTTTGTAGATAACTTATATATTCTGACACATTTTGAAAGTGCACTTTGTTAAATGTGTATAACCGAAAACTTCTAAGTAATGGAAATTTGAAACCTTTAAATCTATCCGTTAGTTGGTTGTGTTCGCTATTCAAAAGTACAGATAAATAAGTAATATATGCGTAAGGTATTCAAAAAGTGTTTCTTAAATAGAAGTTCGAGCTTTAGAGGAGTGTTCGAACTTGCGTAAGTACGGATTAGGATCTTTTAAAAAGATCCCCACGAAGGGCATACCCCAACCCCTTGTACCTATATCCCTAGTGTAGTTAATCAGTCGTTAGAA
This sequence comes from Maratus speciosus, assembly GCA_963932465.1. NCBI lineage: Eukaryota > Metazoa > Arthropoda > Arachnida > Araneae > Salticidae > Maratus > Maratus speciosus. The sequence goes on along the minus strand of OZ010791.1, from coordinate 532,181,589 downwards.
ACAACACCAACACCATCCAAACCGTTATGGAGTTTTTATTGCATATATGTTTTAACTTCATCAATTTCATATCTAATGAAAATGAATAAGGTTTCCATTTATAAGTGGTTGATGGACTTTATATATCTATGGAGGGTACCCTCTAAAGATCTGAAAACCCCCATGAGCTTCAGAACAGCGTCAACTACAGTGATAAGCGTGGTGTGGGGGAAGACGGGGTACAATGAAACACGGGGTACAATGAAACATTACTTGTAAAATCAATCAAATTTTTCATAGAGAGTTGCAGTTTATATATATGTTATACAACTATATGTTCCAATTACTGATGTGATTTGGATACATTCACACTTCTACAACAGTAGCAATAGAAGATTATTGCTTTTACACCATTGAAAGTAACTTTCTTTACTAAAAGTAATTTTGCTTCTTTTTCCTTGTTTTTATATGTAATAATAATTTTTTCTGTGCATTGTTATCTTTGGGTTGTTTTCTTCATACCTCCAAAACCAAACTAAAAGAAAATAAATATTAGAAGTTTGAAAATAAATTTTTACTTAGTAACCTCAGTGCGGGGTACAATGAAACACTTGCAGACGGGGTACAATGAAACATGTTTTATTATAGTAATAAAAGTAGTAAATATAATATATTAGAAGTAAGAGTAGGAAAACAGAAAAAAAAAAGTTTTGTTCTAACCAGGTCAGTAAAAAATGCTCTTGTTAAGCAATTAAAAAATAGAAAGAGAAAAAAAAAAGCTAAGAAGGGATTGTTTTGAAAACAAACTCTGCCTGCTACAGACTCTAATGATGATCCAGATTTTTTTCTAGGCCCAGCTGGTCATCGAGGTACTAAGAATGAGATATCCACACACAACATGTATGGCACAAGCAGTATCCATATAAATGGAAACATAAGAAAATATATACCGTTGGAGAAATCATACATTTAAATGAAGTCAAATGTGAAATACTTGATATAAAAAGACTCCAACCCAGTTTTATTTATTTTATTTTTTTAGAAACTTACATTTAAAAAAAAAAACTCATTGTGTTGAAACTACCAGCCCATATTCCTTCAGGAACAACTGAAATATAAGCAGAAACGCTAATTTTTGAAACTGACTTGAGCCAATTTAATATAAAATGAAAGGTATTTCTTAAACTAAAAGAATTATCTTATTTTTCACCTTAGACTATAATATTTTTATCAAGTTCCATATTAATAAAGTTTTGTTTTTGTATTTATCTCATTTTTAATAAAATAAACTATACCGGGTGAAAATTGCTTCCATCATTTGGAGTGTTTCATTGTACCCCGGCATACGGGGTACAATGAAACACTGTAAGACATTTATTTTTTGTTATTTTTCAAGCATAAAGATATTGTTTAGAACCTAATAAAAATTTATTTAAATGGAGAAAATACAAGATTAAAAATATGCATTAAATATATTTTTGTGCATGCAAAATGTTGGATAGGAAAAAAAAATTAGTAAATTTTGTATCATTGTACCCCGTCTTCCCCTATAGGCATAGAAAGGTGGCTATGTATTTACAATGCCAAAGAAAGGAAAATTTCGGAATGGTAATTTTTATCTTGAAAATGGGACAAGATAAAGGAAAACGTTCAATTTCAAAGTTGCAAAAGCGTTCTCGATTTATTATGAAATGATGTCTTAAGTGTAAAAATAACTTTATTAGAACCCTTGAAATGGAAGTTTTTGATGTTAGATCATCAGCATAAATAAAAACACACCAACTACATGCAGAAATGTGGTATTATAAGACAGGCGCACATTTACTAATAAAACAAACACATCTGAACCAGTTACAGTAAATTTTAAGAAGAAAGTCAAGTTAAGAATGCTAAATATGTCCTCCAGCTGAACAAATGCATTTTAGCAATAAATATAAGGAAAATATTTGGTAAAAATATTTACTTTAACTAATAATTACCTTTCCACACATTAAAACGCATAAATTGAAATTTCAAATCGCATGAGAAAAACAAAAAATTCCCTCTGTAATTAAAGACAATTTGTAGGAAACAATTTGCATTTCTTTTTAAAAAAGAGAATTACATTTTAACCAAAAATAAATAATGTTAAAATAATTAAATGTTTTCGGTGAATTATTTACTTCCTTTTGTTGCATACGGGAAAAAGTTCGCAAACTCAACACTATTTTCAACTCTCTTGAAATAAATCATTATGAAAAAAAATAGTTTAATTTTTTTAACACATTTATTTATTACTAGCAAACCCCGCGGCTTTGCTCGCGTAATATTTGAAATATGCCAAGTGATATTTATATGTCTAATTTTTATTAAAAGGTACTAACTAAATTTTTACTTATTACTTTTAAGAATACTACTAACTAAATTTTTATTTTGTTAAAAGGTAATATTTTATTGTATTAAAAGTTACTTATTACTTTTAGGAATAATTCAAAAATTACTATTTAAAACACAGTTTGATTAAACATCCTTATTACACTGCATTAGGCAGAAATGAGACTTAAATTAATAAAATGAAATAAAACTAAAAAAATGATAATTTAGAAAATATTGTGAAACTTTTATGCTCAATCAATACGCTCATTTCAGTATTCATTTGAAGTTTTGAATATTTTTGAAACCATCTTTTTACATCTTAAAATTAACCACCATGTCAAATTCCAAGTCCTACCACCTCTCTCAACATAAAGGGCTATGTTGAAACAGGAACAGTCACCATTAATTTGCCAACATTAATTTTGAAATCGGTTTGTTATTTCCTAATATTCCACAGAAACGTAATTTAAAAAGCTTTTAAAGCCCTTTTTTAGAAAGTTTGTTGTTCCTGTGAACCCCAGGTGGTAGAATCACTGGCATAAAATATAGCCTGTGTAGGATCAGAGACTGTTACCATTGATTCGCAACTATTACTTCGTTTTATAATCGGTTTATATTCCCTGAAATTACTTAGAATCGTAATTTAGAACTTTTTTAGAATGCTTTTCGCACCTCCACTTCGTTTTAACCCTTTTTAATTCGAATTTATTTTCGACGTTCCTTCGAGGGTATTTATATTTTATAACTACCATGTCATATTTAAAGTTTCTAGTCTTTTCAGTATCACAGAAATCGCAATTTAGAAAGTTTTTAGCTCCTGCAACCCTCTGGTAGTAGTGGAACAGACATAAAATATAACTTATGTATTAGCAGGTTCTATCACCATAATATGTCATCATTATTTTTTTAATCGGTTTGATAATTTATAAGTTTACTTAAAAAGTGTAATTTATAACGCTTTTCACTCACTTCATTTTCTTTTAATTTGGAATTTTCTTTCGACTGTTCTTAGAAAGCAGTTGCATCTTGTAAGTAAATACCATACCATACTTCAAAGTGTTAGACCCCTCAGTTGTGCAAAAAACGCAAATTAGAACATGTTTTGCTTTTGCAACCCTCAGATGGTAGTGACAGCAACATAAAATATAACCTATGTTATAACAGGGACTGTCACCATTCATTTGCAACCATTACTTTTGAAATAGCTTTAGTATTTCCTTAGATTGAGTAGAAATCGCAATTTAGAACGTTTTTAGGACGCTTTTCGCGCATTTTCATTCCTTTTAAAATTTCCAATTTTTTAGAAACTGTTCTTAAAGATCATTTATATCTAATAAATATGTACCTTGCCGAATTTTAAGTTGCTAGCCCCTACCGATTACAAAAATCGAAATTTAGAAAGCTTTTTCGCTCCTGCAACGTCTTGGTGAAAGTGATACCGACATAAAATAGCGTCTATGTTAGTGCAGGGGCTGTCAGCATCAATTTCCTACCATTACGTTTGAAATCAGATTCATTCTTCCGGAGATATTGCCGACAAATCGGCATTTAGAACGTTTTTAGAACGCTTTTCGCGCATTTTGCTCCTGCATCTCCTCAGGGGTAGTGGAAACAGATATAAAATATAGCCTATCTTGGAGCAAGATCTGTCACTATCATTTTTACACCATTATATTTGAAATCGGTTCAGTACTTCCTGAGATTGCATAGAAATCGCAATTTAGAAAGTTTTTTACAACGCTTTTTGCGCATTTTGACCCCCTTTTAAATTTCGATTTTTTTTAGAAAATGACCTTAGAGATCATTGATATCTTATAACTAACTACCATTCCAAATTTCACGATTCTAAGCCCTTTCGTAACGCAAAAGCCGCTATTTAGAACGTTTTTCTCCTGTACCCCCTTTGGGGTAGTGGCACCGACATAAAACATCGCCTATGTTGGAGCAAGGTTTGTCACCATCATTTTGACTTAATTATTTTTTAGATCGATTTGGTATTTCCTGAGATTGTGTAGAAACCAACATTAGAACGTTTTATAGAACGCTTTTCGCGCATTTTCACCCCTTTTAAATTTCGAATTGTTAAAGAACTGTTTTTAGAAATCCTTTATATCTAATAAGTAGCTAATATTTCAAATTTCACGATTCTAGGTCCTTCCGTAACGCAAAAGCCGCAATTTAGAACGTTTTTCTCCTGCACCCCCTTTCGTGTAGTGGCACCGACATAAAACATAGCCTATGTTGGAGCAAGTGTTGTCACCGTCATTTTGACACCCTTATTTTGTTACCATTATTTTTTAAATCGGTTTGGTATTTCCTGAGATTGTGTAGAAACCACCATTTAGAGCGTTTTTTAGAACGATTTTCGCGCATTTTCACCCCTTTCAAATTTCGAATTGTTTAAGAACTGTTCTTAGAAATCCTTTATATCTAATAAGTAGCTAATATTTCAAATTTCATATTTCTAGACCCTTCAGTAACACGTAAATCGTATTTTTAGAACGTTTTTTGCTCTTGCACCCCCTTTGGGGTAGTGACACCGACATAAAACATAGCCTATCTTGGAGTAAGCGTTGTCACCATCATTTTGACACCAATAGTTTTTAAATCGGTTTGGTATTTCCTGAGATTGTGTAGAAACTACCATTTAGAACGTTTTTTAGAACGCTTTTTGTGCATTTTCACCCCTTTTAAATTTCGAATTGTTTAAGAACTGTTCTTAGACATCATTTATATCTTATGAGTAACTAATATTCAAAATTTCATATTTCTAGGCCCTTCAGTAACGCTAAAATCGCGTTTTTAGAACGTTTTTTGCTCCTACACCCCCTTTTGGGTAGCGGCACCGACATAAAACATACCCTATCGTGGAGCAAGCGTTGTCACCACCATTTTGACACCAATATTTTTAAATCGGTTTTGTTTTTCCTGAGATTGTGTAGAAACTACCATATAGGACGTTTTTTAGAACGCTTTTTGTGCATTTTCACCCCTTTTAAATTTCGAATTGTTTAAGAACTGTTCTTAGACATCATATATAACTTATAAGTAACTAATATTCAAAATTTCATATTTCTAGGCCCTTCAGTAATGCTAAAATCGCATTTTTAGAACGTTTTTTGCTCCTACACCCCCTTTGGGGTAGTAACACCGACATAAGATATAGCCTATGTTCTAAGTTGGACTAATACCATCATTTTGATACGATTACTTTTGGAATCGGTCCGGTAGTTCCAGAGCTTACCTCCTACAAATAAACAATTTTTTCCTCGTTATAATAGGAAGTATAGATTGTACTTTTTTTTTGTAAAATTTATAAGTTATGGAATGTAATGAATAAGATTATTTTTTAAAAAGTGAGTGTCTGTATGTATGTGAAACAAAGTCTTTGGACCCTCTAACCGAAGTTCTATAGAAAAGGATTTTGCCAAACTTAATATTCAGTTAAAGCGTGAAATATATCACTAACCTTTACAATTCATAGCCCAGCCGATGGCGCTGCTATATGTAATTTTTTTTTCTTAGTTCCCTTGAGAAGTACATCTTAAAAACAATTGCACTGAGTTAAAACAAAATATACGTTAAATCAGACTATGACATAAAATGGTGCTTATTCCGTTTTGGTTTATATCACCATTTAATGTGGCGCTGTCATATTGCATTTTCAGGATTTTTCTACTAATATCTATGTCTTGGCGTCTATTAAATTGATTTGCACAAATTTTAATTCTTAAGATGCATCTCCTGTAAAAATGTGCTTTTCCTATTGATCTCTCAACTAGGAAGTCACTACCCAGCAAACAAAGGGCTATAGTGAGCAATCGACCGACAGCCGGTTGCCACTACCAGCGGTATCGGCACGATACCGGTTGCCGCTATCAGTTCCGTTTTTTTATACGCGGCGCGAATGGCACACAGTCGGCCCAGTATCGGCAGAACACTATGCCGATAGCTAATCATATCAATGCCGCAGCCCGATACCTGAATAAATTGAAAAAAAAAATATCTCCACTTTGATGACGCCATCCATGAGCCATCTTGGAATGCAAATTTATTAATATTTCTAAGGAGCATATTTCGGCACTGGAAGAGGTTGGGTTCGATCTGACGACCCTATTGAGAAGAGATAAACGACTTAAACACTTGACCACAGAACCTTGATAAGGAAAGGATACTATGGGGTAATCATTTCGTTAACTGATTGTTTGTCGTTGTAGGTAAATGGTAGAAAAGAAAATTGGAATCTTGAAGTGCTTTTAAAGTTGTTATTATTTCCTTGAAATAGTCTTATGCGCGTGAATTTAAAAGTTAATTTAATATTTAAATGAATAAAATAAATATCTTAGCGAATTATTTAAAGCAAACGAATTGGTTTCTTCTAAATTTAAGAATCATTATTTTAAAAATATATATTATTTTTAGAGGTTTTGTTCAGTTAATTTTTTGTTTTATTATTATTAGGAATTATAGTGTAATTACATGCGTTGCGTTAATTTATAAAATATGCTTTTTTTAAATGGAAAAACTCATTTTGATGTATAAGTTGGTAATTAATAACTTTTAATTAGAATAAGGACTTATTTTCTGTTTTTTGATCATTTAAATTAGACCAAATTTTTAATGATTATGTTGAAATATTAATTTACTACTTATCAAGATTTTTTAATTTTAAATAAAAATAAAAATATTAATTTATGTATTTTTTCTTATTTTGGTAGATATTTTTTTTCAGATGGGGGAGATTTCCGAATATTTCTAATAAATGTAAGAATGCTTAAGTATATAATAAAATAAGCGAATTTTAGAGGTTTTTCTGTTAGTACAATTTTATTTTTAGGATTTATAATGTAATTAACTGTGCTCATTTAAGAAATATATATTTGTAACTTGGAAAAACTTACTTTAGAAAAAAATTAAGTTGGTAATTAATCACTTTTAATTAGAGTAAGAATTCCTTTTATGTCATTTGATGATTTAAAGTAGAACATATTTTTAATGATTATGCAGCAATATTAATTCATTTATTTATCAACATTTTTTAATCTTAAAATAAAATACAAATATTAATTTCTATCTTTATTTTTTCTGTTGTTAAACAATTTTTAAAAGGGGGAGATTTCAGAATCATTCTTTTAAATTTTAATACCAAAACGACGGTTAAATTTTTAAAATATTTTTATAGTTTGTAAAATAACTTTAAAAACTTTTTAATAACTTGATTTTTAAATAAAGTAAGGAACTAAGATATCACATTTAAAATGAATGTATAATTAGCAAATATGTTGAATTAACTTATGAAGTATTCTTTTTTTCTTTTTGCGATTAAGTTGATCATGAATAATAATTTTAATGGGCGTTTTAAACAATTCTTTTGATGATTCATATATATTGTAGGTCCTTTTTAAAATGAATTCAAAAACAATTTTTTTTTAAATAAATAAATATAGGCTACTATTGACAATCTTTATGTTTATCACTGTTAGGATTTTGGTAAATCATTTTATTGTCTCCAAATAACTTCGTTTATTTATCACACACGCATGTATAATACACAAGAATAATAATAATAATAATAATAAACAGTTTTCCTGCGTTACTTGCTGTTGTCAGTCCCTTGACGATATTTAACCATGAGGGGGGCGATTACGATAACTGGCAGTCGAAAAAACAGATTCTACGTTTCACTTGCCGGCATATTACCCACACTTCACTGAACCCACTTTGCCAATGCCGATACTTAACCGACACTACCGGCTGCGCCCCGATCGTGTGCCGAAAGGTTTGCTGTGTATCTTATGCTTAGTGACAGTTCGGGTTCGCATCTAGGCAAGAATTTAGGTAGAGAATTTCTCCTGGAAGGGAATATTTTAAATAGTTTGGATTTCCGTGTAATTATCTCAGTTGTTATAAATGCTTTTGTAATTTCTGTTGCATTTTCAACACAAGAGCTGAGATTGAATGCCAATCTGCATCAATCAACAACAAAATGACCCTATGCTTTTTTCCAAGATTTGTGTGCTGTGTTTAATTTTCTATTTTGTGTATGGAAATGCACTATTTTTTTAATTTTTATATTTAATTAGTACAGTATTAATTCGTAAATATGAAAAGATGATTATTATAATAAGAAATTTATATATATATATATATATTTTTTTTTACATCCTTAGGTATTTTAACAGATTGTCTTCTCGTACATGATCGTTTCATGAAGAATTACTCTAAAATAAAAGTATATAATATAATTTTGGAAGTTTTTATGACCGTATTTCTATAAATAATAGAATATTGAAAAATAGTACTTCATATCCAAAATTATACTTGTTTTTGTTTATAAAACATCATAGAAATATCAAGAAAATGTTTTAAAATTTCAATTTCAAGAAATAGCTACATTTACGTATTGCCGCATCAAATATTATCCCTATAGGATTTATTAGTTTATTTCCTGTGTTTATAAAATCCCATTACTAGTTCTCATGACTGCGAGTATTTGAATAGTACAGAGAAATGCACCAATGCACAAAAGTAAATTCGTATTTTTACGAAATTCCTAGATATACCGAGCAAATTTCAGTAATGGTTCATATTCATTTGAGACTGTAGAAAATAGATTTTCAGAAAAATTATTTTTTATTATATATATCGTCACAAAGAACAGTGTTTTTTGATACTGAAATAGAATAAAATAATTAATAGTCTGTCAAAGTCTAATTACAAATTCTTTGATAAGTAATCTAAAGTTATATTTAAAAAAAAACTTCAAGCATTATTTTTTGAGAGATAAAAAGAACTACGAATTGAATCAATTCTAATGATTAAACTGTTTTTGAAGATTTTTAAAAAGATTAAATCCTCAAAAATTAAATAATACATGAAATAGAAATATTAGATATATTTATTGCTTATTTTACTTAGAAATAACACTTAATAGAAATTAAAACTTATTAGAATTTTATTCAATACCATTAATATTGCTTTTCCAAATATTAAACATACCAAAATTTTATAGACTCTGTATCGAAATATAGTATATTAAATGTGGTATGCGAAATAAAAATAAAAGGTATTTTGTAAATATGCATTAGTTTATTTAAATTAAACATAATTATTTCACACTCAAAATTCAATTCTTACTTAAATTCTGTAAAATAAATCTTTTAAGGTTTCGATATTTTCTCAGTTGCTTAGAATAACTTATTTAAAAATATGTTAATAACTTTACGTGAAATTCATCAGATTACCTTGTTCTTACTGTAAAAAAACTTTACTTACTAATTTCATCCAAAGACTTAATGACTAATGAGTTTTATACTGTTTTGAAATTTTAATTTGGCTTTTAGATTCCTTACACGTTCCAATTACCCATTTACTTACTCCACCGCAATAATATATTTTAATTTTAAAATACTTGTTAAAAGGGAAGTACGTTAATTTGATTAAGAAATAATTATTTTGCGACAAGTATTACTGTGTTGCTAAAACTTATTTGTTACATTTCCTGAGTTGTATTTTCATTTAATGTTTTATTCATTAGTTTTAAACAACTTGCATGTTAAACTAACTGAATGTTTTATGGACGTAACATCTGCCCCACTAATGTAAAAAATTTCTACACATATTAATTTCGTGTGTTTGTTTTTAAAAGCAGCACGTGAATGCTTTTCTCTCTCAACTTATGATATTTTAATTGTCATAACAGCAACTCCAAAATTTAACCAAATTATAATTCTTTTACATACACAAGTAATTGATAAAAATGCTCAAATAAAACTTCTTTGGCGAATTAACAAAATATTAAGTTTTTTTCTGAAAACAAATGGTGTGATATAACAGCCACTTACTTAATATCAGGAATTAGTAAACTTTTAACATATTATTTATTAATTGAGTAAAACATGCAATATTTTAAAGTTTTCTTTCCTACAATGCTCACATAATGCTCACATAATGCTTACTTTTACTGTTATTTATTATTTACTCAAGAACTGCTGGCATGACTTTTTATATTACAGAGGTTTGGTAACTGAGGAGAATATGAAGTAATATCTAAAGAAACAATATTAACTACAAAGTAACTGATCCATGAACCATATCCCTATTATATGATACACATTTTACATAACATATATTTATAAAGATGTAGCACACACACATATATATATGCCAAATATTTCATCGTAATACGCGCAAAATTTGAAATTAAAGGTTTCCCGTTTTCAGGTATTCTTTCGCCGTATTACACGCATCCGCTTTATTCCAAAGAAAACTTCAGGTGATGTATAGCATAAAAATACGCTGAAGAATGTTGAAACATGAAAACAAATGCCAAGAAAAAAAAAATAAATGTGTAGCGAAAACAAAGGATGCGATATGGTTATCAATGTAGTAATACCAGTTTTTTTGCTCATATTTTCATAATTTCAATCCTTTATTTTATACGCATAACACTCACGTATGAATTTTCATAATTATTTTTGTAAGGTAGAGTGCCCGAATTCAGACCATTTCACATATTTTCAAATGTAACACACTTCAACTTTGAAATATCTGCAAATTATCACTACACGTGGTGAAGCGATTCATCTACTAACTAAATAAATCTTTAGATTTTTTTTTTATCTTAAGTTTTATTTTAATTTATTTTAATTTATTTTAATTTGAAAATTTTGCCAAAAGTGGTCCAAATTCAGCGGCTGGTCGGCTAAGTCGCCCCCAGTTTCCTAAATTGGACCAAACAGTATTAGGCCGCCTTAGTGAGTAAACAATATAACTAATTTTATTAAAATCAACGTTTGCGATTAATGAAACAATTAAACAAAACAATAGAAATGAAATATAATGAATTCAATCGTGTAAAAATAAGAGTAGTTTTTTTAAATCTAAATGTATTCAAAATTTAAATCAATGTTATTCGTAATTAAGAATAGGAATTATGAAACTAATTGCCAGTTACTTGAGTATCATGTAAGAAGTGATACAAGACTTACATATGAATTTCTTTTGTTCATTTTGTATTCCAGCGCAAACAAACGGGAACAATATTTCGCAATCTGAAAACTGAATCATTTCTCCTATTTTATTTTTCTTAGAAATGAGCCCAAGCCAATCATCCCTGACTTGATTTTTCTTTTTGGATTCTGAATCATTAGACTTTTTTTTTATAACAGATATTTTCTTTACATTATGCCTGTAGTTCGTCCCTTCCATCATTTCCCTTCCAAATGAATTAAACCTATTTTTTAAACTTGATGTTCCAATCGTTTTTGTGCTTTGAGAGATTCCTTTTTGTCTTTTTTTTTGTTGTTGTTGTTGTTTTCATTTCAAGATTTACTTTTTATGGCTAAGATTTTAACACATTTGTTTCTGGCTCCGTCTGTACTTTGGCGTAACTGATTTTGGCAAGGGAGACAAAATTTCTAATGATTATTAGGCTTTTTGTGGTGTTTTATAGCTGCAAACTTATTGCGGTCAATGTCTTCACAACTTACCATTTCCTTTTCTTTTCCTGTATCTTTAATAACTTTTGCTGTCACTGATGTTTTAACTCCAGACTCTTTGTCTATGTCCTTTTCATCATTTTTATTTACTCTCATTGTTTTAATAGGTTTCGTGGTTTCGTGGTTACTGGCTCTGACTCCGAAATCTCACTAGAGGCAGAATCAAATGATCCACCTGTAGTGCGTATGTCCTCTTTTAGGAATAGGTGATGAAAGGGCTGCAAAATGATGATCGTATATTTGGTCTGATTTAAGCAACTTAAATTGGTCCAATTAAGGCAACTGCACCATTTTTCAAAACAGATAATCTCATGACAAAGAACAAAAACAAAAGCAAACAAATCAGCGTTAAAAATATACGCAATAGATACGTGAATTTAGATATGTATATGAAACAAAACAACTTACCCCAGTTTTAAAGTATTCTCTTGCTATCAGTATTAAAAAATTAGATCAAAACAACTTAAGTTTGTATAAAAGTATTCACATACTATTAATAGGGAAATATTAGACCAAAGCAGCTAATTTGAGGTTTTTTATAATTGTTTTAAAACAGCACGAGGAAGGTGGGTGCTTCTTTTAATTACAAATGACGTAATCCGCATGTGTAGGATTTAAGCGGTAGATGACTTCTCTTTCTGTAATTAACGGTATAATTGCAGCGGTCCAGTTAAAGTGGCGGTCCAATTATGGCTACTCTCCCCTATCGAAATTGAAAGTTACACTCTGGAATATGTGGCATATAGAGGAAAAAGTCCAAATACCGGATAGGGTCCAAATACCGGCTACTAGGTGTTCTGATAACTGAGCGCAGCGCAGCCTAGCGGTGATAGGCAGAGTTTGTAACTTTAATTGATAGACGAAAGCTACGAAAAGTACGCCGCTGAAGTATGTGTCATTTACAAATAGTAAATACAAAAGTGTCGAATCTACGTAATCTGGTACATCAAAAGTTTTTCAGATATGTGTTTCTCATTTTTTTTAAATATACTGATTGTATATTGGCTTGAATTGTTAATTAAGTTATTTTCTAGACATATTTAGCTCTCAATAGCCACGCGCACAGTATTGGTATTTTATTATATGAATGAATAATACCGGTTTTAACTGAAACATAGCAGTGGTCCGAATACCGGCTACCTAGAGCGGTCTAAATACCGGCTAGCCGGTATTTGGACCTCTCTCGGCTGCTCTGCTTGAAGGGGAGGAAAATAAATTAATTTAAATAGTTACATAATTAATAAATTAATTTAAATAGTTCAGAAATAGTCCTCGTCCCATTTCGCAACATGAAAAAAGCAACCATGGCCGTATTTTTTCAGGACCGACACTGGTTACCGGATCACGTTCCATAAAAGAGCTGTTGGACACTACTTAATTTCATGTAATAAATGTGAAGAGAAAGAAAAAAAATGACGGAGTAAACCAGGCGAAAGAGGCAGAAATTTGATTTTAACCATCTCGCTGCGTAACCCGAGATTTCCTCGGGGATGCATTTTTTTCTGTCTAATTAATCCCCCTTAATTATCCCCACCAGTTATTTTTTATTGTAAATTACGCCTTATTTAATCGAAGCATTTTCCCGGTTAAATTAGATAAAAATTTTGTTTTGAAAAACCGGTGACAAAAGAATAAAAATTCTTAAAAGACGCTCGTCGCGAAGGGGTTAAATACGCAATTTTTGAAGCTATTTTGATAAAACAATTACGCAGTGAGAGGGCTAAAAAAGTGAAAAAGGAAAATATCCAACAGAGGAATATGATAAATTTATGTCTTCTACATGTGTGCTTTCTCTGTGGACAAGAATGGAGGAGGGGATTCTGGGTTCAATGTTAAGAATGCGATATGTGGGTTGATAAAGACTATACCGACGCAGAGAGTGATGTTATGCTTTTGATTTTTTCAGATAAAATAATTCTCATTTCAATCAGGAAGCTTCTTTTTTTTTTTTTTTTTTTTTTTTTTTTACACGTTAAAAAACAAAATTAGAAACTTAATGGGAAGAAGACTATGAATGGGAAGAGATAGTCTCAAAGAATTTTAGAAATTTGACAAAAATACTTATTTATTAAAAATTGCGTATTTTTCTGTAAATAAGAAAGGTTATTAATCAATACAATTTATTAAAATAATATTCTTATTGCTTAATAATTGCCATTAGCTCTATTTGTGTGATCTTTTGGAAAAAAAACTTGGGTAGTCGGTATTTAGACCCAATTTTAAAAACTCAAAATTTGAAGACTTTCGGAATTTTGTTTCCTATAAACAGAAAACGCCTTTTAAACTGGTTTTTTTTCCTCTAAACAGGTGTAAGACGTTTCAAGGTACCCTGCTGACACTTTTTATTTTATTAATTTTGAAAATTGTGTGATATAGATCGAAAACAAAAGTGGTAGCCGGTATTTGGACCTTTACCTCTATATATATTTCTTTGTTTATATTTATGCACAAACACACACCAACATATATATGTATACATAAACTTATAAGGGTGATTCGAAATAGATGTAGTCGTACGATTACCTCTGAAACCACTAATGACAAAAATACTTTTCCATTAAAAATTATTCAAATCAGGTATAGCTTTACGACAAGTCATTTCTTTTACAATTGACTGAATAGTGCATACAAAATAAAATACTAAATTTATTATTTTTTCCTATATATACATATACATTAAACAAAAACATAATTTAAAGAACAAATAAAAAAAAAATATTTACTACATTGTTTTAGCCCGAGAAGGGACAGATATTAATTTATTTCATTCAATTAGTTCTATATTTAATGTCAAATTAGTTAAGCCAATTGAAGATTAAAAAATAAAAATAAAATTCATACAATATGATACTTAAAACACCCTAAAAAATTAGATTCCGTTCAAAAGAAATCGAAATAAGTCTTAGACTTATTCCATTTTTAATTGAAAATATGTGTATTGTGTTTATGACAATTGTGCATAAAATGATAAAATGCATGGAAAATACAAAACATAAAAAAATGTCTAAGATTTATTTGGATTCCATTTGAACGGAATCTAATTTTTTAGGGTGTTTTAAGTATCATATTGTAGGAATTTTATTTTTATTTTTTAATCTTCAATTGGCTTAACTAATTTGTTACAAAAATTTAACATTAAATGTAGAACTAATTGAATGAAATAACTTAATATCTGTCCCTTCTCGGGCTAAAACAATGTAGGAAATAATTTTTTTTTTTATTATTATTTTGTTCTTTAAATTATGTTTTTGTTTAATATGTCAAGTTTTTTAATAACTAGTGACTCAGACGAGCGCATTTCAAAATTAATAGAGAGTATCATCATCAGGCTTTGATGTATTCTATATTGCATCACG
This sequence comes from Maratus speciosus, assembly GCA_963932465.1. NCBI lineage: Eukaryota > Metazoa > Arthropoda > Arachnida > Araneae > Salticidae > Maratus > Maratus speciosus. The sequence goes on along the minus strand of OZ010791.1, from coordinate 532,166,399 downwards.
ATGTGGGATGCAGTTTACCAATGTGTAATTCAAAATGTTTCACCACTGTTATAATGCAGGTTGCGGTAGTTTGGACAAAAACTTCTAATCTGAACGTAAAAAATCTATAATAAAAACATAAAAAATTAACTTCATTTAAATTTAGATACCCTATTTCCCACTCAGGAACGCTATGAATGTAATTGTAAAGTGTGCTGAATCCTTGCTGCTAATATTTAACAATATTATAGCAGTGATACAATAAAAAATAAAAGTTTTACTTAAATTTTTAAACCTTATTCTCTCCCAAGGGGTGATGTAAACGCATCAGAAAATTAGTACCTAAGCTTAACTTGGGGTATAAATAAGTCTCATCTCGGAAAAAAAATACATTTTAAAATTTAAGTTATGTAATTCCCCACTAAGTTCGCTACCTGCGTAAAAATAGCTATCCACTAGAAACTTTTTAATAAAATATAAACTTGACCAAAGCAAAAACTTATTTTGAGAATATCCTTTTTATTTCCACTATGACGCCATATTCACCTTTTTAAGTTTTGAAAAAAAAAAAAAAAAAGCTCAATTTAATATTTCACGTGAAAATCATTCAACTAAAAAGAAATAAATTATTTTTACGGCTTTTGAAATTTTTGCGACAATGAAGTAACAATGTTACATTTTCTATGAAAAATGTCCGTTGATTTTCAATGAAAAATGCGAAGTTTGGAATTATTAAGAAAAATATTTAAATAATGTAAATAAAAATTAGCTCATGTTACTTTCTAGATTATAATCCACCTATAAGCAAAGGCATTTTATGATCCGTTTTGATCCTAACGTCTGGCAAACGTTTTTACACTTTGAATTTATAATATTATTAGAATTAGCAAAGAATAAACAAGTTGGAAATTGCTCGTCAAACGTGGCAAATGAGATGCGTTCGTACTATAACTAGTTTTATAATTATTTTTGCACCCCATATTGTACTGAATGTATAATTTTTTGCACTTCATAAAGCGCATACTCTGATACATCATTAAAATGCACTTCCAACATTTTTCCCCATTCCCCGTAATGTAACGGAACACTTTTGACTGTCCCTGTAATTAAACTATACATCCGATTTTCCTAAAATTTGAAATTGCTCAACAAAATTTTACAACAATTATATCTTTAAAATTTCAGACCATTCGGAAGGCTGTAATATCATTAAAATGCACTTGCAATAATTTTTCCCAGTGGCCGTAATGTAAAGAAAAACTTTTGACCGTCCCTGTAATTAAACATACATCCGATATTCCTAAAATTTGAAAGGGCTCGACAAAATTTTGCAACAGTTATATCTTTAAAATTTCAGATCATTCGGAAGGCTCTAATATCATTAAAATCCACTTGCAATAATTCTTCCCATTGGCCGTAATGTAAAGAAAAACTTTTGACTGTCCCTGTAATTAAACTATACATCCGATTTTTCTAAAATTTGAAAGGGCTCGACAAAATTTTGCAGCAATTATATCTTTAAAATTTCAGATCATTCGGAAGGCTCTAATATCATTAAAATGCACTTGCAATAATTTTTCCCATTGTCCGTAATGTAAAGAAAAATTTTGACTGTCTCTGTAATTAAACTATACATCCGATTTTCCTAAAATTTGAAAGGGCTCGTCAAAATTTTGCAACAGTTATATCTTTAAAATTTCAGATCATTCGGAAGGCTCTAATATCATTAAAATGCACTTGCAATAATTTTTAACATTGGCCGTAATGTAAAGAAAAACTTTTGACTGTCCCTGTAATTAAACTATACATCCGATTTTCCTAAAATTTGAAAGGGCTCGACAAAATTTTGCAACAGTTATATCTTTAAAATTTCAGATCATTCGGAAGGCTCTAATATCATTAAAATGCACTTGCAATAATTTTTAACCATGGCCGTAATGTAAAGAAAAACTTTTGACTGTCCCTGTAATTAAACTATACATCCGATTTTCCTAAAATTTGAAAGGGCTCGACAAAATTTTGCAACAGTTATATCTTTAAAATTTCAGATCATTCGGAAGGCTCTAATATCATTAAAATGCACTTGCAATAATTTTTAACATTGGCCGTAATGTAAAGAAAAATTTTGACTGTCCCTGTAATTAAACTATACATCCGATTTTCCTAAAATTTGAAAGGGCTCGACGAAATTTTGCAACAGTTATATCTTTAAAATTTCAGATCATTCGGAAGGCTCTAATATCATTAAAATGCACTTGCAATAATTTTTAACATTGGCCGTAATGTAAAGAAAAACTTTTGCCTGTCCCTGTAATTAAACTATACATCCGATTTTCCTAAAATTTGAAAGGGCTCAACAAAATTTTGCAACAGTTATATCTTTAAAATTTCAGATCATTCGGAAGGCTCTAATATCATTAAAATGCACTTGCAATAATTTTTAACATTGGCCGTAATGTAAAGAAAAACTTTTGACTGTCCCTGTAATTAAACTATACATCCGATTTTCCTAAAATTTGAAAGGGCTCGACAAAATTTTGCAACAGTTATATCTTTAAAATTTCAGCTCATTCGGAAGGCTCTAATATCATTAAAATGCACTTGCAATAATTTTTAACATTGGCCGTAATGTAAAGAAAAACTTTTGACTGTCCCTGTAATTAAACATACATCCGATTTTCCTAAAATTTGAAAGGGCTCGACAAAATGTTCCAACAGTTATATCTTTAAAATTTCAGATCATTCGGAAGGCTCTAATATCATTAAAATGCACTTGCAATAATTTTTAACATTGGCCGTAATGTAAAGAAAAACTTTTGACTGTCCCTGTAATTAAACTATACATCCGATTTTCCTAAAATTTGAAAGGGCTCGACAAAATTTTGCAACAGTTATATCTTTAAAATTTCAGATCATTCGGAAGGCTCTAATATCATTAAAATGCACTTGCAATAATTTTTAACATTGGCCGTAATGTAAAGAAAAACTTTTGACTGTCCCTGTAATTGAACTATACATCCGATTTTCCTAAAATTTGAAAGGGCTCGACAAAATTTTACAACAGTTATATCTTTAAAATTTCAGATCATTCGGAAGGCTCTAACATCATTAAAATGCACTTGCAATAATTTTTAACATTGGCCGTAATGTAAAGAAAAAATTTGACTGTCCCTGTAATTAAACTATACATCCGATTTTCCTAAAATTTGAAAGGGCTCGACAAAATTTTGCAACAGTTATATCTTTAAAATTTCAGATCATTCGGAAGGCTCTAATATCATTAAAATGCACTTGTAATAATTTTTAACATTGGCCGTAATGTAAAGAAAAACTTTTGACTGTCCCTGTAATTAAACATACATCCGATTTTCCTAAAATTTGAAAGGGCTCGACAAAATTTTGCAACAGTTATATCTTTAAAATTTCAGATCATTCGGAAGGCTCTAATATCATTAAAATGCACTTGCAATAATTATTAACATTGGCGTAATGTAAAGAAAAAATTTTAACTGTCCCTGTAATTAAACTATACATCCGATTTTCCTAAAATTTGAAAGGGCTCGACAAAATATTGCATCAGTTATATCTTTAAAATTTCAGATCATTCGGAAGGCTCTAGTATCATTAAAATGCACTTGCAATAATTTTTAACATTGGCCGTAATGTAAAGAAAAACTTTTGACTGTCCCTGTAATTAAACTATACATCCGATTTTCCTAAAATTTGAAAGGGCTCGACAAAATTTTGCAACAGTTATATCTTTAAAATTTCAGATCATTCGGAAGGCTCTACTATCATTAAAATGCACTTGCAATAATTTTTAACATTGGCCGTAATGTAAAGAAAACCTTTTGACTGTCCCTGTAATTAAACTATACATCCGATTTTCCTAAAATTTGAAAGGGCTCGACAAAATTTTGCAACAGTTATATCTTTAAAATTTCAGATCATTCGGAAGGCTCTAATATCATTAAAATGCACTTGCAATAATTTTTAACATTGGCCGTAATGTAAAGAAAAAATTTGACTGCCCCTGTAATTAAACTATACATCCGATTTTCCTAAAATTTGAAAGGGCTCGAAAAAATTTTGCAACAGTTATATCTTTAAAATTTCAGATCATTCGGAAGGCTCTAATATCATTAAAATGCACTTGCAATAATTTTTCCCATTGTCCGTAATGTAAAGAAAAACTTTTGACTGTCCCTGTAATTAAACTATACATCCGATTTTCCTAAAATTTGAAAGGGCTCGTCAAAATTTTACAACAGTTGTATCTTTAAAATTTCAGATCATTCGGAAGGCTCTAATATCATTAAAATGCACTTACAATAATTTTTCCCATTGGTCGTAATGTAAAGAAAAACTTTTGACTGTCCCTGTAATTAAACTATACATCCGATTATCCTAAAATTTGAAATGGCTCGACAAAATTTTGCAACAGTTATATCTTTAAAATTTCAGATCATTCGGAAGGCTCTAATATCATTAAAATGCACTTGCAATAATTTTTAACATTGGCCGTAATGTAAAGAAAAACTTTTGACTGTCCCTGTAATTAAACTATACATCCGATTTTCCTAAAATTTGAAAGGGCTCGACAAAATTTTGCAACAGTTATATGTTTAAAATTTCAGATCATTCGGAAGGCTCTAATATCATTAAAATGCACTTGCAATAATTTTTAACATTGGCCGTAATGTAAAGAAAAACTTTTGACTGTCCCTGTAATTAAACTATACATCCGATTTTCCTAAAATTTGAAAGGGCTCGACAAAATTTTGCAACAGTTATATCTTTAAAATTTCAGATCATTCGGAAGGCTCTAATATCATTAAAATCCACTTGCAATAATTTTTCCCATTGGCCGTAATGTAAAGAAAAACTTTTGACTGTCCCTGTAATTAAACTATACATCCGATTTTCCTAAAATTTGAAAGGGCCCGTCAAAATTTTGCAACAGTTATATCTTTAAAATTTCAGATCATTCGGAAGGCTCTAATATCATTAAAATGCACTTGCAATAATTTTTCCCATTGGTCGTAATGTAAAGAAAAACTTTTGACTGTCCCTGTAATTAAACTATACATCCGATTTTCCTAAAATTTGAAAGGGCTCGACAAAATTTTGCAACAGTTTTATCTGTAAAATTTCAGATCATTCGGAAGGCTCTAATATCATTAAAATGCACTTGCAATAATTTTTAACGTTGGCCGTAATGTAAAGAAAAACTTTTGACTGTCCCTGTAATTAAACTATACATTCGATTTTCATAAAATTTGAAATGGCTCGACAAAATTTTGCAACAATCATATATTTGAAATTTCAGACCATTCGGTTGGGTAGTTTTTGCTCTGTTACATGCGGACAGACGGACGAACAGACGGACAGACGGGCGGACTGAACGACGACTATAGGTGCTACGTATTTATATAATTACGAACGCACCTAAAAATGAGTTGCATCAGGGACAAAAAGGTGGGAAGAAAAAAATGAAAAAGTTATGATCTCCATAGGCTTTTCCATGTTAAATTAACATTGAGAAGTGACACTGGAAATAAATAAGTATTGCGCTGCGGCGCAATACTTGAATAATGCGAGCAAAAACTGTGTCTGTGTGTATGTAAATTTTATCTTGAAAACGGCTCTAACGATTTTGATTAAATTTTGCACCTTACCGTTTTCGGGCACGAAAAGACCATTGGGATGGGTGTCGTGTTCGAGAAAATTTCATTAGTGGGTCGTTTTGGGTCAAAATGGGTCAGGGTCAAGCTAATTATGTCTAAAGAACGGCTCAATCAATTTTGACTAAATTTTGTATCCAATCATTTTCGGGGACGAAAAGACCATTGGATGGGTCACGTGTTCGAGAAAATTCGATTAGTGGGTCATTTTTAGGTCACAGTGGGTCAAGCTACATTTATCTAAAAAACGGCTCTAACGATTTTCACTAAACTCTATATTCTACAATTTTGGATTACGAGAAGACCATTGGGCAAAGTCACATGTTCGAAAAAATTCGATAAGTGGGTCATTTTTGGGTCACCGTAGGTCAAGCTAAGTTTATCTAGAAAACGGCTTTAACAATTTTGACGAAATTTTGCACTCTACTGTTTTCGGGCAAGAAAAGACCAGTATGATGGGTCTCGTGTTCATGATAATTCGATTAGTGGGTCATTTTGAGTCATAATGGGTCAAGGTCAAGCTAATTATACACTGCTCAAAACAATTAAAGGATATTGCAGTTTTAGGTGGATTTTGTATCTGGTAAACTGTTTAGCTGATTGATACATGGTCGACAGACATAGTAGGTTATATGAGAATAAATTACACATGTTTGGCAGAAAAAAAATGCATTTTATTGCGCATTTGTGTACTAAAGGAAAAAAACACAATTTGTGCGTAGGAGAAAAAAAGAATAAGAAAAGGTGTTTTCTTCAAAGAAAATCATTTTCAGCAGAGGAAAGGGTTTCCACGGGCGGCCAGCAACGTTGAACACCTTTGAGGCATGGGCTCAATGAGGCTATTAATGACGAGTTGGGGTATTCTGCCCCACTCTTCCAGAAGAGCTCTTTCCAGTTCTTGGAGAGTTTGTGGGGGTTGTTGGCGGCCAGAAACTCGTCTTCCTATAGCGTCCCAAACGTGCTCGATTGGATTCATGTCTGGAGAACACGCTGGCCATTCCATTCGAACGATTCCTTCCTCGAAAAGGAAATCCTCCACCAGGTTTGCACGATGTGGCCTGCAGTTATCGTCCATTAAAATGAAGTTATCTCCGATTGCTGCAGCGTAAGGGACTACAATAGGTCTGAGGATCTCATCCCTATATCGGCGACCAGTCAGAGCTCCATCTCGAATGATGTAGAGGTCAGTGCGCTCGTCAATGGAGATGCCACCATACACCAACACTACTCCACCGCCAAATCTGACACTTTCGTGCACGAACGCGGGATTATTCCTACTGCCACGGTCCCTCCAGATGAAAATACGCCTATTATCCGGATGCACAGAGAAACGGGACTCGTCAGAAAACAGAATATTGCTCCATTCATTTCTCCTCCAGTTGACATGCTTGGTTGCCCACTCCCTGCGGTCGCGACGATGCCTTGATGTTAATCTAACACATACGATCGGTCGTCGAGCATACAGACCTACACCATGGAGCCGGTTTCGGACAGTCTGAGTTGAAATCGTGGTGCCTGTAGCCGAGCGAAAGTGTTGTTGGAGAAGAGTAGCGTTCATGGTTCGATGTCTCCGAGCTGTTAACGCTAAATACCGATCTTCATTGGGCGTTATTGCCCATCTACGACCTTGCCCTGGTCTTCGGCCTGTACAACCACTCTCCAAAAATCGGTTCCAGATCCTGGAAATGACACTTTGTGACACTCCAATGGCTTGCACTACTTCGGCTTGAGTTTGGCCCCCTTCTAACCTACCAACAATTCTCAAAGCTTCTGAATCTGTCAAATGACTTCGCTGAGACATCGTACTCATCGAAAAAAAGCAATCACTGAATGCCGATCATCCTTGTCTTCATTCTCTTTTATCCAGTTGAAAGTCAAATTTCATTCGCTGCCGCTGAAGCGACGTTTTTGACGTCGAACTCAAAATTTGCATACTCCACAGTTTGAAAACCAGAAAAATTTGCATTTGTGATTCTCTTCTTCTATTTTCGGCAAAAAAAATTTCGTTTATATCTTTATTTTATATAAAACTTCAAATATCCTTTAATTGTTTTGAGCAGTGTATCTAAAGAACGGCTCAATCGATTTTGACTAAATTTTGTGTGTAACCATTTTCGGGCACGAAAACACTATTGGGATGGGTCACGTGTTCGAGAAAATTGGATTAGTGGATCATTTTTGGGTCACTGTGGGTCAAGCTACATTTATCTAAAAATCGGCTCTAACGATTTTCACTAAACTCTACATTCTACAATTTTGGATTACGAGAAAACCATTGGGCTAAGTCACATGTTCGAAAAAATCCGATGAGTCGGTCATTTTTGGGTCACCGTAGGTCAAGCTAAATTTATCTAGATAACGGCTCTAACGATTTTGACGAAAATTTGCACCCTACTGTTTTCGGGCACGAAAAAACCAGTGTGATGGGTCTCGTGTTCGAGATAATTCGATTAGTGGGTCATTTGGGTCATAATGGGTCAGGGTCAAGCTAATTATATCTAGAGAACGGCTCAATCGATTTTGACTAAATTTTGAATCTAACCATTTTCGAGCACGAAAAGACCACTGGGATGGGTCTCGTGCTCGAGAAAACTTGATTAGGGGGTCATTTTGGGTCATAATGGGTCAGGGTCAAGCTATTTATATCTAGAGAACGACTCAATCGATTTTGACTAAATTATGTATCTAACCATTTTCGGGCACGAAAAGACCATTGGGATGTTTGACGTGTTCGAGAAAATTCAATTAGAGGGTCATTTTTGGATCACTGTGGTAGAGCTATTTTTATCTTAAAAACGGCTCCAACGATTTTCACTAGACTCTATATTCTACAGTTTTGGATTACGAGAAGACCATTGGACTAAGTCACATGTTCGAGAAAGTTCGATTAGTGGGTCATTTTTGGGTCACCGTGGTTCAAGTTAAGTTTATCTAGATAACGGCTTAAACGATTTTGACGAAATTTTGCAGCCTACTATTTTCGGACACGAAAAGACCAACGGGACGGGTCTCGTGTCCAAGAAAATTCGATTAAGGGGTCATTTTGGGTCATAATGGGTCAGGGTCAAGCTAATTATATCTAGAGGACGGCGCAATCGATTTTGACTAAATTTTGTATCTAATCGTTTTCGGTCACAAAAAGACCATTGGGATGAGTAGCGTGTTCAAGAAAATTCGATTTGTGGGTCCTTTTGGGGTCATCGTGGGTCCAGCAAAGTTTATCTAGATAACGGCTCTACGATTTTGACGAAATTCTGTAATCTATCGTTTTCGGGCACGAAAAGACCATTGGGATGGGTCACGTGTTCCAGAAAATTCGATTCATTATGGGTCAGGGGTCAAGCTAATTATATCTAAAAACGGATCAAGACATTTTCACAAAATTTTGTAATATACGGCTGTTTCTGGTCATGAGATGACCATTGGACTAAGTCACATGTTCCAGAAAATTCGATTAGTAGGTCATTTTGGGTCACAATGGGCCAGAGTCAAGCTAATGGAATCTAAAAACATGCTCAAAACATTTTGACCAAATTTTATATTATACCGTTTCTGGGCATGAGTAGAGAATTGGGCTAAATCACATGTTCGAGAAAATTCGATTTGTGGGTCATTTTGGGTCACAATAGGTCAGGGTCAAGCTAATTGTATTTAAAAAGCGCTTCAAAACAGTTTGACAAAATTTTGTATAATACCGTTTCCAGGCATGAAAGGACCATTGGGCAGGGTCGCGTGTTCAAGAAAATTCAATCAATGGGTCATTTTGGGTCCCAATGGATCAGGATCAAGCTAACTGTATCTTAAAAACGGCTCAAAACATTTTGACAAAACTTTGTACTACACCGTTTCTAGACACTATGAAACCATTGGGCTGGGTCGCATGCTCAAGAAAATTCTATTAGAAGGTCATTTTGGTGATAATGGGTCGGGATCAAGCTAACGGCATTTCAAAAAGGTTCAAACAATTTTGGCAATTTTTTTTTAGTTATACCGTTTCAAAGTACAAACAGACCATTGAAATAGCCCACTTGTTCGATAAATTTCAGTTAGTGTGTTTTTGAATCAACGTGGGTCAAGCTTAGTTTATCTAGAAAACGACTAACGATTTTCACTAAATTTTGTATTCTATGGTTTTCAGGCTCGAGAAGAGCATTGTGCTTGGTCGCATGTTCGAAAAAATTCGATTAGTGGGTCCTTTTGGGTCACTATATCTCAGGGTCAAGCTAATTGCAACTAAAACAGCAAGAATGATTCAATGGGAATAATATATCAAGATAAACGCAAAGCTAATTTTGACAGAGCTTAGCTCGGTCATTCCTGCTAGTATACATATATTTTAACAGATACTTTTCGACATCTTACAGTGACTTTGAAAAAAAGTCTTATATTTTTACAACCATAGATAGTTGTGATACTATTAAATTTTGAACTTTCATAGTTTAATGGTATTAAAAAGAAATGATCGTCATTTTTGTAATAAATTTTATTACTAACTTACATTAATATATTATACAGAAAAATACGTAATGCAGGGCGTTATTGTTATTCAACATATATTCTAAAATATTTATAAAATATATAGTATTCCCAAAAAATGTAATAATCAAATTTATAAGATTAAAATTATTTGTACTTTCTTATTTCAGGCATTTCCTCAATTTTTTCAGTATATTCAGTGAATATGTTCCTTATATATTGTATAGACATGTATTAATCACCTTATACTATATGTTACGCTTATGCATATTTGTTACTTGTCTATAACTGATCGTTTCATGAATTTAATCTTCTTTTTCTTAATGGCGCTTTTTCTGCGTTCGTTCCAAACAATTTTCAATTCACTGTACTACAAATGGGAATCTTTTTCTTTTACTGGAATATGCCTTTTCCACGCTTGCAACGAAAATCGAAAGATTTGATCATTGCTTTTAAATTCCTTTATCTTGTCTATTCAAATAATATATCATTACATAAAAAGAAGATTAATGTGTACTGTCAAATTACAAATGATAAATGTTTCTTTTATAGAAAACAATAATACTTGCTGAAATCTCAACTAATGGTAATTATCTAAAATTTAAATATGTTAACAGACTCAGTTAAAAATATGTTACATTAACTATATCTAAATAAATCACAAAATATAGTTTTAATTTAAAGTATATTTTAATATACATTTATTCAAAGTTATTTTTCTATTAAAAAAACTATGGAAATCTATCACACTTTCTTTACAATTGTATTTCATTATGTTAAGAAATTTTCTAGTCAGTATATAACATAAATATCATTTTTATACACTTCTGACAAGCGGGCATCTACAAATGTCAGTTTTGACGAGAGCGGTATCGCTCTAAAGCTCACGGGCATCAAGGAAATTATAAGAACTATAACAACCAGTTCTCTTCACCTGCTTCCAATGAAATGGGTCAATAGGCTTTCCAAACGGCTGTAATGCGAAACGCGGAACAACTTTTCCGATCAGTACAACATGTATGATTCACTCTTAATAAACTAACCTACGCTGACAGTCAAACAATAATGCCCTTCATCATTTGTTCCTGATGTTAGAAACACTTGCGTTTTCAACGCTATTACGTAGAAATACATAGTCATGGTTAATTATAAGACAAAATTCCTGCCTTCGGTAACTTTTGAAGGAATCTAATGCTGTTTTCCTCTTCTTTATTATCTTCTTCCGAAACAAAAAAGAGCCCCTATCACATGAACTATTCGATTCGGGAGTATAGTTCCAATATACGTAGTCTGTTCAGTAAGTAATAAAACTAATTTTACTGCCGCGAAACCACTCATCGGAATGTTAATTTCTGTGGCATAAAAAAGTTTGTTGTCTGTATTAACCCTTAACCGGAAACGTACCGTCTGTGAGATGGTTTGCGTCTACGTATCTGCCCTTAATATTTTTTCTCTCCGACATTCAAAACTTATTTTTATGCTGTTATATTGAAAGATTGGTCCTGTTAATGCACTACTATTAAAGCTTAAATGTTTAAGTTCACTATTTGGTAAATTATTAAGCGTTCTGTTTCTGCACGAGATTTTCACATTTCCTGTTAAGGGTTAACAAAAGCTACCGATAGATGGCGTGTACAAGCTCATGCTCCTGAGTATCACGTGATTGAACTGAAGAGTGTTTGCGGGTGCCTACGAGAGCAGCCAGTTGTCGAAATGGAAGCGTCGATTGAACAACGTTATGCGATTAAATTTTGTGTTCGTCTGCAAAAATCAGCATCGGAGACTTTTGACATGATGCGTGAAGTTTTCAACGATGAAGCAATGTCGAGGGAAACAATTTTTCGCTGGCATAAAGCTTTTAAGGAAGGACGGCAAAATGTGGAAGATATTGAACTTGAGGGACGACCTTCAACGTCCATTACAGAGACAATGATTAACACAGCTGCGGTTATCATCAAGGAGGACTGCAAAATTGCAGTACGTCAGCTGCATGCTTTCTTGAATATTTCTGTAGGAAGTGTTCACGCAATCTTGTCAGAACATTTGCAACTGAAATGTGTTTGCGCGCGATGGATTCCGAAATTTTTGACACCTGAGCAAATGCAGCATCGAGTAGATGTGTGCACAGAATGGAAAGAAAGACTGGAACGAAAAGACGGTAATTTCTTAAAACGCATCATTACAGCAGACGAAGCTTGGTTGTATCACTACGACCCAACCATGGAACAACAAAACAGTGAATCGAAGAATCCGTCTTCGCCTCCTCCCAAGAAAGCAAAAACTGTGAAATCGGCTGGTAAAATTATGACCATAATTTTTTTCGATTATGAAGGAATTGTGTAGCACCACACTATCGAGCCCACTAATACCGTAAATGGCTCATACTACGCGAATGTCCTACGAACAATGGTACAACATATATAAAGAAAACGTCCTTTGCTCCGAAATGGTTTCGTAATGCACCATAACAATCCTCGACCACATATTGCTCGCTACGTACAGGATGCTTTGCAGCAGAAGAACGTGGAGATTTATCACTCCTGATTTCGCTCCATGCGATTTGTGGCTGTTACCTCAACTTAAGAAACCTTTACGAGGCAAATATTTTGCAAGCAACAAAGCATGTGTTAAGGCTGCGGAGGCGGTTTTGAAAAAGCTCTCAAAAAAACGGACTTTTACATGTTTTTAAGAAGTAGATAGAACGGTAGGATAAATGCATTACGTGCCGCGGTAGTTATTTTAAAAAAGACCATGCAAATGATGACGATTAAAGGTATTCTGTATTTTTTATAATTTCAGTCTTATTACTTATTGAACATCCCTTGTATTTCTTGATCCATCCTCGTGACAAGAGCTTTAGAGCGATACCACTCTAGTCAAAATATAGAAATGACAGTTGGGGATGTTCATTTGTGAATGTTTTACAGCTTACCTACACTTTCAATTTCAATGTGATTCGGCTACTATTATCAAGAAATGTAGTACTACTTCAGATTTAGCATTTTTTGAAACTTTTCATATTCATAAATGTAGAAACTCACTGGTCTACCATTTTTGCTCTGTACCTTACATCTCACATTTCTGGTTGGATTTGTTATGCCACGATGCTTCATTTCCGCTTTGATCTCATTGGTTGTTCGAACATGATGGTCTTTCGATGCATTGTTTACTGACATTTGTGTTTTCTTCTTTCAATTTCATGTATTTGAGGGATGTTAATTTTATTTTATGGGCTGATGATGTTAGTTCTAGTATTCACGAAACGTATACATCTGTTCAGTTTCATAGTGCTTGATTTGTATATATTGTGTGTTCAAACGTTGGTTTTCTAGTTATTATCGATAAAGATATAAAGGTTGTCTGAAAATGCTCTTGGAATTTTCAATTTTTTTCCTCCAAATTCAACCTCGCCGTTGCATATATTGCTGCAAGACCCCTATAACAAAGAAGTACCGTCATAAAGACATCATGGATCATAACAACTTTTCATAAAAAGAATATGATTGGTTACACTATATACTCAGAAAATGCCAAATTTCTATTATTACACTGGTGTTTTATTATTACATTTGAATATTAATGAAATATACGTATTTTCATTTACAAAAAGTACACTTAAAGAATAATAAATACACAGTAAAATACTAAATAAGAGACTATTTTTTTGTTATTGTTAATAATAACTGTATTTTTAAAAGCGTGTTTTCTAGTTGCGCGTAATATGTGGACCAACATCAGTAAGCGAAGCAAAATATAAGAATATTCTTATTATTTTCATTCATACAAATTACTGAGATTTATTCTTAAGAAATGCACCTACTGGATATATTTTTTCCTGTTGAAATATGCATGATTTTGCATCGAAGCATTTTGGATATTGTTCATAACATAGACAAATTTTAGCAACATTTTTTCGGTAACCTTCTTGCCTTTTCAAAGAAATATTTTTTTATGTCGTTTCCACAAAAATATAACAATTTCATACACAAGCAACTGATTGTTGTAATATATTATTTCGAATCTAGAAAGTTATTTTTTTGTGTGTGTTGATTAGTAAGCATATTATACTCCAGTAATGCATCTTTTATAATTTTGAAAATGTATACCTCAGTCACATTTGTTTATATCTGTACTCATTTCGTAACAATTATGACGTTTACTTTTAAATATAACGATTAACGCAGATAATATGCACAGCCATGTTACATGGCTAGAACTAAGTCTGCATATCGTGTCAATTACCGATGTAAAATGTGTTAAATGCAAATGAAATTAAAAAGAGAAATTTGATTGTACATGTAATTAATTAGAACATAAGCTCATTAGAAAACAAAAACTTATTTAAAAACATAAAATCACTTAATAGTTATTATACGGCAGAATAAGCTACCTTAAAAGTTTCTTTTTTCGTTATGTCTAATACATGAATTCCTTACAACTACGGTAATAAGTTCTAAAAATAATTCCGTCGTAAGAAGTATATAGTTTTCACACCACTTAAAAGTTTTTAATTCATAAGGTTTGTGCATTGGTGAAAAAAAAAATTCAATATCTACTAAATATACATATACATGTATTGTTTTCTACTGCAGTAAAAAATTTCCTTTTTCATTCTACAAATCAATTAATTAAAAAAATTAATTAAAAATTTCTTTACATTTACTTAGTCATAAAATAAAATTATATAATTGAACTGATGCAGTGTACTTTTGTAAAGATGCACATTTTTCATTTTACCGTTTGTAAGTTCTCTATATTTAAAATAGACACCAAAACTTAGAATCGTTTTCTTTATAACACCGACTATTAAAAATTATGAATTCGAAGAAATGCTTAATGGAAAAAAATGTCGCTAGTACGAAAATTATTTGACTTATGAAAATGTAACAAAACAGACTCCACGTACCCGAAAAAGTGTAAATATTTACATTTTTTTAAATGTTAACCATGATATAAACAATTTAACAAAACATGTACCAATTTTTAAATAGTTAAACTAACATGGATTCCAACTATAAATTAAACAATTTCGATTGCTATGATAAATAATCCCATTACGCATATAGATTATATTTGTAATAAAAATGTCTGAACAGCTTTAAACATTCTTAGAAATTATAATAAAAGTAAATTCTTGCAGAAACCTATTGCAGGAAATTTTGTTAAATGTTTTTAGAATTTTAAAACTAATTAGGATTGTGACAAAATGTATGAAAAAAGAATAATAAAAATAGTAAACCAAAACTTTACATGATTTAAAATGCAAATATTTAAAAATGCTTAAGATACGATATTTGCATACAATTAAATGTTCTTGGAAAAGAAAAGAAACTACACTTTGAGCATCTTTTCTTGATGTGATTCCGAAAACATACGAATATATTTTTAATAAATATAAGAATCCAATTAATTATTTAAAATCCTTTCAACAAAGTGCCGATTATTTTTTTAATTAATTCCAAATAATGAAATGTATAGGGAATTTAAATGGAAATTTACTTTCTTTACGATTATATTTTATATTTTTCTACCGTTTCTGAAAAATACACTAATTAAACTAAAAGACTAGTTTCAAAACTAGTTTAATCATTTAAATTAAAAAACTAAACAATTCGTTTAATCTTTTTTTTTCATCTTTTAATTCCAGAAATAAGCGTAAAATATTTATTCTCTAACAGTAGTTATATGGGAACCAAAGAGAACTTCAAAATACCGTTTTGGTATTTATAAAAATTTATTGTTTTTGGTGTGCAAAAAATACATATTTACATTATACATAAGCATAAACCACATAAAAAATATTACTTGATAATTATCAATTAATTTGCTTATGTAAGAATGCATTTATCTATTTATCTCGGTACATATTTGAATAATGATCTCAGCGACGTAATTAGCAGTTACAGTGGGGAATATATCACGCAAATAAATAAACGATCGCTTTTTGCACAAATTATAGTACTGACTGGACTATTGTATTTTTTATTTTTGTGAGAGTTATCATTTTCTCATTTGTTACGTTTTAATGGATAATTTATGGAAATATAGAGTAAAAACGGAATATCATTTATATAATTAAAACACATACCTCTTTTTCATCCTCTGCGCTGGATTTTTTACTGAACTAATTTTTAAATCTACATATTTAAAATACAATACCGATTTTTTAGTAATCTCCCTTAGCTTTCTACTGAACCAATTTTAATAATTCTTTTCTTAAGTGAATTATGATCTCGCACAAGCTATTTTTTTTATTATTCCCATTTTTCTATTAAAATATTAATTTAAAAAGTTCTCTATGAAATTTCATCAAAATGTTGGCAATGAGATTACTTCCACTGTTGCAAAGAAAAGAGAAATAAAATGTTTTGTTTTTATATTTATTGATGCAATTTCCTCATAAAAATTAAATAAACTTTCGAAAAAACTCAACAGAAAATAACGTCGCGCTGTAAAAAAATATGTATTTTTTAATGAGGAAAAATGCCATCTTAAGAATACGATCATTTTCTTTGATAAAACTAAATATTTTACGACGAATACGTCTAAAAGATATAAATTTCTGAAATGTTTACTCGCAGATACTGAGATTAGAACCTGAAGTCAAGATTGCAATGACCACATGCAAAGTTGTAGATGACAAACTTGAAAAATAATAAATCTATTTTGACAAAGTGAAATATTTTTTGCTGATTTTTATTCGGTAATACCAAACATTAGAGCCTCATTTGAAAATTCCTCATAATTTCATATCTTAATTAGGTATGCTAATACAGTTTAAATTTTCAAATATTTGAACAGTTGAAGTTTATGGAATTAGTATTTTGGTAACTTAAGATTAAAAAAATTATATGTTTTAAAAGGTAAACTAACCAATGTAAAATGAATTTTTTTTATTGTAATTATTTCTGTAGGATTTTTATAAAATCAATGATACAATTTCTTTCTTCGACATTCAATGAGTTTCACCTCGTTATTTTTTAGGACGAATGATGTTTATTTATAGATGAGACCGTGATTGTTTTTATATTTCTATATTTCTAATTTATCTTTAATTTACGATGTTCATATTGATTTGTTTGGTGCAACTGGGTTACATCCATTGTTACAGAGAAACGCGGAAAAATGAAAATTACTATATCGCTATTGATACAGTTTTCATATTACAATTTAAAATAACATTTTAAAATATTTGAACATAAAGTGATGTCCCGTTGAAATAAATACGAAGATTTAGAAACTCAAAGCAAATGTGCGAATGTTCACATGCAAAGTAGCAGATGGCAAACCTGGCGTCATGTTTTGAAATACATTTACTTAAAACCTGTTGAGCGTTAAAATATTTAAAATTGGTAAATGTAAATGTAGGGGGAATGAGAAGTACACGTGAAATGTTGCGACGGTTGAAAATTACATATGTTTGAATTTCATTGGTAAACAGATGATTGTATCAAAATGACATAATTTATGGTTTTTTTTTTCATTTAGTGATACATAAGATCAGAGTCTCAGTGATATCTAAATACTTATTTTGATATACATATTACTGATTCTATCATAACAAGTCAGTCTATCAGTAACTTATAGAAATAAAACTAAAATTTTCAATCATTTTAAAAGTTGAAGTTAATAGCTGTAGTATATTGTTAATTTTAGTTTAAAAGATATATTTTTAAAATTTTGAAAATCCTTTGTCAAAATTTATTTTGATTATAATTATTTTTGTAGGTTTATTATAAATTAAATACCACAGTCCCCTTTTAAAAGTTTTCTTTCGTCGAATTTTGATGGATTCTACCTCGTAATTCATATTTTTCTATAGGGTGCTGACATTAACGATAATAATGAAAAAAATGGCATTATTTAACAATAAGATATATAGTTATTAAAGCAATTATATATTGAAAAGTATATACATTGATTAAAACACAAAACGAAAAGTTATTAAATCGGGTTTTATGGAGGTTTTTTCATTATTGATTTTTTTCCAGTTCGTTCAAAATAGACTTCATGAGTTCAGTATTGGAAGTAATCTGAATTATCGAATACGAAGATAATTAAAATGTCTAAGAATTTATTGTCGACTTTCGTTCAATTATGAAAATCAAACCAATTTCTTCACATAAGAAAAATACTTAATATGCAATTTGCTGACAATAAGTAACTTGCAAATTATGCTTCTAACGAAACTAACTTAAAATCAAGTTATTTTTATGAGAAAACATATAAAAATATTTAAACATTTGTAATAAAAAGAACAAGTTTCATATTAAAAATTCATAAAACTGAAATTAGATAATTGCAGTTTAAGTCATTTATGGCCCATGAAAAATATCCGTGGCTATCCATTTATCATAGGTCATTATCAAAAAATTGTCAGTGTGAATTGTCTGAGCTAGATTTGTCAAGGCTATCTCAGTTGGCTGAGCATTGACATAATAAACAAAAGCTTCTTCGTTCAAATCCTTATTCTCAGTTTGAAAATATTACAATGCACTAAAAAATGTTTGAAATGCTGTATGTGTGTTTTCTGTTGTATTCAGTATTTAGTAGCTGCATTATATTTTGGCGTATTAAAGGCATAGTTAATGGTAATCACAGCTAAAAACGTTATCTTAAGTTTTTGAACATTCACTGATTTCATGTCTATATTTTATCCACCTCAGATTCAAGTGAAGTTCATTTTTCTATCAAAGTCTCATAAACCTTTCAAGTTACTAAAATTATTAACTTTTACACTTTCTTTAACAAGGCTTATGTTTTAGAACTTCAGCTAGATATTTTGATGTTATTTGGATAGTATCATATAGTAAATAAAGATAATTTGAAAAAATAATGAAAATTTCTTCGAAAATGAGTTGTTATAAATTTACATGGAGAAAACCCTTTCGCAATTATTTTTTTATCTACACAACGTTTATTTTTTTAAGTAAAATGACAAAGATAAATTATTTTATTTCATATTGAAGATATTCTCAAATTAATTTGAAAATATAAAGAAGAATGTTAGCATTGGACAAATGCAGGGTTATTCAAATTAAACCGAATTTCGTGTAGTCATATTTTTGCACATTTTAAAGCATACACATAGGTGTATCTTGGATCCAGAAACGGTAATTCTATGTTAAAGGATACATATTGGAGTGCTCTAGATAATCAGTCTATGGATGTAAAGCTTTTACATTGGGAGATATGATATACTTTTCAAACTGTGCCGATATAATTTATGCAATAAAACAGTTACAAACACTGTCAATAGATAGAGATGTGTTTCGGAGTAAAACCTAGATAAAAAACGAATGGAAAGAATTTCTGTAAAACAAACAGGTGAACTAATCTATTCGAAGCACTATTTTATAGACACGAAGGCTCTGTCCTTCAATAAACAAGCGTTGATCTAACGTGTTGAATTAAAGCAAAATAGCAAAGACAATTCAAAGATTTTGTAAATTGCGTGATATAGCCATTATTAACAGGTCCACTAAAAATTTGCGCTTTGTAGAGAATTTTTCTCGGGTCCTACAAGACAGGAAGTTTTATTTTATGTTCAAGCAGTAAGAAGGCTAAAACTAATGACGCCATAATCTTCTGAAAATTTTGCAATCGCTGCTTGTTATTCAGCAGTCGACTCGCCATGCAGCGTAACGTGTAATGCTTGCGTCATAACAAGGGCTTGTAATTTTCCCTACGCAGGCGCTACATTTGTTTTCTGAAAATGGAATACCTGGAAATAGAAGGGAATGGAATGAAATTCCCTGAAAAAGGAAATGGAAGAATATTTATATATGCTAGCACTTACGTAATATCTGTTGCATTTCTGTTTGTTGTGGCATGTCGTCTCTACAGTATGGTGAGTATATTGAACACAAGGAGATATTTGGTCGCTGTTTCTAGAAGCCGTGATGTGTGTCACATGTGTTTTTATGGTGTTATTTATACCTTTGAAAGATTAGATTTGTGTATAAATGGTGTGAAAAAGTCAATAAACAATGACACGGGATATGACACTTGATATTGGTACAGCTGATTTATACTAAACACATAACATTTCTCAAGCGCCGAAGTTTTACATTTTTGTAACATATTTTTATTACATCAATAATATACCTGTTTCTGAAATATATTTCCTCTAAATATAGAAGCAATCCATTGTTTTTCTGTCCAGAGCATTTGAAACAGGATTACTTTATTTAGATAACCCTGCAATTATCATATATTTTGTGCAAGCCCGCACATTCGTTTAACCACCTCGCCTGATTTTTAATAACGCAATTCGCAAAACAAAATCTGGTAAAAAAAAAAATCCCTGCCGGCTCGGGCCTACAGGCGGAGGTAGATTTCGAAGTTAAGTACTAAATTCACCAACAAAACTTAAATCAAGATTAGAGATAAACCCAGTTCCTTCACTAAGAATGAGCTCTAGAGAGCTAAACATTTTGTGAAAATTCTAATATACACAAATACATACAAGTATGTATATGGAATAGGTTTAAAAAACAGCTAAAAAGCTAAAATAAATTCAGATAACACCAGAGTGTTCAAATAAGCTAATATTTCCATTGTCGGGTTTTCATTATGTTTTAATAAGTTTCTTCAAACTCACATGACGTTACATATTCACCTGCTGAGGTCCGTTTTATTTCCAATTTGATGCAATATATATATATATATTTTAATTCGTCAAACTATTTATTTCATTTTGAGTTTTAATGCGGAAATCTTGCTCTAGAAAACTTATGACGTAATATTCAATTTGTTTCAATTATTCAAACTATTTATTTAATTTAATTTTTCACGTGAAACCTTGCAATAAAAAGCAATTGTTGTGGGGAGAATTTTATTGCTTTTTTTTAATTGTTGGCAACTGCTATAACGAAAAATATTTCTTTTTTTCTGTCATTGTTGTGTAAGAGCTGGTTTTATCAGAATCATGTTAAGGCGGTATTCTAAATTTTGAACCCTCCCAATTTCCATTCCCTTGGTCCGTTTTTGCCCATTTTCAATCGCCGCCGAGATATTAGCCATCTCAAAGTTGTTGGTGAGTTTGAAGACGCTCCGTGCATAATTGCGACTTTTATCGTGCGGACAAAATTTAGTACACACATACATATATATATATATATACATATATATATATAAACTTTTTAAGTGGGAGTGGTTTTGGTTTCCTGGGGTCCTATAATGAAAAGTTGTGAAGGAATTTTTCAAAAGTCGCACCATGGTAACGACTGCAATAGGTAGTATTTCTTACGAAATCTACTTAAAATACTCAACAGGCTTCAAGTGGATTTTTTCCTATTTAAATATAACAGTTTATGTTACACATTCAAAGAATTTACATTACACTAAAAATATTTCATCCACAAAGATCTCTTTATCCCGAAAATATATAACAGATAAAAGTATGAAAGTGAAAATTTCGTAAATGATTAAGTAACAAAGAGATTTTTAAACACTGCAAATCTACATTCATCATGAAAGCAGCTAACTGATAAAATACAATTGCAATCTTACAGTCGCAAATTAATTAACTAGTCTCAGTTTTATTTTAAAAGACTCGAATAATATTATTAGAAGAGGAATAGTCTGGAAAATAACTTATATCTTTAGTTTTGATTCTCGTGATAGGTAGCATCTGTTAGCGTGGAAATTAATAATTCAAAAATTCTCCATTCTTCATTTTATCACATATGCAAGTTTTATCTTTATAAAAGATTAGTGTATTGTTTAATGATCCACAAAATTGTTAAGATCGATGTAATGTGAGAAAGTTGTTTCAGATCTTCTGTTAATCTTCTAAATGTTTCGTCATATATCGTCATGACATCTGGAATTATTGAATAATATACAACCACAATAATTGAAATTTTTGTTTAATAGATGTTTCCTACTTCATTCTTTCTGTTCATTTCAAGTTTATATATATGTAATCATATTTAATATATATATTAAGTGTAGCAATCATGTTACTTTTAAAGTAGGATAAGATGACACGTTTATATTAGACGAATATTAGACGGATAAGATGACACGTATTTTGTATTTGTTCAAAATCAAATAAGTTGATTTAAAGGCAATAAAAAATAAACATAAATGTATGTAATGTATTTCCATGTTCCATTTGCTTTTGTTACAAATTAATATTAATATTGATACTGTTTACAGAAATATGAATAAATAATTTGAAAACACTTTCTTAGCCCTTTTGCTACCAGCGTTTACTATGAGCTACGGGCTGAGAGAACCGTGTTCTAACTTGCGCTTTAGAGTTTCGTTACTACGAAAGATCACTATCGTAGATCGATGTAATCGATATTTTCGATCTACTATCGTAGATCGATGTAATAGTAAAATGTATCCATCGTTGTCCGGTCATCCAAGGCTGTCGTATAGATGGCTGGCGACTTCTCCAAAATGGTTTAATAGTGAGAAATTGCAGACCCATGTATCGGCAGGAGTAGCTCAGTGGTTAGAGCGGCAATCTTGTATATTGTGGTCCCGGGTTCGTGTCTTGGCTCTGGCTAGTTTTTCACTCCATTTGGGTTCATTGTATTTATTTTATGTATGTCTGGATAATATTTATATATACATTTAAAAATATATACATTCCAAAATCATTATATTTCACTGAAAAAAAGCGAAGCATAGGATCAGGAGATTGATAATCGAACTCAATCGGGACTCTATGTCATATCCCAATGTTTTATTTAGTTCTACTTTGCAATCCTTATGGTGGTTCTCGTTTAAAATTTCATAAAGTGGAAAATATCGGAATCTTTGGCAATTGTATAAATGTCAATCAGAAGGTTTATATATATCATTTATTATTTAAAACAGTATTTTTACTATTTCGTTCACACCAATATATTTAGATAACAAAAACATATCAGCTTATTTATCCGCGATTTATTTTAGTGTCTCTAAAATTTAGAAAGTCATTGCGCCACTGGGGGGTTATATTTAACCCCGGTGCTGCAAACTCGGGAATGCATCGAAGGAACTTGGGTTTTTTTTCATGCTCCACCTTAGTATCCAAATTGTATAGTTTTTTTCTGTATGTATGGCTTTATTTAATTTTAATTGTATTGTGTATTTAATTGTATTTAATTGTATGGCTTTATTTAATTTTAATGTTATGTTTTTCACTTTCGAAGGAGGTTTAACAGGGGTCACGACCCACAGCAAGTACTCCTTAAGCACCCGCGTTGGCTTGACTGTTTCACAGAAAAGCTGAAAATATCCCTATGAAAAATTTCATATTATCACGGAGAGAAAAAATTGTGTAGAGGTTAAACTTATTTAACTTCTAATCAATTATAATAGGTCTGTGTACCAGTATCAGAATACTCGCACACAAATTTCGGTATATGTGTATTACTTTTGAAAACCCTAGTCTAGAGAATAACAGGGATACTTAAAAAATATATTTATCTTTTTATAAATAATTTGGAAGACACAATTGTTATTGTATAAGTATTATACTCATTTTATTAAAATTGCTATTAATTGCTTCGTTTCCTATTGTTTTAAAAATATAAACTTCACAACTTATACCTGAATTAGTGCTCTTTATATTTTGGTGCAAATCGCTCAACAGGTAGCCCTGCTATGCTACATTTTGCGGAATTTTCCCTATAGCTCTATCTCAATAACTAATGCACGAATTTTCATCAAACTTCAAATTCCGATATACTTTGATATGAATTGGTGCTAATTTGATGTAATTTCTTGTTCTATTTAAATGATTTAATTGATATGATTTATATAGAAGAAAGTTTTGTGATGACCCCAATATACTAGTTTTCATCTGATCTTTCTAAATTAGCTAATTTCTTTTATTTTCTTATTTTTTTTTAAATGCGTTTAAATAATCTTTTTAAAAATTATAATTCGCTTAATAGTTTAGCCATATAAATTCAAAACGAAACTCTGGTATATTTTGTAAAGTTTTGAAATGTTATCTGGGATAAATTTCTCTACTTTTCACCCCACTGCCAAAAAAAGGTTATGTGTTTCACACGTATCTGTGTATCGGATTTCTTTATACCCTCTAAACACCCCAACGGCTGGATGTATTTTAATAAATGAGGTCTGTGTCGATTCGTCTTAACCGCCTGATGGTTATAAGCTAGAGTTTGTTTTCATAAATTCAAAATGGCGGCCGTAAAATGCAAAAAGGCGATAGAGACGAAAAAAAATTACGCACCATATTGAGTGGCATATCATTCGATAGGTCTTTCAAAATAAAGACGGTGCTTCATTGGTTATTTTACAGTCAGAAGCTCCGTTTAAATATTACACAACATGGAAGTTGTGTAGGTAGGATCTCTAGCTTTACTGCAACTCTAACCTTCACAGACATCTATAGGCCTCACCAAAACAGTGTTTATAGACAGGAACTAACAATTAAACACAACTTAAAAGTCATCAATACAAGTAAATAAAAAACATGTAAGTAATATAAAAAAATAGTTTAATTTTGATGAGAAATAATTAATTAGTTCGCTTTTTATGTAGTCGGATTTTTTGATTTTTTTAATTTAATTTTTACATGTTATGTTTGAGAATGATAAATTTATACTATAATTTTTTCTGAACTTAATTTAATTTTGGATAAGTTTTTCCTGAAATGTTATTTGTATGACAATGTATTTACAATGACAATTAACTCATGTATCAAGCTCTTATACATAGCCTATATTATATATTATTTTCAACAGATGCTATACGTCATTTTGAAAATAATGTTTACAAATTATATTCAAATTGCTCTTTTCAGATAAATGAAAGTTCATAGCCCAAAACGTTGCATATGCGAAAAGAGCAATGATAATGGAACTTTCATTGCATATTTATACATTATAAATGTTTTACATACGGGACTACATATTTTTTGTCGATCGGACAATTATACCATTCATACAACACAGTAATTTGAACATATAAAGCTTCGATAAAATATTTAAAAAAATATTTGTAAATTTTATATTTGCAAAAAATATAATTCAAAATTTAAATTTGTTATTATAATCATTCAAACTGTATCAAACTTAATGATTTTTCTTATACATGGAGCAATTTTGATGATAATGTACATTAGCTTAATTAATCCTTAACATAACCATTCAGTAAATAAAAATTTCTTGTCTAGTACCTTCATGTATGGCTTTATTAAATATTTTTCTGCTTAATTTTATTAACATACCAATCCTCCAGCATATACTTCTATAACTTTAACCCTCTCGTCACCTCGAGTCTCATTTGAGGCTCCTACTTCGAATTGTAATATTTGAAAGAGAAAAATTATTTTTTGTTAATTCCAGCACGTAATAGTGATAGCATATGCCGATACATTTACTATTATGACTTTACTTATGTTTCAGCATTTAATAACAATATTAATAAAAGTTTTATTACTTATTAGCAAACCGTTGGCGTTTCTTTTAATTCAACCATATATTTCACTCTTTAAATTAAAATTAGGGACTCCATTTCTGAATTAGTATGTGATAAAAGATAAAAAATACTACTAATTTTTTTATGTTTGTTTAATGTGGTTGTAATACGACATTTTCCAAACGTCTTAAAAAATTCTTCTTTAGACTAGTTTTATTTGGAAAACACGCAACATAATCAACATAATAAACACGCAACACATTCGTTAGGATTATGTAAAGAACACAATAATAAATTTCAGTAAACTGTAACTTCTGTGATTTCGATAGCTACTTTTAATTTTGTTAGCGTAAATGTAATTTTTCCCAAAATTGGAAAAAAACTTCAGTGTCGAGAGGGTTAAAATACATATTTCAATAAACCCCAATTTGAAGAACATCTCAAGAAAATAATTGCCGAAACGTCAGTGAAGCCAAAAGCTAACGTTAGACGAATGTCTTTTTGCACGCTTTTTTCCCTACGTATCATCCCTACACAATGCTTGCGGCATTTTTATGGTGACAAATCACTGCGACTTAGGCAATTATCAAGGAACACGATGATGAATGATTATCCTGTAGATTGAAAAGTCTCCAAAATGTGCCTATTCTTGGTGATTTTTGTATTCGAGTTGCTGGGTTATTCCTATCGAGTAAATTAGGATGTGTTTAATCTAAAGTTTTAACATGCTAAATATGAGAAGAAGTCCATTTAAAGGCATAAAAATGTTTTTTAATAAACTGATCTGCGAATATGAGAAGAGAAACTTTTCAAAATTAAAAACCATGGAATAAAATAATTCACGGTCACAGATTGTAAAAGAAAATCTGTAAAGTTACAAAAGTTTTTCTAGGAAACCGGGATTCCTAGAGCTTTTTATGTAACGGCAACACAAAAACTTCCTGTAACAGCGTTTTTTAAAACAAAAACTTTAGTAATTTTACAGATTTTTTTTACAGTGCATATAGTATTAGAACACGTGCTTTCATTACACTTGAAATCTCGTGATATTTATTTTACCACATTTATCTTTAAATATTCGATGGAAAGTTATTATTTTTTTAAATCAATATTTAACATTAAAAGTCGCCGATTGTGCATGCAAAATATGGAAATCAGTTTATTAAAGGGTATGCAAGCCTTTAAATGTACTTTTTTCACTTAGCATGTTATATCTTTAGTTTAATGACACTACGTGATTTTCTTTTATCTATATAGACTTATACCTTATATCTATAGTGATCTATATAGACCAGACATTACATCTATTATAGAATGATCATCAAAACTATTTTTCGAAACAAAAATCGTGAAAAACATTAGATCCCTAAATTAGATATTAATTAAATAGAATATCTTCAGTATAAATATTATATAAATATTATATTAAAATATTAAATATAAATATTGCTATTTGCATATTTCGAAAACATAAAATCATTGTCCAAACTGTAGCTTATCCCAAGAAAATTAGAGTGTAAAATGAAATTCAAGATACACTATAACCATTCGCCCAATCAATAGAAAGTTATTGCCGAAACGTCAGTGAAGGCTTACTGTGGAGACCCGAAAGGATTTTGGTTTCCGTTTGCTTGTTTGTTTGTCTGTTTCGCAATAACCTCCGCAAAAACATTCGATCAGCTTGAAATTAAGTAAGCATGTTGGTGATGTATCTGGAATTAGCTGTATAGTGCTTGGTTAAATTTCTTTTATTCGTTAGTGAAATACGGAACATTTTCTTTTGTGCCATAATGCTTTTTTAAATTATTCCAATTAGTTTGAAATTTTGTAAATATATTTGCTAGATTTTTTTAATAAGGTTTATAATTTTTGGTGTAACTTTATGCATGTTTTCCAATAATATAAAGAATTTTGTTCTATACAATTTACTTATCTGAAGTAATACATATTTAATTATTTCCTTTTCTTTCATTAGTTGTGTAGCAACGTATTTGATCCTAATGACATTATTATAAATTGGTATATGATGTTTGAGTAAAGCCAACGTCAAAACGGATGAATTAATGCATTTGTATCTTTGCATATAGATGGATTTTAGCCCAGAAATAACAGTAAGCAATATTTTATTTATTTTATTCAAATATTTTGCTTAAATATACAAAAGTTCATTATTTTCATAGAGAATAAATTGATATTTTCCATAAAATTGACCAATATTTCTGTAATTGTTGCGAAGAAAATCAAAACCCGGAATAATATTTTAAACAACTTTCAAAGATTCTCATGTGAAAAAGGAAAATGAAAAAAAATAAGAATAACAAAATTGAATATGGCGTCATACTGGAAATAAAAAGAAAACTCTCAAGTATTTCTTAATATAACAAGGCGAAATGTTTTAAGTATGAATACCGGGTGAATTAGACATCATTTATTGGAAACAAAGATGTTGGAATAAAATGATCTTGGGTAAAATAAAATCATAGATTAACATACAAGATAGGACATTTCCATAGAGCGTAATGTTAATGCGATTGCGATAATAGCGCCTTTAGTGACAATGGGGAAGAAACTTCCTATCCTTGTAATATTTTTGTTATTGACCGTCTACGTTATTATGATTTTTCTTTTTTAAATGTTGCATATATACGTTTTCTATTCTATAATAGAAATCTCTATAATAGAATAGAATCTCTAATAGATGTTCTATTCTATATATCTATTCTATGTTCATTGTTCATGCACAGATATATATATATATTTCGTACATGATGGGTGAACGATTTAAGTGCAACGAAAAACAAGCTAAAAATTTCTTTTTGAATATTATACGTCAAGTAAATATGATATAATTGGATTTAAAGCTACATAAATCAATGTTGTAATGCAAAAATGTACGAAATATTGCACTCTACAAGTCCCAGAAACTTTCATAAATATTCCCATTAGGTAGAAATTTTTTTACAGACCATGTTTTATTAATTTATAAAGTTTAATGGATTAATAAACAATCGTTACAATATTTTTTTTTTAAATTTACGCATTTTCACTTTCACACAGATAAAATAAAATGACTGTTTTTAATGTAAATAACATACAATCAGTTCAATAATATTTATGATATTAACATATAGGAAATATTAATAAAATTATAGATAGCGAAAAATTCCTTTTTACAAATTTTTAGAATTATATAAATCTAAACGTTAAAATAAAGAAAAACATAGAGATACTGATAAAATTGTATTCTATGTGAACAAATTAACACAAAACCCGAATTTAATTTCTTACAATTTTATCTGATTAACTTACATATTTACGTTTCCTTGGGGGTTTTCTTTTATATTATTATTAAAATTATCATTTTGTAAGTTAAAGCTGAACGAACAAAAATAAATAAATAAATAAATAAAAAAAATAATAAATAAATAAAAATAAATAAATCCAGCGACCCAGCTAGATAAATCAAGCATAAATAAAATATCACCTGCCTCTGGTTCGTTTAGGAAATAATAGATATTCAAAACATAGAGAGTAAACATACTTCATCAACATAGGAAAAAATTCGGAGACTTGTTAATTCTTCCTCATTGTCGGTAGCGACGCTGGTACTGTTGCCATTACAGATTTTGTCGCAAATGTCCCATCTTGTATTTCAATCTATGAATAAAATTAATTATTATTCACTGAGGAAAGAGATAGATGGAGATGCAGTATGCCAAAAAACAATTTGCAATATGATGCGCGTTATAGCTCAGATTTAAATGGCCTCATTCGGCCCAAACAAAACAAGCGCATGGAACAGGGACCTAATTCTTTGGCTTCATCAGTGCATCTTTTCTCTAAATGAAAATGATCTGCTTATATTTAAGTATTCTAAAGTAGCATTTCATTGTATTATGAATTAAAAACGTTTTTGCTAAAAATATTCTTTTTTTTTTTTCAAAAGCTTTGTGTTTGAGCTGAATGTAGCGGATTTTAGGGTTACATTATTGGCGTCACTTCAAGATTTATCGTCTGCTTATGGTTAGCATGAATATTTTATTTTAAACTGTATTACTAAAAGTATTCTTTTTTTTTCAAAAGCGTTGTGTTTGCGCCGAATGTAGCAGATATTTTAGGGGTTACATTTTTGGCGTCACTTCAAGATTTATCGTCTGCGTACGGTTAACATGAAGATTTTAATTTGAATTTTAAATTTATTAATTTTTTAGAAACTTCTGCTTATCCTTATAAATTACCGCGTAAAAAACTATATGCTAGATATACTACTATAACCATCCGCACAATCAATAAAAAATTACGAATGTAACTTTAAACAGAGTACGGGGTGTTCAGGATAGCTCCGCCCCCACCTGAAGAAATTCAATTTTTAATTTAAAAAATTACCAGAATAAGTAACTCATCAGAATTTCAGAATGTCATTGTATAACCACTTATTTAACACTTTTAAATTCTGAAACTTTACGAAGTATTTTTTATTCTCATAAATATTTATGTAAGTTGAGTATTACGTAAAGTGTGTTAAAAAACAATGATTTGCAAAGATGACGTTGAGTCTCCTGATCTGCAAATTTACTAGTTAATTTAGATTTAATAAGACTAAGGGGGTTTCAGGGGGGCTGAGCTCTCCTGAAGTGATGTATTTTTAATCTAAAAAATTACCAGAATAACCAATTCATCAGAATTCAGAACATCATTGTCATACCGTGTAAAATTTATTGCTTCTAATTTTCGAAATCTTCCGGGAACATTATATGTTGCTGAATATTTATATTATTTTAAAGAAAAGTAAAATGCGGATAGTAAGATGCTCAATATTGTGCAATGAGAAATTAAAAGGCAATCACTTTAAGATCTGACGTTGAGGCTCCCGATCTGCAGATTTACTAGTTTAAATTTTGTTGCTGCCGAAACGTTAGTGAAGGCTTACTGTGGAGACACGAAAAGTTTTGGTTTCTGTCTGTTTGTCTGTCTGCTCCGCGATAACTGACGCAAAAAGCATCCGAATAGCTTGAAATTAAGTGGGCATATTCGTGATGTACCCGGACGTAGCTGTATAGGTTTTGGTTGAATTTGGTTCATTTGTTCGGAATATATGGAACGCTTTATTTTGACCGCCTAAAAGTTAGCCCCCCCATGACGGAAAATAAGAAAGTGACATATGCATTTCATTTGATCATCGTTTGATCAGATTTGATCAACAATTTTCATCGTTTGATCAACTTTATTTCATGAGTTATGATTAAAAAGGACCAGGGGGGGCTAACTTTTAGGATATTTCAAAATGCGCAAAACTAAAAAAAAATTAGCGATCCTTATCAGAAATCGTCTGTAGAGATTTGATCAACCATTTTTAGCGTTTGATCAAACGCGGAAATGGCCCCAAAATCGATATTTTTAGGTTCACACCCCTAAAAGTTAGCCCCCCCTTGACGGAATTTCGGGACAAAAATGGTGCCATCTAACGTGAAATCGTTTGTAGAGATTTGATCAACCATCTTTAGCGTTTGATCAAACCCGGAAATGCGCCCAAAATCGATATTTTTAGCAGCGGACCCCTAAAAGTTAGCCCCCCCGTGACGGAATTTCCGGACAAAAATGATGCCATCTAACGTGAAATCGTTTGTAGAGATTTGATCAACCATTTTTATCGTTTGATCAAACCCGGAAATGCGCCTAATCGATATTTTTAACAGCGGACCCCTAAAAGTTAGCCTCTCTTGCCGGAATTTCGGGACAAAAATGGTGCCATCTAACGTGAAATCGTTTGTAGAGATTTGATCAACCATTTTTAATGTTTGATCAAACCCGGAAATGCGCCCAAAATCGATATTTTTAGCTTCACACCCCTAAAAGTTTGCCCCCCCTTAACAGAATTTCTGGACAAAAATGATGCCATCTAACGTGAAATCGTTTGTAGAGATTTGATCAACCATTTTTAGCGTTTGATCAAACCCAGAAATGCGCCCAAAATCGATATTTTTAGCAGCGGACCCCTAAAACTTAGCCCCCCTTTGACGGAATTTCCGGACAAAAATGATGCCATCTAACGTGAAATCGTTTGTAGAGATTTGATCAACCATTTTTAGCGTTTGATCAAACCCGGAAATGCGCCTAAAACCGATATTTTTAACAGTGGACCCCTAAAAGTTAGCCTCCCTTGACTGAATTTCGGGACAAAAATGGTGCCATCTAACGTGAAATCGTTTGTAGAGATTTGATCAACCATTTTTAGCGTTTGATCAAACCCGGAAATGCGCCCAAAATCGATATTTTTAGTAGCGAACCCCTAAAAGTTAGCCCCCCTTGACGGAATTTCGGGACAAAAATGGTGCCATCTAACGTGAAATCGTTTGTAAAGATTTGATCAACCATTTTTAGCGTTTGATCAAACTCGGAAATGCGCCGAAAATCGATATTTTTAGCAGCGGACCCCTAAAAGTTAGCCCCCCCCCCCTTGACGGAATTTCGGGACAAAAATGGTGTCATCTAACGTGAAATAGTTTGTAGAGATTTGATCAACAATTTTTAGCGTTTGATCCAACCCGGAAATGCGCCCAAAATCGATATTTTTAGCTTCACACCCCTAAAAGGTAGCCCCCCCCCCTTGACGGAATTTCCGGACAAAAATGATGCCATCTACCGTGAAATCGTTTGTAGAGATTTGATCAACCATTTTTAGCGTTTCATCAAACCCGGAAATGCGCCTAAAATCGATATTTTTAACAGCGGACCCCTAAAAGTTAGCCTCCCTTGACGGAATTTCGGGACAAAAATGAAGTCATCTAACGTGAAATCGTATGTAGAGATTTGATCAACCATTTTTAGCGTTTGATCAAACCCGGAAATGCGCCCAAAATTGATATTTTTAGCAGCGGACCCCTAAAAGTTAACCCCCCCCCTGACGGAATTTCCGGACAAAAATGATGCCATCTAACGTGAAATCGTTTGTAGAGATTTGATCAACCATTTTTAGCGTTTGATCAAACCCGGAAATGCGCCTAAAATCGATATTTTTAACAGCGGAGCCCTAAAACTTAGCCTCCCTTGACGGAATTTCGGGACAATAATGGTGCCATCTAACATGAAATCGTTTGTAGAGATTTGATCAACCATTTTTAATGTTTGATCAAACACGGAAATGCGCCCAAAATCGATATTTTTAGCTTCACACCCCTAAAAGTTTGCCCCCCCTTAACGGAATTTCCGGACAAAAATGATGCCATCTAACGTGATATCGTTTGTAGAGATTTGATCAACCATTTTTAGCGTTTGATCAAACCCGGAAATGCGCCTAAAATCGATATTTTTAACAGCGGACCCCTAAAAGTTAGCCTCCCTTGACGGAATTTCGGGACAAAAATGGTGCAATCTAACGTGAGATCGTTTTTAGAGATTTGATCAACCATTTTTAGCGTTTGATCAAACACGTAAATGCATCCGAAAATCGATATATTTAGCAGCGGACGCCTAAATGTTAGCCTTTCCCATGACGGAATTTCGGGACAAAAATGGTGCCATCTAACGTGAAATCGTATGTAGAGATTTGATCAACCATTTTTAGCGTTTGATCAAACACGGAAATGCGCCCAAAATCGATATTTTTAGCTACACACCCCTAAAAGATAGCCCCCCCTTGACGGAATTTCCGGACAAAAATGATGCCATCTAACGTGAAATCGTTTGTAGAGATTTGATCTACCATTTTTACAGTTTGATCAAACAAGGAAATGCGCCTAAAATCGATATTTTTAGCAGCGGACCCCTAAAAGTTAGCCCCCCTTGACAGATTTTCCGGACAAAAATGATGCCATCTAACGTGAAATCATTTGTAGAGATTTCATCAACCATTTTTAACGTTTGATCAAACCCGGAAATGCGCCTAAAATCGATATTTTTAACAGAAGTCCCCTAAAAGTTAGCCCCCCCTTGACGGAATTTCGGGACAAAAATGGTGCCATCTAACGTGAAATCGTATGTAGAGATTTGATCAACCATTTTTAGCGTTTGATCAAACCCGGAAATGCGCCCAAAATCGATATTTTTAGCTACACACCCCTAAAAGATAGCCCCCCCTTGACGGAATTTCCGGAAAAAAAAGATGCCATCTAACGTGAAATCGTTTGTAGAGATTTGATCAAACATTTTTAGCGTTTGATCAAACCCGGAAATGCTCCTAAAATCGATATTTTTAGCAGCGGACCACTAAAATTTAGCCCCCCCCCCCTTGACGGAATGTCGGGACAAAAATGGTGCCATCTAACGTGAAAGCGTTTGTAAAGATTTGTTCAACCATTTTTAGCGTTTCATCAACCCGGAAATGCGCCTAAAATCGATATTTTTAGCAGCGGACCCCTAAAGTTAGCCCACCCCCCCTTGACGGAATTTTGGGACAAAAATGGTGCCACCTAACATGAAATTGTTTGTAATTATTTGATCAACCATTTTTGCGTTTGATCAAACCCGGAAATTAAAACAAAATGGATATATTTAGCAGCGGACCCCTAAAGGTTAGACCACCCTTGACCGAATTTCGGGACAAAAAATGGTGTCATCTAACGTGAAATCGTTTGTAGAGATTTGATCAACCATTTTTAGCGTTTGATCAAACCAGAAAGTGAACTCAAAATCGATATTTTTAGGTTCACACCCCTACAAGTTAGCCCCTCCTTGATGAAATTTCGGGACAAAAATGGTGCCATCTAACGTGAAATCGTTTGTAGAGATTTGATCAACCATTTTTAGCGTTTGATCAAACCCGAAAGTGAACTCAAAATCGATATTTTTAGGTTCACACCCCTACAAGTTAGCCACTCCTTGATGAAATTTCGGGACAAAAATGGTGCCATCTAACGTGAAATCGTTTGTAGAGATTTGATCAACCATTTTTAGCGTTTGATCAAACCCGGAAATGCGCCCAAAATCGATATTTTTAGCAGCGGACCCCTAAAAGTTAGCCCCCCCTTGCCGGAATTTCAGGACAAAAATGGTCCCATCTAACGTGAAATCGTTTGTAGAGATTTGATCAACCATTTTTAGCGTTTGATCAAACCGGGAAATGCGCGCAAAATCGATATTTTTAGCAGCGGACCCCTAAACGTTAACTCCCTCTTGACGGAATTTCGGGACAAAAATGGTGCCATCTAACGTGAAATCGTTTGTAAAGATATTATCAACCATTTTTAGCGTTTGATCAAACCCGAAAGTGAACTCAAAATCGATATTTTTAGGTTCACACCCCTAAAAGTTAGCCCCCCTCCCCCCTTGACGGAATTTCCGGACAAAAATGATGCCATCTAACGTGAAATAGTTTGTAGAGATTTGATCAACCTTTTTTAGCGTTTTGATCAAACCCCGAAGTGACCCAAAATCGATATTTTTAGGTTCACACCCCTTAAAGTTAGCCCTATCCTTGACGGAATTTCGGGACAAAAATGGTGCCATATAATGTGAAATCGTTTGTAGATATTTGATCAAACATTTTTAGCGTGTGATCAAAGCCGGAAGTTCTCCCAAAATCGATATTTTTAGGTGCAGTCCTCTATAAGTTAGCCTCCCCCCTTGACGGAATTTTGGGAATATAATCTGCTGTTCGGGAGAGTATTTCCGAAGTATGTTTGGAATGATACCTGTTGTGTTTAGTGCTAAAGAAAAGTGAAATAACGTTGTCCACCTCTTTTGTTGATAAGAAGTTCTGCCTGCGCACTGCCCCCCACACACACCGTCCGGAGGCAAGTGCAAGAAGATACATTATTGTTGAATGCATATGAAACAAAAGGCTAATTATTAAATACTTTTAATTAGCAGCTATTTCTTTTAAATGTGATTTGATATAAAGTTATTTTATTTATAATAATGATATTTTCTTCTTTGAATCAATAAATTACGTGAATAATAAATATATGACCATCTGTATATCACTGCAAACAAAAGAATCAATTTAAAAAATCAAAAGAATTTTTAGACATTGATAACGATATCATTAGGGAAGGGGGGGGGGGTGTTAGTGGAATGATAACGTATGATATCGTAAGTGCAGGGGGTGGGGGTCTAAAATTGCTAAAAAGTTGATAAAATTATATATGTACAACCACTAACCATTGGGTAATTTACCTAAAGACTATCCGTCCACTAAAATAAGTTATTATTAATTTTTTTAATCTAATCACGGGCTTGTCTTGAACATTTCCATACGCTTCCCCCCCCCCATTCTCAAATTAAATCCTGCTATGCTATTGTTGTTATTTTTTAGTGTAAGAAAAAATAATATGAATCTTTGTCTTTTATTAACACATTTATTGACATACATCTGACCTGTGTGCTTGGCGTCAAGCGTTCGCTTATAAGTCATCGTCAATATATACATGGGCGAGATAGCACACACTAGGAAATTTACAACACAGAGAAATATAGCTGGGAGCTCCACAATCGTTTATTAGCATAACTTCAAAACTTCAAATCCATAGTTGCCATTACGAAATCTGAAGGAATTCCAAATGAAAAAATAAAATCACCGCGCCCACATGTTGATCAGATTCTCATTCATTAACAAAATATCTTTCTCAGTCAATTTTTCTTATCGGAAACTTGTAACTCTGAATTTTGTGGACGTCAGCTCTTTTCAAAATAAACATTATACACTTTTGAGACCCTTGACTCCGGCCGGAAATTAGATGCTTCTACTCTTTTGCGGTTCAGTTTGGTACCCACCTGTCAGTTTGTTTCTATTAATCGAGAATCCGTTCATGGATTATTATTATTAATATTATTATTATGCCTTATTTTTCAACTCTTATCTCTAAAAAATAAGCAATATTTACAGTGATCCTTATTTCTGTTTTGGATATCCGAATCAGTATACTATAGGTGTCTGCACGGGTCGGAATTACCAGCTCCGGGACCGGCCCGTACAGAAGTAAGTGAAAACAGGCCCGGCCCGGCCCGGCCCGACCCGACACAATGTCTACAAAAAATTTCGATTTTTCTTAACATATAATTAGGATGCCTTTAAAGAATACTGCATACATATTTATGGGATAGTTTTATACAGTATATTTTAAAATTACGATGTGTTCGCAAGACAGAAAATACACAACAGCAACATTAAGGATTGCTTATTTATTTAGACGTTTCAGCATTCACACAAGGATTCATTTAAAAATTAACGTATATTATAATAAACAAAAAGGAGTGTTAAAAACATAACTTTGAAGCTGTATAATTAAAAGTAAATTTGTGAAAATATTTATCTGTCATTTATTAAGGCTTCGGAAAACGCATATGATTGGCACGTGTTCTTATTCAGAAACTATGTAATCGAATGGCGTTAAATATTTTTCGATAAAAGTGATATATCTTTGAGAAAATACTGTCAAAGTTAGAGTTTTGAATCGAATTTCCGGAAGCGACAGCACAGGAATGGAGAAAACCTGCAGTCACTTGACAAGAATCTCTTGTATCTCGACAAGTCATTTATTTATCAAAAATGGAAAAGCTATTCGATTGCAAATCCCTTCAATTGTCAGGCTTGTCAATTTTATGCGTTTACAGATAAAAATTAGTCAGAAAATGTGTCAAAGTTTCGTATTGTTGAACAGTGAATTTGAGAAGCACCTTAAGGTATAGTTCCAAAGATTTCGTTAACAAAAGTATATTATCGATATTAATATTTTTACAAAACATTTTGCCTGCCCTACATATGCTGTAAACAATTAAGTCCAGTTCCGGCGCGGATCAATTGTGTAGAAAAAAATGCAATTTTGTTTATCGGCCCGTGCAGTCCTCTAGTACACTATGATAATGTCAGTGGTTTGTAGTAGAATGTTATAATCATACGATCCGTTTCGTAAATGCCCAGTGAATCTACTTGGATTAAGAACCTAATTTTACAATTTAGATATGTCCTTCTGTGCTTAATATGCGTCTACTATTAAATTGTGTTTCAGTTTGGTACGCACGCGTCATTTCTGATTTTAATAATCGGATTACCCCTCCTGCATAATTAATACTATTATTATGTTCTATTTTTCAACTTCTATTTTTATGATCATCCTCTTTTCTGTTAGGGATATCTGAACCAGTAAGTTGTGTTAATGTCGGTAGAATACGATCGTGATAGAAGAAAAAATCGAATGATTCGTTTAGTATGTGCTCAGTGAATCTGTTTGGATTAACAACGTAATTTTCGATGTCCTTCAAAACATCACATCTATAAATTAAATTAACTCACAATCTAATATAACTGCGACGAAATATTTAAAATGCCACAAAGTCATCTTACGACAAATCAAAGCTTTCAAAGTCATATTTTCTGCAGCTGGTAAAGTAACTACAAGTACTTACTCACCGAGTGTGGAAAAAAATTATTTTGCATCCATTGTTAATAGAAAATATTGAAGGTTAAAAAAGTTCGGGAAAAACTATTTTCAAACCATTTTTGTCCAAAAATCCGTCAAGAGGGAGATTGATGGATTTTTTGGCACTTTCGCGTTTTGATCAAACACTAAAAATGGTTGATTAAATCTCTGCAAACGATTTCACGATAGATGGAACCATTTTTGTCCCGAAATTGCTTCAGGGGGGGGGGGGCTAGCTTTTAGGGGTGTGAAGCTAAAAATATCGATTTTGGGTGCATTTCCGGGTTTGATCAAACGCTAAAAATGGTTGATCAAATTTCTACAAACGATTTCACGTTAGATGACACAATTTTTGTCCCGAAATTCCGACAAGGGGGGGGGCTAACTTTTAGGGATCCGCTGCTAAAAATATCGATTTTGGGCGCATTTCCGGGATTGATCAAACGCTAAAAATGGTTGATATAATTTCTACAAACGAATTCACGTTAGATGGCACCATTTTTGTCCAAAAATACCCTCAAGAGGGGGTTAACTTTTAGGTGTCCGCTGCTAAAAATATCGATTTTGGGCGCATTTCCGGTTTTGATCAAACGCTAAAAATGGTTGATCAAATCTTTACAAACGATTTCACGTTAGATGGCACCATTTTTGTCCGGAAATTCCGTCAAGGAGCGGCTAACTTTTAGGGGTGTGAACCTAAAAATATCGATTTTGAGGTCACTTTCGGGTTTGATCAAACGATAAAAATGGTTGATAATATCTCTACAAATGATTTCGCGTTAGATGACACCATTTTCTGTCCCGAAATTTGGTCAAGGGTGGTCAAACCTTTAGGGGTCCGCTGCTAAATATATCCATTTTGTCTTAATATCCGGGTTTGATCAAACGCTAAAAATGGTTGATCAAATAATTACAAACAATTTCATGTTAGATGACAGCATTTTTGTCCCGAAATTCCGCCAAGGAAGGGCTAACTTTTAGGTGTCCGCTGCTAAAAATATCGATTTTGGGCGCATTTCCGGGTTTGAAAAAAGGCTAAATGTGGTTGATCAAATCTCTACAAACAATTTCACGTAAGATGGCACCATTTTTGCTCCGTAATTCCGTCAAGGGGGGGGCTAACTTTTAGGGGTGTGAAGCTAAAAATATCGATTTTGGGCGCATTTCCGTGTTTGATCAAACGCTAAAAATGGTTGATCAAATCTCTACAAACGATTTCACGTTAGATGGCATCATTTTTGACCGAAAATTCCATCAAAGGGGGGCTAACTTTTAGGGGTCCGCTGCTAAAAATATCGATTTTGGGCGCATTTCCGTCTTTGTTCGAACGCTAAAAATGGTTGATCAAATCTCTACAATTGATTTCACGTTAGATGGCATCATTTTTGTCCTGAAATTCCGGAAAAGGGGGACTAACTTTTAGGGGTCCTCTGCTAAATATATTGATTTTGGGCGCATTTCCGGGTTTGATCAAAGGCTAAATGTGGATGATCAAATCTCTACAAACAATTTCACGTTATATGGCACCATTTTTTGTCCCGAAATTCGGTCAAGAGTGGTCTAACCTTTAGGGGTCCGCTGCTAAATATATCCATTTTTATTTTAATTTTCGGGTTTGATCAAACGCTAAAAAATGTTGATCAAATATTTACAAACAATTTCATGTTAGATGACAGCATTTTTGTCCCGAAATTCCGCCAAGGATGGGCTAACTTTTAGGGGTGTGAAGCTAAAAAATATCGGTTATGGGCGCATTTCCGGGTTTGATCTCTCGCTAAAAATGGTTGATCAAATCACTACAAACGATTTCACGTTAGATGGCATCTTTTTTGTCCGGAAACTCCGTCAAGGGGGGCTAACTTTTAGGGGTCCGCTGCTAAAAATATCGATTTTGGGCGCATTTCCGGGTTTGATCAAACGCTAAAAATGGTTGATCAAATCTCTACAAACGATCTCACGTTAGATGGCACCATTTTTGTCCCAAAATTCCGTCAAGGGAGGCTATCTTTTAGGGGTCCGCTGTTAAAAATATCGATTTTAGGCGCATTTCTGGGTTTGATCAAACGCTAAAAATGGTTGATCAAATCTCTACAAACGATTTCACGTTAGATGACAATTTTTTTCCCGAAATTCAGTCAAGGGTGGGGGGGGCTAACTTTTAGGGATCCGCTGCTAAAAATATCGATTTTGGGCGCATTTCCGGGTTTGATCAAACGCTAAAAATGGTTGAACAAATCTCTACAAACGATCTCACGTTAGATGGCACCATTTTTGTCCCGAAATTCCGTCAAGGGAGGCTATCTTTTAGGGGTCCGCTGTTAAAAATATCGATTTTAGGCGCATTTCCGGGTTTGATCAAACGCTAAAAATGGTTGATCCAATCTCTACAAACGATTTCACGTTAGATGGCATCATTTTTGTCCGAAAATTCCGTCAATGGGGGGCTAACTTTTAGGGGGGTTAAGCTAAAAATATCGATTTTGGGCGCATTTCCGGGTTTGATCAAACGCTAAAAATGGTTGATCAAATCTCTACAAACGATTTCACGTTAGATGGCATCATTTTTGTCCGGAAATTCCGTCAAGGGGGGGCTAACTTTTAGGGGTCAGCTGCTAAAAATATCGATTTTGGGCGCATTTCCGGGTTTGATCAAACGCTAAAAATGGTTGATCAAATCTCTACAAACGATTTCACGTTAGATGACACAATTTTTGTCCCGAAATTCCGTCAAGGGGGGGGGGCTAACTTTTAGGGATCCGCTGCTAAAAATATCGATTTTGGGTGCATTTCCGGGTTTTATCTAACGCTAAAAATGGTTGATCAAATCCCTACAAACGATCTCACGTTATATGGCACCATTTTTGTCCCGTAATTCCGTCAAGGGGGGGCTAACTTTTAGGGGTGTGAAGCTAAAAATATCGATTTTGGGCGCATTTCCGTTTTTGATCAAACGCTAAAAATGGTTGATATTATCTCTACAAAATATTTCACGTTATATGGCACCATTTTTGTCCTGAAATTCCGGAAAGGGGGGACTAACTTTTAGGGGTCCGCTGCTAAAAATATCGATTTTGGGCGCATTTCCGGGTTTGATCAAACGCTAAAAATGGTTGATCAAATCTCTACAATTGATTTCACGTTAGATGGCATCATTTTTGTCCTGAAATTCCGGAAAGGGGGGACTAACTTTTAGGGGTCCGCTGCTAAATATATTGATTTTGGGCGCATTTCCGGGTTTGATCAAAGGCTAAATGTGGTTGATCAAATCTCTACAAACAATTTCACGTATGATGGCACCATTTTTGCCCCGTAATTCCGTCAAGGGGGGGGGCTAACTTTTAGGGGTGTGAAGCTAAAAATATCGATTTTGGGCGCATTTCCGTGTTTGATCAAACGCTAAAAATGGTTGATCAAATCTCTACAAACGATTTCACGTTAGATGGCATCATTTTTGACCGAAAATTCCATCAAAGGGGGGCTAACTTTTAGGGGTCCGCTGCTAAAAATATCGATTTTGGGCGCATTTCCGTGTTTGTTCAAACGCTAAAAATGGTTGATCAAATCTCTACAATTGATTTCACGTTAGATGGCATCATTTTTGTCCTGAAATTCCGGAAAAGGGGGACTAACTTTTAGGGGTCCGCTGCTAAATATATTGATTTTGGGCGCATTTCCGTGTTTGATCAAAGGCTAAATATGGTTGATCAAATCTCTACAAACAATTTCACGTTATATGGCACCATTTTTTGTCCCGAAATTCGGTGAAGAGTGGTCTAACCTTTAGGGGTCCGCTGCTAAATATATCCATTTTGTTTTAATTTTCGGGTTTGATCAAACGCTAAAAAAGGTTGATCAAATATTTACAAACAATTTCATGTTAGATGACAGCATTTTTGTCCCGAAATTCCGCCAAGGAAGGGCTAACTTTTAGGGGTGTGAAGCTAAAAATTATTGGTTATGGGCGCATTTCCGGGTTTGATAAAACGTTTAAAATGGTTGATCAAATCTCTACAAACAATTTTACGTTAGATGAGAACATTTTTGTCCCGAAATTCCGCCAAGGAAGGGCTAACTTTTAGAGGTCCGCTGCTAAAAATATCGATATTGAGCGCATTTCCGGGTTTGATCAAACGCTAAAAATGGTTGATAAAATCTCTACAAACGATTTCACGTTAGATGGCATCATTTTTGACCGAAAATTCCATCAAAGGGGGGCTAACTTTTAGGGGTCCGCTGCTAAAAATATCGATTTTGGGCGCATTTCCGTGTTTGTTCGAACGCTAAAAATGGTTGATCAAATCTCTACAATTGATTTCACGTTAGATGGCATCATTTTTGTCCTGAAATTCCGGAAAAGGGGGACTAACTTTTAGGGGTCCTCTGCTAAATATATTGATTTTGGGCGCATTTCCGGGTTTGATCAAAGGCTAAATGTGGATGATCAAATCTCTACAAACAATTTCACGTTATATGGCACCATCTTTTGTCCCAAAATTCCGTCAAGGGAGGCTATCTTTTAGGGGTCCGCTGTTAAAAATATCGATTTTAGGCGCATTTCTGGGTTTGATCAAACGCTAAAAATGGTTGATCAAATCTCTACAAACGATTTCACGTTAGATGACAGTTTTTTTCCCGAAATTCAGTCAAGGGTGGGGGGGGGCTAACTTTTAGGGATCCGCTGCTAAAAATATCGATTTTGGGCGCATTTCCGGGTTTGATCAAACGCTAAAAATGGTTGAACAAATCTCTACAAACGATCTCACGTTAGATGGCACCATTTTTGTCCCGAAATTCCGTCAAGGGAGGCTATCTTTTAGGGGTCCGCTGTTAAAAATATCGATTTTAGGCGCATTTCCGGGTTTGATCAAACGCTAAAAATGGTTAATCCAATCTCTACAAACGATTTCACGTTAGATGGCATCATTTTTGTCCGAAAATTCCGTCAATGGGGGGCTAACTTTTAGGGGTGTTAAGCTAAAAATATCGATTTTGGGCGCATTTCCGGGTTTGATCAAACGCTAAAAATGGTTGATCAAATCTCTACAAACGATTTCACGTTAGATGGCATCATTTTTGTCCGGAAATTCCGTCAAGGGGGGGCTAACTTTTAGGGGTCAGCTGCTAAAAATATCGATTTTGGGCGCATTTCCGGGTTTGATCAAACGCTAAAAATGGTTGATCAAATCTCTACAAACGATCTCACGTTAGATGGCACCATTTTTGTCCCAAAATTTCGTCAAGGGAGGCTATCTCTTAGGGGTCCGCTGTTAAAAATATCGATTTTAGGCGCATTTCTGGGTTTGATCAAACGCTAAAAATGGTTGATCAAATCTCTACAAACGATTTCACGTTAGATGACACAATTTTTGTCCCGAAATTCCGTCAAGGGGGGGGGCTAACTTTTAGGGATCCGCTGCTAAAAATATCGATTTTGGGTGCATTTCCGGGTTTTATCTAACGCTAAAAATGGTTGATCAAATCCCTACAAACGATCTCACGTTATATGGCACCATTTTTGTCCCGTAATTCCGTCAAGGGGGGGCTAAATTTTAGGGGTGTGAAGCTAAAAATATCGATTTTGGGCGCATTTCCGTTTTTGATCAAACGCTAAAAATGGTTGATCAAATCTCTACAAAATATTTTACGTTATATGGCACCATTTTTGTCCTGAAATTCCGGAAAGGGGGGGACTAACTTTTAGGGGTCCGCTGCTAAAAATATCGATTTTGGGCGCATTTCCGGGTTTGATCAAACGCTAAAAATGGTTGATCAAATCTCTACAATTGATTTCACGTTAGATGGCATCATTTTTGTCCTGAAATTCCGGAAAAGGGGGACTAACTTTTAGGGGTCCGCTGCTAAATATATTGATTTTGGGCGCATTTCCGGGTTTGATCAAAGGCTAAATGTGGTTGATCAAATCTCTACAAACAATTTCACGTAAGATGGCACCATTTTTGCCCCGTAATTCCGTCAAGGGGGGGGGCTAACTTTTAGGGGTGTGAAGCTAAAAATATCGATTTTGGGCGCATTTCCGTGTTTGATCAAACGCTAAAAATGGTTGATCAAATCTCTACAAACGATTTCACGTTAGATGGCATCATTTTTGACCGAAAATTCCATCAAAGGGGGGCTAACTTTTAGGGGTCCGCTGCTAAAAATATCGATTTTGGGCGCATTTCCGTGTTTGTTCAAACGCTAAAAATGGTTGATCAAATCTCTACAATTGATTTCACGTTAGATGGCATCATTTTTGTCCTGAAATTCCGGAAAAGGGGGACTAACTTTTTGGGGTCCGCTGCTAAATATATTGATTTTGGGCGCA
Organism: Maratus speciosus; assembly: GCA_963932465.1. Taxonomy (NCBI): domain Eukaryota; kingdom Metazoa; phylum Arthropoda; class Arachnida; order Araneae; family Salticidae; genus Maratus; species Maratus speciosus. The sequence continues at coordinate 532,122,183 of OZ010791.1, read as the reverse complement.
TTTCCGTGTTTGATCAAAGGCTAAATATGGTTGATCAAATCTCTACAAACAATTTCACGTTATATGGCACCATTTTTTGTCCCGAAATTCGGTGAAGAGTGGTCTAACCTTTAGGGGTCCGCTGCTAAATATATCCATTTTGTTTTAATTTTCGGGTTTGATCAAACGCTAAAAAAGGTTGATCAAATATTTACAAACAATTTCATGTTAGATGACAGCATTTTTGTCCCGAAATTCCGCCAAGGAAGGGCTAACTTTTAGGGGTGTGAAGCTAAAAAATATCGGTTATGGGCGCATTTCCGGGTTTGATAAAACGTTTAAAATGGTTGATCAAATCTCTACAAACAATTTTACGTTAGATGAGAACATTTTTGTCCCGAAATTCCGCCAAGGAAGGGCTAACTTTTAGAGGTCCGCTGCTAAAAATATCGATATTGAGCGCATTTCCGGGTTTGATCTCTCGCTAAAAATGGTTGATCAAATCACTACAAACGATTTCACGTTAGATGGCATCTTTTTTGTCCGGAAACTCCGTCAAGGGGGGCTAACTTTTAGGGGTCCGCTGCTAAAAATATCGATTTTGGGCGCATTTCCGGGTTTGATCAAACGCTAAAAATGGTTGATCAAATCTCTACAAACGATCTCATGTTAGATGGCACCATTTTTGTCCCAAAATTCCGTCAAGGGAGGCTATCTTTTAGGGGTCCGCTGTTAAAAATATCGATTTTAGGCGCATTTCTGGGTTTGATCAAACGCTAAAAATGGTTGATCAAATCTCTACAAACGATTTCACGTTAGATGGCATCATTTTTGTCCGAAAATTCCGTCAATGGGGAGATAACTTTTAGGGGTGTGAAGCTAAAAATATCGATTTTGAGCGCATTTCCGGTTTTGATCAAACGCTAAAAATGGTTGATCAAATCTTTACTAACGATTTCACGTAAGATGGCACCATTTTTGTCCCGAAATTCCGTCAAAGGGGGGCTAACTTTTAGGGGTGTGAAGCTAAAAATATCGATTTTGGGCACATTTCCGTGTTTGATCAAACGCTAAAAATGGTTGATCAATTCTCTACAATTGATTTCACGTTAGATGGCATCATTTTTGTCCGGAAATTCCGTCAAGGGGGGCTAACTTTTAGGGGTCGGCTGCTAAAAATATTGATTTTGGGCGCATTTCCGGGTTTGATGAAACGCTAAAAGTGGTTGATCAAATCTCTACAAACGATTTCACATTATATGGCACCATTTTTGTCCTGAAATTCCGGCAAGGGGGGACTAACTTTTAGGGGTCCGCTGCTAAAAATATTGATTTTGGGCGCATTTCCGGGTTTGATCAAACGCTAAATGTGGTTGATCAAATCTCTACAAACAATTTCACGTTATATGGCACCATTTTTTCTCCCGAAATTCGGTCAAGAGTGGTCTAACCTTTAGGGGTCCGCTGCTAAATATATCCATTTTGTTTTAATTTTCGGGTTTGATCAAACGCTAAAAAAAGTTGATCAAATATTTACAAACAATTTCATGTTAGATGATAGCATTTTTGTCCCGAAATTCCGCCAAGGAAGGGCTAACTTTTAGGTGTCCGCTGCTAAAATTATCGATATTGGGCGCATTTCCATGTTTGATCTCTCGCTAAAAATGCTTGATCAAATCTCTACAAACGATTTCACGTTAGATGGCACCATTTTTCCCGAAATTCCCTCAAGGGGGGGGGGCTAACTTTTAGGTGTCCGCTGCTAAAAATATCGATTTTTGGCGCATTTCCGAGTTTGATCAAACGCTAAAAATGGTTGAACAAATCTTTACAAACGCTTTCACGTTAGATGGCACCATTTTTGTCCCGAAATTCCGTAGAGGGGGAATAACTTTTAGGGGTGTGAAGCTAAAAAATAACGGTTTTGGGCGCATTTCCGGGTTTGATAAAACGTTTAAAATGGTTGATCAAATCTCTACATACGATTTCACGTTAGATGACACCATTTTTGTCCCGAAATTCCGTCAAGGGGGGGGCTAACTTTTAGGGGTCCGCTGCTAAAAATATCGATTTTCGGCGCATTTCCGAGTTTGATCAAACGCTAAAAATAGTTGATCAAATCTCTACAATTGATTTCACGTTAGATGGCATCATTTTTGTCCTGAAATTCCGGAAAAGGGGGACTAACTTTTAGGGGTCCGCTGCTAAATATATTGATTTTGGGCGCATTTCCGTGTTTGATCAAAGGCTAAATGTGGTTGATCAAATCTCTACAAACAATTTCACGTAAGATGGCACCATTTTTGCCCCGTAATTCCGTCAAGGGGGGGGGATAAATTTAGGGGTCCGCTGCTAAAAATATCGATTTTGGGCGCATTTCCGTGTTTGATCAAACGCTAAAAATGGTTGATCAAATCTCTACAAACGATTTCATGTTAGATGGCATCATTTTTGACCGAAAATTCCATCAAAGGGGGGCTAACTTTTAGGGGCCCGCTGCTAAAAATATCGATTTTGGGCGCATTTCCGTGTTTGTTCAAACGCTAAAAATGGTTGATCAAATCTCTACAATTGATTTCACGTTAGATGGCATCATTTTTGTCCTGAAATTCCGGAAAAGGGGGACTAACTTTTAGGGGTCCGCTGCTAAATATATTGATTTTGGGTGCATTTCCGTGTTTGATAAAAGGCTAAATGTGGTTGATCAAATCTCTACAAACAATTTCACGTTATATGGCACCATTTTTTGTCCCGAAATTCGGTCAAGAGTGGTCTAACCTTTAGGGGTCTGCTGCTAAATATATCCATTTTGTTTTAATTTTCGGGTTTGATCAAACGCTAAAAAAGGTTGATCAAATATTTACAAACAATTTCACGTTAGATGAGAACATTTTTGTCCCGAAATTCCGCCAAGGAAGGGCTAACTTTTAGAGGTCCGCTGCTAAAAATATCGATATTGAGCGCATTTCCGGGTTTGATCTCTCGCTAAAAATGGTTGATCAAATCACTACAAACGATTTCACGTTAGATGGCATCTTTTTTGTCCGGAAACTCCGTCAAGGGGGGCTAACTTTTAGGGGTCCGCTGCTAAAAATATCGATTTTGGGCGCTTTTCCGGGTTTGATCAAACGCTAAAAATGGTTGATCAAATCTCTACAAACGATCTCACGTTAGATGGCACCATTTTTGTCCCAAAATTCCGTCAAGGGAGGCTATCTTTTAGGGGTCCGCTGTTAAAAATATCGATTTTAGGTGCATTTCCGGGTTTTATCTAACGCTAAAAATGGTTGATCAAATCCCTACAAACGATCTCACGTTATATGGCACCATTTTTGTCCCGTAATTCCGTCAAGGGGGGGGCTAACTTTTAGGGGTGTGAAGCTAAAAATATCGATTTTGGGCGCATTTCCAATTTTGATCAAACGCTAAAAATGGTTGATCAAATCTCTACAAAATATTTCACGTTATATGGCACCATTTTTGTCCTGAAATTCCGGAAAGGGGGGGACTAACTTTTAGGGGTCCGCTGCTAAAAATATCGATTTTGGGCGCATTTCCGTGTTTGATCAAACGCTAAAAATGGTTGATCAATTCTCTACAATTGATTTCACGTTAGATGGCATCATTTTTGTCCTGAAATTCCGGAAAAGGGGGACTAACTTTTAGGGGTCCGCTGCTAAATATATTGATTTTGGGCGCATTTCCGGGTTTGATCAAAGGCTAAATGTGGTTGATCAAATCTCTACAAACAATTTCACGTAAGATGGCACCATTTTTGCCCCGTAATTCCGTCAAGGGGGGGGGGCTAACTTTTAGGGGTGTGAAGCTAAATATATCGATTTTGGGCGCATTTCCGTGTTTGATCAAACGCTAAAAATGGTTGATCAAATCTCTACAAACGATTTCACGTTAGATGGCATCATTTTTGACCGAAAATTCCATCAAAGGGGGGCTAACTTTTAGGGGTCCGCTGCTAAAAATATCGATTTTGGGCGCATTTCCGTGTTTGTTCAAACGCTAAAAATGGTTGATCAAATCTCTACAATTGATTTCACGTTAGATGGCATCATTTTTGTCCTGAAATTCCGGAAAAGGGGGACTAACTTTTAGGGGTCCGCTGCTAAATATATTGATTTTGGGCGCATTTCCGTGTTTGATCAAAGGCTAAATATGGTTGATCAAATCTCTACAAACAATTTCACGTTATATGGCACCATTTTTTGTCCCGAAATTCGGTGAAGAGTGGTCTAACCTTTAGGGGTCCGCTGCTAAATATATCCATTTTGTTTTAATTTTCGGGTTTGATCAAACGCTAAAAAAGGTTGATCAAATATTTACAAACAATTTCATGTTAGATGACAGCATTTTTGTCCCGAAATTCCGCCAAGGAAGGGCTAACTTTTAGGGGTGTGAAGCTAAAAAATATTGGTTATGGACGCATTTCCGGGTTTGATAAAACGTTTAAAATGGTTGATCAAATCTCTACAAACAATTTTACGTTAGATGAGAACATTTTTGTCCCGAAATTCCGCCAAGGAAGGGCTAACTTTTAGAGGTCCGCTGCTAAAAATATCGATATTGAGCGCATTTCCGGGTTTGATCAAACGCTAAAAATGGTTGATCAAATCTCTACAAACGATTTCACGTTAGATGGCATCATTTTTGACCGAAAATTCCATCAAAGGGGGGCTAACTTTTAGGGGTCGGCTGCTAAAAATATTGATTTTGGGCGCATTTCCGGGTTTGATGAAACGCTAAAAGTGGTTGATCAAATCTCTACAAACGATTTCACATTATATGGCACCATTTTTGTCCTGAAATTCCGGCAAGGGGGGACTAACTTTTAGGGGTCCGCTGCTAAAAATATTGATTTTGGGCGCATTTCCGGGTTTGATCAAACGCTAAATGTGGTTGATCAAATCTCTACAAACAATTTCACGTTATATGGCACCATTTTTTCTCCCGAAATTCGGTCAAGAGTGGTCTAACCTTTAGGGGTCCGCTGCTAAATATATCCATTTTGTTTTAATTTTCGGGTTTGATCAAACGCTAAAAAAAGTTGATCAAATATTTACAAACAATTTCATGTTAGATGATAGCGCGTTAGATTTCACGTTAGATGGCATCATTTTTGTCCTGAAATTCCGGAAAAGGGGGACTAACTTTTAGGGGTCCTCTGCTAAATATATTGATTTTGGGCGCATTTCCGGGTTTGATCAAAGGCTAAATGTGGATGATCAAATCTCTACAAACAATTTCACGTTATATGGCACCATCTTTTGTCCCGAAATTCGGTCAAGAGTGGTCTAACCTTTAGGGGTCCGCTGCTAAATATATCCATTTTTATTTTAATTTTCGGGTTTGATCAAACGCTAAAAAAGGTTGATCAAATATTTACAAACAATTTCATGTTAGATGACAGCATTTTTGTCCCGAAATTCCGCCAAGGATGGGCTAACTTTTAGGGGTGTGAAGCTAAAAAATATCGGTTATGGGCGCATTTCCGGGTTTGATCTCTCGCTAAAAATGGTTGATCAAATCACTACAAACGATTTCACGTTAGATGGCATCTTTTTTGTCCGGAAACTCCGTCAAGGGGGGCTAACTTTTAGGTGTCCGCTGCTAAAAATATCGATTTTGGGCGCATTTCCGGGTTTGATCAAACGCTAAAAATGGTTGATCAAATCTCTACAAACGATCTCACGTTAGATGGCACCATTTTTGTCCCAAAATTCCGTCAAGGGAGGCTATCTTTTAGGGGTCCGCTGTTAAAAATATCGATTTTAGGCGCATTTCTGGGTTTGATCAAACGCTAAAAATGGTTGATCAAATCTCTACAAACGATTTCACGTTAGATGACAGTTTTTTTCCCGAAATTCAGTCAAGGGTGGGGGGGCTAACTTTTAGGGATCCGCTGCTAAAAATATCGATTTTGGGCGCATTTCCGGGTTTGATCAAACGCTAAAAATGGTTGAACAAATCTCTACAAACGATCTCACGTTAGATGGCACCATTTTTGTCCCGAAATTCCGTCAAGGGAGGCTATCTTTTAGGGGTCCGCTGTTAAAAATATCGATTTTAGGCGCATTTCCGGGTTTGATCAAACGCTAAAAATGGTTGATCCAATCTCTACAAACGATTTCACGTTAGATGGCATCATTTTTGTCCGAAAATTCCGTCAATGGGGGGCTAACTTTTAGGGGTGTTAAGCTAAAAATATCGATTTTGGGCGCATTTCCGGGTTTGATCAAACGCTAAAAATGGTTGATCAAATCTCTACAAACGATTTCACGTTAGATGGCATCATTTTTGTCCGGAAATTCCGTCAAGGGGGGGCTAACTTTTAGGGGTCAGCTGCTAAAAATATCGATTTTGGGCGCATTTCCGGGTTTGATCAAACGCTAAAAATGGTTGATCAAATCTCTACAAACGATCTCACGTTAGATGGCACCATTTTTGTCCCAAAATTTCGTCAAGGGAGGCTATCTCTTAGGGGTCCGCTGTTAAAAATATCGATTTTAGGCGCATTTCTGGGTTTGATCAAACGCTAAAAATGGTTGATCAAATCTCTACAAACGATTTCACGTTAGATGACACAATTTTTGTCCCGAAATTCCGTCAAGGGGGGGGGGCTAACTTTTAGGGATCCGCTGCTAAAAATATCGATTTTGGGTGCATTTCCGGGTTTTATCTAACGCTAAAAATGGTTGATCAAATCCCTACAAACGATCTCACGTTATATGGCACCATTTTTGTCCCGTAATTCCGTCAAGGGGGGGCTAAATTTTAGGGGTGTGAAGCTAAAAATATCGATTTTGGGCGCATTTCCGTTTTTGATCAAACGCTAAAAATGGTTGATCAAATCTCTACAAAATATTTCACGTTATATGGCACCATTTTTGTCCTGAAATTCCGGAAAGGGGGGGACTAACTTTTAGGGGTCCGCTGCTAAAAATATCGATTTTGGGCGCATTTCCGGGTTTGATCAAACGCTAAAAATGGTTGATCAAATCTCTACAATTGATTTCACGTTAGATGGCATCATTTTTGTCCTGAAATTCCGGAAAATGGGGACTAACTTTTAGGGGTCCGCTGCTAAATATATTGATTTTGGGCGCATTTCCGGGTTTGATCAAAGGCTAAATGTGGTTGATCAAATCTCTACAAACAATTTCACGTAAGATGGCACCATTTTTGCCCCGTAATTCCGTCAAGGGGGGGGGCTAACTTTTAGGGGTGTGAAGCTAAAAATATCGATTTTGGGCGCATTTCCGTGTTTGATCAAACGCTAAAAATGGTTGATCAAATCTCTACAAACGATTTCACGTTAGATGGCATCATTTTTGACCGAAAATTCCATCAAAGGGGGGCTAACTTTTAGGGGTCCGCTGCTAAAAATATCGATTTTGGGCGCATTTCCGTGTTTGTTCAAACGCTAAAAATGGTTGATCAAATCTCTACAATTGATTTCACGTTAGATGGCATCATTTTTGTCCTGAAATTCCGGAAAAGGGGGACTAACTTTTTGGGGTCCGCTGCTAAATATATTGATTTTGGGCGCATTTCCGTGTTTGATCAAAGGCTAAATATGGTTGATCAAATCTCTACAAACAATTTCACGTTATATGGCACCATTTTTTGTCCCGAAATTCGGTGAAGAGTGGTCTAACCTTTAGGGGTCCGCTGCTAAATATATCCATTTTGTTTTAATTTTCGGGTTTGATCAAACGCTAAAAAAGGTTGATCAAATATTTACAAACAATTTCATGTTAGATGACAGCATTTTTGTCCCGAAATTCCGCCAAGGAAGGGCTAACTTTTAGGGGTGTGAAGCTAAAAAATATCGGTTATGGGCGCATTTCCGGGTTTGATAAAACGTTTAAAATGGTTGATCAAATCTCTACAAACAATTTTACGTTAGATGAGAACATTTTTGTCCCGAAATTCCGCCAAGGAAGGGCTAACTTTTAGAGGTCCGCTGCTAAAAATATCGATATTGAGCGCATTTCCGGGTTTGATCTCTCGCTAAAAATGGTTGATCAAATCACTACAAACGATTTCACGTTAGATGGCATCTTTTTTGTCCGGAAACTCCGTCAAGGGGGGCTAACTTTTAGGGGTCCGCTGCTAAAAATATCGATTTTGGGCGCATTTCCGGGTTTGATCAAACGCTAAAAATGGTTGATCAAATCTCTACAAACGATCTCATGTTAGATGGCACCATTTTTGTCCCAAAATTCCGTCAACGGAGGCTATCTTTTAGGGGTCCGCTGTTAAAAATATCGATTTTAGGCGCATTTCTGGGTTTGATCAAACGCTAAAAATGGTTGATCAAATCTCTACAAACGATTTCACGTTAGATGGCATCATTTTTGTCCGAAAATTCCGTCAATGGGGAGATAACTTTTAGGGGTGTGAAGCTAAAAATATCGATTTTGAGCGCATTTCTGGTTTTGATCAAACGCTAAAAATGGTTGATCAAATCTTTACAAACGATTTCACGTAAGATGGCATCATTTTTGTCCCGAAATTCCGTCAAAGGGGGGCTAACTTTTAGGGGTGTGAAGCTAAAAATATCGATTTTGGGCATATAACGATTATCTCGTTATATGTGTTTACATTCCATTTCCCCCCCCTCCCCCCCCCAGACAGTTTCAATTAAAATTTTGTTTAGTAACTTATTTATTTTGTGCACTATAGTTAAACAGTGCAGCCCCTAAATTAAATTCAACATTTAAAAACTAAATCGATTGTATTATCAGCCCTTCTCATTTAAATTAAATTATTCTTAGTACTCATCTCGTTAATAAAATAAAATCAGTGAAACACTCTCTATTTTCACTTTCTGATTCTTTCACACATACGCTTTAACCTTGTACAAAATTCGTTACGGCTGTCTGTTAGTTTCAAACGCATCTTAACTTCGGTCATTTCCTTATTTGGGCATGAATATAACTCATCATTCAAAATCACTTTACATGCAATCTACTTATTAGAATTATTTTCGCTTCACACCCTTTTGTTCGGATGTATGGCGATTCTGCATTTTTTGTGGTAAAGCGGTGTATCTTTGATCTAACATCTGGTCTAGAAAAATACAGTCTCATGCTTTTTAGCCTAACGAACTCTGTCTGTTACTATGCCCTTTCCAGATAACACTTTTTATTTTTTACATTTAACCGCAGCTGTATCAATGTACAGATGAGGCTCAGTCTATCATGACTCAGGAATGTATGCAGCCCACAATCTGCCCCCCCCTACACAATTAATATGGTAGAAGCCTACCGTACATTTTTGGCGAACATACCAGCCAATGTGTCTCTTACCCCCTGTGCATGGCGCAAAAATACTTTTAGATTGGCGATATTGTAGCTCGCCAAGCAAGAAAGTTGTAACTGTATATTCTGACCATTCCTGCTTTCTCGCTAGCCTCGTGATGACGTCTTAAAAGAGGCTCCTTATTTGCTTCTCCCCTGTACCTCTCCCTTCGACCTTCATCATGGAAATAAAATAAGTCTTCGTTTACCGAATTGGAGTTTTTTTTTAATAGGACCTGGTGTTTCTTAATTCTCGCAATCTTATAAACGCAAACGGCCATCTCTTCTAGCAAAAAGTCATCATATAAAATTGGTCTCCGTGACCAGCCTTTTTTCTCCATTAACAAAAAAAAATGTAAGGGAGAGGTACTTGCTTCTAAGCCTTTTTTTCTGCATGGACTTCTGGCAGCGATGGATTCCTCCCGGCTGTCGCACCGTCCCCGCTACGTGGATTTCATCATGGAGTGAACTTTCGCCCTGGACGACCGCTCTTCGCCGTAAAGTATCTGTGCCTGCCTGCTTCTCTGCTTTTCCCCTTTGCCAACCCCCGGAGTTGTGGAATCAGCTGTTCGCTTCCCGTCGCCTAAGAAATCGGCCTGCCTTACATCCTTCCGTACCGAAGAATCCTGCCCGCGTGCAAACTTATCTCTCGGAGCATCCTTCCCCCGGCCCATCATCACATCATTCTTGTGAGTGCCGACAAAATCACAAAGCAACGGCAAATGTTTCCGCATAATAGCAATATTAATTATGTCATAACTTCAACAAGTTCCGCGTTGAGAAACCTTTCAAATCTGTGTGACAAATACTACAAATTATTCATCAGTTAAGTGCAGTGAAATACTGATTTCAAAGCAAAACACAAAAAAAACCCTGAAAATACATGTGTTCGTTGAAGGAACGTCCGAGCGAGTCAGCGAGTGAATGAATGAATCTCGCTCGCCAGCCTCCTCAAAATTCTCAAGAGTGTGTTGATTTTTGTTTCTTTCCTCCATACTACAACCAGTTTGTGAAATAATTTTGTGAAGTGCTCCAGTAGATAGTAACGTTCTGTTGTGAGGTTTAATAAGTTGTTCATCTTTATTCAAGAGGCAGTTTGTGATAAAAAAAAAAATCTCAAAAAAAGTCATTTGCTGCAAAGAATCGTTTTAGTGATTCACTCTCACGCATACATTAATTTCTAGCAAATGTTTATGATATTGACAAAGAGGTCATGAAGGTGCAAAAAAAAGTGAAAATAAATACTGCACCAGTCCCTTAAAATAGCACATTTTTAGAGTACGAAAGCATATTTTAATTCCCCCATTTAATTGCTTTCCTTTCGCTTAATTTTCTTTTCAGTTAATTCTAGAAACCTTGTTTTAAAATTTTTAAAGTTGTTTCATTCCATTTGTATGCTTTCTTACTCCATAAGTACTCACAAGTACTTCTTGATTATTTTTATTAATATTATTGTGTTTTTGTACAGGATACGAAAACACAGTGATATCGCTATTTTTGATATTTTGTGTTGTCTATTATAATATTTATAAATATAATATAAGTAGTTTTTCCCATTGCATTGAATGTTCCACTATCTTTAGTTATTAAGATACACATTCACCTTTGCTTAACTTTTAATTTTTTTTCTCTCTCAAAAAGAGTTAACGAAGATTATATTTAGTGCCATATATTTTTCTGGTTCGCCTTTCGGCTTGAAAATATTTTAATTTGAGAAATATTTCTAATTTCTGTCCTTTTAGAGAAATAAGGACAGATAGCAAGTTTTTTTTTTCTCTCTGCTAAAAAGGATAAAATAAGTTTTTAATTCAGTTGCTTGCTCCTACCAGTTTTATTTTGAAAGACTTACATGTTTCATTCCTTTAAAAAAAAAAATAAATAAATAAATAAAAAAAATAAAATAGGAGCTATTACGAAATATTTTTCTGTTTCTCTTTTGCTTAAAATAAGCAACGGTATTATTTTTACTTTGCGAAACACAATTTTGTCCCTGGATAAGTTTTCTTTCTCTCTATTTTTTTTATATAAGGTTTAAAAAAAAAATAAGACCTTTTGTTTATTTTTAAGTTGTGTATTAGTTTTTTTTTTTTAATGTGATTATTTATGTGATTATTTTATTTCATTATTTTATGTGCTTTGCACTTATCTGTTTATGTGTGTTATATTTAGATATGTATGCAGAATTTCAGTAACAATTTTTGATTAGAGAATTTGTCTTAGGTAAAACGTTGACCATGTCCGCTAAACAAGTTCAAATCAACATTAACCAATTTGACGGAGATCCGGATTTGCTTAAATTCTTTTTTAACCAAATTAGGTCGGTCGCTGAAATTAACAAATACAGCCCTCAGACTACCATTGCTGTACTTGTAGGCAAATTAATTGGTCCCGCTCAAAAATTTTATGCTCAAAATCCGGAAATTCAAAAAATTAATGATCTAGATACGCTTGAAAAAGAATTTGCCGCATTTTTCTCACCCCCCAGCAAGTGCGTGGCTGGCGTTGAACTTTCGAGCTTATCTCTTCTGCCAGCGGAGTCAATTAAAAACATGGCACATCGTTTAAACGTGTTAGCCGCAACTGTTTATTCAGATATTAAAGACGAAAATGCCCGTAACACGATTAAACTTATGAAATTTATGGAAGCTGTGCCAGCTAACATACGAATAAAGTTACAAGAAGAAGGCGTGAATGAATATCGTGCTGCTGTTAAAAGAGCACAGACATTATACGAAATTCTGCATAACGAAAAGATTCTACATTCCTTACCCTCTGTCAGTAAATCTCAAAATAACATTGAAGAGCAATTGAAGGAACTCTCGGAAAAAATAAATGCATTAACACTCGCACCGCCTGGACCCAAAACTGAAACTAAAAAAAATGACATGCAAGGTAGCCCAAAGTATAACGCAAATGCGATGCGCTATAGGAAAAATTTCAAAACGCGAAATTTCCCAAAACGTTTTTCCCCTCACAATCTTCCACAAAGAAAAGTTGTGACTTGTCAACTCTGTTTCCGCGATGGTCACCAGGCACATCAGTGTTTTAAATGGAAAAGAGTTAATACACAGAGAAGGGAAAATTTTAACAGACGCAACAATTACCAGGTTCAGGAAAACTAGAACAGAGACACAATTTTTATGCTGATGATTTTGTGTCTCAACCATGTGACTTAACATCAGCAACATTTCCTATTGACCCTACATTACCAAAGATCTCTAAAGAAAGATTAGTCAATTCAACCGGGTCACAAACTTCAGATCACATTAAAATTGCAAGAAATATCACTACTCAAACAGAAAATGAAGGCGATAAAATTGTTCACATCATTTGTAGTGTTAATACGCATTCTCCATCACTCCCTCTTGTAAAGGCCACTATTGCAAACCATAAAATCACCCTATTGGCTGACTCTGAAAGTAGCATTTCGTTACTTTCACAAAATTTATTTAATGAACTTAAACCTGTATTAAAATACAAGAGACTATCAACAGCCATAAATATTAAAACCGTCAATTCGGATGTTTCTTTTTCTTCATGTATTAAAGCATCCATTAAATTAGAAAAAAAATCCTTCTCGCACCACTTTTATATAGTGGATATTCCTAAATCCTCCAGTTTTGAAGGCATTCTTGGTTTTGATTTCATTAGTAAATTCAACATTATCATTGATACTTTCAATAAATGCATTCACATTAACAACAACTTGACTATTCCACTAGAAACATCACACACTAAGTCTAAAGTCAGTGAAAGTAATCAATGTAACACCTTATGTGATGTAGTCACAAATCAAAAAGTTTTCTTAACCCGTAAAATAATTCTAGAACCCCAAGAGCAAACATGGTGCTCAGTTTACACAAACAATAACATCAAACATGACATAAATTATCTATTTGAATATGTGGCAGATAAAAAAGAAGTAATAAGTCATGATGTCATTATTCAAATGAATAAGAAAACTAAACGCAAAAAGAAGCCTGTACAATTAAATCATTTCTTTTCTATTTCACTTAAAAATAATTCTGACACTACCATTCATCTCCCTAAACACACAAAAATTGGACATTTATCTGAAGTTGAGGAAATTCTTGACTACCCCTCTGATAATTTGGACAAGCATCATAACTCAGAACAACACTTCCTAAATTTTATTCAGGCATCTAATGAAACATTAAAAAAGAGGAAAGAGGATTTGGCAGCTACCGATTTTGATCTTACACATTTAAGTTCTAATGAAGCAAATACAATGACTAAATTATTACTTAATTACTACCCGGCCTTTTCAAAATCATTAAATACACTTGGACATACTGATAAGATTGTACCTGATTTGAAATTTATTAATGACTACCCTATAAAAACTCTTCCATTTCCCCTTCCTCAATCTTTGCAAAAAGGGACTTTAGAACAAATTAAAGATCTGCTTGATGCCAAAATTATTGAACGCCACTGTTCAGAATGGGCTTGCCCCATGCTTTTAGTCAAAAAGAAACCAGACGGAACTGGTAAACAAAAATTTCGTCTCGCCTTAGATCTTCGAATGGTAAATACTGTAATTCAAGGATCATCTTACCCTCTACCTAAAATTCAAACCATCATTTCAAATCTTTCTCAGTATCGATATTTTTCTTCTCTTGACTTTCATCAGGCATATCATCAAATTGACTTGCCAGAAAAATTCCAAAATCAGTTGACATTTACTACTATGTTTGGTTCTTTTAGATACAAGAGATTAGTGTTCGGATTAAAAAACAGTGCTTCTATTTTCCAAGCTTTAATGGACTCTTTGCTTGATGAGTTACAATTAGATGGTGTATATACTTATCAGGATGATTTCATTGTAGGTGCAAACTCTTTTGATGAAATGTGTAATAAATTAAAAAAAATTCTCTCTATCCTAACCAAATACAACTTAACCCTGTCTCCTAGCAAGTGTACTTTTCATAAATCTAGTATTGACTATTTGGGATTTCATGTAGAAAATCAGTCCGTTTCCCCGATTCAGTCAAATATCATAAAAATAACATCTTTTCCCACACCTACAACTAAACGTCAACTAAAAAGACTCATTGGTGTCATTACATTTTATAAGAGTCTAATTCCATCCTTTTCTGAGTTAGTACAACCACTGATAAACCTAACTACTCCAAAAGTTAAATTTAAATGGACAGTTAAACATCAAGAAATCATGGACACAATACAGAAAATTTTCTTTAATTCTCCCATGGTTAGATTACCTGATTGGAACAAGACATTTTATTTAAATACAGATGCGTCAAATGTTGCTATTTCTGGTGTTTTATTACAAGAACATGATCAACAACTTTTACCAGTTGCATATTTTTCTAAATCTCTTAAGCCATCAGAAAAAAAATACCCTGCACTTAAATTAGAACTCATGGCAATTTATAAATCTGTAACCGCTTTCAAATATTATTTATATAACAGACAATTTGTAATTCTTTCTGACAGTAAACCCTTAGAAAAATATAACAAGACTACTAATCCAGCTGATATTATCTCTCGTTGGCTCATGGAGCTTTCAGAGTACTCATACACTTTTAAACATATCCCTGGTAAGAAAAATGTTCTTGCTGACTATTTATCTCGCTGTACTTTTGAAAACAATCAACAAACTCTGGATACTAACCCTGAACTGATCCATGACCCTCAACCATTACCTATTGTTGACTATGATACACCAGACAGTAATAATTCATGTTCAAGCGCCACTAAGAAATATGTAAACTATCTTGTATCTGGTAAACAAACAAATCCAGATCCTTTATTAGAAATTTCAAATGAAACTTTCTGCACTGAACAAAAAAATGACACCACCTTGTCCACTGTTTACAAAGACATTCTAAAGAAAGGACCTTCTCAAAAATATCCTAATTACTTCATACACCCTGATTCGAAAGTTTTAATGTTAAAAAAAGAAAACAATCTTAATAACACTTTTTCATATCACATTGTTGTTCCTAACTCTCTTAAAAGCAAAGTTTTAACAATCTCTCATTTATCTCACTTTGGTTTTAATAAAACTTATGAGTTTCTATCATCAAGATATTTTTGGAAAGGCATGTATGTTGACACTTTAAACTTTGTAGCTTCATGTGTCAAATGTCTTCAATGTAAACATCATCAAACCCCTCCTGCACCCTTACAACCCACCTACACGCCCAGATATCCTGGCCATACTATTAGTACAGATCTCGTTGGACCTTTTTCTAATGGTAAACATATTTTAACTATTACAGATCATTTTTCAAGACATATTGAACTTTTTCCACTTAATGATACATCTGCAGCTAAAGTCGTTAAATGTTTATTCTCTTACATAACCACCTTTGGGAGACCTTCTGTTGTCTTATCAGACTTAGGACCCCAATATACATCTCAAATATATAACATTTTTAATGATACTCTAGGTATTAAGGTACTTCACAGCTCTGTTTCGAGACCACAAAGCAATGCTCTTTCGGAGAGAATAAATAAATCTATCAAATACTCTGTTAATATACTTTTGCAAGAAGGTCACTCATTTGAAAATGCAATATTTATACACAAGTCGCTCTATAATGGTTCAAAACATTCAACTACATTATTCACTCCTAATCTTCTCCACTTTGGACGTGAACTTTCATTAATTTTTGACACTTTTGATCAGAATAGCAATCAACCTTTTCTAGATAAACATACAGAAATACATAAACTACTTGAAGATTTACACAAAATATATGACAAGGCTTACAATAACATTAAAACAGCACAGGATAAAAGATATAAACATTACGGTCAGAAAGCTAAATTAAGAACCATTTGTCTCAAAGATATTGTGTACTTAAAATCTGTTGATAAATTCAAACCTAAATACACTGGACCATACATTGTAACTTTCAAACATTCACCTGTGTCATTCTCGATCAAGAGATTGTATGCTGCTGATAATACAGCATTTCGGGTGCACATTGATAGGTTACTTCTTGCACCACCTCGATATGGACATTTATTCGATGCTACAAGTCACTTAAACAATCACAACTTACCTAATGTTTATCAACCACATACATATAATTTAAGAAACAGAAAATAATATACTTCTGTTTACATTTTTTTCTTATGACAGGTATTGTGAAGCTAAGTGTACAACCAGAGGCCTAGGTTGTATGTATGTTGTTTACAACAGAACTTTGACAACATTATGGCTGGCCCATGACTGTTTTCTTCGAAGATCTCTTGTGAACAATATTTTGAATCACCTTACACTCATTTCAGTTTACTGTACACTTTTTATGTTATTTACATACACTTAACTATTATTTACAGTTCAACATTTATTTTACATTTCATTCTTTTACGAGTACATTTCAGTTAAAACTGATAACTAACACATTTAATAATTGCAGTTAATAAAAAAAAAAAAAAAAAAAAAAAAAAAAATTTTTTTTTTTTCACATGTAATTTGATAACATTTTCTGTAAGGCAACCAGTTAGTTACCTTCTAATTATATGACTTGTGCATTATTCAACCTGATTATGACTTTTTCATTTTTTTATGTCTCTCTTCACTCTAGGATTGTCTACCCCTTTTTGATTTGATATATATGTGAAATATATATCTATTTTTTTTATTTTTAATTCTCCCTTTCGAATGTTTTGTTCCCGTTCAAAATTATTGCCCTTAGGGTCCAAAACTTCATTGTGTTGAGAGACAACCCCTTGGAATTGGTGTTCCAATTCACAAAAAAATCAATTTTTGCTTGTAAACCGACGTGTGCTCCTTTAGAGGACCGCTAGTGTCTTCGGAGGAGCAGGGACTCATATAAGCGGGCGCTGTATGAGTCTCAAAAAACTCCCTCCTCACATAAGGCTGAAGCCCTAAGCTGACGCCATAATACTTGTGGTCTACACAAGATTCAGGGTGACACCTTTTTCATGGGCGTGCTTCAGGCACCTCTTTTTTTTGTCATCCTATGCTGCATGCATGAACATTACACTTTTTTAAAACCATGTCCAATTTCTTTTAAATCATATTACAATTGATTATTAGTTTACAATTACACATTTCACTTATTATTATTTACTCTTTACTTCTAGTGTTGCATTTGTGTTTATATATATATTTTTTTTATTGTTAGTACTTGTATTTTTCATAAAATGATCCGAATCAGGATCAATATTTGGATGATGTGCAGCCAAGGGTCTAGTTATATGCTGCTTAAATATTTGCTGTCAGAGTCGACTCAGTCAAAAAATATATACCATGGTATGCAATTTTGAAGAAAATTTTACTGAAGGTGGAGATCCATAAACTTAATTTAGAAAATATTAATTCATAAAATCTCTTAGGACTGTTGAACTATTGATGAAAGAGATTTTTTTTTGTTTTCATGACAGCAACTTGTTTAAAAAAAAAAAAAAAACTTTTATGTTTTGAAGATATATTTATATGTGTAACTATTTTTCTTGCTGTTTTGCCCATGCACACGGGTCAACAAAAGTTTTTTTTTTTTGCGGTGTCCCAGGTGATATATATAACGATTATCTCGTTATATGTGTTTACATTCCATTTCCCCCCCCCCCCCCCCCCAGACAGTTTCAATTAAAATTTTGTTTAGTAACTTATTTATTTTGTGCACTATAGTTAAACAGTGCAGCCCCTAAATTAAATTCAACATTTAAAAACTAAATCGATTGTATTATCAGCCCTTCTCATTTAAATTAAATTATTCTTAGTACTCATCTCGTTAATAAAATAAAATCAGTGAAACACTCTCTATTTTCACTTTCTGATTCTTTCACACATACGCTTTAACCTTGTACAAAATTCGTTACGGCTGTCTGTTAGTTTCAAACGCATCTTAACTTCGGTCATTTCCTTATTTGGGCATGAATATAACTCATCATTCAAAATCACTTTACATGCAATCTACTTATTAGAATTATTTTCGCTTCACACCCTTTTGTTCGGATGTATGGCGATTCTGCATTTTTTGTGGTAAAGCGGTGTATCTTTGATCTAACATCTGGTCTAGAAAAATACAGTCTCATGCTTTTTAGCCTAACGAACTCTGTCTGTTACTATGCCCTTTCCAGATAACACTTTTTATTTTTTACATTTAACCGCAGCTGTATCAATGTACAGATGAGGCTCAGTCTATCATGACTCAGGAATGTATGCAGCCCACAATCTGCCCCCCCTACACAATTAATATGGTAGAAGCCTACCGTACATTTTTGGCGAACATACCAGCCAATGTGTCTCTTACCCCCTGTGCATGGCGCAAAAATACTTTTAGATTGGCGATATTGTAGCTCGCCAAGCAAGAAAGTTGTAACTGTATATTCTGACCATTCCTGCTTTCTCGCTAGCCTCGTGATGACGTCTTAAAAGAGGCTCCTTATTTGCTTCTCCCCTGTACCTCTCCCTTCGACCTTCATCATGGAAATAAAATAAGTCTTCGTTTACCGAATTGGAGTTTTTTTTTAATAGGACCTGGTGTTTCTTAATTCTCGCAATCTTATAAACGCAAACGGCCATCTCTTCTAGCAAAAAGTCATCATAGGGCACATTTCCGTGTTTGATCAAACGCTAAAAATGGTTGATCAATTCTCTACAATTGATTTCACGTTAGATGGCATCATTTTTGTCCGGAAATTCCGTCAAGGGGGGCTAACTTTTAGGGGTCGGCTGCTAAAAATATTGATTTTGGGCGCATTTCCGGGTTTGATGAAACGCTAAAAGTGGTTGATCAAATCTCTACAAACGATTTCAAATTATATGGCACCATTTTTGTCCTGAAATTCCGGCAAGGGGGGACTAACTTTTAGGGGTCCGCTGCTAAAAATATTGATTTTGGGCGCATTTCCGGGTTTGATCAAACGCTAAATGTGGTTGATCAAATCTCTACAAACAATTTCACGTTATATGGCACCATTTTTTCTCCCGAAATTCGGTCAAGAGTGGTCTAACCTTTAGGGGTCCGCTGCTAAATATATCCATTTTGTTTTAATTTTCGGGTTTGATCAAACGCTAAAAAAAGTTGATCAAATATTTACAAACAATTTCATGTTAGATGATAGCATTTTTGTCCCGAAATTCCGCCAAGGAAGGGCTAACTTTTAGGAGTCCGCTGCTAAAATTATCGATATTGGGCGCATTTCCATGTTTGATCTCTCGCTAAAAATGCTTGATCAAATCTCTACAAACGATTTCACGTTAGATGGCACCATTTTTCCCGAAATTCCCTCAAGGGGGGGGCTAACTTTTAGGTGTCCGCTGCTAAAAATATCGATTTTTGGCGCATTTCCGAGTTTGATCAAACGCTAAAAATGGTTGAACAAATCTTTACAAACGCTTTCACGTTAGATGGCACCATTTTTGTCCCGAAATTCCGTAGAGGGGGAATAACTTTTAGGGGTGTGAAGCTAAAAAATATCGGTTTTGGGCGCATTTCCGGGTTTGATAAAACGTTTAAAATGGTTGATCAAATCTCTACAAACGATCTCACGTTAGATGGCACCATTTTTGTCCCAAAATTCCGTCAAGGGAGGCTATCTTTTAGGGGTCCGCTGTTAAAAATATCGATTTTAGGTGCATTTCCGGGTTTTATCTAACGCTAAAAATGGTTGATCAAATCCCTACAAACGATCTCACGTTATATGGCACCATTTTTGTCCCGTAATTCCGTCAAGGGGGGGCTAACTTTTAGGGGTGTGAAGCTAAAAATATCGATTTTGGGCGCATTTCCAATTTTGATCAAACGCTAAAAATGGTTGATCAAATCTCTACAAAATATTTCACGTTATATGGCACCATTTTTGTCCTGAAATTCCGGAAAGGGGGGGACTAACTTTTAGGGGTCCGCTGCTAAAAATATCGATTTTGGGCGCATTTCCGGGTTTGATCAAACGCTAAAAATGGTTGATCAAATCTCTACAATTGATTTCACGTTAGATGGCATCATTTTTGTCCTGAAATTCCGGAAAAGGGGGACTAACTTTTAGGGGTCCGCTGCTAAATATATTGATTTTGGGCGCATTTCCGGGTTTGATCAAAGTCTAAATGTGGTTGATCAAATCTCTACAAACAATTTCACGTAAGATGGCACCATTTTTGCCCCGTAATTCCGTCAAGGGGGGGGGGCTAACTTTTAGGGGTGTGAAGCTAAAAATATCGATTTTGGGCGCATTTCCGTGTTTGATCAAACGCTAAAAATGGTTGATCAAATCTCTACAAACGATTTCACGTTAGATGGCATCATTTTTGACCGAAAATTCCATCAAAGGGGGGCTAACTTTTAGGGGTCCGCTGCTAAAAATATCGATTTTGGGCGCATTTCCGTGTTTGTTCAAACGCTAAAAATGGTTGATCAAATCTCTACAATTGATTTCACGTTAGATGGCATCATTTTTGTCCTGAAATTCCGGAAAAGGGGGACTAACTTTTAGGGGTCCGCTGCTAAATATATTGATTTTGGGCGCATTTCCGTGTTTGATCAAAGGCTAAATATGGTTGATCAAATCTCTACAAACAATTTCACGTTATATGGCACCATTTTTTGTCCCGAAATTCGGTGAAGAGTGGTCTAACCTTTAGGGGTCCGCTGCTAAATATATCCATTTTGTTTTAATTTTCGGGTTTGATCAAACGCTAAAAAAGGTTGATCAAATATTTACAAACAATTTCATGTTAGATGACAGCATTTTTGTCCCGAAATTCCGCCAAGGAAGGGCTAACTTTTAGGGGTGTGAAGCTAAAAAATATTGGTTATGGGCGCATTTCCGGGTTTGATAAAACGTTTAAAATGGTTGATCAAATCTCTACAAACAATTTTACGTTAGATGAGAACATTTTTGTCCCGAAATTCCGCCAAGGAAGGGCTAACTTTTAGAGGTCCGCTGCTAAAAATATCGATATTGAGCGCATTTCCGGGTTTGATCAAACGCTAAAAATGGTTGATCAAATCTCTACAAACGATTTCACGTTAGATGGCATCATTTTTGACCGAAAATTCCATCAAAGGGGGGCTAACTTTTAGGGGTCGGCTGCTAAAAATATTGATTTTGAGCGCATTTCCGGGTTTGATGAAACGCTAAAAGTGGTTGATCAAATCTCTACAAACGATTTCACATTATATGGCACCATTTTTGTCCTGAAATTCCGGCAAGAGGGGACTAACTTTTAGGGGTCCGCTGCTAAAAATATTGATTTTGGGCGCATTTCCGGGTTTGATCAAACGCTAAATGTGGTTGATCAAATCTCTACAAACAATTTCACGTTATATGGCACCATTTTTTCTCCCGAAATTCGGTCAAGAGTGGTCTAACCTTTAGGGGTCCGCTGCTAAATATATCCATTTTGTTTTAATTTTCGGGTTTGATCAAACGCTAAAAAAAGTTGATCAAATATTTACAAACAATTTCATGTTAGATGATAGCATTTTTGTCCCGAAATTCCGCCAAGGAAGGGCTAACTTTTAGGTGTCCGCTGCTAAAATTATCGATATTGGGCGCATTTCCATGTTTGATCTCTCGCTAAAAATGCTTGATCAAATCTCTACAAACGATTTCACGTTAGATGGCACCATTTTTCCCGAAATTCCCTCAAGGGGGGGGCTAACTTTTAGGTGTCCGCTGCTAAAAATATCGATTTTTGGCGCATTTCCGAGTTTGATCAAACGCTAAAAATGGTTGAACAAATCTTTACAAACACTTTCACGTTAGATGGCACCATTTTTGTCCCGAAATTCCGTAGAGGGGGAATAACTTTTAGGGGTGTGAAGCTAAAAAATATCGGTTTTGGGCGCATTTCCGGGTTTGATAAAACGTTTAAAATGGTTGATCAAATCTCTACATACGATTTCACGTTAGATGACACCATTTTTGTCCCGAAATTCCGTCAAGGGGGGGGCTAACTTTTAGGGGTCCGCTGCTAAAAATATCGATTTTCGGCGCATTTCCGAGTTTGATCAAACGCTAAAAATAGTTGATCAAATCTCTACAATTGATTTCACGTTAGATGGCATCATTTTTGTCCTGAAATTCCGGAAAAGGGGGACTAACTTTTAGGGGTCCGCTGCTAAATATATTGATTTTGGGCGCATTTCCGGGTTTGATCAAAGGCTAAATGTGGTTGATCAAATCTCTACAAACAATTTCACGTAAGATGGCACCATTTTTGCCCCGTAATTCCGTCAAGGGGGGGGGGCTAACTTTTAGGGGTGTGAAGCTAAAAATATCGATTTTGGGCGCATTTCCGTGTTTGATCAAACGCTAAAAATGGTTGATCAAATCTCTACAAACGATTTCACGTTAGATGGCATCATTTTTGACCGAAAATTCCATCAAAGGGGGGCTAACTTTTAGGGGTCCGCTGCTAAAAATATCGATTTTGGGCGCATTTCCGTGTTTGTTCAAACGCTAAAAATGGTTGATCAAATCTCTACAATTGATTTCACGTTAGATGGCATCATTTTTGTCCTGAAATTCCGGAAAAGGGGGACTAACTTTTAGGGGTCCGCTGCTAAATATATTGATTTTGGGCGCATTTCCGTGTTTGATCAAAGGCTAAATATGGTTGATCAAATCTCTACAAACAATTTCACGTTATATGGCACCATTTTTTGTCCCGAAATTCGGTGAAGAGTGGTCTAACCTTTAGGGGTCCGCTGCTAAATATATCCATTTTGTTTTAATTTTCGGGTTTGATCAAACGCTAAAAAAGGTTGATCAAATATTTACAAACAGTTTAATGTTAGATGACAGCATTTTTGTCCCGAAATTCCGCCAAGGAAGGGTTAACTTTTAGGGGTGTGAAGCTAAAAAATATTGGTTATGGGCGCATTTCCGGGTTTGATAAAACGTTTAAAATGGTTGATCAAATCTCTACAAACAATTTTACGTTAGATGAGAACATTTTTGTCCCGAAATTCCGCCAAGGAAGGGCTAACTTTTAGAGGTCCGCTGCTAAAAATATCGATATTGAGCGCATTTCCGGGTTTGATCAAACGCTAAAAATGGTTGATCAAATCTCTACAAACGATTTCACGTTAGATGGCATCATTTTTGACCGAAAATTCCATCAAAGGGGGGCTAACTTTTAGGGGTCGGCTGCTAAAAATATTGATTTTGGGCGCATTTCCGGGTTTGATGAAACGCTAAAAGTGGTTGATCAAATCTCTACAAACGATTTCACATTATATGGCACCATTTTTGTCCTGAAATTCCGGCAAGGGGGGACTAACTTTTAGGGGTCCGCTGCTAAAAATATTGATTTTTGGCGCATTTCCGGGTTTGATCAAACGCTAAATGTGGTTGATCAAATCTCTACAAACAATTTCACGTTATATGGCACCATTTTTTCTCCCGAAATTCGGTCAAGAGTGGTCTAACCTTTAGGGGTCCGCTGCTAAATATATCCATTTTGTTTTAATTTTCGGGTTTGATCAAACGCTAAAAAAAGTTGATCAAATATTTACAAACAATTTCATGTTAGATGATAGCATTTTTGTCCCGAAATTCCGCCAAGGAAGGGCTAACTTTTAGGTGTCCGCTGCTAAAATTATCGATATTGGGCGCATTTCCATGTTTGATCTCTCGCTAAAAATGCTTGATCAAATCTCTACAAACGATTTCACGTTAGATGGCACCATTTTTCCCGAAATTCCCTCAAGGGGGGGGCTAACTTTTAGGTGTCCGCTGCTAAAAATATCGATTTTTGGCGCATTTCCGAGTTTGATCAAACGCTAAAAATGGTTGAACAAATCTTTACAAACGCTTTCACGTTAGATGGCACCATTTTTGTCCCGAAATTCCGTAGAGGGGGAATAACTTTTAGGGGTGTGAAGCTAAAAAATATCGGTTTTGGGCGCATTTCCGGGTTTGATAAAACGTTTAAAATGGTTGATCAAATCTCTACATACGATTTCACGTTAGATGACACCATTTTTGTCCCGAAATTCCGTCAAGGGGGGGGCTAACTTTTAGGGGTCCGCTGCTAAAAATATCGATTTTCGGCGCATTTCCGAGTTTGATCAAACGCTAAAAATAGTTGATCAAATCTCTACAATTGATTTCACGTTAGATGGCATCATTTTTGTCCTGAAATTCCGGAAAAGGGGGACTAACTTTTAGGGGTCCGCTGCTAAATATATTGATTTTGGGCGCATTTCCGTGTTTGATCAAAGGCTAAATGTGGTTGATCAAATCTCTACAAACAATTTCACGTAAGATGGCACCATTTTTGCCCCGTAATTCCGTCAAGGGGGGGATAAATTTAGGGGTCCGCTGCTAAAAATATCGATTTTGGGCGCATTTCCGTGTTTGTTCAAACGCTAAAAATGGTTGATCAAATCTCTACAATTGATTTCACGTTAGATGGCATCATTTTTGTCCTGAAATTCCGGAAAAGGGGGACTAACTTTTAGGGGTCCGCTGCTAAATATATTGATTTTGGGTGCATTTCCGTGTTTGATAAAAGGCTAAATGTGGTTGATCAAATCTCTACAAACAATTTCACGTTATATGGCACCATTTTTTGTCCCGAAATTCGGTCAAGAGTGGTCTAACCTTTAGGGGTCTGCTGCTAAATATATCCATTTTGTTTTAATTTTCGGGTTTGATCAAACGCTAAAAAAGGTTGATCAAATATTTACAAACAATTTCACGTTAGATGAGAACATTTTTGTCCCGAAATTCCGCCAAGGAAGGGCTAACTTTTAGAGGTCCGCTGCTAAAAATATCGATATTGAGCGCATTTCCGGGTTTGATCTCTCGCTAAAAATGGTTGATCAAATCACTACAAACGATTTCACGTTAGATGGCATCTTTTTTGTCCGGAAACTCCGTCAAGGGGGGCTAACTTTTAGGGGTCCGCTGCTAAAAATATCGATTTTGGGCGCTTTTCCGGGTTTGATCAAACGCTAAAAATGGTTGATCAAATCTCTACAAACGATCTCACGTTAGATGGCACCATTTTTGTCCCAAAATTCCGTCAAGGGAGGCTATCTTTTAGGGGTCCGCTGTTAAAAATATCGATTTTAGGTGCATTTCCGGGTTTTATCTAACGCTAAAAATGGTTGATCAAATCCCTACAAACGATCTCACGTTATATGGCACCATTTTTGTCCCGTAATTCCGTCAAGGGGGGGCTAACTTTTAGGGGTGTGAAGCTAAAAATATCGATTTTGGGCGCATTTCCGTTTTTGATCAAACGCTAAAAATGGTTGATCAAATCTCTACAAAATATTTCACGTTATATGGCACCATTTTTGTCCTGAAATTCCGGAAAGGGGGGGACTAACTTTTAGGGGTCCGCTGCTAAAAATATCGATTTTGGGCGCATTTCCGGGTTTGATCAAACGCTAAAAATGGTTGATCAAATCTCTACAATTGATTTCACGTTAGATGGCATCATTTTTGTCCTGAAATTCCGGAAAAGGGGGACTAACTTTTAGGGGTCCGCTGCTAAATATATTGATTTTGGGCGCATTTCCGGGTTTGATCAAAGGCTAAATGTGGTTGATCAAATCTCTACAAACAATTTCACGTAAGATGGCACCATTTTTGCCCCGTAATTCCGTCAAGGGGGGGGCTAACTTTTAGGGGTGTGAAGCTAAAAATATCGATTTTGGGCGCATTTCCGTGTTTGATCAAACGCTAAAAATGGTTGATCAAATCTCTACAAACGATTTCACGTTAGATGGCCACATTTTTGACCGAAAATTCCATCAAAGGGGGGCTAACTTTTAGGGGTCCGCTGCTAAAAATATCGATTTTGGGCGCATTTCCGTGTTTGTTCAAACGCTAAAAATGGTTGATCAAATCTCTACAATTGATTTCACGTTAGATGGCATCATTTTTGTCCTGAAATTCCGGAAAAGGGGGACTAACTTTTAGGGGTCCGCTGCTAAATATATTGATTTTGGGCGCATTTCCGTGTTTGATCAAAGGCTAAATATGGTTGATCAAATCTCTACAAACAATTTCACGTTATATGGCACCATTTTTTGTCCCGAAATTCGGTGAAGAGTGGTCTAACCTTTAGGGGTCCGCTGCTAAATATATCCATTTTGTTTTAATTTTCGGGTTTGATCAAACGCTAAAAAAGGTTGATCAAATATTTACAAACAATTTCATGTTAGATGACAGCATTTTTGTCCCGAAATTCCGCCAAGGAAGGGCTAACTTTTAGGGGTGTGAAGCTAAAAAATATTGGTTATGGGCGCATTTCCGGGTTTGATAAAACGTTTAAAATGGTTGATCAAATCTCTACAAACAATTTTACGTTAGATGAGAACATTTTTGTCCCGAAATTCCGCCAAGGAAGGGCTAACTTTTAGAGGTCCGCTGCTAAAAATATCGATATTGAGCGCATTTCCGGGTTTGATCAAACGCTAAAAATGGTTGATCAAATCTCTACAAACGATTTCACGTTAGATGGCATCATTTTTGACCGAAAATTCCATCAAAGGGGGGCTAACTTTTAGGGGTCCGCTGCTAAAAATATCGATTTTGGGCGCATTTCCGTGTTTGTTCGAACGCTAAAAATGGTTGATCAAATCTCTACAATTGATTTCACGTTAGATGGCATCATTTTTGTCCTGAAATTCCGGAAAAGGGGGACTAACTTTTAGGGGTCCTCTGCTAAATATATTGATTTTGGGCGCATTTCCGGGTTTGATCAAAGGCTAAATGTGGATGATCAAATCTCTACAAACAATTTCACGTTATATGTCACCATCTTTTGTCCCGAAATTCGGTCAAGAGTGGTCTAACCTTTAGGGGTCCGCTGCTAAATATATCCATTTTTATTTTAATTTTCGGGTTTGATCAAACGCTAAAAAAGGTTGATCAAATATTTACAAACAATTTCATGTTAGATGACAGCATTTTTGTCCCGAAATTCCGCCAAGGATGGGCTAACTTTTAGGGGTGTGAAGCTAAAAAATATCGGTTATGGGCGCATTTCCGGGTTTGATCTCTCGCTAAAAATGGTTGATCAAATCACTACAAACGATTTCACGTTAGATGGCATCTTTTTTGTCCGGAAACTCCGTCAAGGGGGGCTAACTTTTAGGTGTCCGCTGCTAAAAATATCGATTTTGGGCGCATTTCCGGGTTTGATCAAACGCTAAAAATGGTTGATCAAATCTCTACAAACGATCTCACGTTAGATGGCACCATTTTTGTCCCAAAATTCCGTCAAGGGAGGCTATCTTTTAGGGGTCCGCTGTTAAAAATATCGATTTTAGGCGCATTTCTGGGTTTGATCAAACGCTAAAAATGGTTGATCAAATCTCTACAAACGATTTCACGTTAGATGACAGTTTTTTTCCCGAAATTCAGTCAAGGGTGGGGGGGGCTAACTTTTAGGGATCCGCTGCTAAAAATATCGATTTTGGGCGCATTTCCGGGTTTGATCAAACGCTAAAAATGGTTAAACAAATCTCTACAAACGATCTCACGTTAGATGGCACCATTTTTGTCCCGAAATTCCGTCAAGGGAGGCTATCTTTTAGGGGTCCGCTGTTAAAAATATCGATTTTAGGCGCATTTCCGGGTTTGATCAAACGCTAAAAATGGTTGATCCAATCTCTACAAACGATTTCACGTTAGATGGCATCATTTTTGTCCGAAAATTCCGTCAATGGGGGGCTAACTTTTAGGGGTGTTAAGCTAAAAATATCGATTTTGGGCGCATTTCCGGGTTTGATCAAACGCTAAAAATGGTTGATCAAATCTCTACAAACGATTTCACGTTAGATGGCATCATTTTTGTCCGGAAATTCCGTCAAGGGGGGGCTAACTTTTAGGGGTCAGCTGCTAAAAATATCGATTTTGGGCGCATTTCCGGGTTTGATCAAACGCTAAAAATGGTTGATCAAATCTCTACAAACGATCTCACGTTAGATGGCACCATTTTTGTCCCAAAATTTCGTCAAGGGAGGCTATCTCTTAGGGGTCCGCTGTTAAAAATATCGATTTTAGGCGCATTTCTGGGTTTGATCAAACGCTAAAAATGGTTGATCAAATCTCTACAAACGATTTCACGTTAGATGACACAATTTTTGTCCCGAAATTCCGTCAAGGGGGGGGGGCTAACTTTTAGGGATCCGCTGCTAAAAATATCGATTTTGGGTGCATTTCCGGGTTTTATCTAACGCTAAAAATGGTTGATCAAATCCCTACAAACGATCTCACGTTATATGGCACCATTTTTGTCCCGTAATTCCGTCAAGGGGGGGCTAAATTTTAGGGGTGTGAAGCTAAAAATATCGATTTTGGGCGCATTTCCGTTTTTGATCAAACGCTAAAAATGGTTGATCAAATCTCTACAAAATATTTCACGTTATATGGCACCATTTTTGTCCTGAAATTCCGGAAAGGGGGGGACTAACTTTTAGGGGTCCGCTGCTAAAAATATCGATTTTGGGCGCATTTCCGGGTTTGATCAAACGCTAAAAATGGTTGATCAAATCTCTACAATTGATTTCACGTTAGATGGCATCATTTTTGTCCTGAAATTCCGGAAAATGGGGACTAACTTTTAGGGGTCCGCTGCTAAATATATTGATTTTGGGCGCATTTCCGGGTTTGATCAAAGGCTAAATGTGGTTGATCAAATCTCTACAAACAATTTCACGTAAGATGGCACCATTTTTGCCCCGTAATTCCGTCAAGGGGGGGGGGGGCTAACTTTTAGGGGTGTGAAGCTAAAAATATCGATTTTGGGCGCATTTCCGTGTTTGATCAAACGCTAAAAATGGTTGATCAAATCTCTACAAACGATTTCACGTTAGATGGCATCATTTTTGACCGAAAATTCCATCAAAGGGGGGCTAACTTTTAGGGGTCCGCTGCTAAAAATATCGATTTTGGGCGCATTTCCGTGTTTGTTCAAACGCTAAAAATGGTTGATCAAATCTCTACAATTGATTTCACGTTAGATGGCATCATTTTTGTCCTGAAATTCCGGAAAAGGGGGACTAACTTTTTGGGGTCCGCTGCTAAATATATTGATTTTGGGCGCATTTCCGTGTTTGATCAAAGGCTAAATATGGTTGATCAAATCTCTACAAACAATTTCACGTTATATGGCACCATTTTTTGTCCCGAAATTCGGTGAAGAGTGGTCTAACCTTTAGGGGTCCGCTGCTAAATATATCCATTTTGTTTTAATTTTCGGGTTTGATCAAACGCTAAAAAAGGTTGATCAAATATTTACAAACAATTTCATGTTAGATGACAGCATTTTTGTCCCGAAATTCCGCCAAGGAAGGGCTAACTTTTAGGGGTGTGAAGCTAAAAAATATCGGTTATGGGCGCATTTCCGGGTTTGATAAAACGTTTAAAATGGTTGATCAAATCTCTACAAACAATTTTACGTTAGATGAGAACATTTTTGTCCCGAAATTCCGCCAAGGAAGGGCTAACTTTTAGAGGTCCGCTGCTAAAAATATCGATATTGAGCGCATTTCCGGGTTTGATCTCTCGCTAAAAATGGTTGATCAAATCACTACAAACGATTTCACGTTAGATGGCATCTTTTTTGTCCGGAAACTCCGTCAAGGGGGGCTAACTTTTAGGGGTCCGCTGCTAAAAATATCGATTTTGGGCGCATTTCCGGGTTTGATCAAACGCTAAAAATGGTTGATCAAATCTCTACAAACGATCTCATGTTAGATGGCACCATTTTTGTCCCAAAATTCCGTCAAGGGAGGCTATCTTTTAGGGGTCCGCTGTTAAAAATATCGATTTTAGGCGCATTTCTGGGTTTGATCAAACGCTAAAAATGGTTGATCAAATCTCTACAAACGATTTCACGTTAGATGGCATCATTTTTGTCCGAAAATTCCGTCAATGGGGAGATAACTTTTAGGGGTGTGAAGCTAAAAATATCGATTTTGAGCGCATTTCCGGTTTTGATCAAACGCTAAAAATGGTTGATCAAATCTTTACAAACGATTTCACGTAAGATGGCATCATTTTTGTCCCGAAATTCCGTCAAAGGGGGGCTAACTTTTAGGGGTGTGAAGCTAAAAATATCGATTTTGGGCACATTTCCGTGTTTGATCAAACGCTAAAAATGGTTGATCAATTCTCTACAATTGATTTCACGTTAGATGGCATCATTTTTGTCCGGAAATTCCGTCAAGGGGGGCTAACTTTTAGGGGTCGGCTGCTAAAAATATTGATTTTGGGCGCATTTCCGGGTTTGATGAAACGCTAAAAGTGGTTGATCAAATCTCTACAAACGATTTCACATTATATGGCACCATTTTTGTCCTGAAATTCCGGCAAGGGGGGACTAACTTTTAGGGGTCCGCTGCTAAAAATATTGATTTTGGGCGCATTTCCGGGTTTGATCAAACGCTAAATGTGGTTGATCAAATCTCTACAAACAATTTCACGTTATATGGCACCATTTTTTCTCCCGAAATTCGGTCAAGAGTGGTCTAACCTTTAGGGGTCCGCTGCTAAATATATCCATTTTGTTTTAATTTTCGGGTTTGATCAAACGCTAAAAAAAGTTGATCAAATATTTACAAACAATTTCATGTTAGATGATAGCATTTTTGTCCCGAAATTCCGCCAAGGAAGGGCTAACTTTTAGGTGTCCGCTGCTAAAATTATCGATATTGGGCGCATTTCCATGTTTGATCTCTCGCTAAAAATGCTTGATCAAATCTCTACAAACGATTTCACGTTAGATGGCACCATTTTTCCCGAAATTCCCTCAAGGGGGGGGCTAACTTTTAGGTGTCCGCTGCTAAAAATATCGATTTTTGGCGCATTTCCGAGTTTGATCAAACGCTAAAAATGGTTGAACAAATCTTTACAAACGCTTTCACGTTAGATGGCACCATTTTTGTCCCGAAATTCCGTAGAGGGGGAATAACTTTTAGGGGTGTGAAGCTAAAAAATATCGGTTTTGGGCGCATTTCCGGGTTTGATAAAACGTTTAAAATGGTTGATCAAATCTCTACATACGATTTCACGTTAGATGACACCATTTTTGTCCCGAAATTCCGTCAAGGGGGGGGCTAACTTTTAGGGGTCCGCTGCTAAAAATATCGATTTTCGGCGCATTTCCGAGTTTGATCAAACGCTAAAAATAGTTGATCAAATCTCTACAATTGATTTCACGTTAGATGGCATCATTTTTGTCCTGAAATTCCGGAAAAGGGGGACTAACTTTTAGGGGTCCGCTGCTAAATATATTGATTTTGGGCGCATTTCCGTGTTTGATCAAAGGCTAAATGTGGTTTGTGTGTCTCTACAAACAATTTCACGTAAGATGGCACCATTTTTGCCCCGTAATTCCGTCAAGGGGGGGCTAAATTTAGGGGTCCGCTGCTAAAAATATCGATTTTGGGCGCATTTCCGTGTTTGATCAAACGCTAAAAATGGTTGATCGAATCTCTACAAACGATTTCATGTTAGATGGCATCATTTTTGACCGAAAATTCCATCAAAGGGGGGCTAACTTTTAGGGGCCCGCTGCTAAAAATATCGATTTTGGGCGCATTTCCGTGTTTGTTCAAACGCTAAAAATGGTTGATCAAATCTCTACAATTGATTTCACGTTAGATGGCATCATTTTTGTCCTGAAATTCCGGAAAAGGGGGACTAACTTTTAGGGGTCCGCTGCTAAATATATTGATTTTGGGTGCATTTCCGTGTTTGATCAAAGGCTAAATGTGGTTGATCAAATCTCTACAAACAATTTCACGTTATATGGCACCATTTTTTGTCCCAAAATTCGGTCAAGAGTGGTCTAACATTTAGGGGTCTGCTGCTAAATATATCCATTTTGTTTTAATTTTCGGGCTTGATCAAACGCTAAAAAAGGTTGATCAAATATTTACAAACAATTTCACGTTAGATGAGAACATTTTTGTCCCGAAATTCCGCCAAGGAAGGGCTAACTTTTAGAGGTCCGCTGCTAAAAATATCGATATTGAGCGCATTTCCGGGTTTGATCTCTCGCTAAAAATGGTTGATCAAATCACTACAAACGATTTCACGTTAGATGGCATCTTTTTTGTCCGGAAACTCCGTCAAGGGGGGCTAATTTTTAGGGGTCCGCTGCTAAAAATATCGATTTTGGGCGCTTTTCCGGGTTTGATCAAACGCTAAAAATGGTTGATCAAATCTCTACAAACGATCTCACGTTAGATGGCACCATTTTTGTCCCAAAATTCCGTCAAGGGAGGCTATCTTTTAAGGGTCCGCTGTTAAAAATATTGATTTTAGGCGCATTTCTGGGTTTGATCAAACGCTAAAAATGGTTGATCAAATCTCTACAAACGATTTCACGTTAGATGGCATCATTTTTGTCCGAAAATTCCGTCAATGGGGAGATAACTTTTAGGGGTGTGAAGCTAAAAATATCGATTTTGAGCGCATTTCCGGTTTTGATCAAACGCTAAAAATGGTTGATCAAATCTTTACAAACGATTTCACGTAAGATGGCACCATTTTTGTCCCGAAATTCCGTCAAAGGGGGGCTAACTTTTAGGGGTGTGAAGCTAAAAATATCGATTTTGGGCACATTTCCGTGTTTGATCAAACGCTAAAAATGGTTGATCAATTCTCTACAATTGATTTCACGTTAGATGGCATCATTTTTGTCCGGAAATTCCGTCAAGGGGGCTAACTTTTAGGGGTGCGCTGCTAAAAATATTGATTTTGGGCGCATTTCCGGGTTTGATGAAACGCTAAAAGTGGTTGATCAAATCTCTACAAACGATTTCACGTTATAAGGCACCATTTTTGTCCTGAAATTCCGGCAAGGGGGGGGGGCTAACTTTTAGGGGTCCGCTGCTAAAAATATCGATTTTCGGCGCATTTCCGAGTTTGATCAAACGCTAAAAATAGTTGATCAAATCTCTACAAAATATTTCACGTTATATGGCACCATTTTTGTCCTGAAATTCCGGAAAGGGGGGACTAACTTTTAGGGGTCCGCTGCTAAAAATATCGATTTTGGGCGCATTTCCGGGTTTGGTCAAACGCTAAAAATGGTTGATCAAATCTCTACAATTGATTTCACGTTAGATGGCATCATTTTTGTCCTGAAATTCCGGAAAAGGGGGACTAACTTTTAGGGGTCCGCTGCTAAATATATTGATTTTGGGCGCATTTCCGTGTTTGATCAAAGGCTAAATGTGGTTGATCAAATCTCTACAAACAATTTCACGTAAGATGGCACCATTTTTGCCCCGTAATTCCGTCAAGGGGGGGCGAAATTTAGGGGTGTGAAGCTAAAAATATCGATTTTGGGCGCATTTCCGTGTTTGATCAAACGCTAAAAATGGTTGATCAAATCTCTACAAACGATTTCATGTTAGATGGCATCATTTTTGACCGAAAATTCCATCAAAGGGGGGCTAACTTTTAGGGGCCCGCTGCTAAAAATATCGATTTTGGGCGCATTTCCGTGTTTGTTCAAACGCTAAAAATGGTTGATCAAATCTCTACAATTGATTTCACGTTAGATGGCATCATTTTTGTCCTGAAATTCCGGAAAAGGGGGACTAACTTTTAGGGGTCCGCTGCTAAATATATTGATTTTGGGTGCATTTCCGTGTTTGATCAAAGGCTAAATGTGGTTGATCAAATCTCTACAAACAATTTCACGTTATATGGCACCATTTTTTGTCCCAAAATTCGGTCAAGAGTGGTCTAACATTTAGGGGTCTGCTGCTAAATATATCCATTTTGTTTTAATTTTCGGGTTTGATCAAACGCTAAAAAAGGTTGATCAAATATTTACAAACAATTTCACGTTAGATGAGAACATTTTTGTCCCGAAATTCCGCCAAGGAAGGGCTAACTTTTAGAGGTCCGCTGCTAAAAATATCGATATTGAGCGCATTTCCGGGTTTGATCTCTCGCTAAAAATGGTTGATCAAATCACTACAAACGATTTCACGTTAGATGGCATCTTTTTTGTCCGGAAACTCCGTCAAGGGGGGCTAATTTTTAGGGGTCCGCTGCTAAAAATATCGATTTTGGGCGCTTTTCCGGGTTTGATCAAACGCTAAAAATGGTTGATCAAATCTCTACAAACGATCTCACGTTAGATGGCACCATTTTTGTCCCAAAATTCCGTCAAGGGAGGCTATCTTTTAAGGGTCCGCTGTTAAAAATATTGATTTTAGGCGCATTTCTGGGTTTGATCAAACGCTAAAAATGGTTGATCAAATCTCTACAAACGATTTCACGTTAGATGGCATCATTTTTGTCCGAAAATTCCGTCAATGGGGAGATAACTTTTAGGGGTGTGAAGCTAAAAATATCGATTTTGAGCGCATTTCCGGTTTTGATCAAACGCTAAAAATGGTTGATCAAATCTTTACAAACGATTTCACGTAAGATGGCACCATTTTTGTCCCGAAATTCCGTCAAAGGGGGGCTAACTTTTAGGGGTGTGAAGCTAAAAATATCGATTTTGGGCACATTTCCGTGTTTGATCAAACGCTAAAAATGGTTGATCAATTCTCTACAATTGATTTCACGTTAGATGGCATCATTTTTGTCCGGAAATTCCGTCAAGGGGGCTAACTTTTAGGGGTGCGCTGCTAAAAATATTGATTTTGGGCGCATTTCCGGGTTTGATGAAACGCTAAAAGTGGTTGATCAAATCTCTACAAACGATTTCACGTTATAAGGCACCATTTTTGTCCTGAAATTCCGGCAAGAGGGGACTAACTTTTAGGGGTCCGCTGCTAAAAATATTGATTTTGGGCGCATTTCCGTGTTTGATCAAACGCTAAATGTGGTTGATCAAATCTCTACAAACAATTTCACGTTATATGGCACCATTTTTTCTCCCGAAATTCGGTCAAGAGTGGTCTAACCTTTAGGGGTCCGCTGCTAAATATATCCATTTTGTTTTAATTTTCGGGTTTGATCAAACGCTAAAAAAAGTTGATCAAATATTTACAAACAATTTCATATTAGATGATAGCATTTTTGTCCCGAAATTCCGCCAAGGAAGGGCTAACATTTAGGTGTCCGCTGCTAAAATTATCGATATTGGGCGCATTTCCATGTTTGATCTCTCGCTAAAAATGCTTGATCAAATCTCTAAAAACGATTTCACGTTAGACGGCACCATTTTTCCCGAAATTCCGTCAAGGGGGGGCTATATTTTAGGGGTCCGCTGCTAAAAATATCGATTTTTGGCGCATTTCCGAGTTTGATCAAACGCTAAAAATGGTTGAACAAATCTTTACAAACGCTTTCACGTTAGATGGCACCATTTTTGTCCCGAAATTCCGTAGAGGGGGAATAACTTTTAGGGGTGTGAAGCTAAAAAATATCGGTTTTGGGCGCATTTCCGGGTTTGATAAAACGTTTAAAATGGTTGATCAAATCTCTACATACGATTTCACGTTAGATGACACCATTTTTGTCCCGAAATTCCGTCAAGGGGGGGGGGCTAACTTTTAGGGGTCCGCTGCTAAAAATATCGATTTTCGGCGCATTTCCGAGTTTGATCAAACGCTAAAAATGGTTGAACAAATCTTTACAAAAGCTTTCACGTTAGATGACACCATTTTTGCCCCGAAATTCCGTCATGGGAGGGGCTAAATTTTAGGCGTCCGCTGCTAAATATATCGATTTT
Organism: Maratus speciosus; assembly: GCA_963932465.1. Lineage (NCBI taxonomy): Eukaryota > Metazoa > Arthropoda > Arachnida > Araneae > Salticidae > Maratus > Maratus speciosus. The sequence goes on along the minus strand of OZ010791.1, from coordinate 532,086,243 downwards.
GGGCGCATTTCCGGGATTGATCAAACGCTAAAAATGGTTGATCAAATCTCTACAAACGATCTCACGTTAGATGGCACCATTTTTGTCCCGAAATTCCGTCAATGGCGGGCTAACTTTTAGGGGTGTGAAGCTAAAAATATCGATTTTGGGCGCATTTCCGGGTTTGATCAAACGCTAAAAATGGTTGATCCAATCTCTACAAACGATTTCACGTTAGATGGCATCATTTTTGTCGAAAATTCCGTCAATGGCGGGCTAACTTTTAGGGGTGTGAAGCTAAAAATATCGATTTTGGGCGCATTTCCGGGTTTGATCAAACGCTAAAAATGGTTGATCAAATCTCTACAAACGATTTCACGTTAGATGGCATCATTTTTGTCCGGAAATTCCGTTAAGGGGGGGCTAACTTTTAGGGGTCCGCTGCTAAAAATATCGATTTTGGGCGCATTTCCGGGTTTGATCAAACGCTAAAAATGGTTGATCAAATCTCTACAATTGATTTCACGTTAGATGGCATCATTTTTGTCCGGAAATTCCGTCAAGGGGGGCTAACTTTTAGGGGTCCGCTGCTAAAAATATCGATTTTTGGCGCATTTCCGAGTTTGATCAAACGCTAAAAATGGTTGAACAAATCTTTACAAACGCTTTCACGTTAGATGGCACCATTTTTGTCCCGAAATTCCTTAGAGGGGGAATAACTTTTAGGGGTGTGAAGCTAAAAAATATCGGTTTTGGGCGCATTTCCGGGTTTGATAAAACGTTTAAAATGGTTGATCAAATCTCTACATACGATTTCACGTTAGATGGCACCATTTTTCCCGAAATTCCGTCAAGGGGGGGGGGCTAACTTTTAGGGGTCCGCTGCTAAAAATATCGATTTTTGGCGCATTTCCGAGTTTGATCAAAGGCTAAAAATGGTTGAACAAATCTTTACAAACGCTTTCACGTTAGATGGCACCATTTTTGTCCCGAAATTCCGTAGAGGGGGAATAACTTTTAGGGGTGTGAAGCTAAAAAATATCGGTTTTGGGCGCATTTCCGGGTTTGATAAAACGTTTAAAATGGTTGATCAAATCTCTACATACGATTTCACGTTAGATGACACCATTTTTGTCCCGAAATTCCGTAAATGGGGGGGCTAACTTTTAGGGGTCCGCTGCTAAAAATATCGATTTTCGGCGCATTTCCGAGTTTGATCAAACGCTAAAAATGGTTGAACAAATCTTTACAAACGCTTTCACGTTAGATGACACCATTTTTGTCCCGAAATTCCGTCAAGGGAGGGGCTAAATTTTAGGCGTCCGCTGCTAAATATATCGATTTTGGGCGCATTTCCGGGTTTGATCAAACGCTAAAAATGGTTGATCAAATCTCTACAAACGATCTCACGTTAGATGGCACCATTTTTGTCCCGAAATTCCGTCAAGGGAGGCTATCTTTTAGGGGTCCGCTGTTAAAAATATCGATTTTAGGCGCATTTTCGGGTTTGATCAAACGCTAAAAATGGTTGATCCAATCTCTACAAACGATTTCACGTTAGATGGCATCATTTTTGTCCGAAAATTCCGTCAATGGGGGGCTAACTTTTAGGGGTGTGAAGCTAAAAATATCGATTTTGGGCGCATTTCCGGGTTTGATCAAACGCTAAAAATGGTTGATCAAATCTCTACAAACGATTTCACGTTAGACGGCATCATTTTTGTCCGGAAATTCCGTCAAGGGGGGGGGGTTACTTTTAGGGGTCCGCTGCTAAAAATATCGATTTTGGGCGCATTTCCGTGTTTGATCAAACGCTAAAAATGGTTGATCAAATCTCTACAAACGATCTCACGTTAGATGGCACCATTTTTGTCCCAAAATTCCGTCAAGGGAGGCTATCTCTTAGGGGTCCGCTGTTAAAAATATCGATTTTAGGCGCATTTCTGTGTTTGATCAAACGCTAAAAATGGTTGATCAAACGCTAAAAATGGTTGATCAAATCTCTACAAACGATTTCACGTTAGATGACACAATTTTTGTCCCGAAATTCCGTCAAGGGGGGGGCTAACTTTTAGGGATCCGCTGCTAAAAATATCGATTTTGGGTGCATTTCCGGGTTTGATCTAACGCTAAAAATGGTTGATCAAATCTCTACAAACGATTTCACGTTAGATGGCATCATTTTTGTCCGGAAATTCCATCAAGGGGGGGCTAACTTTTAGGGGTCCGCTGCTAAAAATATCGATTTTGGGCGCATTTCCGGGTTTGATCAAACGCTAAAAATGGTTGATCAAATCTCTACAAAATATTTCACGTGATATGGCACCATTTTTGTCCCGTAATTCCGTCAAGTGGGGGCTAACTTTTAGGGGTGTGAAGCTAAATATATCGATTTTGGGCGCATTTCTGTTTTTGATCAAACGCTAAAAATGGTTGTTCAAATCTCTACAAAATATTTCACGTTATATGGCACCATTTTTGTCCTGAAATTCCGGAAAGGGGGGACTAACTTTTAGGGGTCCGCTGCTAAAAATAATGATTTTCGGCGCATTTCCGGGTTTGATCAAACGCTAAAAATGGTTGATCAAATCTCTACAAACGATTTCACGTTAGATGGCATCATTTTTGTCCGGAAATTCCGTCAAGGGGGGGCTAACTTTTAGGGGTCCGCTGCTAAAAATATCGATTTTGGGCGCATTTCCGGGTTTGATCAAACGCTAAAAATGGTTGATCAAATCTCTACAATTGATTTCACGTTAGATGGCATCATTTTTGTCCGGAAATTCCGTAAAGGGGGGCTAACTTTTAGGGGTCCGCTGCTAAAAATATCGATTTTTGGCGCATTTCCGAGTTTGATCAAACGCTAAAAATGGTTGAACAAATCTTTACAAACGCTTTCACGTTAGATGGCACCATTTTTGTCCCGAAATTCCTTAGAGGGGGAATAACTTTTAGGGGTGTGAAGCTAAAAAATATCGGTTTTGGGCGCATTTCCGGGTTTGATAAAACGTTTAAAATGGTTGATCAAATCTCTACATACGATTTCACGTTATATGGCACCATTTTTGTCCTGAAATTCCGGCAAGAGGGGACTAACTTTTAGGGGTCCGCTGCTAAAAATATTGATTTTGGGCGCATTTCCGGGTTTGATCAAACGCTAAATGTGGTTGATCAAATCTCTACAAACAATTTCACGTTATATGGCACCATTTTTTCTCCCGAAATTCGGTCAAGAGTGGTCTAACCTTTAGGGGTCCGCTGCTAAATATATCCATTTTGTTTTAATTTTCGGGTTTGATCAAACGCTAAAAAAAGTTGATCAAATATTTACAAACAATTTCATGTTAGATGATAGCATTTTTGTCCCGAAATTCCGCCAAGGAAGGGCTAACTTTTAGGTGTCCGCTGCTAAAATTATCGATATTGGGTGCATTTCCATGTTTGATCTCTCGCTAAAAATGCTTGATCAAATCTCTACAAACGATTTCACGTTAGATGGCACCATTTTTCCCGAAATTCCGTCAAGGCGGGGGGCTAACTTTTAGGGGTCCGCTGCTAAAAATATCGATTTTCGGCGCATTTCCGAGTTTGATCAAACGCTAAAAATGGTTGAACAAATCTTTACAAACGCTTTCACGTTAGATGGCACCATTTTTCTCCCGAAATTCCGTAGAGGGGGAATAACTTTTAGGGGTGTGAAGCTAAAAAATATCGGTTTTGGGCGCATTTCCGGGTTTGATAAAACGTTTAAAATGGTTGATCAAATCTCTACATACGATTTCACGTTAGATGACACCATTTTTGTCCCGAAATTCCGTCAAGGGGGGGGCTAACTTTTAGGGGTCCGCTGGTAAAAATATCGATTTTCGGCGCATTTCCGAGTTTGATCAAACGCTAAAAATGGTTGAACAAATCTTTACAAACGCTTTCACGTTAGATGACACCATTTTTGTCCCGAAATTCCGTCAAGGGAGGGGCTAAATTTTAGGGGTCCGCCGTTAAAAATATCGATTTTAGGCGCATTTTCGGGTTTGATCAAACGCTAAAAATGGTTGATCCAATCTCTACAAACGATTCCACGTTAGATGGCATCATTTTTGTCCGAAAATTCCGTCAATGGGGGGCTAACTTTTAGGGGTGTGAAGCTAAAAATATCGATTTTGGGCGCATTTCCGGGTTTGATCAAACGCTAAAAATGGTTGATCAAATCTCTACAAACGATTTCACGTTAGATGGCATCATTTTTGTCCGGAAATTCCGTCAAGGGGGGGCTAACTTTTAGGGGTCCGCTGCTAAAAATAACGATTTTGGGCGCATTTCCGGGTTTGATCAAAAGCTAAAAATGGTTGATCAAATCTCTACAAAATATTTCACGTTATATGGCACCATTTTTGTCCCGTAATTCCGTCAAGGGGGGGCTAACTTTTAGGGGTGTGAAGCTAAAAATATCGATTTTGGGCGCATTTCCGTTTTTGATCAAACGCTAAAAATGGTTGATCAAATCTCTACAAAATATTTCACGTTATATGGCACCATTTTTGTCCTGAAATTCCGGAAAGGGGGGACTAGCTTTTAGGGGTCCGCTGCTAAAAATATCGATTTTGGGCGCATTTCCGGGTTTGATCAAACGCTAAAAATGGTTGATCAAATCTCTACAATTGATTTCACGTTAGATGGCATCATTTTTGTCCTGAAATTCCGGAAAAGGGGGACTAACTTTTAGGGGTCCGCTGCTAAATATATTGATTTTGGGCGCATTTCCGGGTTTGATCAAAGGCTAAATGTGGTTGATCAAATCTCTACAAACAATTTCACGTAAGATGGCACCATTTTTGCCCCGTAATTCCGTCAAGGGGGGGCTAACTTTTAGGGGTGTGAAGCTAAAAATATCGATTTTGGGCGCATTTCCGTGTTTGATCAAACGCTAAAAATGGTTGATCAAATCTCTACAAACGATTTCACGTTAGATGGCATCATTTTTGACCGAAAATTCCATCAAAGGGGGGCTAACTTTTAGGGGTCCGCTGCTAAAAATATCGATTTTGGGCGCATTTCTGTGTTTGTTCAAACGCTAAAAATGGTTGATCAAATCTCTACAATTGATTTCACGTTAGATGGCATCTTTTTTGTCCTGAAATTCCGGAAAAGGGGGACTAACTTTTAGGGGTCCGCTGCTAAATATATTGATTTTGGGCGCATTTCCGGGTTTGATCAAAGGCTAAATGTGGTTGATCAAATCTCTACAAACAATTTCACGTTATATGGCACCATTTTTCGTCCCGAAATTCGGTCAAGAGTGGTTTAACCTTTAGGGGTCCGCTGCTAAATATATCCATTTTGTTTTAATTTTCGGGTTTGATCAAACGCTAAAAAAGGTTGATCAAATATTTACAAACAATTTCATGTTAGATGACAGCATTTTTGTCCCGAAATTCCGCCAAGGAAGGGCTAACTTTTAGGGGTGTGAAGCTAAAAAATATCGGTTATGGGCGCATTTCCGGGTTTGATCAAACGCTAAAAATGGTTGATCAAATCTCTACAAACGATTTCACGTTAGATGGCATCATTTTTGACCGAAAATTCCATCAAAGGGGGGCTAACTTTTAGGGGTCCGCTGCTAAAAATATCGATTTTGGGCGCATTTCCGTGTTTGTTCAAACGCTAAAAATGGTTGATCAAATCTCTACAATTGATTTCACGTTAGATGGCATCATTTTTGTCCTGAAATTCCGGAAAAGGGGGACTAACTTTTAGGGGTCCGCTGCTAAATATATTGATTTTGGGCGCATTTCCGGGTTTGATCAAACGCTAAAAATGGTTGATCAAATCTCTACAAACGATCTCACGTTAGATGGCACCATTTTTGTCCCGAAATTCCGTCAATGGCGGGCTAACTTTTAGGGGTGTGAAGCTAAAAATATCGATTTTGGGCGCATTTCCGGGTTTGATCAAACGCTAAAAATGGTTGATCCAATCTCTACAAACGATTTCACGTTAGATGGCATCATTTTTGTCCGAAAATTCCGTCAATGGCGGGCTAACTTTTAGGGGTGTGAAGCTAAAAATATCAATTTTGGGCGCATTTCCGGGTTTGATCAAACGCTAAAAATGGTTGATCAAATCTCTACAAACGATTTCACGTTAGATGGCATCATTTTTGTCCGGAAATTCCGTTAAGGGGGGGCTAACTTTTAGGGGTCCGCTGCTAAAAATATCGATTTTGGGCGCATTTCCGGGTTTGATCAAACGCTAAAAATGGTTGATCAAATCTCTACAATTGATTTCACGTTAGATGGCATCATTTTTGTCCGGAAATTCCGTCAAGGGGGGCTAACTTTTAGGGGTCCGCTGCTAAAAATATCGATTTTTGGCGCATTTCCGAGTTTGATCAAACGCTAAAAATGGTTGAACAAATCTTTACAAACGCTTTCACGTTAGATGGCACCATTTTTGTCCCGAAATTCCTTAGAGGGGGAATAACTTTTAGGGGTGTGAAGCTAAAAAATATCGGTTTTGGGCGCATTTCCGGGTTTGATAAAACGTTTAAAATGGTTGATCAAATCTCTACATACGATTTCACGTTAGATGACACCATTTTTGTCCCGAAATTTCGTCAAGGGGGGGGCTAACTATTAGGGGTCCGCTGCTAAAAATATCGATTTTCGGCGCATTTCCGAGTTTGATCAAACGCTAAAAATGGTTGAACAAATCTTTACAAACGCTTTCACGTTAGATGACACCATTTTTGTCCCGAAATTCCGTCAAGGGAGGGGCTAAATTTTAGGCGTCCGCTGCTAAATATATCGATTTTGGGCGCATTTCCGGGTTTGATCAAACGCTAAAAGTGGTTGATCAAATCTCTACAAACGATTTCACGTTATATGGCACCATTTTTGTCCTGAAATTCCGGCAAGAGGGGACTAACTTTTAGGGGTCCGCTGCTAAAAATATTGATTTTGGGCGCATTTCCGGGTTTGATCAAACGCTAAATGTGGTTGATCAAATCTCTACAAACAATTTCACGTTATATGGCACCATTTTTTCTCCCGAAATTCGGTCAAGAGTGGTCTAACCTTTAGGGGTCCGCTGCTAAATATATCCATTTTGTTTTAATTTTCGGGTTTGATCAAACGCTAAAAAAAGTTGATCAAATATTTACAAACAATTTCATGTTAGATGATAGCATTTTTGTCCCGAAATTCCGCCAAGGAAGGGCTAACTTTTAGGTGTCCGCTGCTAAAATTATCGATATTGGGCGCATTTCCATATTTGATCTCTCGCTAAAAATGCTTGATCAAATCTCTACAAACGATTTCACGTTAGATGGCACCATTTTTCCCGAAATTCCGTCAAGGGGGGGGGCTAACTTTTAGGGGTCCGCTGCTAAAAATATCGATTTTTGGCGCATTTCCGAGTTTGATCAAAGGCTAAAAATGGTTGAACAAATCTTTACAAACGCTTTCACGTTAGATGGCACCATTTTTGTCCCGAAATTCCGTAGAGGGGGAATAACTTTTAGGGGTGTGAAGCTAAAAAATATCGGTTTTGGGCGCATTTCCGGGTTTGATAAAACGTTTAAAATGGTTGATCAAATCTCTACATACGATTTCACGTTAGATGACACCATTTTTGTCCCGAAATTCCGTCAATGGGGGGGCTAACTTTTAGGGGTCCGCTGCTAAAAATATCGATTTTCGGCGCATTTCCGAGTTTGATCAAACGCTAAAAATGGTTGAACAAATCTTTACAAACGCTTTCACGTTAGATGACACCATTTTTGTCCCGAAATTCCGTCAAGGGAGGGGCTAAATTTTAGGCGTCCGCTGCTAAATATATCGATTTTGGGCGCATTTCCGTGTTTGATCAAACGCTAAAAATGGTTGATCAAATCTCTACAAACGATCTCACGTTAGATGGCACCATTTTTGTCCCGAAATTCCGTCAAGGGAGGCTATCTTTTAGGGGTCCGCTGTTAAAAATATCGATTTTAGGCGCATTTTCGGGTTTGATCAAACGCTAAAAATGGTTGATCCAATCTCTACAAACGATTTCACGTTAGATGGCATCATTTTTGTCCGAAAATTCCGTCAATGGGGGGCTAACTTTTAGGGGTGTGAAGCTAAAAATATCGATTTTGGGCGCATTTCCGGGTTTGATCAAACGCTAAAAATGGTTGATCAAATCTCTACAAACGATTTCACGTTAGATGGCGTCATTTTTGTCCGGAAATTCCGTCAAGGGGGGGGGTTACTTTTAGGGGTCCGCTGCTAAAAATATCGATTTTGGGCGCATTTCCGTGTTTGATCAAACGCTAAAAATGGTTGATCAAATCTCTACAAACGATCTCACGTTAGATGGCACCATTTTTGTCCCAAAATTCCGTCAAGGGAGGCTATCTCTTAGGGGTCCGCTGTTAAAAATATCGATTTTAGGCGCATTTCTGTGTTTGATCAAACGCTAAAAATGGTTGATCAAACGCTAAAAATGGTTGATCAAATCTCTACAAACGATTTCACGTTAGATGACACAATTTTTGTCCCGAAATTCCGTCAAGGGGGGGGGCTAACTTTTAGGGATCCGCTGCTAAAAATATCGATTTTGGGTGCATTTCCGGGTTTGATCTAACGCTAAAAATGGTTGATCAAATCTCTACAAACGATTTCACGTTAGATGGCATCATTTTTGTCCGGAAATTCCATCAAGGGGGGGCTAACTTTTAGGGGTCCGCTGCTAAAAATATCGATTTTGGGCGCATTTCCGGGTTTGATCAAACGCTAAAAATGGTTGATCAAATCTCTACAAAATATTTCACGTGATATGGCACCATTTTTGTCCCGTAATTCCGTCAAGGGGGGGCTAACTTTTAGGGGTGTGAAGCTAAATATATCGATTTTGGGCGCATTTCTGTTTTTGATCAAACGCTAAAAATGGTTGTTCAAATCTCTACAAAATATTTCACGTTATATGGCACCATTTTTGTCCTGAAATTCCGGAAAGGGGGGACTAACTTTTAGGGGTCCGCTGCTAAAAATATCGATTTTGGGCGCATTTCCGGGTTTGATCAAACGCTAAAAATGGTTGATCAAATCTCTACAAACGATTTCACGTTAGATGGCATCATTTTTGTCCGGAAATTCCGTCAAGGGGGGGCTAACTTTTAGGGGTCCGCTGCTAAAAATATCGATTTTGGGCGCATTTCCGGGTTTGATCAAACGCTAAAAATGGTTGATCAAATATTTACAAACAATTTCATGTTAGATGATAGCATTTTTGTCCCGAAATTCCGCCAAGGAAGGGCTAACTTTTAGGTGTCCGCTGCTAAAATTATCGATATTGGGCGCATTTCCATGTTTGATCTCTCGCTAAAAATGCTTGATCAAATCTCTACAAACGATTTCACGTTAGATGGCACCATTTTTCCCGAAATTCCGTCAAGGCGGGGGGCTAACTTTTAGGGGTCCGCTGCTAAAAATATCGATTTTTGGCGCATTTCCGAGTTTGATCAAACGCTAAAAATGGTTGAACAAATCTTTACAAACGCTTTCACGTTAGATGGCACCATTTTTGTCCCGAAATTCCGTAGAGGGGGAATAACTTTTAGGGGTGTGAAGCTAAAAAATATCGGTTTTGGGCGCATTTCCGGGTTTGATAAAACGTTTAAAATGGTTGATCAAATCTCTACATACGATTTCACGTTAGATGACACCATTTTTGTCCCGAAATTCCGTCAAGGGGGGGGCTAACTTTTAGGGGTCCGCTGCTAAAAATATCGATTTTCGGCGCATTTCCGAGTTTGATCAAACGCTAAAAATGGTTGAACAAATCTTTACAAACGCTTTCACGTTAGATGACACCATTTTTGTCCCGAAATTCCGTCAAGGGAGGGGCTAAATTTTAGGGGTCCGCCGTTAAAAATATCGATTTTAGGCGCATTTTCGGGTTTGATCAAACGCTAAAAATGGTTGATCCAATCTCTACAAACGATTTCACGTTAGATGGCATCATTTTTGTCCGAAAATTCCGTCAATGGGGGGCTAACTTTTAGGGGTGTGAAGCTAAAAATATCGATTTTGGGCGCATTTCCGGGTTTGATCAAACGCTAAAAATGGTTGATCAAATCTCTACAAACGATTTCACGTTAGATGGCATCATTTTTGTCCGGAAATTCCGTCAAGGGGGGGCTAACTTTTAGGGGTCCGCTGCTAAAAATATCGATTTTGGGCGCATTTCCGGGTTTGATCAAACGCTAAAAATGGTTGATCAAATCTCTACAAAATATTTCACGTTATATGGCACCATTTTTGTCCCGTAATTCCGTCAAGGGGGGGCTAACTTTTAGGGGTGTGAAGCTAAAAATATCGATTTTGGGCGCATTTCCGTTTTTGATCAAACGCTAAAAATGGTTGATCAAATCTCTACAAAATATTTCACGTTATATGGCACCATTTTTGTCCTGAAATTCCGGAAAGGGGGGACTAGCTTTTAGGGGTCCGCTGCTAAAAATATCGATTTTGGGCGCATTTCCGGGTTTGATCAAACGCTAAAAATGGTTGATCAAATCTCTACAATTGATTTCACGTTAGATGGCATCATTTTTGTCCTGAAATTCCGGAAAAGGGGGACTAACTTTTAGGGGTCCGCTGCTAAATATATTGATTTTGGGCGCATTTCCGGGTTTGATCAAAGGCTAAATGTGGTTGATCAAATCTCTACAAACAATTTCACGTAAGATGGCACCATTTTTGCCCCGTAATTCCGTCAAGGGGGGGCTAACTTTTAGGGGTGTGAAGCTAAAAATATCGATTTTGGGCGCATTTCCGAGTTTGATCAAACGCTAAAAATGGTTGATCAAATCTCTACAAACGATTTCACGTTAGATGGCATCATTTTTGACCGAAAATTCCATCAAAGGGGGGCTAACTTTTAGGGGTCCGCTGCTAAAAATATCGATTTTGGGCGCATTTCCGTGTTTGTTCAAACGCTAAAAATGGTTGATCAAATCTCTACAATTGATTTCACGTTAGATGGCATCATTTTTGTCCTGAAATTCCGGAAAAGGGGGACTAACTTTTAGGGGTCCGCTGCTAAATATATTGATTTTGGGCGCATTTCCGGGTTTGATCAAAGGCTAAATGTGGTTGATCAAATCTCTACAAACAATTTCACGTTATATGGCACCATTTTTCGTCCCGAAATTCGGTCAAGAGTGGTTTAACCTTTAGGGGTCCGCTGCTAAATATATCCATTTTGTTTTAATTTTCGGGTTTGATCAAACGCTAAAAAAGGTTGATCAAATATTTACAAACAATTTCATGTTAGATGACAGCATTTTTGTCCCGAAATTCCGCCAAGGAAGGGCTAACTTTTAGGGGTGTGAAGCTAAAAAATATCGGTTATGGGCGCATTTCCGGGTTTGATCAAACGCTAAAAATGGTTGATCAAATCTCTACAAACGATTTCACGTTAGATGGCATCATTTTTGACCGAAAATTCCATCAAAGGGGGGCTAACTTTAGGGGTCCGCTGCTAAAAATATCGATTTTGGGCGCATTTCCGTGTTTGTTCAAACGCTAAAAATGGTTGATCAAATCTCTACAATTGATTTCACGTTAGATGGCATAATTTTTGTCCTGAAATTCCGGAAAAGGGGGACTAACTTTTAGGGGTCCGCTGCTAAATATATTGATTTTGGGCGCATTTCCGGGTTTGATCAAACGCTAAAAATGGTTGATCAAATCTCTACAAACGATCTCACGTTAGATGGCACCATTTTGTCCCAAAATTCCGTCAAGGGAGGCTATCTTTTAGGGGTCCGCTGCTAAAAATATCGATTTTAGGCGCATTTCTGGGTTTGATCAAACGCTAAAAATGGTTGATCAAATCTCTACAAACGATTTCACGTTAGATGGCATCATTTTTGTCCGAAAATTCCGTCAATGGGGAGCTAACTTTTAGGGGTGTGAAGCTAAAAATATCGATTTTGAGCGCATTTCCGGTTTTGATCAAACGCTAAAAATGGTTGATCAAATCTTTACAAACGATTTCACGTAAGATGGCACCATTTTTGTCCCGAAATTCCGTCAAAGGGGGGCTAAATTTTAGGGGTGTGAAGCTAAAAAATATCGGTTATGGGGGCATTTCCGGGTTTGATAAAACGTTTAAAATGGTTGATCAAATCTCTACAAACAATTTCACGTTAGATGAGAGCATTTTTGTCCAGAAATTCCGCCAAGGAAGGGCTAACTTTTAGAGGTCCGCTGCTAAAAATATCGATATTGAGCGCATTTCCGGGTTTGATCTCTCGCTAAAAATGGTTGATCAAATCACTACAAACGATTTCACGTTAGATGGCATCTTTTTTGTCCGGAAACTCCGTCAAGGGGGGCTAACTTTTAGGTGTCCGCTGCTAAAAATATCGATTTTGGGCGCATTTCCAGGTTTGATCAAACGCTAAAAATGGTTGATCAAATCTCTACAAACGATCTCACGTTAGATAGCACCATTTTTGTCCCAAAATTCCGTCAAGGGAGGCTATCTTTTAGGGGTCCGCTGTTAAAAATATCGATTTTAGGCGCATTTCTGGGTTTGATCAAACGCTAAAAATGGTTGATCAAATCTCTACAAACGATTTCACGTTAGATGGCATCATTTTTGTCCGAAAATTCCGTCAATGGGGAGCTAACTTTTAGGGGTGTGAAGCTAAAAATATCGATTTTGAGCGCATTTCCGGTTTTGATCAAACGCTAAAAATGGTTGATCAAATCTTTACAAACGATTTCACGTAAGATGGCACCATTTTTGTCCCGAAATTCCGTCAAAGGGGGGCTAACTTTTAGGGGTGTGAAGCTAAAAAATATCGGTTATGGGCGCATTTCCGGGTTTGATAAAACGTTTAAAATGGTTGATCAAATCTCTACAAACAATTTCACGTTAGATGAGAACATTTTTGTCCAGAAATTCCGCCAAGGAAGGGCTAACTTTTAGAGGTCCGCTGCTAAAAATATCGATATTGAGCGCATTTCCGGGTTTGATCTCTCGCTAAAAATGGTTTATCAAATCACTACAAACGATTTCACGTTAGATGGCATCTTTTTTGTCCGGAAACTCCGTCAAGGGGGGCTAACTTTTAGGGGTCCGCTGCTAAAAATATCGATTTTGGGCGCATTTCCAGGTTTGATCAAACGCTAAAAATGGTTGATCAAATCTCTACAAACGATCTCACGTTAGATGGCACCATTTTTGTCCCAAAATTCCGTCAAGGGAGGCTATCTTTTAGGGGTCCGCTGTTAAAAATATCGATTTTAGGCGCATTTCTGGGTTTGATCAAACGCTAAAAATGGTTGATCAAATCTCTACAAACGATTTCACGTTAGATGGCATCATTTTTGTCCGAAAATTCCGTCAATGGGGAGCTAACTTTTAGGGGTGTGAAGCTAAAAATATCGATTTTGAGCGCATTTCCGGTTTTGATCAAACGCTAAAAATGGTTGATCAAATCTTTACAAACGATTTCACGTAAGATGGCACCATTTTTGTCCCGAAATTCCGTCAAAGGGGGGCTAACTTTTAGGGGTGTGAAGCTAAAAAATATCGGTTATGGGCGCATTTCCTGGTTTGATAAAACGTTTAAAATGGTTGATCAAATCTCTACAAACAATTTCACGTTAGATGAGAACATTTTTGTCCAGAAATTCCGCCAAGGAAGGGCTAACTTTTAGAGGTCCGCTGCTAAAAATATCGATATTGAGCGCATTTCCGGGTTTGATCTCTCGCTAAAAATGGTTGATCAAATCACTACAAACGATTTCACGTTAGATGGCATCTTTTTTGTCCGGAAACTCCGTCAAGGGGGGCTAACTTTTAGGGGTCCGCTGCTAAAAATATCGATTTTGGGCGCATTTCCAGGTTTGATCAAACGCTAAAAATGGTTGATCAAATCTCTACAAACGATCTCACGTTAGATGGCACCATTTTTGTCTCAAAATTCCGTCAAGGGAGGCTATCTTTTAGGGGCCCGCTGTTAAAAATATCGATTTTAGGCTCATTTCTGGGTTTGATCAAACGCTAAAAATGGTTGATCAAATCTCTACAAACGATTTCACGTTAGATGGCATCATTTTGGTCCGAAAATTCCGTCAATGGGGAGCTAACTTTTAGGGGTGTGAAGCTAAAAATATCGATTTTGAGCGCATTTCCGGTTTTGATCAAACGCTAAAAATGGTTGATCAAATCTTTACAAACGATTTCACGTAAGATGGCACCATTTTTGTCCCGAAATTCCGTCAAAGGGGGGCTAACTTTTAGGGGTGTGAAGCTAAAAATATCGATTTTGGGCACATTTCCGTGTTTGATCAAACGCTAAAAATGGTTGATCAATTCTCTACAATTGATTTCACGTTAGATGGCATCATTTTTGTCCGGAAATTCCGTCAAGGGGGGCTAACTTTTAGGGGTCCGCTGCTAAAAATATTGATTTTGGGCGCATTTCCGGGTTTGATGAAACGCTAAATGTGGTTGATCAAATCTCTACAAACGATTTCACGTTATATGGCACCATTTTTGTCCTGAAATTCCGGCAAGGGGGGACTAACTTTTAGGGGTCCGCTGCTAAAAATATTGATTTTGGGCGCATTTCCGGGTTTGATCAAACGCTAAATGTGGTTGATCAAATCTCTACAAACAATTTCACGTTATATGGCACCATTTTTTTCTCCCGAAATTCGGTCAAGAGTGGTCTAACCTTTAGGGGTCCGCTGCTAAATATATCCATTTTGTTTTAATTTTCGGGTTTGATCAAACGCTAAAAAAAGTTGATCAAATATTTACAAACAATTTCATGTTAGATGATAGCATTTTTGTCCCGAAATTCCGCCAAGGAAGGGCTAACTTTTAGGTGTCCGCTGCTAAAATTATCGATATTGGGCGCATTTCTATGTTTGATCTCTCGCTAAAAATGCTTGATCAAATCTTTACAAACGATTTCACGTTAGATGGCACCATTTTTCCCGAAATTCCGTCAAGGGGGGGGGGGCTAACTTTTAGGGGTCCGCTGCTAAAAATATCGATTTTGGGCGCATTTCCGTGTTTGTTCAAACGCTAAAAATGGTTGATCAAATCTCTACAATTGATTTCACGTTAGATGGCATCATTTTTGTCCTGAAATTCCGGAAAAGGGGGACTAACTTTTAGGGGTCCGCTGCTAAATATATTGATTTTGGGCGCATTTCCGGGTTTGATCAAAGGCTAAATGTGGTTGATCAAATCTCTACAAACAATTTCACGTTATATGGCACCATTTTTCGTCCCGAAATTCGGTCAAGGGTGGTTTAACCTTTAGGGGTCCGCTGCTAAATATATCCATTTTGTTTTAATTTTCGGGTTTGATCAAACGCTAAAAAAGGTTGATCAAATATTTACAAACAATTTCATGTTAGATGACAGCATTTTTGTCCCGAAATTCCGCCAAGGAAGGGCTAACTTTTAGGGGTGTGAAGCTAAAAAATATCGGTTATGGGCGCATTTCCGGGTTTGATAAAACGTTTAAAATGGTTGATCAAATCTCTACAAACAATTTCACGTTAGATGAGAACATTTTTGTCCCGAAATTCCGCCAAGGAAGGCCTAACTTTTAGAGGTCCGCTGCTAAAAATATCGATATTGAGCGCATTTCCGGGTTTGATCTCTCGCTAAAAATGGTTGATCAAATCACTACAAACGATTTCACGTTAGATGGCATCTTTTTTGTCCGGAAACTCCGTCAAGGGGGGCTAACTTTTAGGGGTCCGCTGCTAAAAATATCGATTTTGGGCGCATTTCCGGGTTTGATCAAACGCTAAATATGGTTGATCAAATCTCTACAAACGATCTCACGTTAGATGGCACCATTTTTGTCCCAAAATTCCGTCAAGGGAGGCTATCTTTTAGGGGTCCGCTGTTAAAAATATCGATTTTAGGCGCATTTCTGGGTTTGATAAAACGCTAAAAATGGTTGATCAAATCTCTACAAACGATTTCACGTTAGATGGCATCATTTTTGTCCGAAAATTCCGTCAATGGGGAGCTAACTTTTAGGGGTGTGAAGCTAAAAATATCGATTTTGAGCGCATTTCCGGTTTTGATCAAACGCTAAATATGGTTGATCAAATCTTTACAAACGATTTCACGTAAGATGGCACCATTTTTGTCCCGAAATTCCGTCAAAGGGGGGCTAACTTTTAGGGGTGTGAAGCTAAAAAATATCGGTTATGGGCGCATTTCCGGGTTTGATAAAACGTTTAAAATGGTTGATCAAATCTCTACAAACAATTTCACGTTAGATGAGAACATTTTTGTCCAGAAATTCCGCCAAGGAAGGGCTAACTTTTAGAGATCCGCTGCTAAAAATATCGATATTGAGCGCATTTCCGGGTTTGATCTCTCGCTAAAAATGGTTGATCAAAACACTACAAACGATTTCACGTTAGATGGAATCTTTTTTGTCCGGAAACTCCGTCAAGGGGGGCTAACTTTTAGGGGTCCGCTGCTAAAAATATCGATTTTGGGCGCATTTCCAGGTTTGATCAAACGCTAAAAATGGTTGATCAAATCTCTACAAACGATCTCACGTTAGATGGCACCATTTTTGTCTCAAAATTCCGTCAAGGGAGGCTATCTTTTAGGGGCCCGCTGTTAAAAATATCGATTTTAGGCTCATTTCTGGGTTTGATCAAACGCTAAAAATGGTTGATCAAATCTCTACAAACGATTTCACGTTAGATGGCATCATTTTGGTCCGAAAATTCCGTCAATGGGGAGCTAACTTTTAGGGGTGTGAAGCTAAAAATATCGATTTTGAGCGCATTTCCGGTTTTGATCAAACGCTAAAAATGGTTGATCAAATCTTTACAAACGATTTCACGTAAGATGGCACCATTTTTGTCCCGAAATTCCGTCAAAGGGGGGCTAACTTTTAGGGGTGTGAAGCTAAAAATATCGATTTTGGGCACATTTCCGTGTTTGATCAAACGCTAAAAATGGTTGATCAATTCTCTACAATTGATTTCACGTTAGATGGCATCATTTTTGTCCGGAAATTCCGTCAAGGGGGGCTAACTTTTAGGGGTCCGCTGCTAAAAATATTGATTTTGGGCGAATTTCCGGGTTTGATGAAACGCTAAATGTGGTTGATCAAATCTCTACAAACGATTTCACGTTATATGGCACCATTTATGTCCTGAAATTCCGGCAAGGGGGGACTAACTTTTAGAGGTCCGCTGCTAAAAATATTGATTTTGGGCGCATTTCCGGGTTTGATCAAACGCTAAATGTGGTTGATCAAATCTCTACAAACAATTTCACGTTATATGGCACCATTTTTTCTCCCGAAATTCGGTCAAGAGTGGTCTAAACTTTAGGGGTCCGCTGCTAAATATATCCATTTTGTTTTAATTTTCGGGTTTGATCAAACGCTAAAAAAAGTTGATCAAATATTTACAAACAATTTCATGTTAGATGATAGCATTTTTGTCCCGAAATTCCGCCAAGGAAGGGCTAACTTTTAGGTGTCCGCTGCTAAAATTATCGATATTGGGCGCATTTCCATGTTTGATCTCTCGCTAAAAATGCTTGATCAAATCTCTACAAACGATTTCACGTTAGATGGCACCATTTTTCCCGAAATTCCGTCAAGGGGGGGGGCTAACTTTTAGGGGTCCTCTGCTAAAAATATCGATTTTTGGCGCATTTCCGAGTTTGATCAAACGCTAAAAATGGTTGATCAAATCTCTACAAACGATCTCACGTTAGATGGCACCATTTTTGTCTCAAAATTCCGTCAAGGGAGGCTATCTTTTAGGGGCCCGCTGTTAAAAATATTGATTTTGGGCGCATTTCCGGGTTTGATCAAAGGCTAAATGTGGTTGATCAAATCTCTACAAACAATTTCACGTAAGATGGCACCATTTTTGCCCCGTAATTCCGTCAAGGGGGGGCTAACTTTTAGGGGTGTGAAGCTAAAAATATCGATTTTGGGCGCATTTCCGAGTTTGATCAAACGCTAAAAATGGTTGATCAAATCTCTACAAACGATTTCACGTTAGATGGCATCATTTTTGACCGAAAATTCCATCAAAGGGGGGCTAACTTTTAGGGGTCCGCTGCTAAAAATATCGATTTTGGGCGCATTTCCGTGTTTGTTCAAACGCTAAAAATGGTTGATCAAATCTCTACAATTGATTTCACGTTAGATGGCATCATTTTTGTCCTGAAATTCCGGAAAAGGGGGACTAACTTTTAGGGGTCCGCTGCTAAATATATTGATTTTGGGCGCATTTCCGGGTTTGATCAAAGGCTAAATGTGGTTGATCAAATCTCTACAAACAATTTCACGTTATATGGCACCATTTTTCGTCCCGAAATTCGGTCAAGAGTGGTTTAACCTTTAGGGGTCCGCTGCTAAATATATCCATTTTGTTTTAATTTTCGGGTTTGATCAAACGCTAAAAAAGGTTGATCAAATATTTACAAACAATTTCATGTTAGATGACAGCATTTTTGTCCCGAAATTCCGCCAAGGAAGGGCTAACTTTTAGGGGTGTGAAGCTAAAAAATATCGGTTATGGGCGCATTTCCGGGTTTGATCAAACGCTAAAAATGGTTGATCAAATCTCTACAAACGATTTCACGTTAGATGGCATCATTTTTGACCGAAAATTCCATCAAAGGGGGGCTAACTTTAGGGGTCCGCTGCTAAAAATATCGATTTTGGGCGCATTTCCGTGTTTGTTCAAACGCTAAAAATGGTTGATCAAATCTCTACAATTGATTTCACGTTAGATGGCATCATTTTTGTCCTGAAATTCCGGAAAAGGGGGACTAACTTTTAGGGGTCCGCTGCTAAATATATTGATTTTGGGCGCATTTCCGGGTTTGATCAAACGCTAAAAATGGTTGATCAAATCTCTACAAACGATCTCACGTTAGATGGCACCATTTTGTCCCAAAATTCCGTCAAGGGAGGCTATCTTTTAGGGGTCCGCTGCTAAAAATATCGATTTTAGGCGCATTTCTGGGTTTGATCAAACGCTAAAAATGGTTGATCAAATCTCTACAAACGATTTCACGTTAGATGGCATCATTTTTGTCCGAAAATTCCGTCAATGGGGAGCTAACTTTTAGGGGTGTGAAGCTAAAAATATCGATTTTGAGCGCATTTCCGGTTTTGATCAAACGCTAAAAATGGTTGATCAAATCTTTACAAACGATTTCACGTAAGATGGCACCATTTTTGTCCCGAAATTCCGTCAAAGGGGGGCTAAATTTTAGGGGTGTGAAGCTAAAAAATATCGGTTATGGGGGCATTTCCGGGTTTGATAAAACGTTTAAAATGGTTGATCAAATCTCTACAAACAATTTCACGTTAGATGAGAGCATTTTTGTCCAGAAATTCCGCCAAGGAAGGGCTAACTTTTAGAGGTCCGCTGCTAAAAATATCGATATTGAGCGCATTTCCGGGTTTGATCTCTCGCTAAAAATGGTTGATCAAATCACTACAAACGATTTCACGTTAGATGGCATCTTTTTTGTCCGGAAACTCCGTCAAGGGGGGCTAACTTTTAGGTGTCCGCTGCTAAAAATATCGATTTTGGGCGCATTTCCAGGTTTGATCAAACGCTAAAAATGGTTGATCAAATCTCTACAAACGATCTCACGTTAGATGGCACCATTTTTGTCCCAAAATTCCGTCAAGGGAGGCTATCTTTTAGGGGTCCGCTGTTAAAAATATCGATTTTAGGCGCATTTCTGGGTTTGATCAAACGCTAAAAATGGTTGATCAAATCTCTACAAACGATTTCACGTTAGATGGCATCATTTTTGTCCGAAAATTCCGTCAATGGGGAGCTAACTTTTAGGGGTGTGAAGCTAAAAATATCGATTTTGAGCGCATTTCCGGTTTTGATCAAACGCTAAAAATGGTTGATCAAATCTTTACAAACGATTTCACGTAAGATGGCACCATTTTTGTCCCGAAATTCCGTCAAAGGGGGGCTAACTTTTAGGGGTGTGAAGCTAAAAAATATCGGTTATGGGCGCATTTCCGGGTTTGATAAAACGTTTAAAATGGTTGATCAAATCTCTACAAACAATTTCACGTTAGATGAGAACATTTTTGTCCAGAAATTCCGCCAAGGAAGGGCTAACTTTTAGAGGTCCGCTGCTAAAAATATCGATATTGAGCGCATTTCCGGGTTTGATCTCTCGCTAAAAATGGTTTATCAAATCACTACAAACGATTTCACGTTAGATGGCATCTTTTTTGTCCGGAAACTCCGTCAAGGGGGGCTAACTTTTAGGGGTCCGCTGCTAAAAATATCGATTTTGGGCGCATTTCCAGGTTTGATCAAACGCTAAAAATGGTTGATCAAATCTCTACAAACGATCTCACGTTAGATGGCACCATTTTTGTCCCAAAATTCCGTCAAGGGAGGCTATCTTTTAGGGGTCCGCTGTTAAAAATATCGATTTTAGGCGCATTTCTGGGTTTGATCAAACGCTAAAAATGGTTGATCAAATCTCTACAAACGATTTCACGTTAGATGGCATCATTTTTGTCCGAAAATTCCGTCAATGGGGAGCTAACTTTTAGGGGTGTGAAGCTAAAAATATCGATTTTGAGCGCATTTCCGGTTTTGATCAAACGCTAAAAATGGTTGATCAAATCTTTACAAACGATTTCACGTAAGATGGCACCATTTTTGTCCCGAAATTCCGTCAAAGGGGGGCTAACTTTTAGGGGTGTGAAGCTAAAAAATATCGGTTATGGGCGCATTTCCTGGTTTGATAAAACGTTTAAAATGGTTGATCAAATCTCTACAAACAATTTCACGTTAGATGAGAACATTTTTGTCCAGAAATTCCGCCAAGGAAGGGCTAACTTTTAGAGGTCCGCTGCTAAAAATATCGATATTGAGCGCATTTCCGGGTTTGATCTCTCGCTAAAAATGGTTGATCAAATCACTACAAACGATTTCACGTTAGATGGCATCTTTTTTGTCCGGAAACTCCGTCAAGGGGGGCTAACTTTTAGGGGTCCGCTGCTAAAAATATCGATTTTGGGCGCATTTCCAGGTTTGATCAAACGCTAAAAATGGTTGATCAAATCTCTACAAACGATCTCACGTTAGATGGCACCATTTTTGTCTCAAAATTCCGTCAAGGGAGGCTATCTTTTAGGGGCCCGCTGTTAAAAATATCGATTTTAGGCTCATTTCTGGGTTTGATCAAACGCTAAAAATGGTTGATCAAATCTCTACAAACGATTTCACGTTAGATGGCATCATTTTGGTCCGAAAATTCCGTCAATGGGGAGCTAACTTTTAGGGGTGTGAAGCTAAAAATATCGATTTTGAGCGCATTTCCGGTTTTGATCAAACGCTAAAAATGGTTGATCAAATCTTTACAAACGATTTCACGTAAGATGGCACCATTTTTGTCCCGAAATTCCGTCAAAGGGGGGCTAACTTTTAGGGGTGTGAAGCTAAAAATATCGATTTTGGGCACATTTCCGTGTTTGATCAAACGCTAAAAATGGTTGATCAATTCTCTACAATTGATTTCACGTTAGATGGCATCATTTTTGTCCGGAAATTCCGTCAAGGGGGGCTAACTTTTAGGGGTCCGCTGCTAAAAATATTGATTTTGGGCGCATTTCCGGGTTTGATGAAACGCTAAATGTGGTTGATCAAATCTCTACAAACGATTTCACGTTATATGGCACCATTTTTGTCCTGAAATTCCGGCAAGGGGGGACTAACTTTTAGGGGTCCGCTGCTAAAAATATTGATTTTGGGCGCATTTCCGGGTTTGATCAAACGCTAAATGTGGTTGATCAAATCTCTACAAACAATTTCACGTTATATGGCACCATTTTTTTCTCCCGAAATTCGGTCAAGAGTGGTCTAACCTTTAGGGGTCCGCTGCTAAATATATCCATTTTGTTTTAATTTTCGGGTTTGATCAAACGCTAAAAAAAGTTGATCAAATATTTACAAACAATTTCATGTTAGATGATAGCATTTTTGTCCCGAAATTCCGCCAAGGAAGGGCTAACTTTTAGGTGTCCGCTGCTAAAATTATCGATATTGGGCGCATTTCTATGTTTGATCTCTCGCTAAAAATGCTTGATCAAATCTTTACAAACGATTTCACGTTAGATGGCACCATTTTTCCCGAAATTCCGTCAAGGGGGGGGGGGGGCTAACTTTTAGGGGTCCGCTGCTAAAAATATCGATTTTGGGCGCATTTCCGTGTTTGTTCAAACGCTAAAAATGGTTGATCAAATCTCTACAATTGATTTCACGTTAGATGGCATCATTTTTGTCCTGAAATTCCGGAAAAGGGGGACTAACTTTTAGGGGTCCGCTGCTAAATATATTGATTTTGGGCGCATTTCCGGGTTTGATCAAAGGCTAAATGTGGTTGATCAAATCTCTACAAACAATTTCACGTTATATGGCACCATTTTTCGTCCCGAAATTCGGTCAAGGGTGGTTTAACCTTTAGGGGTCCGCTGCTAAATATATCCATTTTGTTTTAATTTTCGGGTTTGATCAAACGCTAAAAAAGGTTGATCAAATATTTACAAACAATTTCATGTTAGATGACAGCATTTTTGTCCCGAAATTCCGCCAAGGAAGGGCTAACTTTTAGGGGTGTGAAGCTAAAAAATATCGGTTATGGGCGCATTTCCGGGTTTGATAAAACGTTTAAAATGGTTGATCAAATCTCTACAAACAATTTCACGTTAGATGAGAACATTTTTGTCCCGAAATTCCGCCAAGGAAGGCCTAACTTTTAGAGGTCCGCTGCTAAAAATATCGATATTGAGCGCATTTCCGGGTTTGATCTCTCGCTAAAAATGGTTGATCAAATCACTACAAACGATTTCACGTTAGATGGCATCTTTTTTGTCCGGAAACTCCGTCAAGGGGGGCTAACTTTTAGGGGTCCGCTGCTAAAAATATCGATTTTGGGCGCATTTCCGGGTTTGATCAAACGCTAAATATGGTTGATCAAATCTCTACAAACGATCTCACGTTAGATGGCACCATTTTTGTCCCAAAATTCCGTCAAGGGAGGCTATCTTTTAGGGGTCCGCTGTTAAAAATATCGATTTTAGGCGCATTTCTGGGTTTGATAAAACGCTAAAAATGGTTGATCAAATCTCTACAAACGATTTCACGTTAGATGGCATCATTTTTGTCCGAAAATTCCGTCAATGGGGAGCTAACTTTTAGGGGTGTGAAGCTAAAAATATCGATTTTGAGCGCATTTCCGGTTTTGATCAAACGCTAAATATGGTTGATCAAATCTTTACAAACGATTTCACGTAAGATGGCACCATTTTTGTCCCGAAATTCCGTCAAAGGGGGGCTAACTTTTAGGGGTGTGAAGCTAAAAAATATCGGTTATGGGCGCATTTCCGGGTTTGATAAAACGTTTAAAATGATTGATCAAATCTCTACAAACAATTTCACGTTAGATGAGAACATTTTTGTCCAGAAATTCCGCCAAGGAAGGGCTAACTTTTAGAGATCCGCTGCTAAAAATATCGATATTGAGCGCATTTCCGGGTTTGATCTCTCGCTAAAAATGGTTGATCAAAACACTACAAACGATTTCACGTTAGATGGAATCTTTTTTGTCCGGAAACTCCGTCAAGGGGGGCTAACTTTTAGGGGTCCGCTGCTAAAAATATCGATTTTGGGCGCATTTCCAGGTTTGATCAAACGCTAAAAATGGTTGATCAAATCTCTACAAACGATCTCACGTTAGATGGCACCATTTTTGTCTCAAAATTCCGTCAAGGGAGGCTATCTTTTAGGGGCCCGCTGTTAAAAATATCGATTTTAGGCTCATTTCTGGGTTTGATCAAACGCTAAAAATGGTTGATCAAATCTCTACAAACGATTTCACGTTAGATGGCATCATTTTGGTCCGAAAATTCCGTCAATGGGGAGCTAACTTTTAGGGGTGTGAAGCTAAAAATATCGATTTTGAGCGCATTTCCGGTTTTGATCAAACGCTAAAAATGGTTGATCAAATCTTTACAAACGATTTCACGTAAGATGGCACCATTTTTGTCCCGAAATTCCGTCAAAGGGGGGCTAACTTTTAGGGGTGTGAAGCTAAAAATATCGATTTTGGGCACATTTCCGTGTTTGATCAAACGCTAAAAATGGTTGATCAATTCTCTACAATTGATTTCACGTTAGATGGCATCATTTTTGTCCGGAAATTCCGTCAAGGGGGGCTAACTTTTAGGGGTCCGCTGCTAAAAATATTGATTTTGGGCGAATTTCCGGGTTTGATGAAACGCTAAATGTGGTTGATCAAATCTCTACAAACGATTTCACGTTATATGGCACCATTTTTGTCCTGAAATTCCGGCAAGGGGGGACTAACTTTTAGAGGTCCGCTGCTAAAAATATTGATTTTGGGCGCATTTCCGGGTTTGATCAAACGCTAAATGTGGTTGATCAAATCTCTACAAACAATTTCACGTTATATGGCACCATTTTTTCTCCCGAAATTCGGTCAAGAGTGGTCTAAACTTTAGGGGTCCGCTGCTAAATATATCCATTTTGTTTTAATTTTCGGGTTTGATCAAACGCTAAAAAAAGTTGATCAAATATTTACAAACAATTTCATGTTAGATGATAGCATTTTTGTCCCGAAATTCCGCCAAGGAAGGGCTAACTTTTAGGTGTCCGCTGCTAAAATTATCGATATTGGGCGCATTTCCATGTTTGATCTCTCGCTAAAAATGCTTGATCAAATCTCTACAAACGATTTCACGTTAGATGGCACCATTTTTCCCGAAATTCCGTCAAGGGGGGGGGCTAACTTTTAGGGGTCCTCTGCTAAAAATATCGATTTTTGGCGCATTTCCGAGTTTGATCAAACGCTAAAAATGGTTGAACAAATCGTTACAAACGCTTTCACGTTAGATGGCACCATTTTTGTCCCGAAATTCCGTAGAGGGGGGCTAAATTTTAGGGGTGTGAAGCTAAAAAATATCGGTTTTGGGCGCATTTCCGGGTTTGATAAAACGTTTAAAATTGTTGATCAAATCTCTACATACGATTTCACGTTAGATGACACCATTTTTGTCCCGAAATTCCGTCAAGGGGGGGGGCTAACTTTTAGGGGCCCGCTGCTTAAAATATCGATTTTCGGCACATTTCCGAGTTTGATCAAACGCTAAAAATGGTTGAACAAATCTTTACAAACGCTTTCACGTTAGATGACACCATTTTTGTCCCGAAATTCCGTCAAGGGAGGGGCTAAATTTTAGGCGTCCGCTGCTAAATATATCGATTTTGGGCGCATTTCCGGGTTTGATCAAACGCTAAAAATGGTTGATCAAATCTCTACAAACGATCTCACGTTAGATGGCACCATTTTTGTCCCGAAATTCCGTCAAGGGAGGCTATCTTTTAGGGGTCCGCTGTTAAAAATATCGATTTTAGGCGCCTTTCCGGGTTTGATCAAACGCTAAAAATGGTTGATCCAATCTCTACAAATGATTTCACGTTAGATGGCATCATTTTTGTCCGAAAATTCCGTCAATGGGGGGCTAACTTTTAGGGGTGTGAAGGTAAAAATATCGATTTTGGGCGCATTTCCGGGTTTGATCAAACGCTAAAAATGGTTGATCAAATCTCTACAAACGATTTCACGTTAGATGGCATCATTTTTGTCCGGAAATTCCGTCAAGGGGGGGCTAACTTTTAGGGGTCCGCTGCTAAAAATATCGATTTTGGGCGCATTTCCGGGTTTGATCAAACGCTAAAAATGGTTGATCAAATCTCTACAAACGATTTGACGTTAGATGGCACCATTTTTGTCCCGAAATTCCGTCAAGGGGGGGCTAACTTTTAGGGGTGTGAACCTAAAAATATCGATTTTGGGGGCATTTCCGGGTTTGATCAAACGCTAAAAATGGGTGATCAAATCTCTACAGACGATTTCTGATAAGGATCACTAATTTTTTTTTTAGTTTTGCGCATTTTGAAATATCCTAAAAGTTAGCCCCCCCTGGTCCTTTTTAATCATAACTCATGAAATAAAGTTGATCAAACGATGAAAATTGTTGATCAAATCTGATCAAACGATGATCAAACGAAATGCATAAGTCACTTTCTTATTTTCCGTCATGGGGGGCTAACTTTTAGGCGGTTTTATTTTGCTCCTTAATGCTTTCTATGCAAGTCAGACGATTATCGAATTTCCATTTGTTGAAAGAAAATTGCACGTTTGATTAATGGATTTAAATGTTATGTTACGGATGTTAAAATTTCCAAATAAAAGTTTTAAATTATTCCTATTATTTCGAATTTTTGTCAATATAATTGTCAGATTTATTAAATTACGCGTATAATTTTTGGTGGAACTTTACACATGTTTCCTAGTAATATAAATTATTTTGTTTCATCCATTTACATATTTGACATTATATTTCAATTTGTTCTTTTTTCTTTTGACTGTAACCTAACCAACAACATTTCATAGCCCTTAAAGAACTAGCCGGATGTACCAATCCCAAAACTTTCTTCTATCTCATACATGTTAATACTTCAAAATTCGCTATCACACTGCCAAAATTAAATGGCAATCTATGCATCTCATGAGGATTCTAAAGATATGAAATTCCGTGCATTAGTTCTTGAGATATGACTATCGCTGAAATCGTCTAAATCCAGCAAAATGATGCCTAGCAGCGCCATCTATTAGATGATTTATACCAAATCCTAATCAGCAACAATTTATGTCAGCGTCTGACTGAATCTGAAGTTTGGAGAAAATCCGTGCATTAGTTTTTGAGATAGAGCTATAGCGAAAATCGTGAAAATTCCTGCTTAGCAGCGCCACCTATTGGGTGATTAATACCAAAATTTAATTAATAACAACTTGTGTCAACATACAACTAAATCTGAAGTTAGATGAAAATTCGCCCATTAGTTCTATAGATAGAGCTATTGAGGCAATCGTGAAAAAAGCAGCACAGAAGCGCCACCTTCTGGGCGATTTACACCAACACATAATCAGTAGCAAGTCATATCAAGGACTAACTGAATCGGAAGTTTGATGAAAATCCGTGCGTTAGTTCTTAAGATAGAGCTATTGGGGAAATCGTGTAAATCCTACAAAATTCATCATAACAGCGCTACCTGTTGGGCGATTTACACCAAAACGTAATCAGCATCAATTCATATCAAGGACTAACTAAATCTGAAGTTTGATCAAAATCCGTGCATTAGTTCTTGAGATAGAGGTATTGCGAGAATCGTGAAAAATGCAGCATAGCAGCGCCACCCGTTGAGTGATTTACACCAAAAACTAATCGGCATCAGTTTGTATTAGGGACTCACTGAATATGAATTTTTATTAAATTCCGTGCATTAGTTCTTGAGATAGAGCGCCCAAAAAATTTGTGTCACATACACACAGACAGACAGACTCACAGAGTCACAGACAGACATTTTGTAAAAACATGTTTTTTGGAATCTCTGACCCCTAAAACGTGTAAATCCGTCGAAAACCGGAATTCGAAAATTTTCATGAATCCAATACTTTCTTCTTGTAAAGATAGAAGAAAGTAAAAATCATTCAAATAAGTGGTTTTCATTTAAAGTCCGGCTGCGGGAAATAATAGCTTAGTTAAAAAACCTTTTATAGCGTTTAATCGATGCGATTTATGCAATTAGTAGTGGACACGATAATGATTAATTATCCAGTATATTTTAAGGTCTCTAGATATGCCTATTTTGGGCACATTTTAGTATATTATTGCCATCGAGTATACTGCTGGCCATTAAAATTGCAACACCATGAAAGAAAGAGAATACAAAAAAAGATATTTATTGTACGTAAACAGTATGGCATGATAACAAAATTATTAAACTTGTAAGCACTTTGGAGGTAGCGTAGGTCCTAGCATCTAAAACAATCCTTACTCGGTTAGGCATGGAGTCGAACTGAGCATGGATGACAGAAACGGGCAACTCATTCAATGCTGCTTTAAGTCTATGTCACACTTCATCAACCGTTTTAGCTGGAGAGGGGTGGCGAGCCAGTCTCTCAACAATCCATGACCAGATGTTTTCAATGGGTGACAGATCTGGAAACCGTGCAGACCAGTTTTGCAATCGAATAACCTGTGTACCGAGGAAGGTCGGGACAGGACGTGCAACATGTGATCTTGCGTTATTTTGTTGGAAGATGGCGTTGACAGGTCTCGAAGACTGGGCACAACCACAGGGCGTAAGATGTCAGAAATGTGCCGATCTGCGTTTAAATTACCTTCGATCCGAACTAGAGTTATGCGTATCGTGTACCCAATGGCTGCCCAAACCATCACAACAGTTTCAAAGCCCTTCTGCCGATATCGAATGCAAGCAGACAACGAGTGTTCTCCTCGGAGCCTCCTGACACGTATACGGCCAACAGAATACTGCACGGAGAACCGGGAGTCGTCTGAAAAGACTACATTGTGCCACTCCTGTATCCAGCTTTGTTGTTCGGTGCACCAGAGTTTACAAAGGCAATGTTGATTATGGGAATAAATTCATTGTGAACCGTTTTTTATGAAAATATCCCCAAAAGAATTATATACGTTGTTCTATAACGTTACTAGAAGCGCGACTCCCGGCCCAAAAGCCAACCGGGATCGATTAAGAAGGTCCAAAAACTCAACATGCAAAGTTACAGCAGTTCAAATGACAGTTCAGCAAAAACGTCCTTGCATTAATCCATTCCACGGCTGCCTATTTCTGTGTTGCCCCCGGACACATACATAAGACAACCACAAAGAAGCTTAACATTAAATATTACAAGAAAAATGTCATAATAAAACGAACAGAAAAGCAAATAGTTGCTGTGAAAACGAAATTTGGTCATTTTTTCATAAAATTCTCTGATAAAGCATTCATCTTGGATGACGAGTCATATTTTATGCTCACTACCGACACCTTTAACGATAATGGTGGTTACTACACAACTGACATCTCCACGACACAACCTATCATAAAAATCGGTACTAAAGCGTTCGTGCGGATTTCTAGGAAACAGTCCTTATTTACACACCGCATTCATGACTAAAGCTGTCGCGTTTTATTTAAGTAATGGGGTGTACAGGATGCATTATTTAGTAAGCTTGTAGCTTTGAAGCATTAATCGCATTCACAGATTCTTTCAGAGAGCAATTGTAATAAAAATATGAATTACAGAAATATCCCAAGAAGTACTATTTCAATAAATTAAATTTTCCATACAAAATTAGAAATAAAATGTGTTTTATACTATCTAAATTCCTTCCATTTAAAAAAACTATTTCCGAAAACTACAAATAAGGCACGACCCACAAGGCACTAGAACATATTTGTCGTAGTTGTATTAATGGATTATCAAAATAGGATTATTTTTAGCAATTTAATACCTTGAAATACATAAACATGGAGAATAATTCTTTTTTAGTGAATAGACAAATGGGATTTATTGTTTGTTCATTTATTAGTATAGATGTGTATGTTTTTCGTCACACTTTAAAACAGTGTTTTATTTAAGTTAATGTGCAACCGCGGTATGCAGACCGTAACAGCCTTCTCCGTGTTATTCATTTGTTTCTTTATGCTTATTTTAATAACTTATACAATTAAATACCTAAGAATAAATAAACACACCAAAATAAGTATTTTATACTGAATATGCAAAATAAAAATGCAAAATGTCATTATTATTAAATTTGTATGATTTTCGTTACATTCAAAGTGATCGTTTTGATTTAGGCTATTTCGTAACTGTATTATACCAAACTCTTCCTGGTGTAATTCGTTTGGGTGTTTTCCATAGAAATGTTCAAAGTAATGTACAAAAATATCTATTAAAACAATATTGAAATTGAAATTTTTATAATAGAAATGTGGTGTGATATAACCGCCCAATACATGCATATACATGAAAATTAAAAGTATAATTTTTTTATTTTAAAAAAAAGGTCAACAGTGTCTAAGAAATAGTATCGGTGTGGACTTAGTTTATTCAACTTGGTGGATATTTGAAGTTTTTTTAACCATTTGGAAAAATGGTTATTGTCCTCGTCAGTGTAGGAAATCAAAAGCATATCTGAAGCTTTTTATTGGTTTATTCTGCAATTTATTCGTTTTCTGATTGGTCTATACAGTAATATGTATTTCCCTTTACTTTCAACAGAGATGGACAACAGAGTGTTGCCACTATGACAAAAAAGTAATAAAAACTACAAAAAAAAAATTCATAACTCAGAAACAAATTGAGATACAGCTTTCAAACAAATTGCATTTAAAAGTACATTTTTTTCTCTATACGACGATATAAAAAGTAATATTGTGGGATGTTTAGAAGTTTAAAAAATAAATTTCATTTAAAATTGGCCGCCGGATTTCTTGGAAATCTGACGATGGAAAAGCCTTTTCCCGAACAGCCAATGAAATGCTTGGATAATACTTAAGTTTCAGGTGGATAATATGTACCAGTCGCAGGCGATTTCTGTCGCTTGCAACATTTTTACGTGTTACGTTTATGTGCACTATTAATGTTTAATTCAAGGCGTACGTAATGTATGATCAACTCCGTGCTATTTTTTATGTCTTAAATTTTAGTCTTTGAAAAAATCATTTTCCAAATGGTCGTTGTAATTTGTTAAATTGCATTTTTTTTTCAGTGCAATAGTTTATGTTAGAACATGTATGATAAGTAACACGCTCGCCTTTATCTTCTCTTGTTATTATATTTGAACTTTATGAAATGTTGTTAATACAGGCAACTGCTTTCCTCTATTAAGAATGCTAGTAACTCAGCTCTAGAATTCCCCTCACTAATGTTAAGTCTAGGGGCGTTTGATGCATTCGTATACTTAAAGGGTCAATCCACTTCAAGTCAGAAAATCATTAATTCGTTGTTCGCAATTTTTAAAATATCTGAAATTTTTTGTACAACAACTCTAACATGATGGAAGTCCAAAATGACTATTGTTTTAATTTTATTAATTTTTGTTTGTGCATGGCGGCCATCTTTGTTTCATCGTCTGCCGCAATTTTCTCACAGATTTGGGATTTTTTTTAGCGAACAGAAAGCATGTCTCAGATCTGGAACTCGGTGTGAGAGTACAAGTACTTTCGGCCTATTTGTAAAAATAAATATATGTCATGTTGACAGTTTTCTTTGCTAGAAAAATTTCCTCTTGTAAACGGACAAATTTTAGAAAAAAAACGGAAACTTTATGCTTAAATTTTACCAATAAGCTGTTAGTTTCGGAAACTACTCCATTACCAAATTTTTAGCCCAATGTATTATGTACAAATTGCTTTAATCCGCACTTGAATTGGATAAATAAATGATGAATTGTTTACAATTCAGTAAACCCTTCTTGTGAGAAAATTGCTGCAGACGATGAAACAAAGATGGCCGCCATGCGCAAACAAAAATTAATAAAATTAAAATAATAGTCATTTTGAACTACCATCATGTTGGGTTTGTTGTACAAAAAATTTCAGATTTTTTAAAAATGGTCGAGCAACCAGTGCTGGACCACTTGAAATGGATTGACCCTAAAATATCTCGTCGGGAATTTTATATTTGTAATTTTTTTTGTGTGTGCTCTTTTCTTAAAAGATGTCTCTTTTTTTCTTAGTTCTCAAAATATTTTTAAAATATATACTCAAATTTATATGAAGTGTTAAAATCTGACTCACAGTTCGTCAGCATTTGAAATATAACATATTAAATTCAGCACAAAACTTTGAAATATTTAAGAATTATGAAAAAATGAGACAACCTTTAAGAAGAGAACATAGACAAAACAAGTCAAAAATATTAATTTCCCTAGGACATATTTTAAAAATATGAATGCTTCAAAAGTCCATAGACTTAATATTAGGGAGAGGAATTCAGAAGCTGGGTGACTAGCAGCCTTAACCCAAATGGATTATTCATTCTATTACAAAATCTTAAGTTAGTGAGTTATATTACATTATATTTTTGCCTTTTTGTATTTTTAGCAATTTTGTTATTAATTTTTATCATTGTTTATTAACTAAAGAAACATAAACCAAAACCGCTTTTTCAGAATATACATAACGCAAAACACTTTTTGAATTAAATTGCATTCGAATCTAACATTCGAACGTGAACAATTTATATGTTTAAAATGATTAATCACATTTCTAACAATTACATAAATCTATTTATTTAACAGCTATAGAGATAAACTTCCAAACAATCCTTAAAACCTGTCACAAAAATTTCTTTATGTATTATTGCTGACATCACTTTCAATCACACTTATTTCATTCTTTTGACATATGAATTTCAACGGCCTGTTTTCTAATATCATTTCATTGTTAATTAAGTATTTCAAATGAAAGCTTTTCGATATCAACGTTCCTTTTAGAATCACCATCCAGTCATGTTCAGAACTGTGTTTCGGTTTTGCATTAATGCAGTTAATCGAATAAAAAATAAGGAAAAAAAAAACTAAAAAATTAAAACATTGTAATCCCAGTCGCATGTCAGTTCAATAAAAAAAGCTGCAATAACGATACAGTAATGTTTATTTAATTATTAAATATATACTAAACTCAGAATCCAATAAAGAAACATTGAAATATATTTAAAAATAAAATCAATTGTTTAAGGGTGTCCGGGACACATTTTCAATTTTTTTTTTATTTATTGAGTTAAAATTTTAATTTTTTTGTGATGGTTAACCATATTATTTGTAAACAAAATCAAATGATAAAACTTCTCATAGCTTTTTAAAAAAAATTAAATTTAAAATTTATGAAAAAAGTGGTATAACTTAAAATCGTTATAACTCGAAATATTATTTGTAGAATTTAAATTGTTTTTCATTTAAATAAACAGAAATATATATAGTAATTTAGAGCCAGCATTTATAAAAATATTAATTTAAAAAAAATTAAAAATATTTAACGAAAAAATTACAAAAAAAGTTGTGCAACTTTTAAAAAAAAATCATATTTTCAAAAGTAAATATTTTTTTCAAATATGCTGGCTCAAAAGTAAAGTAAAAGAATTGAAAAAGATATGTTCTGAGTTTCAACCCTGTATCTTTAACGGTTCTCGAGTTATAAGAATTTAAATATGAGAAATCGTGAAAAAAACCTATCATGAAGAAAAACGCAATTTCACAAGAACTCGTTTCCTTTACAACCATAGCTTGAAAGGCAGATTTGGAAAATAAACCAAAACGAAAAAATTAATATTTCCTGTTCTAATTAAGATAGAAACATGCTTTAAACATCATTTTAAGCAGAAAACAGCAGAGAAAGTTTTAATCTAATAAAAAAAAAATTAAAATTTGAAGATTTTTGTGTCCCGGACACCCTTAAGGAAGTGTTATTAAATTTTTAAAAAATTCACAGAAAGATCTTAGATAAAATCACAATTAGTTAGGCACAAGAACAAAAAATTATGGATCAATCTTATGTTTTAAAACACTTTCCAACATATTCAAAGTACTGTAGGAAAATTTCACAATTTAATAAGATGAACATTGATGTCTAAGTCATTTATTCGGAAAATGCATAACATTTTTAAAATCCTAGGTCAACAATTACAGACCCTAAATGAAAAAAAAAAAAAAAAACTGCGAATTTTTTTCTGCAGCGCTGTATATGATGTATAGATTTGTAGGTATAATACATCGCACTTTAAAAATTACTTCAATTAGGAAAGGCTATTGAAAATTCCCTTTCAAAAATTTCCGAAAATAAACGGTAATAGGTATTTTGTACAGCCCAGTATAAGATCTATAGAATTTATCGCAGATCTATAGAATTTATCAAGTAATATGAAAAAAAATCAGTAAAATTTAAAAACGCCTACCACAATTCAAAATGCCCTTCCAGCAGTTATTTCTCATACATATCACTGTCGCCGAATGCATTTTGTGTCTCTGTAACTGATCGGTAATTGTTAAAAACACCATAATTTACATGAAGCATTTTGCAGTGAATCTTTTTAGATTCCTTGATGTATATCAATTTCACTATGGTTGAAATATTATAACATCAATGAAACACTTTACAAAGATTCTTCTTCGTAGACCGGAATGTTATGAAATTCTTTTGAATGTCTCTGTAAACGAAATGTGAATGCTACACACTTTATTTTCAATATCGAATATTCCATGTCATACCTAAATATCATATATTTATTGCATTACAATCTAAGTGTATTTATTCAAGTCAGAACACGGACAGACAGTAAAAAGACAAATGAACAGATAGATGGACAGACAGTCAAACAAAACGTATTCATAAACACATTTCAACTATGCTGAAAACTATTAAAAAAGTAACTACCTGTTTGACCATACCTACAAACATTCCTGTTTTTATGTGCCACTATATTCAAAAAGAAATATACGTTTTATATTCTAACAGAAATTCTGCGATTAAGTATAAGTAAAATTTCGAATATTTCTGTGTTCTGGTTCCGCTTTAGTCTTATTGTAATTGTGCTATGGATAATTTTAATTATTCATTATATTACTTTCTTATTACGAACTGACTTATATAATTTAATCTTTTCATATAACATTACTCATATTTACTTAATTTAAAATTAAAGATTTGGAAAGCTCACATCACTACGGAAACGCCACAGAACTTTTTATATGCTAATATTTACCTGCATTTTACCTTAATGTAAAAATATATATATATGCCTTAATTATGAGAAGTTTCATACATTTGACGCATATTTGAAAGCAGAATATTTTAATTTTTTTGCCTTTCTTAAATTATTTGTGAAACGCGAGACTGTTTAATGATTATATGATCATTAGCAGTTACAAATGTACGCATAATAAAAGCTAAAAATTAGTTTAGAAAAGCAGAAAAAGAAAACCGAAATCCTTTTTAAGGAAAAGATAATTACTTCAAATTTCGCATATTTATCTGCTGAAGGCAATCTTGCGTAAATATGATAAATGTCTTTTTATTTTTAATTGTTTCCGTTTTCATACTATTTGAGAAGCATCGGATTTAATTAATACAGGGCTTGCATTTATTATAGACTTGTATCCATATACGTAATGTATCTCCCATTTAAAGATATCTTTGATGACTAACAAAAGTGCATACATACATATTGCTATGAAATTCACTCTTTATAATTATCATTTATTACAGACTCAAGACGTGAGCACAAATTATAAAGGAACAAATGCATATATGAAAATTTTCTTAGACACTTTTCACGTGCGTTAAAAGCTGCAGACTTAACAGTAAAAGAAAATTTTATTTTGAAGCAGCAGAAATGCTTCGAATGCTCTCCAAGAAAGGTGTAGTAAAACAGATGATGATCATTTAATAAAATCATTATAATAGATAAATTGAGGTATGTATACCTAAAACATTTCTTAATTAGGTGAAAATCGTATAATTAGAAAATCATTCAGCGTTGTTGGTGTATTAATTGCGCTTTATTTCCTATAAAAATTAAAAGTTTTTGTCAGACGAAATAAAATTTTCGAACAGCAACGCCATTTCAAAACTTTCTTACAGGTGGCCTTTTTTTTTTTTTTTTTTTTTTTTTTTTTTTTTTTGAGATTGAGCAAATATTAATTTTGATCATGTTCTGCACATCTGAGAAAAAAAAAATTATACACTTTTAATATTAGCTATATTTTAAAAATAAGCTAATGAATTCTATATAGTTAATTTAAAGATGTGTCATTTAGAGAATGTTGAAATGGAAAACGATCGTGATAAGTAATAATTTCAAGGCTTAAAATGTTGTCTTAATACTAATGTTTATATTTAAGTCAAATATAACTAGGTATTTTCGCTTTTATTATATTTTTTTAATCTGGCCTACAATGGCTGATATATTCTTATCACTTTTTTTGAAGTGTCAAGCGTCGCCCTTTAGTCCTGTCAGATGTTACCTCTATATGCCTATGATTTTTAATTGTGGTAAAGTAATAAAATGTAAAAGTTGCATTATTATTTCTTTTCGGTTTTTGTTTGAAACTTATAGACACAAATACATATATATACATGCATATGTTTGTTATAAATGTGTTTCTATATGTCATCATCATCATCATCAACCGTTTTCAATCCACTGCTGGATGTAGGTCTCCCCCAGATTTTCCAATGTTTCCTGTCTAGTGCTTTAGTCATCCAATTTACACCGGCTACTTTTCTGATTTCATCACTCCATCTTACTTGAGGTCGTCTTCTTGGCCGTTTTACATCTCTGGGATACCACTGTAGGATGTTTGTGCTCCATCCATTGTCTTGTCTTCTTGCAATGTGCCCAGCCCATTTCCATTTTAGCCGTTTAATTCTTTCAATGATGTCAAAAACTTTCGTCTGACTTCTTATCCAGGTTATTCTTTTTCTGTCTCTTCTAGTTATACCTAGCATACATCTTTCCATACTTCTCTGTGTTGTTTGTAATCTTTGTACCATCTGTTTTGTTAGCGTCCATGTTTCTGCTCCATAAGTTAGGACAGGCAAAACACATTGGTTAAATACCCTTCTTTTCAAACACAGGGGCATGCTACTCTTCAGAATAATATTGTTCTTCCCAAAAGCACTCCATCCATTTCTTATTCTTCTATTGATTTCATTCATGATACTATTATCAGATGATATTTCTTTCCCAAGGTACACATAACTTTGCACTTCTTTAATTTCAGTGTTGTTGTAGACGATTTTCTTTTTTGATGCAAATGAATTGAACATCACCTTAGTCTTTTCCAAGTTTATTTTTAATCCCACATTAATGCTAGCTTCTGCCAAATCTTTTAGCATATTTTCCAATTCTTCAGGAATGTTACTGAAAATTAAAATGTCGTTAGCGAATCGGAGATGACTTAAATATTCCCCATTTATTCTAATCCCTTTGTTTTCCCAATCCAGCTTCTTGAAAATATTTTCTAAGACAGCAGTAAAAAGCTTAGGAGAAATGGTGTCTACTTGTCTTACCCCCCTCTTCCAAGCTTGATCTTTGCTTTTCCTTTGTCCAAGCGGATGGTTGCTGTTGCTTTCTTGTAAATCTTCTTTATAATATTGATGTAAGGTTTGTCTATACCAATGTCCTCCAGAGATTCTACTACTGCTGATGTGTAGACCGAATCAAATGCTTTTTCATAATCAATAAAGGCAAGGCAAAGAGGTAAATTATATTCTTTATGTTTTTCTATGAGTTCCCTTACCGTTTGGATATGATCCATTGTGCTGAATCCACTTCGGAATCCTGCTTGTTCTCTAGGTTGAGCTGAGTCCAGAGCTGATTCAAGTCTTGTCGTTAAAACTTTGGTGAAAATTTTTTAAATCACTGACAGTAAGCTGATTGGACGGTAGTTTTTAATATTTTCCTTCTCTCCTTTCTTGTAAAGTAGCACCATCACAGCATTATTCCAATCTTCTGGTACATCTGACTTCTGGAGACATTTGGAAAACAGTAAGGATAGCATTTTTGCAAATTCTTCTCCTGCTTCATTGATAAGGTTGATTGTAATTCCATCTTCTCCGGGGCATTTACCTTTTTTCATAAATTTAATGGCTTGTAAAACTTCGTCTGTCGTCACTGGGATTATGGCATCGGTTTCTGTTAAGTTTTATCGTGGATCACATACGTTGATTTCCCTCTGATCTTCACATTTATATAAATCGTTATAGAATTTTTCGACAATGTGTACTATTTCTTTATTGATTTTGGTGATTGTTCCATCTGCCCTCTTTAGTGCAAAAATACCTTTTCTTCCAACACAAAGTTTTCGCCTAGCTGATTTTAAACTTTTGTTATCTTCTAGAATTTTCTTGACAAGATCAGAGTTAAATTTTCTGATATCTTCTGTAACGCATTTTCTTACCGTTTTACATAATTCAGCATATTCAACTCTTGATTTAGGATCGTTTTTCTTCATTTTAAATTCTCTGCGTTTCTTCATCAATCTTCTTGTTTCTTCTGTTATTTTCTTTGTCTGCTTTACCTGTGCATCGCCGGCTATCTTCTTTGCAATATCTTGTAGAGTACTGGTTAGTTTCTTGTTCACTACTGTAACATCTTGCTCTTCTTCTAAAGCTGATTGAAGTACTTGGAAACGGTTTTTAAGTTCCAAATGGAATTCTTCTTTATGTTTCTGAAGATTTATTATATCGATTGATTTCTTTGAGTGTTGCAAAAGCTTCATTCTTTCCACTTTAGTATTTAACAGCAGTTTGCATCTAACCAACCTGTGATCACTTCCTGTATTGAAGTTATTGAGAACGCTGCAATCCTGAATAAGATGCCTTTTGTTTGTTAAGATGTAGTCGATTTCACTTGTTGAGCCATTTGCACAACGCCATGTCCATTTTCTTTGTGGCTTTTTCTTGAAAAATGAATTCATGATATACAACTGTTCACATTCTGCAAACTCAATCAATCTGTTTCCTCTTTCATTTCGCACCCCATATCCATGATTTCCTACTGATAACTCACCTTTCTCTTTTTCCCCAATTCTAGCATTCCAGTCTCCCGTTATTAATTTTATGTAGCATTTTCCCTTTTGATGCATTGAAGCTACTTCTTCATAGAAATCCTCAACTTCTTCATCAGTATAGCTTACTGTTGGTGCATAAACTTGGGTAATTTGCAGCTTGTATCTTCTGGACACTTGTATTACTAACCTTGCAACTCTATCTGATGCACTATCATATTCTACGATGTGATTCTTCCACCTTTTATGAATCAGAAATCCTACACCGCTTGTTCTTCCATCTTCTGTGCCTCTGTAGTATAATACATGTCCGCTGGCAAGATCTATCTTCTCTTCTCTTTCTATATGTACGTATAATAAATTAATAAAAATATACATTCATGTTAAAAATTAAGAGAATTTTCAGATTTGATCGATTATCTCCAGAAATACTGAACAGATTTTAATGAAATTATGTATGTATATAGGATGTTACAATTCAACAAAAATAAACAGTCAGCAGTTATAATGCACACGCACGATCGTGTGTAAGAATCATCAGCGTCGGAATGAATAAAACAGAGCTTACAATATCAAACCAAAAAATGGCTTAATAATGGCTATGGTCCTCTCACTGTATGGTCAGTACTTTTCGAGAAATTTGACAAAAGAAGTAAATTCTCTTAATTTTGAACATGACTGTATGTATAATAATTATATATATAATATATATATTTTTAAACATATATAAATATATATATATATATATATATATATATATATATATATATATATATATATATTTATATGTATATATGTATATATATATACTTTTTTTTAAGGACAGTTTTCTTTCATCTGAAATTGGGAAGATTACTGAAATTCGGTTTTGGTTTCGGACTTAAGAACCTATATCCGTCGAAAGCTACTTAATATATTTAAGAGCATTGGCGTATTTTTATCAAAATTTTAAATTAAAATGTTGAATAAAAAATAATTTGAAACTATTGCAAATTAAGACATTCAAGAGAATATGACGAGTTGCTATTAATTTTTGTGTAACTACTTCAACAAACTATTTTATAAAACACTGCTTTTTCGAAAGAAAACTAATGTAAACTTATATTGTCTTCTGTCCAATAATTTAGCTTGTTTTCTTTCATATTATTTACCAAAAAAAAAAAAAAGAAATATTTAAATCTGTGTCCTATCAAAATAAATATTTATTCATTTCATGTAATACATATCCGTTACCATCAAAATGATTTCCGGCAGGATTCGAGAGCATTAGGTAATATGACAACAAAAGAACAGACATTCATTTTATCATTATCTCTTATACTTTCATTTCACACCATCTCAAGATAAATAAAAGACAATATACTAATCAACGGATAAAAATATTAACATTATTCTGAGGACATTATAATCCAGGTAGTGACAGTATTCATACATTTTATCGGAAAATACTCTGTTGAAATAAAATTTCAATTTTAGCCTAA
Source organism: Maratus speciosus (assembly GCA_963932465.1). NCBI lineage: Eukaryota > Metazoa > Arthropoda > Arachnida > Araneae > Salticidae > Maratus > Maratus speciosus. The sequence goes on along the minus strand of OZ010791.1, from coordinate 532,046,244 downwards.
CTGCTCTCATTTATAGTTCTAAGAGCGTTAAATTTACTTTGATTATAGAACAATTTACTTATATGCAAAGAATGGCATGGTTCAACATTTTAAAAATACCATCACAATTGCATGTTTATATACAACGGCATATAGCTCTGAAATCACCACATGTGCTGATTTATTTCTGCGTTATTTGTATATTTTAAACAAATTCTACAGTATTGTAAAAACTGTAGCGTTGCTTATTCTAGTTATTTTTATTGATAGTCTTTTACATTAACTTTCAGTACAGAAAAAAATTATAGAAATTTCTAGGGGATATTCAAGTTACTATATCCGTATGTATTACTTTGGAGAATATTTAAAAGGTTTTATGCAAGAACTTTTAAAATTGGAAAAACATATTATTTAAAAAAAAATCCTCGAAGAAACACGGATGTAGAAGGCGACATGGGAATTTAGAATGGAACCGTGTTTTAAACTCAGATATAAAACTAAAGGTCATGGAAAACAACAAGTAAGCTATTCTTCAAATCCGTGGAGAAAATTGAAGCTATAAATTTTAAATCTGGAGTGGAAATTTAGTTTTTAGCTAGAGTAAGCATAATCCGCTTGACTAAATACGACATTATATAGGGATTATATATATATGTTATTTTGAGTCCAATTGAAAGTTTTCTAAATTTTCTATGACATAATACTTTTCATTTTAATGTTTTATGTTATTCTTAGATTTTTCAGGAACATATTCACACACTTAAGACACTCAGTTTATTAAAATATGAAGCTTTTTGAAGAAAAACAGCTTTTTCATTACTTGAAAATGAAATATATATATACATACATAAAAAATCACACAAACGTTTATGCAGCGAAGAATCGTATCCTAGGCAAAAGGGCATAATTTCCGTTTTTTATATGCATATGTGTATATTTGTCTTTGAATATGTATGGTGGGTTTTTTTTAGCTACCTCAGAATCGGGAATACTTTTATCGCATTCATGATAGAGAAAGCATTATAATGGTAGGTTTTAATTTTCATTTTTTATTGGAGACGGTTAGCTTGTTAGCAACCATACCTATATGTATTTCAACTTTGTCTGTAAAATTAGAATTATTTTAAATTTCTTATACCATAATTGATATAATTCATATATTGTACCAAAATATTTTTTTAAGATACACATAAACACGAAAAGTAACATATAAAGAAGTCTTAAGATAATGGATTTTTTTTTCGAATCTTAAAAGTACGTTTTCTCACTATTTGTGTTTGACAAAATACAAGTTCAATGAACTAAAATACAGTGTAGTACGTACTATTACATCATTCGCAGGAGAGAATGTCATTTGAATTTCGAATATTTATACGGAACATATAAGAGAATATTATATAGTTAATATGACAGATAACGTTAAGAGTAAGGTACCAGAATAATATAGTTAAATAGACCAAAAAGAGAAAGATTTCTGGATAATAAAATATGTGCAATTTGAAATATTTCAAGCGTACAAGATCCCCAAATGCTCATTAGAACAAAAGTTGTGGCTAAATAATTGTGAGCTGTGCGTAATAATGGATTTTCTTTTTAAATGTTTTTGCTTGCCAAACTTTTGTAGCATCTTTTATGTAAATAAATAAAAAAACAATTTCAATACACTAAAATTTACAGACGAGAAAGATAAAAAATTTCGGGTTGCTTATATATTCATTAAACGTTTTGTGCAAACGAATCTAATATTTTCAACGGCAATTTATGTTCATAAATGTTAATATGATTCAAAGACACCATAATTTACAAAAAAAAAAAAAAAAAAAAAAAAAAAAACTCCTGAAAACATGATTTTTTTTTTTTTAACGTACATTTTAAAAGGAAATTTTTTTTTCAAGATTCAGATGTCATTGTCATTTCATTTCGAATTTAATTACACAGGGTGTGTCAGGACTGATAGTTCAAATTTCGTGGGGAATTAGAAAATAGCAAAAGAAGATAATCCTACACAGAAAAGAATGGGCTTAAACGAATGCATGACATTGTAGAGAACGCACTGTATTCCCAACTTCCACTCAAATTCAAAACTCCTTGACAATCCCAGCCGGTTGCTATTTGACAAAGTGACTTTGCAGGAATAACATGAATCATTATAGGTAAAATTAATTTGCAGGAATTCATCTAACTAACGTTGCAACAAGGGAAATCGGTCGGAGAGATATGCGAATGTATGCAGGACATTATCTGTACAAACCTGCGCATCAAAAGTTTGAAAAATATCATGGTAACTGAGAAACAAATGATGATTTCCCAATTAGCCTAAAAACTGCTTAGGCTATTTGCCATAAGACTAAAAAATATAAGATTGATTGGAAAAAGGAGACTGACTGTCCAATTATCTAGTGTTTTTGCAAACAGTCGGGTTTCGCAATTAACCTACGACATATACACATGTTTCTCAACAATTTATATGTGGAATACCGATATAATAAACAAGAAGGAAAGCAGAAGCGGCCATTTGTGATTTGTCTTCGATAACGGGATGTAAGAGTGGCAAAAAAAAGTTTGTCTATTCCTAAAGCATGGAAGTACCAGAGGTTTTAGAAATTATAAATATTATAATTAAAGGTAGTTTTCTAAAAAGCACGGTTTTATAAGTATTTAATATTTATTTTAAAAATGATGCCCAATTTCATGACTACAATTAATATAGTTCGAAAAAAATATATACATTTATTTGGTTTGGACATAACTTATTGAAATCTCTCTGCTTAATTAACGCTTCATAAAAATCACGTACTAGCATTTATTAAAAAAAAAAAGAAAAAACAATACAGGAAAAATCATGCGTCAAGGATAGATTATGAAACCCTTTCCAACACTTCCAGAATACTTTAACAAAACTTTTCAGTTTAATTATGTAAAGAAGATACCCAGTAACCATTTTATAAATCATATAAGAGAGTTGTAGATCAAATTTCAATAATCACCGTCCATTGCCGGAAAAGGTACTCCAATTATTTTCTATAGCTGTTTATATGATTTATAGATTAGTACAGATTCTACATGATGTGCTAAAATTTAGTTTACTAAGAAAAAACATACCATAAGGGAAAATTCACCTTCCGTTGTAAATGAACTAGGAATGGTACACTGTTAAAAATTTGGTACCACGTTGAACCAATTTTTGGTGCTGCAGTAGCTGCCACCATAAGATGATGAAACATTGTTCCAACATTTGGTTCTAAAGATGAACCGAAACCTTGAACCATACGTTGGTGAAAACCTTGAACCATACGTTGGTGATACGTTGAACCATAAATTGGTAAAACGTTTGACCGCAAATTGGCGAACTGTTGAACCATATGATTTTTGTCCCCCCCACTCCTGCTGTTTCATAGGTAAAATATTTTGCTATTTTTAAAAGATATTCTGTTTTAATATAATTTAAGGTGACATATTTACGGTCTCTCCAATTAATTTTTTGTTGGAAAATAATTTTCAAGATCAGAAACGTAGGTTTATTCAGCAAATTTTAAAATAGTTTAATTATACGATAACACCATTGTTATTTTAAATATCTTACACTATAATTTACATATTAAAATACATAAGAAAATATACGATGATGTTATGGGACTTTATATATATATAAACTTATCAAATTGAGGTAATTGAAATGCATTGTAATTTGATAAATAAACTTATGAAATTGATTTTGTATGACGCATGCAAGCAATCTTTAAACAAAAATCAATCAGAGAAAGAGTAAATATAAAACCTAAATTGCATTGAAACAAGGACAAAAAAAAAAAAAAAAAAAAAAAAAACTATGTCAAACGGGGGTGGGGGTTAAAAAGTATTGCTTAACAGCTCACATCTTTTTTAAAATAAGTTCTAAGCATGATCTATATATTAAGAATGTGTAATTTATATATATATATATATATATATATATATATATATATATGGAGATTGGAAATTGTTTCATTAAATGTGAACATCAACATGGAGTCTAAATTTTTGAATTCTACGGAATATGTATATAATTTTCCTTTAAACATATTCCTTAATAATTCTTATTAATACTTCTGGAACGATATGCTAAGTCGTATTTAATTTTAATATTTTATTCCCGTACACAGTGTATTTTATAAATACAAGCTAAATACATTATATATATTTTATAAGAAAAGATTGATCTAGCAAACAGAAAAAAAAGAAGGGAATAATAGCAAGAGAAGTTAAAAATAAAAGACATGATTGCATATGTACTGTTTTTCATTGTTTGAAATACATTTTGAATGTAAAAAGTAGTTATTAATCAGTTTAATAAATATTCAATCCTACATTATATAAATAAAATGTAAATATAAACTTAAAACTAAAGCAATTTTATACATAAACTTTATATCTGTATAAACAACATTTTATTTAAATGCTTAAATATCCTGTTTTCTTTTCACTTCTTAAATTAAAAACAGTAATATGTACAAGGAAATAATCCCTGTGTAAATCTTTTTTTCAATCTGAAACGTTTTCTTATTATTTTAATCATTGAATATCATGTTTTACTCCAAAATATTAATAATTATAAATACTAATTCATTGATCGTCATTCTTTATAATCGGGAAACGGTAAAGTACACAAAAATTCCATTATAAATAAACATTTTCAAATCACTGGAAATTTTACATCTACTACTATGAATGCAGCCATGAATCATATCTCCGTGTCAGCATTTTAAAACTAAGATAGTACTTCATGTTTTGTTTTTGCTTTCGAGCTGCGACAAATTAAAATACTTCACATCTCATTATTGAATAGGAATAATGAACTGTTTACTCAAATTATCTTTATTTAATAACAAAATGAATGAAGTCGTGATTAATTTTTACTAAGAACTGTTTGTTATTTAATTGTTAAAACAATTATATTTCAAACCGTTACATAAAGAACGAATATAACACAATCGCTTGTGAAATTCGGGAAGCTAAATCAATCTTTTTCGATAAAACATGAAAACTATTTAACACTCATACACACTTATAAGTACAGAAATGAAACATCAAAATTAAATAAGACTTACCTCCGTATTCCATGAGTAATCCTTTTAATATCCCTTTCCTTTAAACTTTAAATGGCGGACGAAATGCAATCGTTTCACTTATCCACCGCCCCCTGAATACTAGGCCTGAGCTCTCACACAAAAATGACACAAAAATGGCGGCCGCCGAAGACGGATTTTTTTTACCGTAGGTACGGTCCCTTAAATGTAGACACCAGTATTTTATAAAAGATTTCTCTACCTTGTTTATTCTCAGAAAAATGAAGCGGAAAAAACTTCAAAAAATTATTGGTAGGAGTATTTAAGGGACCGTACACACACGGAAAGAAAATCCGCCCTCGGCAGCCGCCATTATTGGTCCAGCGCTCAGGCCTAGTATTCAGGGGGCGGTGACTTATCCTATAATGGCGTCATAGAGAAAGACGTGTTGTTCTGATTGGCTGATAAGTAGCTCGAAAACTTGGTGCAACTTACCAAAATGTGGTTCAATTCAGCGTAATTTGCAAGGTTACACCATGAAGTGGCGTTTTTGAAAATTAAGAAGTACCATATTTTGGTGATCCTCATTAGTTTACTCCATACATTCGTTCAACGTTAAGCGGAAATTTTTAACAGTGTACACACTTCATTTTCAATTCCGAACATGCCACTGTGAACCACAATAACGGATATCAATATATGGAAATCCATGTCTATGTAAACACGGGTTAAAGCACGGACAAAAAGACTGCCAGATAGTCAGATGGACAAACTCAATTCATAAACACCTTTCAACAATGTTGCAAGAAGTTTTATAAAACGTACCATGCAGGAAATCGTGAGAGATTGTCTATACATAATGATGTGAATAAATATGCCTTCAAAAACATTTTATGTAGAAATATGAAGTTTTGATTTCTGATTAAACCGATTGGGCTTCTTGATGTACTACCATTAAAAACTGACTAGTCTTTTAGAGAATTTGTGCATTATTCAAATTAAAATAACTTCTTTTTTTTTTTACTCCATAAGTCATTATGCGCATGATGTCTTGAGAATGTATGCATGGAGTGTTATAAAATTCGATATATATATAATTAACCCTAGAACTACCGGAAATTTTACTCAAGTTTTATAAAAACATTCTACACCAGAATTTTTACTTAAAACTATTTAATTTGTTTATTTAACTTATTATTGTCTGATTTATACATTTAGTTTGTTTTGAAGAAATTTTCTAGTTTGAATAGATATTTTGAATATACATGTCGGGTCCATTGGACCCTTCTGGTAGACAGAGGGTTAACATGTATGTTTGTTTAAAAGGAGCTTCTTTTAAATGTTTACAGTTATAAGAATTTTAGTTATGACAATTTTCATAGCTTCAAAAATGTAAGATTTTTATTTTTATATTTTTACATAAATATTCCTTTTACATGTAAATATCTATAAATTACAACGATCTCTCCTAGATGAATAAAGGCAAATTAAAATAACAACGTTTAAATAACCACTGAAGATGGCCCTGTGTAATGGTCGGAAACGTTTTTTTTTTTTCGTTTTTAATGTATTTTTCAGGTATTTTTGAGGTACTTTATTGCATTTTAAATAATTTTAATTTATGTGCATGCACCTGAAAGCAATTGTAGTGCATTTTGTTTGTTCTTTATATACGACTTTTAATGAATAAATACCTTCTCAAGATACCATTCGCGCAAACAATTGCGTAGTAAAAAAAGGAGTTATTTTAATGACGAAAATGTACAAATTCTGTAAAATAAAATCAAGTTCCAATGGTAGTACATTAAAAAACCCAATATGTTTAATAAATAGTCAAAATTGCATGTTTACACATAAAATGTGCTTGATGATATACTATGGCAATCTTTGAATATTTTCATTGAATTTTGGCGAGTTTAAAAGGTACTAGACACTTTAGAACAATCTTCGATCACTGAACATAATGCATTCGAATATTTCCGTGTCCTGTACACTATAAATGCTAACTACTTATTTTTTAATAAAGACAAAATATAGTCAAAAATTAAATTTAATGTTAAAATTAGTTATGTGCTGACATTCTATTTTTTTGAACAATCGTAAAATTATTCTGTAAAGAGAATCATCCATCTTTTAGTTTATACAAAATAGAAAAAAAATCAAGCTGAACTATTAAGTTCTTTACAAAATTCGAAGCCATTGGATTAAATCTTTAAAAAATCACGTTAAGATAATCTAATTAATGTATGGAAAGAGAGAACAAAAATATCCAAAAAAGAAAAGTGTCCTTTATTTATGTCAGTAAATTAATTACATTTTAAGTTTCAACAAAATGTTTGAATTAGATGTAATTTTATTTGGATGCAATGTGAATAGAAATCGCAAAACAACGATATATAAATATAACACATACAACAGTTTCCATTAGATATAGTATAACAAGATTAAGTTCAGTAACAATGCCACTAGTTTTCAAACTTACGATTTAGAGAAAAATGTTTTAAAGAGAAATTTCCTACAATGGACAAGAAATGAGAATTTCTAATAAAAAGGAAATTGATTATTTTTTTTTATGCACTTTAATATGAAACAAGATCTTTACACTAAAAGTTGACATTTTTCTTTGACTTTTAATAAAAACAAATTCTAAATTTTTTAACACTTTGCTGGCTGGAAGTTTAGTATAAATATAGTTTTAAAATATTACGTTTTTCATTAACTTTTGTGTATGCTTATATTTTTATGGGTATGTTGATTATCCAGATATTTTTTTTTTTAAATTGATGCATTAAAAAAATATTTTAAAATGTATATACTTATTTAACGCAAGATATTTTAGAGTGTATTGAAGTAATATTAAATATACTATTTAATGAATTTCTTTTTGATAAAACTTTTATGCAAGAAAGATTACATATGTCGAATTATGTATTCGGCACAAGCCTCTATTCATCAAAACTATTATTAAATTACCAATATAATAATATACAGTCAATAAAGTGTTAAAGGCTGAAATCAGATGGAATCTTTCTGGAATGAGTTTGGGAGACATTAATATTATTTTATTAAATAAGATTTGACTTCGTCTGCCAGAAAAAAACCGTAATGTTGAAACCTGTTTAGACTTTGGTATTTTCTGGTTCGGAACCTATTTGTTGTTCCGTCATCATAGATAAGAATCATTTAAGCATACATTAATATAATTCAAGTTGCAGGATTCGTAGTGCTAATTGCTTATGTATGACACTATTTCTAAAAGAAAAAAAAAAAAAAAAAAAAAAAAAATTAACTGAAAGCAGAATTTTTCAATTAAACAAGGAAAAAATTACCGTTCAAAATTAAGCACACGTACGAATCCTGTGTCAGAATAAAAAAATAAAAAAATAAGTTAAGAAATGTTGAGTGATCTTGAAAGACGTTATCCATAGTTTTCAGTAATGCTGTAAAACTCTCAAAGAAAATATTTATAGAATGCGTGCAGTATTAAAATTAATCTTCTAAGCATTCAATGTTTATATTAAAATTCAAGCCTTATTTGATGTTTGAATTCAAGTTATTCCAAAAAAGTCCATTATAATACGGTAAAATAGCATAAATTCCGATTATGAAAACTCGCCTCTTTAATTTACGCTTGTTAGAAAACATAAACAACTCAATATATTAAAATAATTAATTTTTACTCACAATTTTCTTTAAGGGGATCCGATACGCAAAATTCTATATATTTTTTTATATTTTCCAACGAATTTCTTTCTGAAATATCTGTTTATATAATGAACATATTGCATGTGAAAAAAAACTCAAAACTTTAAAATATTTTTTTATTAAATTTGAAAATTTAAACATATTTCATTTTTGATATAACTCTTGAACCACTTACCTGATTTGCATAAATTTTGAACTTTTGTGAACAGAAAACATATAACACTGTCTTCATGAGTTTTCAAAAAGTTAATTATAAAGTTCAAAATAAATTTTAAAGTGTAAAAGAAAAGATGTTTTATGAATGATTTTTGCATTAATTAGCATTTTTTAACAATCCTCTCTCAAAATCAAAATTCCTGAAGGCAATCTATTAGACATACACTGCTCAAAACAATTAGGGGAGCACATGGCTTTAAGAAAATTACGCAAATATTTACACCGACAAGTGACGTAAAATAAAACTTGCATAATATAAACAGTAGTAGAAAACAAATGAAGAAAATTTCACATGCAAATTAAAGTTTATGACGTCGAAAACTAGAAAAAGGAGATAAGTGCAGAAATCGGAATTTTACAGAAATATCTGTTTCACACTCTCAGTTGTAAAATTCAATTGCTCTGCTTTGTTTTGAGAAAAGGTGATTTGAAAATGTCACAATAATGTGATTTACCGGAATCCATGCCTTGGCGTGTTATCTGGACAGTTGAATCTAGAGGAAACAAAACGATGCACGTACGCTGTTGGAGTCGCAACAAGTGGCAATGGAAAGCTGTGGAATCGATCTCAAGACACACATAATTGTAGACTACGGTTGTCGAATAAAAGAATTTTTTTATTTTCGGAACGCTTTAGGGCTGAAAAGATGGCTATTGTAATAAGAAGAAAAACGGCATATTTATTTAAAAAATTGGTTAACATCTTCCACTCGCGCATCGCACTTAAAGTTGATGAAAAATTGCAAAAATCGCGCTTTTTTTCTAATTTTGTTAAGTTAATTAAAACTTTAAAAATAAACAGGCTTTAGCTTTTTATGCTTCTTTCATGGTTTACATAAATCAATATTCCTATTTCTTTTTGTTCGCGCAGAAACTTAGAAAAACACAAATTACCAATTTTTCGCAATTTTCACCGTCCGGGCAACTCTTAGTTCGTTTTGCTAAAACAAAACGACACAAAATCCATTAAGTGATAGTGGTTGCATGCTGAGTCCCACCTACGTCCCACCTAACCAACTGTTCAATTATTGGGTGTGGTATTTATATTATATTAAAAAACCATAAGCATGTCAATGTGTAAATCTAATTAATGCTTATGTAAAAAAAAAAAGAAAATTCGTGTCTTTGAGTAGATGTTTCCCAATTTGGGGGAAAATCGGATGTATTTACAAAACAGTTACAAAAAAGTTAAATGCAAAGGCTGAGCGGAAAGCTCGTGATATTCAGCAAGCACTGAGTGGTTCCTCAAATAGTTTTAAAGTTCATAAAATGGCAGTGTACTATGAAATTGATGAACTCAAACACACTTCTTTTGAAGACGCGGAGTATGAGGAAGACAAACCGAGTACATCGAGTAAGAGCCGAAAAACCAGATGAGAATTAAAATTAATGCAACAGCGCTATACAGCTATCGTTTCTGAGTTTTGATCGGCCAAAATCTGTTATAGCGCCAAGTGTTCTGGATAAATGGCACAGATTCTTCTGATGTGGTTGAAAAGTGTAAAATAAAAAGAGACAAGAGTCGTTTTAGGACAGATTTGAAAAGGCGATTCACACCCCTGAGGAAAGTTCGGCTGTTTTTTTCATGGGAAGAAATGGGTAATTTGTTCGTCGAAAAATGTAATGCCAAGCAGTTTTACAGATATGTGACATAAGAACAAAATTCTCTTATCCAGGTATCTGGATCAACTTATATTGGACATGTATCTCCTTCCTCGAGTTCATCAAATGATATAAGTCAAAGCATTATTTCTTGTTTGTATGAACTATCAATATCACTAGAAAAACTAGCAGCAGTAGGGTGTGATGGTACTGTAACAAACACTGAATGGAATAACGGTTCTTTCCACCGACTAAAAAATCGTAAAATGCGGAACATGTGCGTCCGGCATTTTAGTAAGCTTTCTTATCGCCAAATTTTCCAACATATTCACGGTTAAACTAAAGGGCCTAAATCTTTTAGTGCGCCAATCGGGTAGCAGCTCACTTGCTGTGAAATCACTCCTGTTGTCGATTGGGAACCCGCAGATTGTTCGATTCCTTATATAGACAGGACATTTTTGAGCGAAAAACAACAGTATTTTTGGGACATTTTGAATGCAATCACCTTGGGACATTGTTCAGAAGCCTTGGCGAACTGGGACCCTGGTACTTTATGTGATTCCAGATGACTAACTGCGGCCAACCGAGTCCTTACATTGTATCAGATTCATCCGAAAACTTAAAAGAAATAGTTCGCTTCATCCCAAAATCATACACGCCTGTGTAATTTGCCATAAAATAAGCAAATATTTTACTGACGCACCAAAACATGTATTTCAAGCAATCAAACATCTCGCTATTTATCCGAAGAATTACTATAAGTTGTCGATCCAGTAATAGAACGAAGTGCGTTTTTTGCGCACCCAGAGAGTGCTCTGTTGGCAATGATTGTCGATTAAAGAAAACATATTCGGGATATTTGTTACAGAAGGATCGCAAAAGCAATACAAACCGTCCCAAAGAAGAAGACTGTTAGAAATGTAATGGCACCAAATGGAAACTTTCAAGGTTCCGATTACATAGAAATTATTAATTGGAATTCTTGTGCGGTGTATCTTTCTACAAGGCCACGGGACATAAGTGAAGATGATATAAAATCGTTCTTCACTTCTGACACTACTCTCATGAGAGAAATACAAATGTTTCCCTGTCACACCGAGACTGTTAAGATGTGCGTCAAGCTTGTGAGAGAGACCTCGAATAAAGTATATTAACATGAAGCTAGAGATGGCTATATCCGAAGAACACTGAAGTCTAAATCAGTTATGCCTCATTTCTCCAAAAAATCAGACTTTAAATGTGTAGTAGATATAAAAAAGAAAACGTAAAAAAACACAGTGAGCCAAAGAATGATACTCTTTGGAAAACCTTTGCAAATAGTAGCAAATAAAATGTAAATGCCACATCCAACAATTGGATGGTTTTTGAGTAGGATGGAGGTGGAACTCTACGTGCAGGCATCTCCATGTGGAGAGTTCTGGGTCGTTTTTTTCTAGCAAAGCGTGCGAAAAGTTGCAAGGTGAATATTGCGAAAAATTGCTAAATTTACGTTTATTTCTAAGATGTTGCGCGAAAAGAAGAATTAGATTATCGATACGAATTTAATTTATTTACGTTATATAAACCATGTAAAAAGCATAAAAAGCTAAAGCCTGTTTATTTTTAAAGTTTTAATTAACTTAAAATAATTAGAAAAAAGTCGCGATTTTTGCAATTTTTCATCAATTTTAAATACGATGAACTAATGGAAGATGTTAACCGATTTTTTTAAAAAAAATATGCTGTTTTTCTTCTTATTATATTAGACAACGTTTCCGCACTAAAGCGTTCCGAAAATAAACAGTTTCTTTTTTTCGACCACCCTATTGTAGACAACGACTAGGACAGGTTTCTCATGTGCTACAAATGAAACGGATGACAGATATTTCCGGTTAGAAGCTCGTCGAGACGGAACGGACAATGTTACTCAGCTGCAAATACAGATGTTCTTGGCTACAGGACGAAGGTTGTCCATCCAAACAGTGCAAAATAGGCTTCATCGGGGTGGTCTCTATGCACGTAAGCCAATGGACTGTATTCCGTTGACATCAAGCCACTGTGCGGCCCAAAGAAGGTGGGGAACTGAACATCGAGTTTGGAGGCAACGTTGTTGGAGTGAAATTCTGTTTACAGACGAGTCCCGATTCAGTCTGGATGTGAGATCTGATGTGTTTTGGCAAAACAAGCAAAAAAAGTGGAAGAGACACTCAAAATAATCCCACATTCGTTCGTGAAAGATCACATTACAGACGAGGTGGGTTGATGCTCTTGGCTGGAATCAGCATAGGTGGACGTACGGGGCCTGCATATCATTCGGAATGGCACTTTGACGGTCCAAAGTTATACAGAAGAGATACTGAGATCTCATGTCATATTTTATGTTGCAGCTATTGGTGATTCCTTTTTTTCCATGCGTGATAATGCCACACCGTATGCAGCTCGTCTTGAGGAAAACATTCTTAAAGTTGAGACAATACAGCATATGGAATAGTCAACATGCTCTCCTGACCTGAATCCGATCGAGCATGCTTGGGACACACTTTGACGATGCATTGCAGAGAGACTGAGGCCTTCTTTTATTGTCCGGTTCATGGAGATTAAAATTCTTAAGATGCGGAACAGTACTCTCCGAAAACATATCGATAATATCATCGAATCCATGGAAAAAAGGTATGCGACAGTTTTACATATTCGAAGGGATCACACTCCATTTTTAATACCTTGCATCATTCCTAAACAGTACTTTTTTCTGTCATTTACATGTGTCTAAATTGCTGCAACTAAATCGCATTTACAACTTCTAACCCATCATTTCAGAGAATTAAAGCTCTCTTGCAAAATTTTTTGCGTGTATTTTTTTTCAGTATTGAGCATCGATACACATGTTACTCTCAATTTTATGCCCATGCATGACTGTTTCACGCTGTTCTCTTAAGTTTTTGCTTGCTTCCGTAGTTTTTTTTCCTTTATTTTGATCAGTGTATAATTTAGAAACCTCTGTTGAATATTTCATACTCATATCTCATAAAGTATTTTTCATATATCCTTTCGAAGTTGACAAATCCTGAAAAAATTTATTCTGAGATAAATGAAGTTAAAAATCTAGTCAGAGGGCTGTTCGCCTTCAGTATAACTAGACAAAAAAAATGTTATATGTCTATTAATGATAAAAGAAAGCGGTTTGCGCTATCTATATATTTAAAAGACAAGGCTATTTTTTTAATCATCTGGCCTGAGCTTTGTACTGAACCGATTTTGATAATTAATTTTTTTTAAATGAAAGCACTTTATTTGTAGATGTGCCAGCAATTGCTATAATTTAAAATGGTCCCATTTTTATATTTTAATTTTAATTTTTAATCCTTTATGAAACTTCTTCATATTGGTGGCAATCGTGTTACTTCCATTGTTGAAGAGAGAAGATAAACGATAAAAATTACTATATCATTACGGATGCCACTTTCGTATTACAATTACAAATAACTTTTTATAACTTTTGAATAGAAAATGATGCCAAGATTTAAAATAACGCGTTTTTGCTCATAAAAATTCATTGAAAGCTGTTACATTTCAATATTTTTTCATTCCGCTGATACTGAGATTGAGACGCTCATCTCAGAGGGCTTCAGTGGTTGAAAGTTATGTCATAGTAAAAATAAAATCAGAATTTTTCTTTGATAAAAATAAATATTTTCCTACGAATCCGCCTAAAAGTAAATTTCTGGATTTCGCCGTTACTCAGATTAGGGGTCATCCACAAATGATGACACGCATGAGGGTTCATGAAATTGTGACAGTTTGTGACAAGGGGGTGGGAGGGGGTAAAAAGAAATGTGAAATCACACATTTTGGCTAAAATAAAAACATTCAAAATCAGCAGATTAAATTTTTAAGTTATTTTGAAATTAAAGTATTTTTTATTGATAAAGTAAAGATAAGATTTAAAGCCAAATATATTAAATTCCATTTCAAATTCCAAAATACTACTGTTTGCAATCGCTCTTTCATATTAATATTTTATTACTATTGTATATTAATTATGTTTTTTGTTGTATACCTTAGTCTTATTTCATGCAAAATAAGTACACGAATAATTTTTATTGTTATGCTCACAAATGTCATTAAAACACATAGTTAAAGTTTAAAAATAAAATTTGAAATATAATCTATAACGTAATGTTTTGTTTCTGAACTGCAAGTATATGTTTATGTAATATAGCGTGACATGTGACAAGGGGGGAGGGTATATATATTGAAGTGTAACACTTTGTGTCAAAGGGGAGAGGGGGATCAAAAATATTGAAAAAAAGTGTGACATCATTTATGGACCGCCCCTTAGAACTTCAGTAAAGAGTGCAAATGCAAAGCTGTAAAGTACATGCAAAGTTGTAACTGGCAAACGTGACAAGTATTATTGCATGTTAAAATATTTTTTTAAATAGGGAATATGAATATGAAATGTATGCACGCAAATTTTGCGAAGGTGAAAAAGATGTTAATTTTAGATTTCGTTGAAAACAAATATTGTAACTGTGTCATAGTGGCTCAATTTTCGTTGATTTTTTATTGCCAAAGATCAAAGCCTGAATTAATGACGTTATAATTATAACGATTATTCTGTTATATATGTTTTCGTTCTAGTCCCCCCCTCCCCGCAGCTTCCTTTCAAAATTCAACTTAGTACTTTATTTATTTTAATGTAGTATGTTCTCCCAGTATGGTTCCTGAATTAAATCTTATATTTAAAAAGTATATCGCTTGTACTAATAGCCCCTCACATTTAATAAAAAAAATTTAATTACTTTAATAAAATAAAACCAGTAATTCAGTCTTCCCATTCTACTTTGAGATATTTTCACACATATATTTAGCCTTTAGCAAAACATTACGGCTGTCAGTTAATACAAAAACATTTTAATTTCTCAGCTATCATATTTGGTTATCTGCCTGGCGCTTCATCAAAAAATCACTTAACTTGCAATCTATTCAGTACATTTTTCCTTGCGCTGCACCTTAAAATCCAGACCGCTAAGTTCATATGCATTAGAATGCTGCATATTTTTGTAACAGCTGCAATCTGCAAGAGACTGAACTTCGTGTTTACATCTGTGTTAACAACCGCATTCACACGTCTTTCGGCTAATGATTCTTTAATTTCCCCAGCCTTTGTCTATAATCGAAAACATTTTCCGTTATTACTTAAAACGCACTTATATGCAAACTGCAGTGTATTTTTTCATTTCCTATACCACGAGAATCTTGTAACCTCAAAATATGTTATCCCCACGTAATTCAAATATGTATAAGTTCACCACTTGTGTTTGGCTAATCCTTTGCCAGCCAATGATTTGTTTTTCCCTTATGCATATCGCAAAAAACTTGCATATTGGCGATATTGTATTACGCTAAGCACGTGAATTCTAGATGCGGAGGCACGTCACTTCTACTAAGACGCGCGTCTCTGGATGTGGTGCTAAAAGGAGGCTTGTGCTTTGGTCCCTTGTTCGTACTTCTCCCCTGATATTTTGATGTTGGAATAAAACCACCCGTTGGAATAAAACCACCATTGATGCGCATCTTCATATCAGAAACTGTGTTTGTTTGCACCATTAATTTTACGAACACGCATTCTTCTAGAGGGAATCTCCTCTCTAATAATTATATGTAACTTATTACTTATAGGAATAAAGTTTAATTTTTCAATAATTTGAAATTAAACTTTAGTTAAAAATAATATTTGTTTTAAGAGTTAAGCTAGCCAATATAATACTGATTAATTATTGTATATATTTTCGTTAATGTTTTATAAATCCTCTCAATCAGTTCTTTTCTGTCAATCAATTCTTTTTAAGGGACCCTAACCCCTATTTACTCTTGGAAAACCAAGGTTCGAAGAAAACCACGAAAACTCCGAATGATTAGGCCGACGGGTGTGATTGGGATCGAACCTAACACCTCCCGTCTACCAACTTCGAGAGTAGAACCTCTCAGCCACTGGGTGGGGCCATTTGAAAAGAAATCGTTGTGGATTGAATATTTTTTTCAGAGTCTAAACTGAAGACACTAGCTGCCTTACAGCGGTTGTGCGTGTAGTTAGATAAGTTCGCTGACACGTCAGAGCGATTCAAATTGAAAGACGTTCAGAAAAGGGTTATCGTTTGTGTCGCTATCACAGATATACATGAAACCTTCCAAAGCAAACGTCTTCTGCATGACTATACGAGCCCCATCCTACTCGCCAAACTCAATAACTGCTGCAAAAGTTCAAGTGTGAAATCAGGAGCTCCACCACATTCAGCTCAAAAATTACACACAATGACTATTTACTGTTTTATTAAATTGAAGGAAACACTTATTTGGAACAAGGTCCTCTTCAGAATGTCATGCGAAAACATCTGTCCAGAAATAGCTCAATGAGCTAGGATGTGATTTTTACCAAGCCCGGTTAAACAAGTTAGTCCTTCGTTCAAATAAATGCCTAAATTGATTTGGTGACAATGTGGAAAAGTGATCCGCAGTTATTCCACATAATTCCATTTTCTATTTTCTGTCTGTTGTTAATTAATATTTTTTAAATATTTTTGTAGTCATTTTTTCCATTCATCCTCGCATTAATATTTGGGGTTAAATAAGTCATGAAAACTAGCACTTTTTTACTTTCTTTCTTTTAATTTACTATTATGTTTAAATCAGGCAGTGAAATATTGTGACTCATTTTTCACTCACTTCCTTTTGACATAGAGCTTTGAAATTTGGAATATATCTGTATTCATGAGGGCAATACATGAATTGGGCAATGATTTTTTAAAATTCGATCCCTAAGGGCAGCAACGGGTAGGGAGCAGTGGTTGATATCCTATCGGGAAATCACTATCAGCTTCAACAATGAGCAATTGTTGAAAATTACTAAATGCATGCTTACCACAACAGTTTCAAATTTTCACCACCTTGGTAAAATATCGTCAAACATGGCGGTATTTCTAAAAATTTGGCGAGAAAACTAAATTGCCACACATGAAGCCAACGTGGCATGGCGATAGCTGGATAATTTGGCGAAATTCCCAAATCTACTTTTTAGAGCATTTAAAAAGTAATATATTTATTTCTACATTTTTGTGAATTTTAAGGAAAGCATATTTAAATAAAATCTTATTTTTACATTTATACTTAATTTATTTCAATAGTTATTGATTTAAGCAGTAACTGGCCGATTACAATACTTTAATAATTTTTCGTAGACAATTAATTGCATGTGGTTACAGATTGGATCTTTTGAATCACGTTTTTCTTTTCTTATAAATAAATCTAAATTTTCAATACAGAAAATTCGGTATTTGTGACACGTTAATGTTGACATTAAATGAAACAAGACAGCTTAAAGTTAAATTTTAGTCTTGTTCAAAATCTTTAATTTCCCAAGAGGCCTTCTACTGTCAAAGATTTCTCATGCATCTGAGTTAAATGTAGCTAACAAACAATTTCATTTAATTTATACAATAAGAAAACGAAGCACAGGAATTTATTGTAGCAGAAAATAGAGAAATAAAAAACTTTTCTACAAGAAAAATCATCTATTTGTCATTACTAACGAAACAGAGAAAATAATTTTTAAAAATTTTAGGATTTAATTTAAAAAGTTTAAATAATTTAAAGTTAGATTTTTCATTTTTGTTCAAAACAGAAAATAAGTTAAAAGCAGAAGAATGTATAAAAGTTAATATTATTAAGGCACTAATGATTTTTTTTTTAGAAAATAAGTGAAACATATATCTATGCAGAAAGGAACACTTAAAAATAACTTTCTAATAATATATCATTTTTTTTAAATTAATGCTATAATAAAACATAAAAATCTTACAAATTCACAGCATTGTAATCATTCATAATCATGTTTGTCTGATTCCTGCCGTGATTTTTTTTAGTCACATTTTCCTTACGAAAGTTCTAACAACAAACTAAAGAAGTGTTTCTATCATTGTCACATTGTTGACTCAATGACGCTGTTTTCTACACCTTTTTAATGAGAAATATTGTTAAAATGAAGAAAAAACTCATTTACCAAGCTGAGAGGTGAATAATAATTAGAAGAAAATGTCTCTAAAGCATTTTCTAATTCAAACTATTTATATTTATATATGGCTGGCAACAAATAAGCTAATAATTTCGTTTTATTTTAAAACAAAACTACATGTTTTTAGTTCAAGTATTTTTACAAATGTGACTGTACATATTAGTGCTTGGGTTTAATGATATTGTGCTTTTTATACAATTTTGTTTAAGTTTAGTGTAGGTAGCGTGACTTCCATTTATTTTTTCTGTTTTCTCCTTCTTTCAGCTATATTTAATAGTAATTGGGTATGATGCTTCTGTATGGAGATTTTCTAGCTATATTTGCATCAATGTTATTTAACCTAACACATACATTTTAAAATAATTTTAATGTATTTTGAAACAGAGTTCAGATTATAAAATGTACACAATAAATACAAAATTGGTAGTAAACCGCAAAAAAACATATTCATTCGACGGTCATTTTCAAGTTTTAGACAAACAGGTATGTTAATTACGAATAAGACCAAAATAATTTCTATAACAGACTGTTTTTTATTGCAGATGTTACGATACGTGTGAAATTATTCATTTCTATTTTTCCACCTACATTCTAACACGAATAGTTCTATTGATTTCACGACGAAGAATGCTTATCTTAGAATTTCATGTCATTGTTTGTACTAAACATATATTTGTTTACATTGAATGCAAATTTAAAATAGTAATACGAATTAATGTACTGCCATGTACTATTGTAGTTTGGGAATTAGATGCTTGTTTTTATATACACTGCTCAAAGCAATTAGAGGAGCACATGGTTTTAACAAAATTACGCAAATATTTACACTGATAAGTAACGTAAGAAGTTTATGACGTCAAAAACTAGAAAAAGGAGATAAGTGCAGAAATCGGGATTTTTCAGAAATGTATGTTTCACGATCTCAGTTGTAAAATTCAATTGTTCAGCTTGTGTTTTGAGAAAAGGTGATTTGAAAAATGTCAAAACAATGTGATTTACCGGAATCCATACCTTGGCGTGTTGTCGGGACAGTCGAATCTGGGGAAGCACAACTAAGTGTAGCGGACGCTGTTGGGGTCACAAGAAGTTTCAATGAAAGGCTGTGCAAAGGATTCCAAGACACATGGAATGGTAGACAACGACAAGAGCAAGATCGGCCATGTGCTATTACAGAAACTGATGACGATATATCCTGTTAACAGCTCGTCGAGGCGGAACTGCAATGCTACTTTGCTGCAAACACAGTTATTCTGGGCCACAGGACGAAGGGTGTCCAGCCAAACAGTCTGAAATAGGATTCATTAGGGTGTTCTCAATGCACGTTAGCAAAAGTTCTGCATTCCATTGATCTCAAGCAACTGTGCGGCCCAAAGAAGGTGGGCAACTTAACATCGAGTTTGAAGGCAATGTTGTTGGAGTCAAATTCTGTATACAGACGAGTCCCGATTCAGTCTAGATGGGACATATGATGTTTTTTGGCATGGAGAGAAAGACACACTCAAAATAATCCCACATTCGTTCGTGAAAGATCACATTACAGACGAGGTGGATTGATGCTATGGGGTGGAATCAGCATAGATGGACGTACGGGCCTGCGTATCATTCGTAATGGAACTTTGACGGTCCGACGTTACATAGACGAGATACTGAGACCTCATGTCGTATTTTATGTTGCAGCAATTTGTGGTTAGCAGCAATTAGTGGCTCTCCTGACATAAATCCGATCGAGCTTGTTTATGACATACTCAGACGACGCATTGCTGCGAGACCAAGACATCCTTTTACTGTCCGGGACTTTGAGATGGCAATTATTGAGTAGTGGAACAGTATTCCCCAAAGTCTTATCTATAACCTCATCCCATCCATGGAAAACAGGTGTTCAGCCGTATTGGCTGTTCGAGGAAACCACACCATCTTGCATCATTTCTAAACAATACTTTTCTTTATCATTTACATAAACCCAAATTGTTGCCCCAAACCATCTTTTCATGTTCTTTCCATCTTTTCAAAGAATAAAAGCTCCCTTAAAAAGTTTTGCGTCTTTTTTTCTGTATTGCGCATTGATACACATTTACTATAAATTTATACCCATACATGGCTACCTTATACTGTTCTCTTCACTTTTTTGCTTGCTCCCCTAATTTTTTTGAGCAGTGTATAATGGGATTCATAGTTAAGTATTATAAAATTTAATATTTTGAAATAAAGTAAAAATTATAAAATAATAATAATAATAATAATAATAATAGAAAGATTTCGAAAACACAAATTTTAGTTAAAAAAAGAACCACTGAGATGCTGATATATAAACATATTTGTTTGCAGAACATTGCGTATTCTAAAAATATATATTTATCATTATATCAATAAAGAATGATCATCCAACAGATGTAAATATTTTGTATAAAGCTTTAGGCTTTTAAGGATTGATAGTAACTTATGTGTTTAAAGGTATGGAAAGATGAAAATAAAAATAGTACTAAAGTTTTATTGCTATTAGATATTTTATGAAACATAATAACATAAAGTCCGGGAATATTTAAACTAAAATGAAGAATTTCTCAAATGGACAATGTTGTGAAAATAAATAAACGTAATATTTTATTCAAGTCTGAAATATATAGACTTTACTGTTAAAGACTATTCCTTATCTGCTTTCTACAAAATACTCAATTGTATACAATTATCATTCATTATTTTCTATTTTTAAATCGTGCATTTAAAAAAATATATATTGATAAATTATTGAATTAAAAAGAGTTAAAAAGAATTAAAGAAACATATTCTTCCTTTATTTACGTTTGTATAACAATTTATTCCTCAAATCACATGTAGTTGTCACTAAAATAATGTAGAGATTTTTATTAAAAGAACACTTACACTCCAATTACTTATTGTCTTCTGCCTTTTTTGGCAATATTTTCGAGACTTAAAGAGTAAAAGTGAAATGGAAATGTAGATAAACATTCAAAGCTTAAACAGGAAAATTTAAAAATTAATCTATTAAACCACATCCGTTCATTTTTCGCTGCAACTTTCTGCACTTCCGAAAGTATACGTAGCACGACATCCATTTAAAAGCTCATATATAAAATTAAATTTAAAAATTTCGAGCATTAAAATAGGTTATTGTACATTATTGTACTCTTATGATTAAATGGTGTCTCAATGCTCTTTTGGACTCGTATTTTATCCTAATCGCGAAGTAGATGTGAAAAACAAAGCACATAATCTAATTTGTAATATCAACTCTTGACTAAAATCGACACAAATCTATGTACATTAATCTCATGAATTTTTTAATAAACTCTAAATATTATTGGATATTTACGAATAAATGGGTTGTTGGCTAAAATCAAAATAACCTTGAATCTTAACTAATAACACTGGTCGGCACAAAAA
The DNA here is from genome assembly GCA_963932465.1 of Maratus speciosus. Taxonomy (NCBI): domain Eukaryota; kingdom Metazoa; phylum Arthropoda; class Arachnida; order Araneae; family Salticidae; genus Maratus; species Maratus speciosus. The sequence goes on along the minus strand of OZ010791.1, from coordinate 532,024,245 downwards.
TCTTCTCTGTAAAAATAATAGTTGTTTCTTATAGATTTCACTCCCTTAAATAAGAAATATGGTAACACACATTGTGTATCACGTGCAGTCTTTTTGGTATTAGGATTTTTTTTTAATTAAGTTATTTTATATCTTACTAAAACACAAGTTGTAATTTTGTAAACCATTAAATGTAGATATTAATACGTAAATTACCTGTAACTAAATGTATACATGTGATTACCAGAGTTACAACGGCGTAAAGAATGAAAATATATTAGAGGATAGCATCTAATAAATTCGGACACAAATCGGGGGTGGGGGGGGATATAAAAAGAACGAGTTAGAAATTGCATGTCAAATGTGGCAAATGCGGTGCGTTCGTACTATAACTAGTTTTATAAATATTTTTTGCTCCGCATATTGTACTGAATGTATATGTTAGTACACATCATAAGTGCATATAAATTTCATTCTGTTCGAAATGCTGTAACATCATTAAAATGCACTTGAAATACTTTTTCTATGGGCCGTAATGTAACGGAAAAACTTTTGACTGTCCCTGTAATTAAACTATACATCCGATTTCCTTAAAATTTGAAATGACTCGACAAAATTTTGCAACAATTATATATTTAAAATTTCAGACCATTCGGTTGGGTAGGTTTTCTCTGTTATATGAGGACGAACGGACAGACAGACGAACTGAACGTCGACTATAGGGGCTAGGTATTTGGATAATTACGAACGTACCTAAAAATACACGATGCAGGTATCAACAAATTAGATTTTCATGCTGTTTTATCAATTTTATAACTAAGAACGTGGAAACAATTTTTTCACGATTTCAATTTTATCCAGCCTTGCCCTTAATATTATAATTCTTCACTATTTGTCAATATTATAAAACTGTTTCTCAGAAAATTGGTACGTGCTGGTGAAATTTGATTAACATATTTAGAATTAGGAATATTAGATTCGCACACTTTACATATTTTGTTTGCAGGGAGAAGAAGTTTATTTTTTTGCCGAATAGTGTAATTGGTGCTGTTAATAAGAATAAATTCGAAATTTCGAGAGATTTTATAAGATAGTGTATATACACTGCTCAAAACAATTAAAGGATATTGCAGTTTTAGGTGGATTTTGTATCTGGTAAACTGTTTAGCTGATTGATACATGGTCGACAGACATAGTAGGTTATATGAGAATAAATTACACATGTTTGGCAGAAAAAAATGCATTTTATTGCGCATTTGTGTACTAAAGGAAAAAAAAACACAATTTTTGCATATCAGAAAAAAAGAATAAGAAAAGGTGTTTTCTTCAAAGAAAATCATTTTCAGTAGGGGGTATGGTTTCCACGGGCGGCCAGCAACGTTGAACAGCTTTGAGGCATGGACTCAATGAGGCTATTAATGACGAGTTGGGATATTCTGCCCCACTCTTCCAGAAGATCTCTTTCCAGTTCTTGGAGAGTTTGTGGGGGTTGTTGGCGGCCAGAAACTCGTCTTCCTAGAGCGTCCCAAACGTGCTCGATTGGATTCATGTCTGGAGAACACGCTGGCTATTCCATTCGAACGATTCCTTCCTCGAAAAGAAAATCCTCCACCAGGTTTGCACGATGTGGCCTGCAGTTATCGTCCATTAAAATGAAGTTATCTCCGATTGCTGCAGCGTAAGGGACTACAATAGGTCTGAGGATCTCATCCCTATATCGGCAACCAGTCAGAGCTCCATCTCGAATGATGTAGAGGTCAGTGCGCCCGTCAATGGAGATGCCACCATACACTAACACTCCTCCACCGCCAAATCTGACACTTTTGTGCACGAACGCAGGATTATTCCTACTGCCACGGTCCCTCCAGATGAAAATACGCCTATTATCCGGATGCACAGAAAAACGGGACTCGTAAGAAAACAGAATATTGCTCCATTCATTTCTCCTCCAGTTGACATGCTCGGTTGCCCACTCCCTGCGATCGCGACGATGCCTTGATGTTAATCTAACACATACCATCGGTCGGCGAGCATACAGACCTACAGCATGGAGCCGGTTTCGGACAGTCTGAGTTGAAATCGTGGTGCCTGTAGCCGATCGAAGGTGTTGTTGGAGAAGAGTAGCGTTCATGGTTCGGTGTCTCCGAGCTGTTAACGCTAAATACCGATCTTCATTGGGCGTTGTTGCCCGTCTACGACCTTGCCCTGGTCTTCGGCCTGCACATCCACTCTCCAAAAAACGGTTCCAGATCCTGGAAATGACACTTTGTGACACTCCAATGGCTTGCGCTACTTCGGCTTGAGTTTGCCCCCCTTCTAACCTACCAACAATTCTCAAAGCTTCTGAATCTGTCAAATGACTTCGCTGAGACATCGTACTCATCGAAACAAAGCAATCACTGAATGCCGATCACCCTTGTCTTCATTCTCTTTTATCCAGTTGAAAGTCAAATTTCATTCGCTGCCGCTGAAGCGACGTTTTTGACGTCGAACTCAAAATTTGCATACTCCACAGTTTGAAAACCAGAAAAATTTGCATTTGTGATTCTCTTCTTCTATTTTCGGCAAAAAAAATTTCGTTTATATCTTTATTTTATATAAAACTTCAAATATCCTTTAATTGTTTTGAGCAGTGTAGTTATGTCGTTAGGAACAAGTGAAGTCATTTTTGTATCCAGTTTTCTTTCCGACTTATAAACCATCCTAATCGTCCAGAAGCAGATTGAAGTTATAAACACATAATCACATATAGGATGTGGCTCTTGATAAAAATCGTCAAACGGCTGTGTACGATTGGCTCTAGTCTAGTATCAAGTGGCTTTTTATTTAAATCGACACGTGACTGAGTGCATTAATATAATGGTTGTCTATGTTACACAAATGCTGTGTGTGTGACTTATTTTAAGATCTATTGCACGTAATTGTTCCAAACTTTATAAAAATTAGATACAATTAGACATTGATACAAATACATGCTAATTAGACGTTGGTGTGTATCGCCAAACTGGTTTTCCAGTGATTTCTTACGATTTCTTACGATTTCTACAAAAGGAATAAATATATATGTATGGGACAAAATTCAATGTGTGTAATGATTTATTAAAAAAATGCATGCAACTCAGCCCTTTAACTCCCAGGCTTAATTTCGCCGGTGAAGGGCTATATACTAGGCTATGTGGTGTAAAATGTATGTGTCACAAAACTCACCATCGACCAGTGTCCTGTTGTATCAGTTGCATATCACAGATCAATCCGGTTCAAATACGCAACCATTATCTTGTTGTGAACGATGAACGGTGTGTACGTCATAATTGTTGATTACTGAAATGAGTAAACGTACGTACCGTACGTCATTTAGGTCAAGAAGTTTTAATTTTGTTTTTGATTATTAAACATAAGAGCTTACTTTAAGAAAATTTCCATAATCGTATTCAGAGTTAATTTACATAGTTTAGAGAGCATGGGTTAACGTATCATTAATTTGTCTGTTTCATGTATTGTCGTATATCTCCTAATAAGTTTGTAACAACGTTACTACTAGAATCGCCTTTAACGCCAACCTTGATTAAGTTAGCAATTACGGAAACTTTATAACAGTAATTTATTAGTGGTTTATGAAGATAAAAAGAAAATTAGTATTTGAGATTTTTAATTAAACTTAATACGTGTTTTTACATATAATTGAGAGTATGTAAATTCACTACATATATTAATATATAATAGTTATTTATATTGTTACCTAAAAGTTCTGATACAGCATACTAGTTGCATACGAAAAAATACTTTTAATGAAAAAAAAACATTTTTTTTTTTCAAATGCCATTCCATATTACAATTTATTACAATTCATGTTACATTTTATACAAGTTAATATTTATTTGATTTTTACAGTACTTCATTTGTGCTACTTTAAACACGCGTACAACGGTTGCAATATTGGCATTTATTGTTTTTTAATTAGAAAGTTTGAACAAAACGCTTACATGTTTTCCTTTATAGCCTGAAATTCCGTAAGTCTATATATTTTTACATTTTTTGATCATAAGTACGTATTTTAATGAATCAGTTTTCATTACATTATGAATAAGTATACATTAAATGCAAAAAGAACTTTATCTCCTTAGATTGTTTCAATATTCAGTAAGTTAATTAATTTCAGATATTATCACTCAAACGAAATTCGACGATGCATACGGAGACACATTATTCATAATGCGGAAATTAAATTACATTTCATTATGTGTCGAAATATTATTTCGCTGAGAATATGGAAGATATAATGTATGAAATATGTCATTTAAATTACAGAATATTAATTGTAAATAGCAAAAACTTATTTATGTACACTTCCACAGGTTTTAAAATGTAAAGTCGTGGAAAAAAAATAAACACCCCCTACTAACTTCTCAACAAATTATTGTAGACGAAAATTACTGGTACGGGAGGATTGGAAATAAAGTCTATTTTTAAATGACGTATATAAAATTTGCCTAGGGGGCCATGTACATATTAAAACGAATACAAACTTCATTTTCTTTCAACGGCAATGCCCAATTTTACCGAGATATTTCAAATCTTTTGTTCAAACTATGCCTAGACACCAAATTGGAAGTCATTTGAATGATAAGTTTTTGAATTAGAAACATTCAAAATTTAGTGCTTCTAATGTTAAATTGCATTTTCATATTTATATTTATAATTTCTGAAAATATGATCCTAATGTTCTAATTTTCTGTGTCGCAATAAACTAATATTCCCAAACATAAATACGTTGAATTTGCAATTGTTATAATTTTCTGATATGAATTATGAATTATGAAATTAATATTCAAAAAAGCTATGAATTGTAACCTACAAATTTTTTGATGGATTCAGATTTATTAAGTCCTGCTTTATGGAAATCCAAAATTTCACATTTTTCTTCCAAGTAGTTTTCAAATTATGCTTAAAAACGGCAAAATGATGGTTTAAAGGGCCGTCTATGATAGAAGTGACTAAATATTTTGAAATTTCTTATGCTATCCTGTAATCTAACAGGCCTAATTGACTGCTTAAGGTGCCTTGATCAAGAAGGGAGTTTTCTCGGTTAACAATCGGGTACCGAACTTCAATTTGGATACAGCCCTTAAATTACGCTCGTTTTAAAATAACTAATTTCTCGAAAACTTATGGTACGAATTGCATAAAATATAGCATCCAATCACAATGCTATAGCATTGTGAATGGATAATACTTAGGCAAAAAAGCAGCAAAACTGACGCCCGTCTGACATTGGTCTTAGACTAATTGAAGGTTGTAGAGTTCATTTATGCTATCAGAATTGTGTACTGTCATTGAAAAAAAATAAAGTTATGGCTCCTATTAATATGTAGATGGCCCCCTAAGCAAATTTTATATACATCATTTAAAAGTAGACTTTATTTCCAATCGTTCGGTACCAGTAACTTTCTTCTACGATAATTTTTTGAGGAGTTAGTAGGGGGCGTTTACTTTTTTTCCCCCACGACTGTACATATTTTAATTAAAGAGATGATTTCGTATGCAGCTTTTAAACACATACATAAATTAATGCGTTTTCGTGCGAAATTGCATTTTAGCCCTTAGACGTAAAATTTTCTTATATGAATGTTATTCATAATGACAAAAAAAAGTTCTGAATAATACCCTTATTGGTTTACACAAGTTTGTTTAATGTTTTAATGTGAAATGTGATTAAGATTAAAAATTATAACATACATTATTGTTTTAATATAAATTATTTTTTAATATTTAATCATAATATATTTTTAATTAAATCAAATATTATTATAAAATTATGACAAAATGTAACAATTTGAAAACATTTCTGAATAATACCATTATTGGTTTACACAAGTTTTTTCAATGTTCGAATGTTAAAAGTGAATAAGATTTAAAATTATGATACATATTAATGTTTTAATATAAATTATTATTTAATTATAATATATTTTTTAAATAAATTAAAATCATGATAAATTATAAAAAAAGTAACAAATTTTAGAAAATTCCTAATTTTAATTGTAAAAAAAAATCCTTTGATGATGATATATCAAAATATTTTGTATATATATATATATGTAAAAACATGAGATTTCAATAAATTTAATCACGAGCCATTAAATGTAATATTTTTTTATAATTGCGTTTAGTATTTATAGATTTTTCCTAAAAGTATTTGTAAAGCCGTAAACAAACACTTAAAAAATTAGAGAACGAACGTTTAATTGCAATTATTTGTTTTCAGAAAAACAGATTATAAACACACAAAGTTAAAAAATTTTCCACCCATGATTTATAGTTTTCGAAACAAAAGCAATTTAAGCTTATAAATAATTCCCTAAATGTGCATTGAATTTGAGAATCAATATAAGATAAATATATTGTTCATGTGTCAAATGTATCCACCTATTTTAAAATGGGATTTATCATTTACTTTCTTGAATATTCTACCGTATAACGTTCTCATTCACCATTTTATAAATAACTAGCAAACCCCACGACTTTGCTCGCGTAATAGTTGAGATATGCCTAGTGATATATGTCTAATTTTTATATGTCTAATTAATATGTCTAATAATGATACTGTAATTAATGCGATATGTCTAATTTTTATTAAAATAAATGATACTTTTAAAATAATTCAAAAATTACTGTTTAAAACACAGTTTGACTAAACTTCATTATTACACTGCATTATGCAGAAATGAGACTTAAATTAATAAAAAGAAATAAAACTAAATAAACGATAATTTGAAAAATATTTTGAAACTTTTATGCTCAATTAATACGCTCATTTCAGTATTCATTTGAAGTTTTGAATTTTTTAGAAACCATCTTCTTACATCTTAAAATTAACCATCATGTCAAATTCAAAATCCTACCACCTCTCTAAACATAAAGGTCTATGTTGAAACAGGAACTGTCACCATTAATTTGCCAACATAAATTTGAAATCGGTTAGTTATTTCCTAATATTCCACAGAAAAGAAGAAAGATTTTAAAGGCCTTTTTTAGAACGTTTGTTGTTCCTATGAACCGCAGGTGGTAGAATCATCAGCATAAAATAGAGCCTGTGTAGGATCAGAGACTGTTACCATTGATTCGCAACTATTACTTTTCTAATCGTTAATATTCCTTGAAATTGCATAGAAATCGTAATTTAGGACTTGTTTAGAACGCTTTTCGGACCTTCACTTCGCTTCACCCCTTTTTACTTCGAATATATTTTCGACAGTCCTTCGAGGGCATTTATATTTTATAAGTCACTACCATGATATATTTTAAGTTTCTAGCCCCTTCAGTATTACAGAAATCGCAATATAGATATTTTTTGCAGCTACAACCCTCTGGTGGTAGTGGCACAGACATAAAATATAGCTAATGTTTGAGCAGGTTCTAACACCAACAATTTGTCACCATTTTTTTAAAATCGGTTTCGTATTCGATAAGATTGCATAAAAATTGTAATTTAGAACGTTTTTAGAACGCTTTTCGCTCACTTCAATTTGGAATTTTCTTTCGACTGTTCTTAGAAAGCAGTTGCATCTTGTAAGTAAATGCCATGCCATATTTCAAAATGTTAGACTCCTCAGTTGTGAAAAAAACGCAAATTAGAACATGTTTTGCTATTGCAATCCCTAGATGGTACTGACAGTAATATAAAATACAGTCTATGTTGGAGGCGGGACTGTCACCATCAATTTGCAACATTACTTTTGGAATAGGTTTGGTATTTCCCGAGATTGAGTAGAAATCGCAATTTAGAAAGTTTTTTGAACGATTTTCGCGCATTTTCACCCCTTTTAAATTTCTAATTTTTTCGAAACTGTTCTTAAAGATCATTTACATCTAATAAATATGTACCTTGCCTAATTTCAAGTTGCCCCTACCGATCACAAAAATCGAAATTTAGAACGTTTGCTCCTGCAACCTCTAGGTGATAGTGACACCGCCATGAAATAGTGTCTATGTTAGAGCAGAGGCTATCAGCATCAATTTCCTACCATTACTTTTGAAATCAGTTTGATTCTTCTTGAGATTCCTCAAAAATCGGCATTTAGAACGTTTTTAGAACGCTTTTCGCACATTTTCACCCCTTTTAAATTTCAATTTTTTGAAGAAATGTTCTTAGAGATAATTTATGTCTAATAAATATATACCATGCAAAACTTCATGAGTCTAGATCCCTTCATAATTCAAAAATCACATTTTTAGAAAAATTTTTTGCTCCTGCATCCCCTTTGGGGGAACAGACACAAAATAGCGCATTTTCACGCCCTTTAAATTTTCAATGTTTTAAGAAATATTCTTAGAGATCATTTATATGTTATAAGTAAATACCATTCCAAATTTCATGTTTCTAGGCCTTTCAGAAACATAAAAATCGCATTTTTAGAATATGTTTGGCACTTGTACCGCATTTGGGCTAGTGGTACCCACATAAAATGTAGCCTATCTTGGATCAAGTGATATCGCCTTCATTTTTGAACCATTATATTTGGAATTGGTTGAGTACTTCCTGAGATTGCATAGAAATCGTAATTTAGAACGTTTTTTACAACACTTTTCGCGCATTTTCACCACTTTTAAATTTCGAGATTTTTAAGAAATGTTCTTACAGATCATTGATATCTTATAAGTAACTACCATTCCAAATTTCATGATTCTATGACTTTCCATAACACAAAAACCGCAATTTAGAACTTTTTTTTTCTCCTGCAACTCCCAGGATTTTTTTACTCGATTTTTTTAAGAACTGTTCTTAGAAATTTTTTATATCTAATAAGTATCTAATAATTCAAAATTTCATATTTCTAGACCCTTCAGTAACGCATAAATCGCATTTTTACAACGTCTTTTGCCTGCATCCCATTTTGGGGAAGGGACACCAACATAAAGCATAGCCTATGTTACAGCAAGGATTGTCACCATTATTTTTTAAATCGGTTTGGTATTTCCTCAGATTGTGTAAAAACCACCATTTAGAACGCTTTTAGAACGCTTTTCGCGCATTTTCATCCCTTTTAAATTTCAAATTATTTAATAACTGTTCTTAGAAATCCTTTATATCTAATAAATATCTAATATTTCAAATTTCATATTTCTAGGACCTTCAGTGACTCAAAAATAGCATTTTTAGAACGTTTTTTGCTCATGCACCTCCTTTAGGGTAGAGGCGCCAAAATAAAATATAGCCTATCTTGGAGCAAGCATTGTCACCATCATTTTGCACCATTATTTTTTTAATCGGTTTAGTATTTCCTGAGATTGTGTAGAAACCACCATTTAAAACGTTTTTTAGAACACTATTTGTGCATTTTCAACCCTTTTAAATTTCAAATTGTTTAGAAAATGTTCTTAGACATCATTTATATCTTATAAGTAACTAAGATTCAAAAATTTCATATTTCTAGGCCTTTCAGTAACACAAAAATCGCATTTTTAGAACGTTTTTTGCTCCTGCACCCTCTTTGGGGTAGTGGCACCGACGTAAAATATAGCCTATGTTCTAAGTTGGAATAATACCATCATTTTGATACCATTACTTTTGAAATCGGTTCCGTAGCTCCATAGATTACCTCTAACAAACACACAATTTTTACTTCTTTGTAATATTAGTATAGACTAAATAAAATATTATAAAACACACATTGCTAAATGATGTATTTCGTTAAAAACATTTAAATTATTATAAAAAACACACAACATTTGACATTTTTAACCCTCTTCTGAGGCCATCATCATAGCCTACTGTCAAACATTATCAAAATGTATTTCGACTTCACAATGGAACGCCATCTATTTTTTTTTAACTATTAATTCAATAAATCCAACCAAATTCCAGAAATGTTATAAGACATATTATCATTGTACGCTTTAAACCCCTCCCCATCCTCATTAAAATTTTTATGGATCCTCTTATTAAACTTCTTTGACCTGTAGTACACGGTGCAATAATTTTAGCATGTAACATAAGTTTTTGAAAACTCTGATTCGTTGCATATTTTGTCAATGAATTTGCAAATTATCGACAATTTAAAAACATAAAATAGTGTATTAGAAAGACATAGAACTTCACAATGTGTACAATATAAATAACTAAATAAAATGTGATAAATCGCACATTGCTAAATGAAGTATTTCATTAAAAATATTAAAATTACATTAAAAACACACAAATCTACCGATTCAATCCTCTTTTGAGGGCATCATCAGGATCGAAATCCAAACCTAATCACAATGTTTTTCGACTTCACTATGTTCGAGAAATCAAGGTACTAACTTAGTTAAAGAGGGAACTCACAGTGAACGTCATCTATTAGTTTACACTTTCTCTTCAATAAATCCAACCAAATTCCAGAAATGCTATACGACATATTATATTGTATGCTTTACCCACATCCCTCTCCTCATTAAAATTTTTATGGATTTTCTTATTAAAATTCGTTGCACTGTAATACACGGTACAATAATTGTATCATTTTCAAAATCAATTATGGAGCCAATATCAGTTATGTAAAACATAGACATGGCTGTAGACTGCTTATGATATTTAATGTCACTGCGAAGTTCTTAACGTGTTCTGTGAGGTCTTAATTAGCATATCAGTGACAGTAAATATCATAAGCAGCCTACAGCAGTATTTATATTTTATATGAATAATATTGGCTCCGTAATTGATTTTTGTAAATGCTAAAGTTATTGTACCCAGTAATACAGAGCAAATAAATTTAATAAAATAACCCACAGAAAACAAACCCGTAAATAAGGGGGGCGGGAGAGGTGTGCAACGATAATATGTCTTATAAAATTTCTGGAATTTGGTTGGATTTATTGAAGTAAAAGTTTAAACTAATAGGTGGCTGTCACTGCCAGTTCAGTCGAGAGATACTACATTAGAGAGAAATTGGATATTGAAAAAAATTCCGCAATTTTCGTTACAAAGTAGAGGGAATGCTGTACAACGCAATGCATTTTCATCAGCGTCTAACAGAGTTTATTCCATTAAAATTATGAGAATTTCATTTTATATGCGTTTAAAGAGTGTTTCGGAACATAAATATAAGCAAATTCCCATTTTAATAAGAATTCTCAGAAAATGCATTTTTTTTTTTTTTTTTTTTTTTTTTTTACTCAACTGTTTCACGCTACACAGCAGTGCGATTATACTTAATTATCGGATTTTGATTTATTTTTATAATTTGTTTTCATATTTTTTATTTGTTTCTTATAACAGCAGTGCCCCTATTTTAATTTTTTTTTCTAAACTTTCATTTAACGTTTTGATAACAATATTCATTCTAATACAATATATATTTAGACTTCTGTATTTAAAAAAGAATATCAGAGAGAAGTAGCAGTACGTAGAAACTTATCATAAAACATATTCAGAGCACATATTAATTTTGGTACATACATAGTTAAATAGGTGTGGTATGTGATATATTCAAATTTTATTGTTTCTGAAACTATGAATGCGAAGATGGTGAAAATTATAATAATTACTGTTGTTTTAAAATACGTAATAAATTATAGATAGATTTAGAAAATTTAATTCTAAAGTTCATTTTCTATTTAATAATCGTTAAAAATTATTTTCACAAATATGGCGAAATTAAAATAAAGTTCTTCCATCCCAATCTTCCACAGCCGGCTATTTTAATTAGAAAAAAAAAGAATAAAAAATTAATTTCCTGAGAATTCTTACTCATTGAAATGGAAATGTATTCATATTTATGTTCTGAAAGACTCTTTGAAGGCATATAAAATGAAATTTTCACAATTTTAATAGAATAATAAGTGTTAGACGACGCTGATGAAAATGCATTGCATTGTACGGCGTTCCATCTACTTTCTAAAGAAAATGGCGGACATTTTGTCAATGTCCAATCGCTCTCTAATGTATGATCTCTAGTTCAGTCTTCAACTAAGTTAGTGCCTTGAATTCTCGAACATAGTTAAGTCGAAAAACGTGATTATGTTGGAATTTTGATCCTGGTGATGACCTTAAAAGAGGGTTGAATCGGTCTATTTGTGTGTTTTTAATGTAATTTTAATATTTTTAATGAAATACATCATTTAGCCATGCGCATTTTATCACATTTTATTTAGTTATTTATACTGTACACTGTGTAAAGCTCCATATCTCTATAATACACTATTTTATATTTTTAAGTTGAGCATCATTTAAGTACGTTTATTGACAAATATGCAACTAATCAGAGTTTTAAAAACCTTATTTTACACTGTCTTTCCTTATTTCCATTTTTGCAATAATTTATTCTTCAAAACTAACATATATATTTTTTGCCATAATAAGATACTGATTTTCATTAAAAGATTATGCTACTCAACGTTATATTTCCATTATATTTCCATTAATTATTGTATTCTGCGTTTTTCAATAATTATTAACAGAATTAAAGCATAAAAGTGGCAGGACAAGTGAGTCCAACTGGCATAGCAAGGGCATATTTATGCAGTAATGTATTTAACTACTTCTGTATGGAACCCGCTGCTGGCGTGAATTTACTGCAATAAGCATGAGTGAATATACAAACTTCTAAAAATCAAAAAATATAATTAAATTTTGAAATTTCCTCTGATATTTGTAATTATTAGATATACTTGGTTCCTTAGGAATAATGAAAGTCATTTTCTTTCACAAAGTCTTTTTGAAGTCTTTATACAACCTAATGTCAAATGAGTATAATTGAAATACAAACGCAGAGTGATATTTAGAGATGACTGACTAAACTTGACAGCCAGGTGTGTGCATTGTACTGTTGTCGAAGAAAGTTCAGAATTGGCTGATTGTGTTGTAATTATTGGTGTGTGGTTTCACAAATTTTGTGGTTGATATAACTTCAGAAATAATCCACACAATTGCATCATATCTTCATATGCAGTTAACAATCGATGTAAGTGGAATTTTGTTATATACAAATATGAGACATTGCTCTTCTGTGTTTTTTTACTATTTTGCTCACACGAAAAATTCGACATATATTGGATAATAAGATGTTTAGCAGCAAAAATTTACATTTATTCAAATTTAGATCTGATTAGTCTATATCGTACCAAGCATTGAAACCATTAATATATTTTTTTATAAAATTTTAAATATGTGTTTCTCTAAGCATGTATACACAAAGAATCAAAAAACTTACCAAGATTGTATTAGTTTGATTGACACAGGTAGTCTTAAAAATAGGAAAATGGTACAATCCGCTGCTATTCGTTATTACTTAGGTGAAATGGAAGAAAGCGTTTTAGGCATAGTCCAACGTTACATTTTTTACGGATCGTTTCTGGTTTTGTTGCGCAAGCTTTTATCTGGCATCTTCTTTGTTGATTTTCTGTGTTTTTTAGAATAACATGTTCATTTTTAAGCTTTAGAAAATGTTTATTAACCCATTGAACATCCAATTTTCTGCAAGATGGTTTTTCTTGGAATAGAAAGTCCCATATAAGCAACTGTTATATGAGGGGCCCACAACCATAGCAGACCAAGTCAATTTTGAAAAAAAAAGTAAGATAGACCATTTAGAAGGTGAAAAAATTTAACTTATCTGCTCCCACAGTGAACCAAGTTTGTTTTTACATACTGGCATCTATATGGCATCTATTTATAAACTTGGTTCACTTTGGGAGGTAATAAAACATTTTATGCAATTTATAAATGGACTATCTCATTTTGTTTTCAAAACGGACATGATCTACTCTGGTTGTTTGTTAGCCCCTCATATGTCCTCGAAAATCAAGAAGGCTCAGATTATCATCACTAAATAGCTGACTGAGCTTCCATGAAGTAACTAGAAAGAAACGAAGTAGAAATGAAATAAGAAACGCATTAACCTCTTCGGACCTGGAATATCCTATAGGATACACATCATTACAATTTTTTCTTGTATATAAATGATTATTTAAAAATGAAAATTGTGTGAATGGAATCTTAAAAGACAGCCAAATTAAAGCAAAATATCAATTTGTTTCTTATAGTGCGTTTTTCAGCCATAAAATGGCATTTGAAAAAAATGAGGGAAGCATACAAAAACGAAAAGTAAAAAATTTTTTATACTCTAAAATACCATATGAAGAGTGCATTAAAAATAAAAATTTATTAAATGCATAATTATTTAATGTTTTTCCTTATTTTTTCCATGCAAAACAAAAGAAAATATCCTATTGTCAAAACAAATTTTACTGTCAAAACAATATTGACAGTAACGAACTGTCAAAAAATATACTAATTGAGTCCCATATGTCATATACGATATACCAACTTTTATGTACAAAAAATAAATTTAATTTTTTTTTTCAATATTTTTTAGTTATCACTTTGCAAACATAAATTCATAACTGATGTTAAAAAAAAATATATGAAAATAAACCCTAGGGCTCTGAAGAGGTTAAGAAATAATGACCAGTACCATATTTTACTCGAATCAAATTAAAATAAGCTGTTGTTTATTCACATTTTTCCCATTTGGGATTTACATCGTGTTTTTCATTGCTATTAGAAACTAAGATTTCAATCATGCGCACTACCTCTTTTGGATGTACAGCCTCACACACTGTTTATTCTATATTCCTTATTGGTGAATCATCAATCTTCTCATTGATCTCCTCACTCCCTCCTCAACCTCCAATGAGCACGTGTTGCTAAGTGTATCGGGATCTGGACGTAAAATCACTAATTCATTGTCTATGACGTCTAAATCAGTGTAATCATTCTCGTCTAAAGCCCACAAGAAATCATATATGCATCTTATCATTATACGAACCCTTTCCATTCCGTTTTGAGTTATGCTTTCCTTCAGAGCATGGAAAAGATACTGAATAAAATGTGCCATTTATACCCGTATTATACATTTCCCCCAGTAATACTTCAAAACCGATTTATGGGTACTCCTAAATGTTTCTAAAAATCAAATATTTCTATTTGAGAAACGGAAAAAAGAAAATCTATACTGTTTCCCAACGGAATTTTTTAATATAAGAATGAATGAATGTGTTTTTATATGCGTTCTTTTAACTGAAAAATAATTGTTTGCTGAAATTATTAAATTTCCAAATTTGTTAATCTTAAGTAAATAGAAATTTTTAATATTTTTTTAAGTAGAAGTATTTGAAAATTAAAATTAATTTTTCTAATATAGAATTCTACCATAATTCATCTTTATACACCGCGTCCCAAAAGTTCAGAGAGTCAATGAAATTTGCGTTAGCATAAAAAGTAATAAGGTACTATTAAAATTCGTGACATAGATAATAAATAAAAGCAGTTTTGCTGATATCCACATAAAAAATTATGACCAAAGATTTGAAATTATAAAATATACATTAAATTACATAAAAATGTGCTGTCCCAAAAGTATAGACACCTGTATTTTTTTTTTTTTTTTTTTGGTTTTACATTCATAAAAGTAACGAAAAACTTACTTTTAATATTTAATTGTATTACCACGAAACTTTATAACACCAAATACACGTTGTTCCATAGAATTAAATAAGCATTACATTACAGAAAGGGGTATTTCATACCCCACTTTATCAATTGCAATTTTTAGATCATTTACACATGTATATTGCTTTCCATTTTCATATATTTTACGAGATAAGATCCCCCATATGTTCTCCATGGGATTAAAATCTGGACTAAGTGCTGGCCATTCTAATAGTGTGATATTGTTTTGCCTAAACCATGTTTTCGATGATGTGAAAGCATGGATGGGTACCCCATCGTATTGTAAAACACAGTCCGGCCCTGCTAGCAAATCCATAATTGGCAGTAAATTGGTACGTAAAAGATCCTTATAAGCCTCTGATTTCATTTTTCTTTCCATAAATTCTAGAAATGTTTGACCGTTGAAAGAAAACTCTCCCCAGGTAATTACGGAACTTCCGCCTTGTTGCCTGCGGAAACAGTATTTGGGTTCTTTTCTTAGGTCATGCCAGTAAAATTTATGACCATCAGGGCCGTCTAAATTCCATTTCTTTTCATCACTGAAGATGACAGAAATCCATTTTTCACAGTATGACATATGGTTTCTAGCACACTTTAGACGTGCATCTTTATGTCTCTGCTTTAAGCAAGATTTTGCTTTCATTCTCCTGTAAACAATATTTGTTGAAGCTTTAATTCTTCTCTGTACAGTACTTTTTGAAATTCTGGAATTTGTGCAATTTCACGCACAGATAAATTATCAACTGAAGCCATTTTTAATAACATTCTATCATCACGTAGCATTGTCTTCTTTGCCCTTCCGACTCGCTTTCTAATATTCCATGGTAAACCTGTTCACAAAACTGTATAAATACTGCTCAAAGTACTCTTTATTCTTCTCGATATTTGTACAGGATATTGTCCTTGCGCTTTTAAATGTAAAATCTTAATAATTTCATCTTTAGAAATTTCTTTAGAACGTAGCATTTTTATCAGAATACGCAGGAAATGTCTTTTCCAAATAACAAACAAAACAACACATCGAACTCATTTGATTCCACAAATTTTTAATAAATTATTATTCTAAAATATAGCAGACGATATTTCAATTAAAGGGAAAAATTATTCTGCATTTATAGAAGCAGACGAAATTATTATTATTATTTTTTTTTGTGAACAAAAATGTAAAAGAAAACATGTAATGTTGTATTGTGTCTATACTTTTGGGACAGCACAGTTTTATATAATTTAATGTGTATTTTATAATTTCAAACCTTTGGTCATAATTTATATGTGTATATAAGCAAAACTGCTTTTATTTATTACTTATCTCACGAATTTTAATTGTTCCTTATTACTTTTTATGTTATGCAAATTTTATTGTCTAAACTTTTGGGACACGGTGTACAATGTTGAATTGATAGAAAGAAGAATTGTTATTGGGGAAGTTGGCCTAAAATGATCCCCTTAAGGTGAAAACTTGTATAAAATAACATAACTGTTTAAATGAATCTTTGGTCCTACGCTAATATGTTTTACACTATATTATGCATCGGAAATATACTTTAATAATATTTTAAACACAAATTGAGTAATGAAAAAAAAACATATTTTTGAAAGTGTGTCCAAAGGATCATTTTACCCTCACCCAAGGGTAAAATGATCCTTCATTTAAAAAATATTGTAAATTGTTTTTATCGGCAAAATAAAGGATATAAAGGTAAGTATGACAATACATAATGAAATAAAATAAGCTTTACAATCAAATAACATACATAATTGATTTAATATAAATTTTAAAATAAAAAAGTGTCACAAATAATTTCGAAAAAACAATAAAATGAAATATTTGAAATGTATGATAAAAAAGCAAGGCATATTTTCGCCCCATTCGAAATCTACGAATATTTAAGAACATATCGCAAAGATACACATAATCCTCATTCTCATCTGCCTCTGCGCATGTATTTTGCGCCTACTTAGGACACTTGTGGCACTGGATCGAACCTTCACCTTCTGTAGAGGAGGAAAACAGTTCATGGTAATAAATACACTTTTGTTCATCTTCTGAACCTGTTTCACAATTCTCCAAATATTTTTTAGGCACCCTTTTCCTCTGTATGGTAATCGTTGTTGGCAACACTGATTCCCATAACAGCATATCCAGTGTTGCCAGTGGGTTACTTATTTTAAATTCAGATTTATTGGCACCACTTTTTTGAAATAATAAAATTCGCCTTATTTAATGACATATTAATTAAGGCAAAAACAAGAGCAATTTTACCGTTTCAGAAAAGTGGCGCCAGTCAAGAAATCTGAATTTAAAAAAGGAGCCCACTAGCACCACTGATGGGAATACGTCTTTGCTTTGACTTCATGCTCTTCTCTTTGCTTGTTCTGGCTATTTCGTTTTTATATTTAGAATATTTTAATTGGATTTTCTTAGCTGCAGCCTCTTTTATCTTCTCTTTCTGTTCTCTATTTTTCATTTCCAAGCACAGTTGATTCTTATAAGGCGTGCTCGTTAAAATAACACTTTCCATCGATTTCCTTTTCTCGAAGTGCTTGATTCCGTTTTCTTTGAAGACGCTAGGAAAACATGTGGACTCATAGAGAAAGGTTTGGGGCAGTCACACATTTGGCTCCCATGATGACTAGGAAGCGCTACCAGATTTTCATCAGCTAATAAAATGATAGCAAAACGATCCACATAATGGATCATTTTACCCGGCAACATGACCGTCCAATTTACGTCATATAACTAGATGACGCCGAGAAACAAAAGAAACTTAGCATGTGCATTTCACATCTAAAAACATACTCTGTTAAGTAAACCAAGTCCTATTTCTGTACAGGAAAAACTGTATATGTAAATAAATATGAAAGTCAGTGCTTAGCTTATAGCAGATATTATAATATCCACTTTTTCAAAGCATTCTATTCAGACGCGTTATATTGCGATCGTTTGAATACCGCCAATGCTTCTTCTTCACTTGACACAACTAGTTTATGTGTTACCCTATAGATAGCGCATCCTGTCAGAAAGAAAACGTATGTGGATCGTTTGCGCGCTAGGATCATTTTAGACCAACTTCCCCTATGCTTAAACAAATCGTATACTTTAAAATAGTCAAAATACTATTCAGGAAAATAAGATAGAAAGATTTATCGTCATTGTTCGTTTTCAAAAGAGTTGAGTAGAAACGCATAAATATATAAAAAAAGGCCTTTCCGTGATTCATTTCAAGTATTTTCTAAACAAAAGTAATTTAATCTGAAATGGAGAGTTTTACAAAAGCAGGTTGAAGTAAAAATAAATAAATGTGCCACTTCAGTTAAGTCTGAAGTATATAGACCTACTTTAAGAAAGTACTTTTGTTCAACACTATAGAAAATTTAATTGTTTTATGTTTTATATTTTTTAATTGATAATATTCTGAAAATTCATTCTGTAAGAAAACAAAGTCATTCGCACTCTGACACAAAGTTTATATATTTATTTATAAAAAATTGAAACTAAATGATATTTTTAAATGAAAGGTTTATTCCATGTAACATTTATAAGATTTTTTTTTTTTTAACAAATAAGATCACATTAAATGTAGAATTAAATACTTTAGCTGTATTCACAGAAGAAATATTATTATTCATGTTGGAATAAAGATTTAAACTGGAAATAAATGTTTAAGACTTTCTAATAAATTGTGTTTTTGAAAATAATTTGAGAAGTGCCTAAAAGTATTATGAAATCGGTATTAAGTTATCTTTTCTTGGAGGTTTTATATATTAAATTATATATATGTTTAACTGAAATATTATGTGCCGCCAAATATACATCTTTTAAACAAACATTAAAAACCTTTATTTCGTGGGCTGCGGAGTGCATACCATCGAAATAGATTTTTTAAAAGCAATATAAAGAAATATACACAACCCCCGCGGTAGACACATAATATATAAATGAGGTTAAAAAAATCCTTTTATGTCCAACGACCGACACAACAATCCGTGGAATTTTTATGTGTATGAAGTTACTGTCCCTAAAAAGTCAACTGGACCATTATTATACGAATAAGCTATTTTTCTTTTAATATTCTATCATCTGGAATTATGTTTATGGGAGAGGGGGAAAGAGAATTTATTAAGCACAGGCAGGATTCTTCCATAATGAAATCAGATGAAAAGGTAGTGTACCGAGTTCTCGCTATGGCACAATTTAAATCCTGAAAATTTTGTACAGTCAACCTGCCAATGCACCATTATATAAGTTCCCGGACCATCGGTCTAAGGTCCCCAATTTGAGGACAGCATGCTATCCGCATGCTGTTTTATTTATTTTTATTTATTTATTTATTTATTTATTTATTGCTACATAGACCGGTAGGCGCCTGCACAGACCATCACCTCATCGAGTTGGAGGTTGAAATTCCAGGATTAGACAGACCTCGATTAGTATATTAAAATTAAACTAGTCTGTCAAGTCATACCTTGGTGGAAACCATCTGCGGACCCGATTTTAATGATTTTCCGGTAGGTTTATCATTATGTTTTCTTGCACCCAAAAGTATGTAAACATGGGGAACAGAGAACAGGAAAAATCAATCGTAAACCTATCAGTCAGCCACTAAAATTTGGTTTGCAGGTGTTTGTTACCAAGATATGACGACTTTTCCGACCAATTGCATTTTAATATAAGAATCGAGTATTAACTAATTCTGGAATTTCAGCCGTAAGCTTGATGAGGTGATAGTTTGTGATTTCGCCTTCCGGTCGAACGCATTAGAGTGCTTAATATAGCTAATATGCATTACTTAGAGATATACAAAAATCATTTGAAGCTCTTGTCATAATATGACGTTATACAATAATTTACATTATACTCATTTGCGCTATACTTATTTAACACGAGCTGAAATGAGGACACTGTTAAAACGAATAATAAGCACGTTAAGTGGTGTTCATCATTTAAATTACATTAAGTTTTTCACTGTTTTTACGTGCTACTAAAACAGGATCACAGCTATTACGCGCAAAATCTATTTTCATTTCAAAGCCATTTTCAGCGAAAAGTAGGGAAGAATTAGGAAAGAAGTACCTTTCTTACCGAACAATAATAAACTCTGAGCGATAGCATTTATGCATTTTAACTGTCAGTCAAAATGTAGCAATATATCATCTTTACCAAGCAGAATTATAAGCTTTATGAAAACCATCCAACACCTACGAAAATGCAAAGGAATATTCTTAGATCTTAACAAAATGGAAGCATAAATGGAAAGTTAAGCAAGTTTCATATACTGCCTCTTTGTAAGCTCTAGAACGCTCTATGCACACTGATTAAATTAGAATAAAAGTTATTAATTAAAAAAAATTTAATTCCAGCATAAAGAGAAAATTAAGAAATTGGAGTTTCATTAGGCATGTATGCCGTGCGATTTCGTATAGTTAAGGAGCACATTATTCTTGACTCTCGTAGTGCAATTTAAAATTACATTACTATTAAATTAATTAAATTACTTGAGTTAAAATTTAACGCGTTGTGTGATTTCGTTGTACGGGAAGTCTTTTGAATCGCACAGGGATCATAGATGATCATGAAGAGTTAAAGTTTAATTTATAATTGAGCCAATAATTCACAACCTACCCTATGACAAAATTATTAATTTCTAAAATCACAACATAATAAATTGGACTTAAAGCAGAAAATGAGGAAAGCAAAATTAATACAAAATAAAGAGTTTAATTTTATATTATTTACAAGTAATTAAGAGGTCTAAAAAATACAATATCCTGAAAATATCAGGCTGAATGAATTCTTTAAGTTGTTTAAAATTAAATAAACGGTCAAGTGCGAGTATTACTCGCGTACAGAGGGTTCCGTACAATAAATATAGGAATTAGTAATTGTATTATTAAAAAAAAAAACGTTGCTAAAAAAAATACTAACACTTTGTAAAAAATTATGCAAAGTAGGGTTAGGTATAACAGTATATACTAAAAAAATGTAAATGGATATACCATGAAAGTTCAAAGAGATATGGACCCTAAATTATATCAAATACAGCTATTCTGCACTGCAAATAGAAGCGTCTTAAATTTAGACACATATGTGACTGAAAAAGAATTTTAGACACTTAAGTGTCTTAATCTGAAAATTAAGACACTATAGATGTCTTAATTTAAGATACATAAGCGTCTTACTATGACCATGGTGTAAACGAACTGAGAATAATGTCTAAAATATCCGCAAACGTCTTATTTTAAGACACTTCATTGCTTTAAACGTGTCTTAATTTAAGACGTTTTGATTCTTCCGACGCAATAACCACCAGGGGGCACTAGCACTCCCAGTTGCGCATGCGTTTTAGATGTCTTCGTTCGAAGTGGTATACGTTGTAATTCAAACAAAGTTTGTTTTTATGTACGCGTGTATTTTAATTCGTTTTTTGCGAAATGTGAAGTACTGTGATTTTAATTCGTATTAACTTGGATTATTTATTTATTGAATACATACATCTGACGTGTGTGCTCGACATCAAATGTCTCTTAGAAGCTGTCGTCGATACAAGGGCGGGATAGACACAGAACAGAAGTAGACGACGGTTGAAGATTACACCCGGAAATTCTACAAAGCGTGTGCAATGGGCTTAGTGTTAACTCGTATCAATTTATATCAATAATATTGTGTTATTCATCTTCGTCCTGTCGAAGCTGGCAAAAAAAAAAACAGAAACTTTTGTCTGGCGGGTCCTGTTTTTAGGATGAAACATCTCATTCTTTAAATATGGCTAGTCGGATGTATTATGGGATTACCTTTTAAACTGATGAAAGTCTTTCTCCCTCACTGTGGTTGTGGTAGTTTTTAAAATTTCAAATCGAGGAATATTTCTTACCTCTTGCAGCAACTCAAGTAAGTTTCTTTATAGTAGTAAAATTAGTGTATTTTATGATTTTATTTATTGTACTAAACAAAATCCTGCATGAAATTTAATTAGTTTTGAATCTGTTCGCAAAAAACCCCACTAATTCTAGAAATATATATTTTTAAACTTATGACGTTCTTTTTTATTACGAATTATATATTCGATGTCAGTTCTTAGTTTCAATGGATAATTTTTATCTCGCAGTAAATGACGGCCACAAGGAAGTAAAGAAAAAAAAAACTTTGAAAGATGACCTAATGCTTTCTTACTTCCTGGCATAAAACCGCAGATTAAAAAAAGATAAATAAAGTAAATGAGACTGGTCTATTATATGAAGCTGCCTGTAAAAATATACATATGTATTTGATTTGCAATCAACTCTAATACTGATTTTTTTATTATTTTTAATAAAAAAGTAATTTGAAATTTATAATGGGAAAAAGTAAAAACCTCTAACTAGATTTCGTATTTAAAATTGTGGTAACTTTATTTATATGCACTTATACGAAAAATACAAAAATGACAGATGTTACTGTATATATTTAAGACGAAAGAAGTTTGGAAATCATAAGTTATTTTTTCCTCATGTTTTTAATATAGAATATGTACTTATTTGTTTTTATTGATAGTTGAATAGCTTTTGTGAGTACCCTCTGATCTACATAAAAACTTGCCCATGTGGAAATATAAATTTTTTAAAAACATAATTTTTAAATAAGTATTTTCATTTTTTTTTTTTTTGGGGGGGGGGGGGGGGATTTTGCATGAATTTTTGTAAAGCTGATATCTTAAATCTTGCACTGATTATAATGAAAGTTTTGAACTTTTAGAGTAGGACAAGTTTAAAAACGCAAATATATTTAACAAAATACCAAAGTCATTTTTTCCCCAATGTTATTAAAGTAGAATATTTATTTATTTATTTTCATTATTCATAGTTAAATGGCTGTTGTGATTATCAAGTGATGTATATGTAAAATTGCCTATGTGGCAATATATTTTTTTATATTTTCATTTTTTTTTTGGGGGGGGGGGTGGGATTTTTGCAATTTTCGTACATCTGATATTTTAAATCTTTTTCCACATTCAACCGAGTATAATAAATATTTTGAACTTTTAGAGTAGGACAAGATTATAAAATATATATATATATTTATCTATGTACCTTAAAAGCCCTTAATAGCGAACACTTCGGGACCGCGGAATTTGTCCGATAATTGGAGATGTCTACTTTTTTGAGGTAAAAATATACAAATATGTATGTCTGCTGATTAAAAAAGTATTCGTTAAATAGAGGTGTTCGCTATTCGAGAATGTCCATTAACCTCCACAACGGATACTCCCGAATACCGGACATCTCAATTTAGACAACTATAATGCAGGGTTGCGTTTTTTGCAAAAGTACTTCTTGATTAAAGGAAGGGCAAACTGGGAAGTGCCTCGTCCCCCTACGACTGTAGTGCCCCCAAATTTGATGTGCAATATTTGTAAAGCTTATATTTTAGATCTGTTTCGAAATTGTACTGATTATAATCAATATTTTGAACTTTTAAAGTAAAATAAGGTTAAAAACAAAATAAATTTTAAAAAATCTAATATTTAGATAAATATTTTTTGTTTTTTAATCTTGTTCTACTCCTGAAGTTCAAGATATTGATTATAATCAGTACAATGTCGTAAAAGATTTAAATTATCAACGTAACGAAAATTGTATACGAAAACTGAGAGCACCAAAAAAATCAGGCTGTATTTGGGGGGGGGGGGCAGGACCACAGCCAAATATTTTTCCTGGATTCAACGTGGTCAAACATGGCTACGTATGATGCTTACAAAAAAATGGATGCGATTCAGACGTTTGAAGTGTCTGGAATTCAGACGCAAAAAGTGTCTGAAAAAATTCAGACATTTTAAAATGTCTGAAAATTGAACACTCAATTTCAGACACTTAAGTGTCTGAATTTCAGACATTTTAATTTAGAGTGTGTATAACTCATTTTTACTTTCTTCTATCTTTACAAGAAGAAAGTACTGTATTCGTGAAAATTTTCGAATTCCGGTTTTCGACGGATGTATACTTTTTAGGATACAGAGGTAATGAAAAACATGTTTTTACAAATGTCTGTCTGTGAGTCTGTCTATTGTCTATCTGTGTGTGACACAAATATTGTGGGCGCTCTGTCTTAAGAACTATTAAACGGAATTTAATAAAACTTTAGATTGATTTAGTCCCTGATATAAATTGGTGCTGATTACTTTTTGGTGTAAATCGCCCAGCATGTAGAGCTAATATGCTGCGATTTTCCCGATTTCCGCAATAGCTGTACCTCAAGAACAAATGCATGAATTTTCATCAAACTTTAGATTCAGTTAGTCCCTGATATGAACTGCTCCTGATAAGTTTTTGGTCTAAATTGCCCAAGAGGTGCCGCTGTAACTCAGAACTTTTCACGATTTCCGTAATAGCTCTATCTCAAAAACTAATGTACGAATTTTCACCAAACTTCAAATTCAATTAGAAGTTCACGAAAGTTGTCCCTGATTAGATTTTGGTATAAATCGCCTAACCGGTGGCGCTACTGTGCTGCATTTATCAGAACGTATTGACATGTATGACATAGAAGAAAGTTTTGGGATTGACACATCCGACTAGTTTAATATTACTTTAATCTCTGTATAATGAACTTAATTCGGTACTGACAATAAAAGAAATGCATATTTAAACTTCATTTGTCATTTCATAAAACTTAATTCATCATAGTAATAACCTTTCTTTCTAAAGTGCAGCTAAAATAAAACATTCGTTCAAAGTTCACATTTGGCATTGTGCTAAGCGCGCTTCGAAAGGAGGTCACAAATCTGAAACTCCGCCTTCGTCCTTGCCGCGTTTTCCAGATAGGTTCTTAATTAACTTTTAAAGCTACTCGAGGCGTATTGAAAGAGCCATTCAATGCAAATTGTTGCGAATCCCATAGTATTTATGTAATTCATTCTAAGTAAGTGGTCTCAGGGATCTCAAAATTTGGAAAAAATGAAAAAAAGAGACCATATTCAACATTCAATATCTTAAAATGTATATGATTTTAAAACACAATTTTTATTGAGATGAAAGATATAAGTACGTTCTTTCAATTTATGTATTTAAAAATTTGCAAGATGAAGAATTAGCATTTACAGGGTGCTGCAACATTTCATAAGCAGAATATTGGTATAACAGCCTACGCGCACGATTAGAAAATAAATATTGTAACTAGAATAAATAAAAATTTTGGCGTCTACTTATACTTCAGATTATAATAATTACCCTGAACCTAAATAAATTTGTATTTAAAGCATTTTTATATTTTTAATACAAAGTTGTGTTTAGCTAATAGAAAATTTTGAAAATATGAACAATATAATTACTTTAAAAATATTTTTTGGAACAATAAAAAGGAAATTTTAGGTTCAGTTTATACAGATTAATATAAAATATATGTTTTGAAAATTTCATGAAAAAATATTCAAAAGTTTTTGAGATATCGTGCGTGTTATGCCAAAAAAAGTCAATTGGAGAAAAATGACTTAAATGTTTCAAAAAGGCCGCATAAGCTATTGAGCGGGTATAATTCTAAAAGCCATAAATTCTGTTCTAATGAGAATTTGAAGGAAACAATTATATTAAAATGTTCAGAAAAGATGAAATATTAACATCTAAAAAAAAATTAAAATCAAAAAAATTTTGAAGTTTGGAGAGTCCTGAGACCCCTTGAATTAGTCTGTTTTTAACAATTTGACATTTATTGCTTTTATACTGTTACTGGCCATTGCATTACACACATATATTATTATATCGCCACACTCTTATTATTATTCTTAACTAAGGAAGAAAGCATAACTATAAGATTACTTATAGTTTACTATACAAATTTACAATAGCTACTAAAACGCAGCTTTCAGAACAAGTCACATTTTACAACTGCGCAGAATATTCTCGGCTACGTGCAAAGCCTTACAATTCCAGATTGTTTAGTTCTGCCGTCTATTAACATAGATCGCTACTACTTCGGATTCTTGGTTAAGGATATAACATATATCATTAAAAGTTGTTATCTAGGCTTTAAAATCCAATGGTACATAGAGTACGTCGCCCCTGTCATTATGTGTGTCCAAACCGTCCATATCTTTAAGGGTTTATATCTCGGCTAATTACTGACGATTGTTTTCGAAAATCATGATCAACAATGCTTTTATACTTCTGCTACGATAGGTACCTCCAGCGCTGCTCAACAGTTTTGCTGAATGCACATAAATCGAAATTTGTGTGCAACATAAAATTGCGATTTTCTCAAAAACTATGTGACCTAGGCTAATCGCTATAATTTTCCTGCAAGGTTTAAATTAACGTCTACTCCCTCTAATTTTTTCATAATTTTAGCTTCAGTAGATTCGGAATTAGATGGGGGGGAACATATTTTTGCGCTACATTTTCGTCTATATCTTTGAAAATGTAATATCTAGAATTAAAAGAAATGTATTTTTGAATTCAGCGTTACGAAAGCTTTCACACGATACCCCCCACGATATACAAAGAATATATATATATTTTTCAAGCAACTGAATTTGCCCCTATACATTTTTACTAAATATATTTATAAATGTTTAATAATCTGAAAATATGTGAGTCAACAGTCTTTATTACTTCCCCGAATTTGAACTTGCCACGTTCCATAGTTTACGAGTAAAATGGCTGTGACAGACAGACGGACAGACACAAGAGTGATCTTATAATGGTTCCGTTTCTACTTTTTAAGTACGGAACACTAAAAATAAGAAGAATTATATTCTTACATATGATATTTGAATAATTACTAATAAGTTGCGCTCTATATCCACTTCATAATTAAGTTTCGCAAATGACAATCTTATAAGTTCTTAGAGGAACCGCTAAAAATAACGTTTTTTTTAATACCTTGTTGATATCTGGTTTCTGGGTCCTGTCATTGACATCTACTTGGGTTTCCATGCGGCATACCGTCATCATGCTGAGTACTTTTCATCAGGAACTAGTCCATGATCTCTAAAGCATTTCAACAGTGATAGGTCAGTTAGTATGTGTGAAAAGCCCAAGGGGTAAAAAATTTTGTAAGTAATCTTCATTTAAAAATTTATAACGACATAATCGTTAAGATGGGGGGCATCAACTAAAAGCACGTTATTATATCTAAAATTTTTTCTTAACTGACTGAGAGAGAAACTTAAAAAAAAAAAAAAAATCAGAGAGAAGTGTACTCTGTATTCTTCACCCAATAGTAAAACACCTTATTTTTTCCATTAGACGCTGGGATAAGAATATGAGTGTATGTCCACCACCAGAATTATAATGCATGCATAATTTCCTCAAAATTGCATATTTTCTCCTTCCCATAAACTGTTACCTGTGTCTCTCTCCCGAATATTTACAGCTTTCTAGTGTCATCTCCTTGAAAGAGTTTATAGTCTGTCCCTTATTAAGTGACAGAGGTAATTTAAAATGTCACTATAAAGTTCTGGTTATCTTATGATCTATTTTTTTTTATTAAATTGCAGATATGTCGAAAGGTGGGAATTGTATTATAACGATCAACCAGTAAGATTAAAAACTGAGTCGAATTACAACTGAACTTATTCATAAAATTTTGTGTTGTTTAAAAAAATATGAAAATATATATTGCCATCAAAACTTAAGGTGTGGTTCTACTTCTTTGGCCTTAAACTCATGTGATATTTAAGATTTTGTTTTCGATTACAAAAATGTATACATCACTTTTGAACTTTTACCGTTATGTTTGTTGTCATTTGAATTATACTGCTCCAAATTCAAAAATTAAAATAATTCATTTCATTTGTATTGCAAGTTGCATTTAGATTTATTTCAATTTAGTACAATTGAAAATGAACAACGATTGATGCTTTAATAAATTTGCATGTTATTAGGGAAAATTAAAAATGTAAAAGTTTAATTTTTGAGTGATTATTGTATTTGTGAAAGAAAAATTCAATTATTCAAAACCTTAGAATATTAAATATGTGGTTCAGAAAAATTAGAATATTTATGAATTTTACTGATTGGTTCTGAAGGTTGGATAAATTAAGCATAAAATTACCTTCTGTGGAAATTATTCTTAAGCTATAAAAGAGCTTTGCATCATCATTGTTTTCATTTTGTGAGAAATATGGATCGTTCGTTCCACATAGTCCGAGTTTACAAAGCATCGTATTATTGATTTGCATAAAGAAGGTCGTAATCAGCAATATATCGCGAGTTAATTAAAATGATCTCGATCAATTGTTAGTAGAGCAATAAAGTAATATTTTAAGGACGGACATTTAGAAAACAGTCATCTGAATAGCGGCCAAAATGCAAAAACTATTAACAGAGATGGTAGAAAGCTAAAGAGTATTCATAAAAAAAAGTTTTATATGTGTAAGATATTTGCATCTAAAATGTAAAGAACAGGGTGTTGATGTTAGTAAATCTACAACACTAAGACGTCTCCACAACCTTTCAAAACAGATTTAATTATCGTG
Source organism: Maratus speciosus (assembly GCA_963932465.1). NCBI lineage: Eukaryota > Metazoa > Arthropoda > Arachnida > Araneae > Salticidae > Maratus > Maratus speciosus. Next base: position 531,995,328 of record OZ010791.1, on the reverse strand, counting down.
TGCCAAAGAAAAAGCCCCTGAAGACTATTAAATATAAAAGTGAGAGAGTGAAGCGATGCAAAAAAAAAAAAAGGCTTTTTTGGTGTCTGGAAGATTCGCAAAAATATATTTTTTAGTGATGAGAATGTGTTTTGCGTTACATGTGATAATTAAGGTGTTCGTGTATGACGAATGAAGTAAAAAGCAAAAAACAGGGAATGCAAGAAACAATCACTGAAATTTTCAGCCAGTGTAATGGGATGGGCTTGCATGACTGCAAATGGTCCTGGAAGGCTATGCAACGTTAACTAAATGATTAATTCAGAGCTATATCAAGAAATCCTTGAGAATTCCATGATACCATTGTCAAAAGTGTGCACTGTAAAAAAAAAAAAAAAAAAAAAAAAAAAAAAAAAATTGTAGATTTGCCAGTACATACTGCTGGCGTCCGAATTGCCAGCCTATTGTGCTGTTAATTTTACGCAACTACTGTATTTTTCATGTTTAGAAAGTCAAGAAACCAAAGAAAGCTACAGCACATTCGACTGTTATCGAGTTTGAGCACGAGATGAACAGTACTTTGTACTGTAAAAATGTCGTGTTTTTTTTTTTTTTTTTTTTTTTTTTTTCCAGTGTGGTGATGGTTTTATTTTCAAACATGATTTAGCACCTTCACACAGGTCAGTGTCCACCAAGAACGGGCTTATCCAACACCAAATTTACGTACTTCCCTGCTCAGTAATTCACCGGATTTAAATCCAATAGAGAATTTGTGGGAAATAATGAAGTAAAGACTGTAATGAATTGCGCCAAAAAACAAAGTTGATCTTCTTTCCAACATAAAATCGACATGGTTATGTCTGGAAAGAAAACATTGTGAACCATTTGTAGCTAGCTTGGCAAAGCGAGTTTGTACTGTTATAAAATATTAAAGACTAACAATTTTACATTTTTTTAAACACGTATTCTTTACAATGCATTACTCTAATATTTTGAAGCAGGTAAATGGTTATTCTAATACTTTTTTTTTTTCCAAGTGTGAATAATTATTTCAATTTTTGTATTATCCTAAATTCGTAAATTTGTAAAAAATATTAAAATTTCTCCTTTGTATTATGCTAAAAGATTTTACAAACTATTTAGATTCGTACAATATTAAGTATTATCCTGTATGTCTTTTTTTTTATAAGCGATACATAAAAAACCTTTTTTCACAATTACATTTTATTTATTATTTTAATTTTTGGACTTGGAGCTGTATATTTAATTTTGTGAAAAAAAAAATTAATAATGCCTTGTGTGACGAAGACTATTCGAGGCTGCGCGCCGTGAACATCCAACCTGGCTCCGATGTCCTCCGATCACAAGCATTTGAAAGAAAATTATCGCAAATTAAGAAAGATTATTTCGCTCGCTGAATCTTCTGCTAACATTTAGTTTTATAAATTGATTTTTGACACAATAGCTGTCATTTGAACCAAATGTCTTTTTTTTCTCATTTTTTACAATTTACGGCATTTAAAATAATTATTTAATGAAAATTGTTCTTTTAATGGTCTAAGCTCCATCAAAAGCAATTACATTTCTTTTTATGGAAAAATGAAAGAAATTGGTAGAATAGTTCTTGAGAAAAATGGTCGTCCAGTTCGATAAACATGGTTTCGGGAAAAATAAATTTAATATTTTATCATAACGGGCACGTTCAACGCAACGAGCAAAAAAGATTTTGAATAATTAGAATATCACGAAGCCGCTTTAGGCAACGATGTACATACTTAAAGAATACAAAAAATGAAAAAAAATGAAAAAAAAAAAAAAATTGAAAATTTTGACACAAACAAGTAGAACATCCTCTTAATAGTATCTTTTTTTTTTGTCCAGTATTTGCCGCGCAAATTTTATATAATATTTCGCAATTCAATATATATTTTGAATTTGGAAAAACTCAAATAACCAGTGAGTGCTATGCAGTCTTTTAAATCATTATCATTCCTATTATGCTGTAGAGTATACATTGTACGTCGAAGGTACAGAAAAATAGAAAATGATGCTCGAAAAATACATCTATGATCAAAGTAATACTTGTCTTTTTGCTTGTCTTGATTTGCAATGTGTATTCATAATAAATCAATTTTGATAAGTTATTGCAGTTCATTAACTTTTTTTCATTATTCTAAATGTTTTGTGAGTTGCTTAATAGACAGAGGGGCAATGTTTCAATTTTAGTATCAATAATACAGTTGGTGAATTTTTTATACATCATAACATTATAAATCATAACATGCTCATAACAAAATTAGGTACTTTTCAATTAGCCAGGCGGCAGTGCTTTATATATATATATATTATATACGCATATATATGTAAATATACATATATATGTATATATCCATGTATATGTATGCATATACATATATGTGTATATATATAAGAACATATTTATGCATATATATGTATTTACATATATGTGCGTATAACGCTGGCGCCCGGCTAACCGAAAAGTACCCAAAATTGTTAGTCAGCTGACACTTTAGCTATTTTATTTACTTATTTATTTTTATTAGTGCATTATAATTCCAATTATAAACACTGTATATTGAATGTTTATAGTTGTAATTATATCTTAGGTCGCATGTGGTTGCAGATAATATTGATACTTTTCTCAAACTAGAATACAACTAGATTATGGAACAAAAGGCAAAAATTCTGGTAAATATTAGCAATTTATATAAATGACAAAACCGTAGGCTCTTCGCTGAAGCGGTTGAAAAAATTACTACAGCTATGTATCTATTTTTTTTTTTTCAAAAAAATATTAATAAGTATCTTCTTCAGCGTCATTTCGGGATTGAAAATGAATAATAATAGTAAAAAGTTATTGTTTTTATCGATTTACAATGAATGGTATTAAAACAATATTCTATTATATTTCAAATAGGCTAAAACATTAGAAGACATTTTTTCATAAGCCCATAATGTTTTGGGGCTGCATTATGTGATTAAGAACAACTTTCAATAGTAAATAAATAAAAATTAAAAAAAATAATAATAATTTTCATCAATGTGCATTTTTATATGGTATTCGTTCCATTGTGCGATACCTGGTGATGTTTCTTACCTTCGATGTTTATCTGCACGATATTTTATGAAGCTACCTGATTCAGCTATTATATCTACTACGGTGGTATTCATCTGTAATTTCGATTTTGCTTGACTATGATTTACCAGTTTTGGATATTGCTACATCAATATCTCCACCACGATGGTACAGTCGTGGAAAAAAAGTAAGCACTCCCTAATAACTCCGCAACAAATTATCGTAGACGAAAGTTATTGGTTCCGAACGATGGGAAATAAAGTGTACTTTTAAATGATGTACATAAAATTTGCTTATGAGGCCATCTACATATTAAAACGAATCCAAACTTCATTTTTTTCATTGGCAATACCCAATTTTAACAAGATATTTCAAACTTTGGTTCAAACTATGTCTACACACCAAGTTTTAAGTCATTTCAATGAGAGATTTTTGAATTACAAAAATTCAAAATTTTGTGCTTCTAATGTTAAATTACATTTTCATATTTTTATTTAAATATCCTGAATTTATATCTCTTATTTATATCTCCTGAAATTATGCTCCTAATGTGCTATTTTTTTGTGTAGCAATAATACTAATATACCCAAACATGAATACGCTGAATTTGCAATTTTTATAATTTTATGATATAAATTATGAATTATGAAATTAATATTCGAAAAAATTATTAATTGCAACCTACAATTTTTGATGGATTATTAAGTCCTCATTAATTATATTATGTCCTGCTTTATGGAAATCTAAAATTTCACATTTTTCTCCCAAGTGGTTTTCAAATTATGCTTAAAAAACGGCAAAATGATGGTTTAAGGGGCCGACTATGATATAAGTGACTTGATATTTTGAAATTTCTTTCGCTATCCTGTAATCTAGAAGGCATCATTGACTGCAAGAGTGGCGCTGAAGGTGCCTTGATCAGGAAAAGGGCTCTCTCGGTTAACAATCGTACCATCTAATGTATCATTTCACATGGCGCTCTCTACTAGGTTAAAATGAGTAGAAGTTAATTTCTCCTGCGCTTAGTTGGGATCAAGTGTCTTAACAGTACGTTACAAGCCATTCTTTGTTAAATAAACTGAGATGTTCATTTCTTAGTCTTTTCTATGAGTTAACTGGAGAATTTTATATTTATAGGTTATTTTTATAGATTTATATCTTTATTACTTCCTCCCGTTTATACTTTTTAAGTACGTAACCCTAAAAACCGACATTTATTTATTTGCTTATTTATTTATTTTTCCAAATAAAGGATTTTTTAACGATTACATAAAATATCGAAAAACATGACGTTACTAAAAATTTTACGAATAATTTTGTACATTTCTATCAAAAAGATATAAGTTCTACATTTGAAATCCAGGAGAAACCTAACATTTAAATAATTAATGCTTATTTTTTTCCATAAATGTACTTATACTTAATTATATAATCAAGGAAAAAGAAATGAAATTATAACTTGTGATTAGGAAAATCTTTAGAAAAAAACAAAATGCTAATATCTTATTCGAAACGAAGAACAGTTGAATAAATTATTATTTTAATCTGCTAATAAAATGGATATAATAATTTTTTATGTTCCATTTCTGGATAACATTTTTATGCAAAAAAATAATAGGAAAAGACGAAATTTACAAAGAATTAATTTTGTAACGATTGAAAAAATAATGAATAATGAATAAATATGGCTTCATTTTTTACTCCAATTTTTACAATTATATTATTTGTTTTCTCATTCGCAGTTTATTCTGTGATATAAAAAAACAGAAAGTCAATAGTAAGGCATACTTCAGTGGATTCAATTTGAAACAATAAAATGTATAATATATTGGAAGTCACAGAATAGTAACTAAATGTGATTTATTCTGCGATTACGATGAATTACATCTTTTATTTTTCTTTTTCAAGTTGAGGCAAAAAATGAAACAACCCTTCCATTTGTTCCTTTGTCATTTCACAAATTAGTATTTGGGTATCTGTCAATTTCAGAAATATTTTTCTAAAATAAATAGATTGATTTTTTTTTATTATACCCTTTTTTTTTTCACTGGATATAAAATTTGAAAATATTTCTACTAGAAAATTTTTATAGTTTATATTGCAAAATGATTGTGGATTAACATTACAAAAACTACATCGTATTTTCTAAATTTTGTGTTAACTAATTCGAAAGATAATGCAATAGACTGAACTATAAATATATAGATACTAAATATATTTACAGAATCATTTTGAAGTTAATTATAAGATAAAGGGTTGTTAAATATATAATTATCTTTTAATCTGTTTTGTTTACGTTTAGTAAAGAATCTAACTATGCAGAGTGCGTTCTGAAGGAACATTGTAAACAAACTTCGTGTATATATTAGTGATAATTCCGAGCAAATATAAATTAAAAGAATGTTGATTATAAATAAATATTGACTAAACAAATATTTTAGATAGCATTTAATCAAAATATAAAAACTAGTGACAACATTAAACTATTTATTATTTTGATTACTTATAAAAAATAGCTCAATTTGGTTATTGTGTTTATTTAACTTAATTCATTTTACGCTTTATAAATTAGCACCTTAAATGAAAAATTATGAATATATATATATATATATATATATATATATATATATATATATATATATACTTCAGGTAAAGTTATTTCTTTTATTATTTTAATGTCTCATTCAGAATTTAAATATTAAGCATTTCAAAACCATTATATTAATTGTTTTTTCATATATTTATGTAAGATTCCAAAAGTTTGTTTGTTATAATGGGTAATCGTTAGCTTCTTTTCTATTTTCTAAAACTATTTCGAAATTGATTCGAAATGTGTAATTTTTTTTCTAAATTCTTATTAGTGTATTAAAAGATTTTAACCAACGTTTGATGTGTTGTTATATAGATAAATTTAAGATATATTTTATGTGGGAATAAAAGTTTCATATTTAATATTTTTTACAGACATCGAAAAGAAATTTATACAATTTGCTAACAAAGTTTATATCTATGTACGACCAGTGTGACGTATGAATAGATTATTTGATTTTCATATGCATTTATTTTCTTTGGAAAGTACTTTTTCTGCGAATGGTGCGGAAGTTCTGGTTTTGATAATGTAATGTTTATTTGTGTGTCCGTTTTCATATTTTTTTTTAGTTATTAAATTCGTATTAACTGTCCAATTGAAACGAACTCTGAGTGTAGTGTAAATGTACATAGTTCTAGACGTTTTTTAACTAATCGTTTTATCGTGTAGAGTTTTGCTTCCGTTGAACCTCAGAATGATTTACATAGCATCGACAGTTGCACGTCAAAGTAAGCGACATTTTTAACAATCAGAGATAAAACGAATGTCGATTGTAGTCCTGTATAAAGTCTCGTATTCCAATTTTATCCTGACAGTGTTCACGGTTTGGGTCGTATAATGTTGACAGTACATTTTTTTTTTTCATCGAGTGTTGCAGTCAAATCTGGTTTACTTCATATCTCCCTTTTCGGGATGATTTTTGACACTTGCATACCAGATTTGGTAACCATTTGTTTTAAAAAGAAAGTTTATAATACTGTTTTGTTAAAAAACAGTGACTAACCTGTTTTGTTAATAAAAAAAAACATGAAAAAACAACAATTCATTTAAGTTTTTTTTTTTTTTTTTTTTTTTTTTTTTTTTTTTTTTGTAATTTGCATAAAATTATTTCTTAAAGAAAATATTTTTTGATAACTGTTACATACTTTGTACGCAATAACGCCTACAGTTTGTGTTGTTCTATATGAGATTACTACCAAAAGTATATCCTTAAATGTATTTTTTTTTAAATTAAGCAACATTTTCAGGAAATATGCAGGAAATTTCTGGCCAAAGAAATACATTACCTTTCATTGTAAATTAAAATGCTTACTGCGTATTTTAATGTTTTAATTTTGTATCTAAAAATGCACACGGAATTGCTTAAAATAGAAAATTGTGATTAACCAATATTTTTTCAAGTGAAATGATAAAACGTAACATCCATAAATCAGGAAAAATATGTAAAATGTTCAAATTAGATTTCATAATGGAAGTGATTTAAAGTTAGATATTTATTTAAATGCCAATGTCAAAAGTTAAATATTACGTTACAAAAACAGTTGTTATTGAGCATTATTTTTAAATGGTATGAAAGTATTAAAGGTCAAATCGATTTATATATATATATGTTCTAAATATTTACCTACGGATGACTTTTACCTACTTATGTATTTATTTGCATATATCTGCCGAAATTTCTAGTGTGTGTGAGATCGTACTCTTTCTAACAGGAAATATTAAATAGATAATTATGTTCAAATATCATAATATAACGATTAATATGTTTTCTCCAGATAATTTCATTAAAAAAGCAACATGCATTTCACATGTATAAGATTAAAAAACGAAGTATATAAAATAATTAGTAGAAAGCCAAGTTGAAAATAAACTATTTGACTTAAAATTGTAAAAAATATGTAAATCTAATTTTTTTTTCTCATATGTTATTAATTAACACACTATATAATTATAGTTTATAATCATGTAAATTTAATTATACCCAGAAAGAGAAATTTTCACATATTTGTGGGAATGCAGTCTTTCTAACGTGAAATTAAACACACATATATATATTTAAAATATCATAAATAAAACTATTGTATTCCAGATAATTTTTATCAGAAAGGCACAGATATCGTAGATGTACTGGATACAATATAAACAAAACAGTAATAAAATATTTAGTATAAAGTCACGCAGTCTTGAATAAGAATTTTTATGCTAAAACGTAATATATAAATTTGTAATTAAAAATATTTTGCATAGAGAAACCTTACAGAGTTGCATTCCCATAAAATTTTCCAGCGCCATGCGGAGCGGATATATAGTCGACTCATACGAGTTCTGTGCCAGAGTGACGTCTCCGCCCCCTTTTTTTCCACTTTTCAACAACGTACCCAGAAATCCAATCAGCATTGTGAATTGCTATCTAGAACAGACCAACATAGTAAATAAACTGATTCACTAAATAGCCGTGCAGCCATTGACGGCCTAAATGCTAGATGGGTCAATCTCCACCTCTAGGCGATCAGGTGAATTTCTCGCCGCATCCAAATACACAACCCCTTAAGCTAAGAATAATTCCCAGCAGTTAGGGGCCTGGTGTATAGTATAGCAATAATAATAAATAATAAATTTTATACTATTGTTGGATTTATAATAATGTAACTTTAACAAGAGATGCCTGTGCCAGCTTTCCCTGCATCATATCAATTTCCAGCCCCCCCCCCCCCCCCCCGCGGTTACTCAAAATCTACTTTGAACAAGTAAAATCATTAAATTAATTCTTTTTCTCAAAACAATACATAATTCTCTCTTCATGAATATATACTTTTTTTCTTTCTCTCTCCTTTTCGCAACGAACTTAACATGTTTAAATACAATGATTTATGATTTTATTTTCCACTTATTCAAAATCACATTCTGGTATATTTAATTTTTATTTCTTAACGGTGTGTATTGAAAAGTAATCAAGGACACATAAACCTAAGTGCATCTACACTTTTTAACATTTCATTTTCTTTTATCGTATTTTATTTACGTTATAAATAAGTCACTCTTAATTGCTGTTAGAATTTGACGGGTAAAAATAAATAAAAAATAAATAAACAAACTATTTTATGGGAATTGCCGTTTCAAATCTATTTCATTTATCTTAGCACATATGCCTTCTGCATTTTCCATACATTCGTTAAAGATTTCGCAATCACATTTAAGCTCAATTTGTTGTTGTTAAAGTAAACAAATCCAGTCTTCATGGCGCTCTTATATGAAATACAGTAGGATTGCCTTACATCCTGTCAGTGTGTGCTGAAAGGGGGGCTGCCATATTATTTTCTGCTAAACCTGCCGCCAATGCTTTGTCTCTCTTATTTAGGCGTTAAAAACTTTGTAAGTTGGCGATAATGTAATACGCCAAGTCACGTGAATCAATACGCAAAAAGTTTAGTTTTGCTTTCTCCCGCTGTGGCTGTAGTGTCCCGATAAAGGGGCCGTTGCTTATTTTTTTTACGTTATGGAGCACTTCTCCTCATACATATGTACAATTGAATTTAAACTGTGTTCTACATTATGTGTGTTTTCTCGTTTCTATGTAAATAAAAAACATCCATGTTGGCATGATTTATTTATGAACCTGGAACCACCGTTTCATGGTGAACCAATACCCCTTTTACAGGAAATCGCCTTTCACAATGACATTAAAAATTTTAATTCTTGAAACACACAAAAACAAAATCACAAAATTTCGAAGGTTTTTTTTTTTTTTTTTTTTTTTTTTTTAAATACATTTCCTACACTAGTTCAAACAAATGTCTTTGAGGAATATTAATATTTACAATAGAAAAGTACAACAAAGGTTTCCTTTCACAATAGTCATAGATAAATGTAAAAAAAATATTGAAATGATGTGAGACATTTTATGTCTACCATAAATATTGTCTGAAGTGCAGTTTTATCACAAACAAATAAGTTTATGTATAATGTATTTTAGAGCATAAAACTATGAAAATAAATCAAGTGAAATATTGGATATGGCGAAGAAGTTGTTGCTAAGCAATAAATGTTGAAGTTTCTATATATTGAACAGATATTTTCTTTGATAAATGTACGTAACATTATTAAATGTCGATCCACATATTAACTTTTCCTTTTTCATATATACTTGTTTGTATTTATTCGTAAAGGTATAAAATTTCATTTATAAAAGATAAATGACTTTTCTGTATATTGTATTTTTGCTTGGTATTAAATAATATAAGAGACCACTCTTTGGAAATCTTATTTTATTTATCTTAAATAGCTAGCTGTATATATCCGCTATGAGAAAGATGTAACGCTTACATAAAGGCACTTTTTACGAAAAGTAGTAAAGTTGATTTATTTTGCGAAAGCTGTTTTCAGTTATGTAATATATTTCTTTTTATTACGTTTGTTTTATAAGAAAAAGAATTTTCAATATATTGTTTGCAATACGGAAAAGCAGTGTTGCAGAACCAGTATTGTAAACCTCTATTATTTGTAAACTTTTAGCTAAGATTAGAGGATTTCTAGAAAAAATTTACATTAAATAGATGGAATTTAAGTTTTGGAGAAAATTGATAAATTAAAGCAGTATTTTTCTTCAATTAACGGAATGTAATAAATGGCAAACTGTTTGTCGATTCAGTGTTTTGTAGAGTGCTGATCTAAATCATGAATTGTTTTGACAATAATTTTAAGTTTAGTGACATAGATATAAATTAATATCTGATTTCCTTTTCTCGCGAGAGCAAAAGTATTTTTTTCTCTGCTGCATTTTGTTTTCAATATACTTTCTCAGCCACACTATTCTTTGAAAATATGAACTACAACCTACCCATCTAATTTTTTAACAGAAGCTATTAACAATTATTGTACTTCATCCGTTATCAAAATCCAGCATTTGAATTTTGATATTTCAGTTGTTGTGGGTTTAATTTTTAATGAACAAATAAAGCCTGATTTATTAAATAATAAGATTAACAAGACGATTTTATTCTTATATTTTCTGAGATTTTTTTTATAATATTTATTGACTATGTGGGTTTTCCTGCAATGGCCCAAATAAAGGTTCTTGAAAATATAAAATTGATGAGCATAATTATTATGATAAAAAAGAGCTAATCGACCATTGCTAAAGATTATTAGTCAATGAATTTAGGTTATAAATACGCTCTCTTTTGATAAATGTACCAATCCTCCTCCTATGCTAATAACAAAAAGAAAAAAATGCTAATCAGCAGCTTACGTTTGCATTCAATTATTAACATATTGTCTACATTAATTTCACCATAATTTATTTGAGTCTATTCTACATAAAACATTCATTTACTTAATGTTCTATTTAACTTCCATTTATTTCTCTTATATTTATGATTTCCTTTTTGTTTTTCTATTTGTCAGCTTTTTAATACTCAGTTGTTCGCGCTTCTGAACTATTGCTAGTAGTATTATTATTCATTGAGCTAAACCTTTATGAGAAATTACTCAGCAGATTGGGCTCTTCAGAGCATTATATATTCACACGTCAGACATGAAAATATGAGCTTTGCACGCACGATTTCGCCGATTAAATGCAATTTTTTTCAAAATCTTTAGCTTAATATTTATTGAGAGACATTAAAAATTTTGTATGACATTTGGATATAGTACTGCTTAAAATAGAACATTTCTAGTCCTGCATATATTTTTCACCCATGCATACGTATTACTTTTGTGCTTAAAAAGAATGCCCATATTTAAAAAAAATATATAACATTTTGTATTAATTAAGATGAAAAAAATAACTTTTAGTGCAATGAATGTTTAGCTAAAACGTTTTTATTTTATTTTTAGCACTTCAAAAAATGTAATAAATATTCAGATTTAAAGTAAAGCAAAAAGGCACATTGGTTTTATATTGAAATTGTAAAAGTACAAAAAAAAAAAAAAAAAAAAAAAAAAAAAAAATCCTGGTCTACAAAATGACACTTTTTTTTAATCGAAAAAAGAAGATATAGTTTTATACTGATTAGTGGTCACAAATTTGATTTAACCATTAAAATTTTAATGTTAGATCTCGGTGTAAAGACATGGCTAATCAATGGCATTTTAGATGATGGAGAAATGTCACATCAAGCGGCTGTAGGAGATGTGTCGAATTCGGAATGAATACGAGATTAACTTAATGTTACTTTTCTCACAAAGGCGTAAAACTTCTAAACCTATATGAGAGATCAACCTCTCCCCGATTATAGCATTTGGATCATCTGGTCTTCTCATAAAGTTTCACGTCTATCTTGATACTGAAAATTCAAAATATATCTTCGTGGGGTTACTGTAAAAGAAAATAATTTTGTCACAAAGTAGCCCCATTAAGTGTCCATATTGTGATTATGCTGTTAAATATTAAAATAAATATAACTTTACCAAAGTTATATTGCACAACACTCCAACTGACACGATAACAAGAAACAATATTTACCTGTGTTAGGTGTTTTTCATACGCTTTAGGTTTTAGCACAAAACAGCATCAGGTTTTCAAGACAACAACGCAAGTTGTAAACTTGCACCCACCAGAGAGAATTAGACAGGTGTTAGAGATTTCGGCAATGGTCGTCAGGTGACATGATACACGTACTAAGAGGTGGCACTGTTATTTACTTTGGTACCATAACGGTCAGGGCGTGAGATTCGAAGTACTGAAACTAGATCATGTGCCACAAAGTAACCCCTACAGTCACAAAGAATCGTTTAATGGATAAATAAACAACATTATTATCTGTTTCGCTTGCAGTTTCAAAACATATATCGCCACATTAAATGAATATGCTTTCCCCATCTCGTCCTGAATCGGAGCTCTCATGACAGAATTCTTCCCAGCAAGGCTGTCGAACATCATGTACTTTAATAAATCACACAAGTTTTCTATTGTATGGTACCGGGTGTCCCAAAAAGGACTGACTGATTTTAAAATTCAATAACTTCCAAACGGTGACAGATATTAAAAAAATTCTTGCAGGAGGGTTATGCATAAAGTCAAAAGTTTTATTACAGTGATTTTAGATTTTAGTTCGAATTACAAAAAATAGATGGCGCTGTAAGCAATAGTCGCTAAATACAGGCTCGATTTTTGGTCCTTTCTGTTGTTCCATGCAGAAAAAGGATATGAAAATGTATTATCCGAGCCACGAAGTACCAAAAATCGAGCCTGAATTTAGCCTCTATTGATCGCAGCGCCATCTATTGTTTGTAATTCGAACTAAAGTCGAAAATCACTGTAAAAAAACTTTTGACTTTATACATAGCCCTCCTGCAAGAATTTTTTAAATATCTGTCACCGTTTGGAGGTTATTGAATTTTAAAATCAGTCAGTCCTTTTTGGGACACCCGGTATATTCTACTGTTAAATAAAAAGATAAACCAATAATCAATTATCGGTCAGTTTGTCAATTTCCGTTTCAATTTATTTCTTAAATCAACACCATGAATCACGCTTCAGCAAATAATAAAATGAGCAAGAAAAAGCTTATTTTCCAACATTTTATTTAACATCACGTTATGTCTAATATCTCATAACTTTTGTATTGCATAGTATTTTTCATGGTATTATTCTGTATAATAATAACAATAATAATTTATCATTGTCTTTGTTAATTGTTTCAATTTATTTCTTAAATCCACATCATGTATTAAGCTCCAGAAAAAAATAAGCACTAAACAGCTAAATATCCCTAATTAAAGTTCATAGCAGTGTCTATAAGCAAAGATAAGAATTTATTCTGTTTATTTATGCATGGACTATCTGTAGCATACATAAATATTTCCAGTTAGTACATGTGATTTTTGCTTACAAAAAAGACAATTTACGTAATATTTACTTTGCGAAAATATCTTTATTATTTAATTTTTAAACATGTATATTTAGAAATTCTCAACTGACAAGGTCTATTTTCTCTTCAAGAAAAAAAATAATAACCTTTATTTTTTTGAAAAATAATACATGGAAGTATAAAATTTACTTTTGAAAATAGCAAAAGCACATTTGTTTTTTAACCTTTTGACAATTTAAGCTGAATGGTTAATAACTACGTCCATTATAATGGAATCTGATTTCCTAACACAATATCTTCATTGACGAATTTTGTTTACAATTTTTAGGGTGCATACGTCAACTTGATAAGTTTTAAAATGAGATTAAACAAAAAAGTAGATTGCTTCTTTGATATTTTAAGTATGTACATAAACTAATTGTTTTCAGAAAATGTAAAGCAAATAATAATTATTTTTATAAGGAATATATGCAAAATTAATTGTGCGTTTACTGTTTGTTTTGTTCTTGTTGCTATTGTCTGTATGTAAGATGAATTATGGTTATTATGATTTGTAATATTTATGCATACGGATAAGCTCATTAAAATATTTATATAAATAACCAATATTCTCACAAAAGATCTTTTCAGATATATATAATAAAGTTAGAAGAAATATGAATTTAATTCGATAATAAAACCATGTTTATTTTAATATAAAAAATAATCAAAAAATGAATTCTTATTAGTGTATTTAAATCTTATTTTAAAAATTAGATAAACTAGCTATTACATAAAATGTATTATCAAGGTGGTACTTTAATTCGTGTCAGCATGCGCTCATGCGTTTTTTGTATGTACATGACATGTATGGATATATACATGTGCATACATATGCACAGTATGTACTTACAATGTAGGACAAATTAGTTCATTATAGAAATTTATACTTCATTCATTTTTATTGCACACTAGCTGACCCATCCGCCATTGCTCGGGTCCCGTTATAATAACCCTAAATAAAACTGAAATTTGTATGTTTTTACAACATTTGAAAATCTTCTGAATGAACCTAGTTTCGGGGGGCTCCTTTGACTTCCGCAGCATCTAGTACGTTCCCAAAAAAACCTCTTTCCGAACGCACCTGTAAACTGGATCACCTCTACCTAAGGCAACATGTTCCGAAAGTGTCCACACGTGCCTGAGACAGTCGAAAATCAAGTTGAATGAGCCAAACCTCGTGGTAATCAAGTCCAGAGAACAGGAGAGAAGAATGCACCATCAATGTTTGAAAATGTTGGTAGCTGAAGTGTCGGATAAACTTTCATAATACAGAAAGCAGCTGAATTGTAATTAAGTTAATTGAACAAATTCTCACTGAAATTTGGACCTTAGAGCCCAAGGACAGAATTCGCCCCCAAGCGGTGGAATGTGCCACACCTCTATAAATTTCGCGGATTACTTTTAACAGTAACACGATATCATTTGATAAACTGATGAAATCCCTTTTCGAAACTTACCTTTAAAGTACCGCATTAAATTACGGCTGTAGTGCGTAATCGTAAATTGTTGCCAAAAAAAGGAGATTAATATTTGGAAAAGGGGGTAGTTGAGATTAAAAGAAGGACCAGGCCCAGGGAGCAGGGAATTTACTGGAATATAGTTGGGAAAAAAAATTAATAGTTTTAAAGTAGATGGAGGACGCTAGAAATATGTTAAAGAGAAAAGCAATAGAATCGGATCTTTTAATGAAACTGCACAAACCCCAATAATAAGATTAATCTTCAAAATTGGTGGTAGCTGAAGTCAGAGAAATTTTTTTTGTCGTTCATGTAGTAGCTGGAAGATTTAAGAAGTTGATAGAAAAAAAACAGCTAGTGAATCGGGTCATTTATAAGGGAGCTATATTAAGGGGACCAAAAGGGGCCAACTGATTGTTAAGAACATGGTCCTAACATGAAAATATGCTAATAGATCTCAGTTCTTTAGGCCTTCAATTAGTCCAAATTAACCATAGGGTGTGAATTAATCATCAGAATATAATTTTAAAGAAATGGGCAAAAAATGGAGGTTGGGATGCTTAAAAAAAGATAGTAAAAATATGAAGGAGTTGGGAGGAGTCTGCGGAGAAGAGTCCAAGACCCAACTTTAAAACTATGAATTCAAAATGCAAGAAAATTAGGGGATGAGAAATACCAGGCAAACAAAAAGTTCGCGGATCCCCGGACCGTCACCCTAGGCGGCACCAGCAATTAATGGGAATGTAGAAATGGGAGAATAACTAAATGGAAAAGGGTTCCAAGACTAAAGTTCGTTTTACATGGGGGCAATTTATTAACAATTTATGCTGCAAAAACTGCTTGAGGCTCTTTATCGGGCCTCAAAGTGCTAATGTCTTAACTGGAATTTACGTGTGTATAAAGATATTTTTAGTAGTTTTTAAATTAATCCGAAGCAGCTAGAAATATGTTAAAGAAAATTTCATGCGACTCGGATCCTTTTAAAAGAAGCTGCACCAAGGGCCCCAAGAAGGCGATTAATATTCGAAATGGATGGTAGCTAAAGTCTGAGAAATTTTTTAGACTTTCATGTAGTAGCTGGAGGACATGAGAAGTTGTTAGAAAAAAGCTAGTGAATCAGTCCAATTTACATACCCGTCATACGTAATACAGCGTAAGTTTTTTTAGAGAGCTATAATGGGGAACCCTATTGATAATTGCTTTGAGGGCCCTAACAGGAAAACATGTTAAAATATCTTAGTAGGTAGCGCTTTAGATCTGCAATTAGTCAAAATTAAGCGTTGGGTATGAATTATTCATTAGAATAATATGTTAATGAAATGCGCAAAAAATGGGTAGATGTTTAAGAAATGGCCATAGGGCCCCAATAAAAATATGAGTGTTTGGATCCACGGAGAAGAGTCCAAAACTCAACTTTAAAATTATTTACTGGGAAGGTGAAAAAATTTGGAGGTGAAAAATGCTTGGCTCTCAAAAAGTTCCAAGGATGCTGTACCGGATCATACGGGACCCTAGATCAACTCGGGATCTTAACTGGAATATATAAACTGGAGAATAATTAAATGGAAAAAGATCACAAAAATAAATATCGGGTTAAAAGGAACCAATTTATTAACAATTTGTGCACAAAAACTTCAAGGGGTCATGTACCGTGCCCTCGGGTGTCAGGGTCTTAACTGGAATATAGAAATGGGGGGAATAACTAAATGGAGAATTGCCCGGAAAAAGAACAATATCGGATAAAATGAGGCAAGTTTTTAACGATTTAATACATAAAAACTGAAAGGGGCCAAGTGCCCTGGCCCTTGAAAAAATACAAATCTGAGCCTCATGTGAATCAGGACCTGTCTTGGACTATTATCACCTTAATTTTCAGACATCTATGTGCTGTAGCCTTTGCTAGCCATCACACACACACAAAGAGAACGAAATTTCCTTTACTTGTATAGATTGTTGATATTAACTGCATGAGATAAATTCCCATCTGATCGACTCACCCATTTCCTTATATTAATAATGTAACGAACAGTTAAAACAATTCTGCGGTGCAATGTCTGAATAATTATCAACATTGGTATTTTTTAACTCTGACGTGTTTGTTTGTCTGCATGATAACCAAACGTCAAAAGTTTTTTCTGTGTGTCACGAATCTTTTTTCTTTGTCACTCTCTCGCTAGTTGCTATATGATGCAGTTGTACATTTATTGTATGATGTCGTGGGAGTACCTTGGAATGCCTATTTCCACCTGTTTCTCTAAATAAAACTTAATTCAAAAAATTTATCATGGAGCCTTTTCTTTAAGAGTATGTTGTATTACTTTTCTTTTTCAGTTTTAAAATAAATTACAGCCACGCTACGAAAACACCTTTTTCTCAAGAAGAGTAGAAATAAAATCGAAATGAGCTTAGATCACTATCCAAAATGAGTTTTGACATATGTTTTAAAAGAAGAGACGCCATCCCTTAACCCAAAGAACTTCCATTGTGTTATGTTTATTCAGATAACGTACCTCTACCTCTATAATTTTAGATAAAATAAGAAATGAAATCGGAATTCATGTTTTTCCATTTAAAGGCATTCAACTTAAGTCTCTCGGCGTGTCTCGTATGAATTATTGTTCACGTAAACTTCAAGAACAAACTCTTTATATGCGGCATTGCAATATGCATAAAGGTCAAAGGCCTTTTTTAACTGTTACACATGCCTACGTAGTAAATGAAGAATACAAATATTATACACATTTTATACGAAAATTAATATTATGATTTTGTAAGTTATAGCTCATCGTTTACTCTCATCACGCACACAATACTAACATTTTTTTTTTCTAACTACCTTTAGTATAAGCATTTCTATAGCAATTCTTACTTAATTTATAATTTCACTCAAAAAATAATAATTAAATTATTGTAAAATATCCATGTTTAAATTATGAAATTAAATTACATACCAATTTTATTAAGTATAATTTTTATTCCCTAATTTTTGCAACAATCCTATTCACCAGTTTGAATATTAATAAAGGATATTTGCAGTAAATAAAATTATAAGACGAAATGCAATATTCCACCTTGATTCAGTCACAAAATACACAATATGAACTTTAAAAAGCTCAAGGTTTTACTTACTAAGGCGACAAAAATAATAAAATATACGTTACAAGTTAAAAATATACATTTTATTTAAATTTTCGTTGTGCTTTTGGCCTTCGATTCTCGTAGTCATCCTCAGAGAATTTATGTTACACATATATTATTAATATACCGGGTGTCCCAAAAAGGACTGACTGATTTTAAAATTCAATAACTTCCAAATGGTGACAGATATTAAAAAAATTCTTGCAGAAGGGTTATGCATAAGGTCGAAAGTTTTATTACAGTGATTTTCGATTTTAGTTCGAATTACAAAAAAATAGATGGCGCTGTAAGCAATAGTCGCTAAATACAGGCTCGACTTATGATCCTTTCTGTTGTTCCATGCAGAAAAAGGAGATGGAAATGTATTATCCGGGCCACGAAGTACCAAAAATCGAGCCTGAATTAAGCCTCTATTGATCGCAGCACCATCTATTGTTTGTAATTCGAACTAAAATCGAAAATCACTGTAAAAAACTTTTGACTTTATGCATAACCCTCCTGCAAGAATTTTTTTAATATCTGTCACCGTTTGGAAGTTATTGAATTTTAAAATCAGTCAGTCCTTTTTGGGACACCCGGTATATTATATAATACTAGAAAGGTAGCCCGTCAAAAATGACGGAAATTTAGATATAAAGATATATACAACTCATGTGCAAGAATATGAGTTTTCTCGTTTGTTCCGCAGTGATAGATGAAAATAACAAATTTTAAGAATGAAACACATTTATGAAAAACTGTGTACAGTAGAAGACCACTGATCTGCACAGTTTGGTTCCAAGTGTTAAGCAGATTTGAGGCTCTTTGTGGTCATGTCTATTCAATCTTTGTTTACATTTTTTTTAATTCATATATTGGACAATTTAGATTGTTAAGCCTTAAAAATAAATAAATTACACACTTGAAGTAAGGTAAAAACTATTAAATTATCGTATACGATTTCACGAAATGATATTATATGGTATTATATGTGTGTGCTTCACGATCTTGGTTACGACTTTGGCGAAATTGGCTGCAACTTGTCATAATTCTAATAGTGTGGGACTTTATAAATAAAAAGTAACCAGTTTTTAGCGAAATTTCTGATATAAAGTAGTTTTCAAAAACTTGTGTAAAATTACAGGCCGTTCTCATGTTATGCCAGTCCTGGGAATAATATTTCTAACACTGAAGAGTTTCCATGTATATGTGAAATTTAGAAAAGCTTCTCAAAAAGAAAGGTCCTGAAATGACATTGTAATTCCTCTAACTTCAAAGTTTAATCGGGCCCTGATGTTGTTTACTGAAATCTAATAAATACAGTTATTTTGAATATTACAACAGAATTAAACAGCTAAACTTATTTAACTTACACTCGCTGTTACTTCCCGATGTTATTTTTTAGTATTAAGAAAGAAAATTATTTAAATTTTCAAATCATGCACATTTATAATTTTTTTCCGTCTTTAATAACTAAAAAATGAAAAAATATGATTTTGTTCTGATCTCATAAATATGACAATAAAATAATGTAACTAAGAGACATTGCAAAATTAAATCTTTGTGATTTCAAACCATAAACAAATGATGCCGCCACCATTTTACCTACTATGACGTCATTAGAATATTGTCCATTGATTGTTGGAGAACTTTGTGAATGATTACCTCAATGATTTAATAATTTTTACGGTTCACGATGAATGAATCACTTGTGTTTGTTTAGGTTTATGGAATGAGATATTAAGTCGTGAACCTAAATTCAACTAAAGTTATCCAAGGATATGTGTATTTTTAATCGAAATTAAAAACAATGCTTTGATCTCGAAATAAAAAGCTTTAGTTTGTGTAATTGGTTATTTCTGTTAATTATTCATTTAGGTACTATTCCATTATAGCGCATTTTTAAAAAAAAGCTTGGCGTAATTCGGGCATCAGAAAGTGAGATATGTTGCCAAAATATATAAAAAGCTACGAAAACAAATCTAATGAACTTTTATTTTTGTTTATATATGCACTTATATACATAAAAAATTGTTTCTAAATATATATAATATTTTTATATACAAATTACGGCACAGATTTCAGATATGAACCGGGATACCTATGTCGCTAAAATTGTGTTATTTGACCGGCTATTGTTTTTTATTTATTAATAAATTGTTTATTTACTTTTATTTTCTGTTTTTAAATTATATAAACTGTTTTGTTCTATAGTTATTATTCAATCTTTTATTTATTTATAGTTATTTCCTTTTCAAAATGATAGCAAATAATTTAAAAATATATAAGTAACTGGTATTCGAAAGCGAGATTTCTGCCGAATTGGCGTCAGAGAAAAATCACGCCAACCCCGATGCGTATATGACATCTGTGCAAAAATTACTTCTGTTTCTTTATAAAAATGTGTAAATAAATTGTATACATGTGCAAAAAATTGCTTGTGAGTATGAAGCACTAAATAGGTTGTCAGAAAATACGTTGGCAAACTTCTTTCTCGCCAAGAAACTTTTCTCCGAAGTATTGTACGTACATAAGCAATGATTGCTAGAAATGCATTTTTAATTATAATATGCGCTTTTATGTTTCACTACATTTATGGATACTATACCGTGTGTATAAATGCTACAGTTCATATGCAGGGCTACACAAAAGAATTCGTAAGGGTTACTGAGTATGAGAATAAATTGCTTAAAGGTGGTTTTTAAAGGAGTTATGCAGTTTTACGCTGAACTGCATTTAGTTTACTAAGAAATGTTTGTAGAATATAGATAAAATGATATACAGGGTCAAGCAAAGAATTGGGGCACAGATGTCATATTCGCCCCATATTGGCGCGATTTTTTTCGGTTGCCAATTTGGCGAAAACATCAACAGCATAAACAACATAATCCGGGTGACCACATCAAGCAAAATAACGACACTTTGGCGCCAGTTAAGTAGCCGTTGCGTATATGACATTGGCATCAGAAAAAAATCGCACCAGTATGGGGCGAATATGACATCTGTGCCAGAATTGGATACATAACCGTCTATGGATGATAATATCTGGAAATATGATTTCAGTAGCTTTAAGGGTAGTTTAAATTAAATTTTAGCTAAACAGTGGCATGTAATAACGGTACTATTGGCTATGGACGGTAACTGCTGAAATCAATTTTCAAAAAATTTTATCCGTTTTCTAAAATGTTTACTTAGTTATCTTATTTACCTTATTTGCCTAAATAACGGCGTTTTGTTACAGTATTCAGGATGTGTTGGAAAGTGTTTCATATTCTAAGCTTTACGCATGATTTTTCTCTCTTCTTTAATTTTATTTTGCATTTATTTTATTCTTAATTTTTAGTCTTATACTGCTTTATAGAAACTTTGGCACCGTTGTCATATACCCCATGTTTGAGCGCTTTTTTCCGACGCCAATTTGGCGAAAACATCAACAGCATAAACAACAACATCGGGTTACCATATCAAGCAAAATAACGACACTTTGGCGATAGTGAAGTACCCGTTGTATATATGACATCGGTGCCGAAACTTTAATATTTAATGTTTAATCTCTTCGCTCCACTCACCTTGCATATAGTATAAACTATAACACAGACAGCGCAAAATAATAGGCAGTTTGATACTTTTCCACTGTAGGGGCTTTGGCGTTTTTTAAAAAAAGTTTGGTGTAATTTGGGCATCAGAAAGTGAGATTTGAGTACTTTTCCGTTATACGGATACCATTGACGCCAAGCGTAATAGTTGGCGCAAAATGAAAATCACGTGAACTGAGGCATTTGAAAAATAAAAGAGAAAATATTGTCGTACTAAAGTGAGCATTTAAAAAATATAACATTTGAAAATTCCAGACTTTTACGAACTATTTCATTAAATCACAAATATATACTTAAAATAATTGAACAAATAACTGTTATAAAATAAAGCAATAAAATAAAAGTCATATTAAACTGCTGGCATAAAATTACAAATATCTTTTAGCATTTTGAAATAATTGGCGCATTAGCATACACAGTACTTTTCCGTTATACGGACAGCATGCCAAAATGTATGCTAATGCGCTAATTATTTCAACCCTGATCGTAGATTTTTATTGTAAACCATAAGAAACATTGTGATTAGTTATTTATGAAACGTGAATCACGTGAATGATTATTGTTTAACCTTAACCTTGGAAAGCTTTTTAATCTGCTATTAATCGAATTAAAAATGCTTTTTTTTATAAAGTTATAGTTTACTTTTACTGCTGATGCTCAGATGGATTTTATCATTTGGCAATTACCAGATGATGAGAAAGTTGTGATAAAACTGTTTCAGGAATTTGGAATTCTGCATAATAAAAGATTGTGTTCAAAAAATCATGAAATGAAATTATGGATGAGTTCTGGAAATCCGAAATTGAGATGTAGCTTACGATCATGCGAAGAAAGCGTAGGAATACGACAAAAAATTTGGTTTAAAGGATTTCGGGTGACTTTTCCTAATGCTTTGAGGTTTATATATTTATCGTGCAAAGAGTTGAGATCGATTGAGTTTTGTGAGCTGCAACTTGATATGAACCACAACACAACAGTGGAATGGAATAGTTATTCGAGAGAAGTTTGTGCAAATGCTTTATGTTCACGACCAAATAGAAAAATCGGTGGACCTAATAAAATTATAGAAGTAGATGAAAGTCTTGTATTATTTATACAGATTGCTGGAAAGGATATAAAACAGGTGAACTGCTAAGTGCTGGTTATGATCATTTCACAGTAAATCACAAATACAATTTTGTCGACCCTAATACTGGATGTCATACTCCAAATGTTGAGAGATTATGGGGCATCGCAAAATGGCGCAACAAAAGACATCGGGGAGCTGTTAGTCATCATTTAGAGTCGTATCTCATAGATTTTATGTGGTGACGCCTTCATTCAAAAAATGAAATGTTTACTGCAATGCTGAAAAATATTTATAATTTTATGGCAGCAGTTTAATATGATTTTTTATTTTATTACTTTATTGTATAACAGTTATTTGTTCACTTATTTTAAGTATATATTTGTGATTTAATAAAATAGTCCGTAAAAGCTTGTAATTTTCAAATGTTATATTTTTAAAATGCCCACTTTACTATCGACAATGTTTTTTCTTTTATTTTTTAAACGTTTCAATTCACGTGATTTTCATTTTGCGCCAACTATTGCGCTTGGCGACAATGCTGTCCGTATAACGGAAATGTACCGCATACATTTTGGCATGGTGTTCGTATAACGGGAAAATATTGAGATTTGGGCACAGATGTCATATTCGCCCCATATTGGCGCGATTTTTTTCGGTTGCTAATTTGGCGAAAACATCAACAGCATAAACAACATAATCCGGGTTACCACATCAAGCAAAATAACGACACTTTGGCGCCAGTTAAGTACCCGTTGCGTATATGACATTGGCGTCAGAAAAAAATCGCGCCAATATGGGGCGAATATGACATCTGTGCCGAGATTTGTTGTCAAATCATATAAACAGCTATGAAAACAAACTTGATAAGCGTTTTTTTTTTTTTATATATGTTTATTTTATATGTATATTATTCATGTTTTTATGTACAAATTACATCTGTTTCTGTATAAAATTAGAGATACGGCTTTTTTTATGTTAAATAAATCGTATAAATATCGAAAAAAAAATGCGTGTGTATATAAAGTGAAACAGTGGATAGGTTCTCGGAAAATGTTGCCAAATTTTCTTTTTCGCCAAGTCACCTATACTGAAAAAGTACCTAAAGCACATTAAAATCGCGCAGTTAGGAGCTCATACTGTACAGCGTCGTCTATTGACGGTTATTTTATTAGCAGCATCGGGAGGAGGATGTAAAGATGTACTTTAAATTCTCACCCATAGATTTTGAAAAAATATCTTAAAAGAGCGAAATTTAAATTAAATTTTGGTGACCTCCTTTATGAATGATTAATAGTTTTAAATGGGAATTTCACCAAATCAGCCAGCTATCGCCAAGTTGGCCAACATTTGGCGCTACTGTGGTAACCCTGCATTAGTATTTTTCAACAATTACTCATTTCAATGAGGTGGTCCTACCGGAATCGTGAGGGACACACAGAGACTTGGATTTTATATAAATAGATGATATATTATTACGGTAATCATGTTGTATGCTCTTATGGACAGACCAACTACCGTATATTTGAAACTATTGAAATTTATATTTTGATCCAATATAAAATATCGCAAAATGTTTGAGACTTTTGAAATAGTCATTACAACAAAGCATGGCCCTTATAACGTAGTTAAATATGTTATATTTTATATATATAATCTATAACTGTAATATATATTATTATTAAGAAAAATCTTCTCTGACTATGGCATCGGAAATTGCAGGCCGAAAGTACTAAGAAATTTTGAATAAAATGTATATTCTTAACTTGTAACATTTATTTTATTACCTTTTTCGCCTTTTAAGTAAAACGGTGATCGTTTTAAAGTTCACAGTGTGTATTTTGTGGATACTTAGTGTATTTCAGTTAGAGAAAATATACACTTTGTCAAACAGAAAACTTGTAAAATTATTTTGAGAGATCGTTCACGACAACTGTCAGAGAAACCTCATCACAGAACCTTTGAAAGTACAGTCACATCAGCCTTGCCTTCCTGGAATTTTAAGCACAAAAAAGTGAACTATAAGTGTTTTATGGGCGTTTGTTTGAGCTACTACAAAAGAAAAGCTACTAAGGTTCAGTTAAGATGTTATTATTTTTAAATTTTCACGAAACTTAAGAAATGACAATTTCTCAGTATTAAAGGTAAGTTACAAGTAGAGAGTTTGTTATTAAGCACGTGTAAATGCTATTTACACATGCACGTTTTTAAAATTTTGGAATAAATAAATTTCGTAAAATTACACAGCGTACGGAAATTACAGAAAAATAAAACGCATTAAATAAGTTAAAGAATTAAATTCATGTCGCAAACAAGATATTTTTAATAAAATTGTACTTTATCAAAGTTTATCCTATAAAAACTAAATTATAGTGGATGAAATATTCCAAGAAAAATTTTGAAGTGTTATTCATAATTCAGTGAAATTTATTATTCTATAGAAAAGAGGAAATGCATTAGCTGGCAGAAAAAACGGACAAGAGTTACATTCTTTAAAATAATTTCCTCTGTATGAAAGATACATCGGAAATAAAATGAGGACAGATTCAATACATGTATTCATTAAATCCGTTGATCTGACTATAATTTTCCCATTTCCTTGTGTAAATGTAAAAATTATAAGGATATCTTGAAAAAGAAAATTAATTCTGTCCGAGTCAGGATGCAACGTATGAACTACAGATAAATGAATGAAAGCTCAATGGCCGTTATGAGGTTCAAAATCGAAAGCGTATACATTTACTGTAAATAAAAAATCTCCCTTGGATCGGCAATGAAAAGTTTTGTTTCCCATATCGAGTTACAAACGAGCAAATATATTCGCTTCTCAAAAGAGTGTATGTGTACAGATTTCATTTCCATGCTGCTCTGTGTTAATAAATGATCTCGTGAATAACTTGTAAATGGATACACATATATTAATTCTTCTTTTATTATTTATGGACTTCTTTTCAGTTGGATTAAATGGACTTATTTTTGGTGCTTTACGATCTTCATTAATACAAAATGTTGTATGTGATCTACCAGACTGGTTTTTGTCTCCTTTTTTATTTATAACTTTGATAAAAGTTTAGACAAACACTATGAAATTTGAATAAGGTTATTCAGGTACACAGTAACAGTTTAAAGTCAAATATACGTATATATGTGCTTTAACACGTCAAAAATATAATCTTATTCTCCAACAAGATTAATTATACCATCAATTTGGATTTAAAAGAATAGGATAAAAATAACATGTGCTAAACTACTCTCGCATTGCTGATGCGAAAACAACCATTACTTTTCCAGTGTAGCCAACTTGTATTTTAACATAATTTCGAAGAAAAGTAAATTTGACAATTAATATCTCTCACTTAAACTACATTGAATATATATTATTTACATAATATTAATTGTCATCATGAAATGTACGAGTACGTATCATTTTTATTTTTAAAATTATAGAAGTATATTAAATATATGCTTTATAATTTTTCTATGTTCTCATTGATTACTAATATTAATAAGGCAAATGCATTTAATTCCATTTTTTCAGCTATGCCGTCGTACAGTCTCGACTTAAAAGTTATGTGACAATAGGTCAGATGTGCTTACAGAACAGCATTTTTACAACCAAAAGTAAAATTCAGATATATCGGAACCAAGGTTTCAGAGAGTGGGACAATACGCGCGGAGTAAGTGGACACACCTTCTGATAATTTCGCTAATCAGAAGGTTTCATCCCCTGCTCAATTGGTTATTGCGGATGAATCGAAATGAAAAATATGTATGTGTGTGTGGGGGGGGGGGGGTTAAGTCTCAGGCTGTTCTGACCCGCAATTAATATAATATAGAGAGGAAATCTAGACATTGATGCTTAAACTCTCTCGATTTCAAGACTGAGAATTGAATTCATGTACTTTATCTCTGTTTCATAAGTTCACTGGTTAGATATACGTTTTCTCTTACGACTACTCATGGCGTTGTCGCTCATGACAGTCAGGGTGATTTTTGGAAAATGTTTTATATATACTTGAAATCTCTTTTAGGCTCATAAATGTGCTTAGAAGTTATCTCAGACAGATAATTTTTGTTCTGTTGACGTCTTTTTCATTTTCATTGAAAAATATTCCTCATACTTCATAAAACGTAACACGAAGTTCTACTACGGTCCTCCATATTATCATTGTTTATGTGTGCCCCTTAAAATGTCGACTACTTCTGAAGGTTTCGCGAATATCATCCCCATCAACCACCAAATACATAATGGTTAAAAAAGGTATCTTATTTTCAGCATGAATATACGTTTAGGTGTTAATACGCATGGTTGTATTACGGTATTGTTAAAGTGTTTGAGATGAAGTATCGTTAAGTTCGTAAAGTTTCTCAATTAACTTAAAATATATTAATCTAAATCTTAATCTATATAAATAATTACTGCAATTATGTTAAGACAGCAAATAGTTGCTGAGATGCTTATAATTATGGTTAAATTTAGTAATAATATTTTGTATCAAATTCCATTGTGAAATTAAGTAGATTTTTTAACCATTTTCTATCCAGAAATCCGTAGCAAACCCTCTAGATTGTAGCGTATTATAAGTGCAATACTTTTTATTTATTCAGTAAATATTTTTCATGCGATTCCTTATAAATAAAATTATCAAGTTTTTTTAATTAAGTGTTACTTTTCTTTTATCAAAAGTCTTAATTTTTTAGGTTAATAATATGTTCGTTTTTGGATAAAATAATCTTAATTCACTGATTGCTTGTTTGATTTCTTATCTAACGGCTTATAAGTTGGGATGTCTTCTAAATAATTAAAACGTGATGGTTTTATTAGTAAACCATTTTTTAAGTATTAAGCGCACACTCTCCACTCCGACTATAACCGTTCTTCCATCGCATCTGTATTTCCCTTTATTAACTACCTGACTTAACCGACAAGCATAAATTAATGACTCTTGTTTTGAGGAGGATTTTTAATAATACAAATCGTAACCTATTAAGTATATGCAAACATTCCCTCAGCAACATACAAATAGAGCAACTAGTAGATATTAATGTATAACAAGTTGGAAATTGCTCGTCAAACGTGGCAAATGAGGTCCGTTCGTACTATAACTAGTTTTATAAATATTTTTTTGCACCACATATTGTAGAAGTGCATATTTTATTGCACTCATAGGTGCATATAATTTTATTATGCTCGAAAGACTGTAACATCATTAATATGCACTTGAAATAATTTTTCCCATTGGCCTTAATGTAACGGAAAAAAATTGACTGTTCATGTAATTAAACTATAAATCCGATTTTCATAAAATTTGAATTGACCCGACAAAATTTTGCAACAATTATATATTTAAAATTTCAGACCATTTGGAATGCTGTAACATCATTAAAATGCATTTGCAATAATTTTTCCCCATCGGCCGTAATGTAACGAAAAACTTTTGACTGTCCCTGTAAATTAAACAATGCATCCGATTTTCATAAAATTTGAAATGTCTCGATAAAATTTTGAAACAATTATATATTTAAAATTTCAGACCATTTGGTTGGGTAATTTTTGCTCTGTTATATGCGGACGGACAGACAGAGGGACAGAAAGACAGCATTTATATAATTACGCATTTATATAATTACGAACGCACCTAAAAAAGAAACAGGCACAGACTTGCAATCTGTTTTATTATTTTTAATTACTTTGTTAAAATTTATTTCTTAAAATTTATTTTCAGAATAAAATTGACTATCATATGAATGAAAATTTTTGTTTATAATAAATTATAAATTCATAAATATAATTAATAATTTAAATATTTTTAAGAGAAAATGTATGTGAACTTGTTATTTTGTTCTTCGCGTAGAGCTTAAGAAAGAAATGGAAAAATAAATATTTTTCTCGATGCTATAGTTTATTTATTATTGCCAATTATATAAAATAACATTGTTACAGAATGATAGAATCTACTCAAAACACTCTTACAAAAACTATAAAATTTCACAAAATGTTTCAGTCTTTTCAAAAAGTCATTATATTAAATCTTTTGAAGCCTGAACTTTTACTGCAGTACAATTGCAGTTAAAAACATTTAATATTTGGAGTTTAGTATGTTTTTAGTTGGTGTAGTTATTTACTATACATTTTCTACATGATGTCATAACGCAAATTTACTCGTGTTTCTATAAACTTTTGGAACTGGAAAAAGACAGTAATTCAGAATGTTCATTTCCGATCTCAAAATTGTACATATTTTCCTACTTACTTGAAATTGTTTATAATTTTTAGAGAATCTTAAGAGATTAGCTAAAGTTGTTGACTCGGAAAATCCCTAAAATTTACACATTTCGCAGCTTCTAGAACATAAATACAAACGAAATTTTAATTTCGGATCATTTCTTATAACAAAAGTTACACACATTTACACGTGGATTCTTATAAACTTGTTATTAGAATTTTAAAGAAATTAACATTTCTACAGCATACACTTGAATAAAAGTTTGCTTTCCCAAATATGTTCTCCCCAAAATATACATAAAATGTGTTGATAAGGCAGATTGCCTATTCAAAATAAATTCCCTATAAACTTTGAAATTTCTTTAAACGAATCCGACCGCAAGTATGAGGATAAATTTTATCGTTAGAGTCAATTTAAAAACCGTCCTGTATAAAAACATGTATAATAAACACTTTTAAACATATTAAGTTAAATAATGCTATAAAAGTGATAAAATATCTTTATTAAGATTGACGATCGTTTCGTCGCACGAACTGCGACATTTTCAAAATCATTTACGATAGAAAATATTTTCACATAATTTAAAAAACAATAAACATAGTAAACAATGTCACGAGACATGATGCATAATGAAAAACATTGCAAAGGTAAAATTAAATTAAAATTAAAATAGGTATTTGCGAGCGTGGATTAATTTTCATATATTTTAACAAAGCAATAACATGGTAAACAATGTCACGAGACAACATGCATAGTGAATAACATTGCAAAACATAAAACAAAAATAAAAATATCTTGGCTATTTGCGAGCGTGGAATTATTTTTACTATTGTTACTAAAATTTCATGGCATCGCTTTCCAAATTTTAGGTAAATCATGGGACACTGAATCATTGCAAATGTACATGTTGTGTAAAAATATCTCTATTGTTTCTCGATTTATGGATGGTAAATAAAATCTTGAAGTATAAATTAACTTGCTATTTTTAAAATCGATCTGTAAAGGTTCTTCGCTGCATAATCGGGTCAAAGCTGTGCTTCTTCTGTTGTATTTTATGTCTGAAATATGTTCTTTGATTCTAATTTTAAGTTTTCTACTTATCATACCAATATAAAACTGTTTTGTTCCATCTTCCTTGGTGAAAGGTATTTTGTATACTTCTGATAACTAGTTTGACTCTATTGGATCTAATTTCAGGCATACTATATTTCTTTCATTTCATAGAAGGTTTTGCGACTAGGGAGATATTGAATTTATTGAGTTTATATTTCAAACGTTCGAAAAAACCAGCAAAATATTGTAAAGTGGATAACATGGAGTTTTGTGGATTGATATTTCTTTTCTTTTTATTCTTCAAGCTCTTAATTAATTTTTCTATGATATATATTCTTCTTTGTACCCATTGTTTCTTGCAATATCATATATTTTATTTATTTCATTATTTAACTTATCGGGGGTACAAACTGTGAAAGCTCTATGAATAGAATGTCTAAATTCAGAAACTTTGTATAAAAAAAGGCACTTGAGCATTATGACGGATAATGGATTGACTGGCTATGTATTTTTTGAAAACAGTGCGTTCTATTCCT
The DNA here is from genome assembly GCA_963932465.1 of Maratus speciosus. NCBI lineage: Eukaryota > Metazoa > Arthropoda > Arachnida > Araneae > Salticidae > Maratus > Maratus speciosus. Next base: position 531,964,757 of record OZ010791.1, on the reverse strand, counting down.
TGGTGCGTCTTGATTAGTAATACATCTAAATAAGGTAGCGTACCATATTGTTCTATTCACTACGTAAATTTAATTTTAGAATCAATGTTATTAATCTGGTTTAAAGAGTTATAGAGCAAGGTATCTGCATGTTGCCATATGATGAAAATATCGTCTACGTATCTGATCCATGCATGGGGAGTATAATCCAATTTGTATATTTCTATATCAAGTGGTCGTAATATGAATTCAGCTAATAATCCTGATAAGGAGATCTATTGGAGCTCCGTTATTTTGTCGTCGAAAGTGAAGTAATTATTATTAACTATAAGATTAAGAGGACTCTTTAGTGTAAGTTTCATATTTTCCTTAATATTCTCCATGCGGTCAATGCAGTTATTTATATTTGTAAGAGATTTTTGGGTATCATTAGATGGGTATAAACATAAAGAGACTATATCTGGACTAGCTATTAAATTTACCTCATTTATTCAATTCTAAAATTCCCAAAGAGATGCTATGTAATTTTACTAACAACAGTAAAAATTAGTCGACACTCGCAAATAGCCAAGATAATTTTATTTTTATTTTATGTTTTGCAATGTTTTTCATTATGCATGTTGTCCCTTGACATTATTTACCATGTTATTGTTTAGGTAAATTATATGAAAATTAATCCACGCTCACAATTTGCTATTTTAATTTTAATTTAATTTTATGTTTGCAATGTTTTTCATTGTGCATCATGTCTCGTGACATTGTTTACTATGATTATTGTTTTTTTAAATTATGTGAAAATATTTTCTATCGTAAATGATTTTGAAAATGTCGCCGTTTGTGCGACGAAACTTGTGCACTTACGTAATAAATCTCGAAAATTACATTTATGAACATACTAGCGCATTTGATACGCATACATTGCTATACATTGATACGCATTTCCATACTTTTGATAATTGTTTTATAAATAAAATGTGCAGACCACAACCATAATGCGGTTTTATATATTAGATAGAGTTATATTTCTATTGGGATATACAAACAAATCTTTAACAAAACAAACAAATATCTGACTAAAATGAGGCAAAAAAATTAAAAACCCCTCGCATTTAACAGTTACAACTTTGTTAGATGAATTCAAACCATAACGAAACCTACCTTTAAAGTTTCATTGAAGAGGAACGAGCGAATGTTTTCTTCTAGCTTCAGCTGTTCGTTTGATGTGGATTCTTCACCTCGTTTGATGTACATTCAAAATGGATAAAAATTAATTCATCATTGCTACATTTATAAATTCCGTATTCCACAAGAAAATTTTTTGTTTGAAAGGTGTTCTTTCAGATTGATTTTATATTTTTTCATACTTTTATAGTTTATATCCAAATAAATACTGCAACATGCTGCTTTATTTATAAAATAATACTCTGGAAATAATGTATATATTATATGTATATAATAAGTATTGCAATTTCCTACGAAATTTTACCTAAGTAATTTACAAATCCAACTTGTATTACTATTCCAAAAATTTCACTATTCTTTGTTTAATTTTTACTCGGGGCTACATGTATTGATATTATTTATAATCTAATGCAGCAATATCTGTGTAGCGTCACAGTCCTTTTTCAATATTCCAACAAATCGCTACACTTTCAAAGAATTACTCACTTTCAATTATATTTTTAGAGAGTCCTTTTAAACTTTTACAATAATCGAATTTAACACAAAAATAAAGTCGAAATACTTCATAATATAATTTTTTTAATCTATTTTGACTATTGAGTGACAGATAATAGTAAAAGACGGCTAAAACAGTAAGGACGTTTTACTGTACTATAATTGTTGGGATGATCCATCGTAAGTGGAGCGTAACACGAAATTAAAAATATACATAAAATTAAAAATACATATGAGTTAAAGTGCAATCATTAAATTTGATTTATATATATTTTTCTTTTAATTTATATGAAATCAAATATATTTCACTGTGTTTGTAGCTTAATAATATTTCTAAAATGGTGCCAGAAAATTTAATTGAATTTAAAGAGAAGTTATAATTCTTTACGTCAATTTTTTTTTTCATTTTATACTTTCCATTTTTTCCTTCAATCTACAGCTCGTTGGCCAAAAGCGGTTTCTCAGTATTACAATTCCTTTTAATATTTTTTAAGCGTTAAATGAACTGCGCTCTTTGAACGTAACGTTATAGTAAAATTTTAAAGTTGTTTTACTCCAAACCATGTTTTTCAAACTGGGCGACGTTTTTTTTTTTCTCGAGACATATTCTAATTTTTTTTTAAGACATACATTCATTTTGATTGAGGTCATACCCCCCAAAATTATAATTTTCATTGACTATCTGTTTTTGGTTCTCGTTAAAGATAGAAAAGTGCGAAAAAAAATGAACATTTAGGTAGATTTCGTATGAAATACTACCTATTACATTCTCCCCTATGTGGGAATTTCGGAAATTTTTTTGCAGATCTACACCAATCATGACCCCTAAAACACAAAACCACCCCCAAGAAAAAACTTTATCTATCTATCTATCTATCTATCTATCTATATGACTTTTTTATGGACACAATAACTTCCGTAATTTTGCACAAATCTATTCCAAATTTAAATATAAAATCAAGGGGTAGAAAATCTCGGTAAAGTTCGTTAATGGACAAAATCGGACCAAGGTGATGGAAATAGGAAGTGGTTTTGTAAAAACGAAAACCCCTCATAACTTTTTTAATTATAATACATATTGACTCAGTTTAAAGCTTTTATTACTTCTAAAAAATGCCCAAAAATTTATATATGACAGATTTTTTATAAAATTAAAAATGGGCTCAAGGGGCCAAAAAAAAAAAAAATCATAATTTCGCCAATTCTCAAGATATCAAATCCAATTAAATTTACTATAAATTTTCTTGATATTATCTACAACTCTAATAGTTACAAGTTTTTCATAGGACCAATTCTTACCCTAAAAAAATTAAAAAACGAAATCAAAAAATACGAGGGGGGGGGGGGGTGTTGAAGAAGAAAAAAATCCATAACTTCACCAATTCACAAGATATCCAATCTGCTTAGATTTATTATAAATTTTCTGAATATTGTATAAAACTTTTATATTGACAAGTTTTTGATAGGACCAATTCTTACAGCAACAACAAATTAAAAATACACAGAGGTTGGAGCAAAAAATATCGTATTAGTCAAATCCAAACTGCTTATTTTCTGACTCATTTTTGCTTTCAAACTCATCCAATTGGTAGGTCCTCTTATTCAGAAACTATATAATGTACCGTAAAGGTAGATTTTTTGAAAGAGGCAGAATGTATTTAAAAAAATGATGTCAAAGCGGGCATTTTGATCCGAATTTATCGAAGCGATTGTGTTCGAATCATGATTTAGTTTTTGTTTGTGAAATTAGTACTTAACTTCAATATCTACCTGCGCCTGTAGATCGACCAGGCAGGGATTTTTTACATTAAAATGACCACCATTGTTTTCTAATATGTCAAACAGAAGTTTCAACTGCATTGGAAAGCATTAACATTCAATCAATATTTTGTCAATTATTGATAAAAAAGAAATAAATGATATTTCATTGAAAAAATGTTATTACATTTACATAATTTTTAAAAAATATTTAGGAACAAAATTTAATTTAATCTAAAACCAAAACTCAGTTAAATTCATTAGAAATAAATAAATGTAAAATACATTAGCAAACATCAGTTAAGAAACATCTACAATTTGAAAAGGAAAGGCTTAGTTCTTCAAACTAGAAACTTGTTTCCTTCCAGAAGTTTCAGTTTACTGCCAATTTGCTACTAATGAATTATAAAGTTTGAAAAACTTTAGCTGTTTTCTAAAGAATAAAGTAATGTGTAAAAAGAAAAGAGTAATCGAAATTTTTATATGAATAGAACTTACTGCTTGTTTATTTTTCAGTTTGTTCTTTATAGTTGAGAAAGAGTTTTTTTTTTTTTGAAACAGTTCTTTTTTTTTTTGTTTTTAAATGTGCCTTTTAATATATAGAACAACTGTATCACATTAAAAAAAAACTATTATCCTTAATGCTTTCTACTATAGGGAGGAGTAGCCGAATTTGGACCACATATTTTCTGTAACTCCCTTAATTTTTGGAATATCAGCAAAGCATCACTACATAGGTTCAATCTATCCATCTACTAACTAAATAAATGTATTGATCAATTTCTGTTTGAAAATTATTTTAATTTATTTTAATTAGTTAGTTTATTTTAATTTGAAAAAATTGTCAAAATTGTTCCAGAGTCAGCAATTGGTCGCCTAAGTTGGACACCAGTCTCCTAAATTGGACCAAATAATATCAGGTTGTTGACTAGGGAATATAACTAATTTTATTAAAAGCCAAGTTTGCGATTATTGAAACAATCACACAAAATAACTGAATTGAAATATAATGAAATCAAATATATGAAAATAAGAATAACTGTTTTCAATGAAATTATATTCAAAATATAAATGAAAGTTATCAGTAATTAAGAATAGAAATTATGAAATTAATTGCCAGTTACTTGAATATCATGTAATAAGTGATGTAAAGTTTACACATCAATTTCGTTTATTCATATTTCATTCCAGCGCATACAACATGGCATTGTATTTGGCAATCTGAACACTGAATCATCTCGTGCTCACGAGGTCCGATCAGATCTCGAAACCTTTTTGCTTCTTGTAAATTTATTTCTTGGCCGTATACGGCGCTAAGTCCTCGGACAAATTGACCGCACTGCTGCGGAGTGTGGATCTGATGCCCTATGCGTTCTAACTTTCCTATTTTTTATTTCTATCTACTAACCTACGACCCGATATTGGCTTCGAGGTGGGAGAGTTCTTCAGGGGACGCGAAGCCTCTTGGTCCGAAGGTTCGTCTTAGGGTCCGGGCTCAGTCCTTGACTAGTGGGTGGCGTAGTCCCCCACGCCACACGTAGCTCACGGATCCTCATGGGCACGGACTCGTCTTTTGTAAATAGTTATTTTAAAGTGTATTTATATTATGTTGTCTTCCTGTGGGTTTGGGACTTCCTCGGTGGAGTCAAGGGGTGGACCGATCAGGTGCGTCGTGATGCGGTTCTTCCGCCTACGCACGTTTCAGTATTCTGCCTTGACTCTGCCCGGGACTTCCTAGGCTCTAAGGCCTACACCGATGTTGACCTCGTCCGGGGTCGTGAGGTAAAGCCCCTACTTCCGTTCTTGGTCCGGTGGTGTAATGACGCGTTTATGTTTTAGATTAAGTTTATGTTTTGTGTTATCTTTTTCTTCTCCCTTGACTCATAGTCAGCCATCTTCTCTCAGACAATGAGTTGGCTGTGGGTTGGCTATGGGTTGAGGTTTAACTTTCATGTTTCTTACTATCTACTAACCTTTTATCCGCGGGCTCAAATCGCAGAGATAACCTTTATAGGAGTTTCTCAGTTTCGGCACGCGGTAAAGCAAGCCGGTGTGGAGTCCCTTCATTAGTTTCCGAGCACGGGCTCTTCCTATGAAGTGTCTCGCGATTAGGATTCGATGATGTGACGGTGGCTCTGCATCGGGTCGAACCTGTTCCGACCCCTCTTTAGAGTTATATTGAGCCGGGTTGCTTCGTCAGCGTTCGGACGTTGGTAGATAAGTTCTGGGGGCCGTCATTGACTAACGTGAGTGTGGGTCCGTGGTTCCCCGTTTTGTGCAATGCCCCAGAGGAGACTAAAGCGGGACAATCCTGCTTGGGATGCCCTACTAATGAGACACATCGGTGCAGGTCAGAATGACTAACCTGGTCTCGTGGGGACCTCCTTTCAGTGGTTGCCGTGGCGGTCCATTTGGCGGGCACCGTGTTGTGGTCAGTAGCGGCCGATACACGTAACATAGCCTCGTCTTACAAAGTAGGCAAAAACCATTCATCACTGTCTAGTTTTTTTTCTTTTTAGATTCTGAATCATTAGACTTTTTTAGCAACCATGGATACTTTTATGTAGTTTTATTCGAAAAAGAAATTTGATTCTTTAATCAAAAGGGAAAACTTTTGGCACAGATGTCATATACGGACCCATATTGGCGCGATTTTTTTCTGACGCCAATGTCAAGAAGTTTTCTTTACATTATGTCTGTAGTTCGTCCCTTCCATAATTTTCTTTCCAATTGCATTAGGCATACTTTTCAAACTTCATGTTCCAATTTCTTTTGTGCTGTGAGAGTCCCTTTTGACGTTTTTTTTCTTCATTTCAAAGTTTACTTTATATGGCGAAGATGTTAACACAACTGTTTTTTGGCTCCTTCGCTACTTTGATTTAACTGAATTTAGCTAAAGGAAGATAATATTTCTAATGATTCTTTGGCTTTTGGGGGGTATTTGTCGTTGCGGCCTTCTTGCAGATCAATTTCTTTATAATTTACACTCTACTTTTCGTTTCCTATATGTTTAAATGATTTTTCTGTCATAGGTGTTTTTCTTCCAGACAGTTTGTCTGTGTCGTTTTCAACAATTTTCAATTATATTAAATTAGCGATTAAAAATATACTCCATTGAAAAAAAAATGCTAATCAAACGCAAAACATTATATATTCAAACAATGTTGAATTCATGTGTCCCCCTTCCGGAACCTTGAAATAACCCCCTCCCCCAGGAAGGTATGAGGTTTTTTTGCGCTTTAATGGCAAAAAAGGTGTATTCCCACCCTGCAGAACTGTAAAAAGTCTCCCCCCTCACAGAACCCAAATATCCTCCAGGAGGTAAATGTTTGAATTCAACTCTATGAATCAAATGTGCCTTAGGGATAAAGAATTCAAAGAAAATAAATAAAATACACACAAGATAAATCAAATTGCGAACAATATTTATTGCATAAACTTGTAAAAATATTTTTATGTTTCTATAGGCCTAAACTGCATAAATAAATTGATCCAGATATTAAAATAAGTAGTATTAGAAAACTTGTATGGATATAGTAATCCATTATAAAATATTAAAAAAAATAGTGTACAAATCGTACAGCCTCCGAAATTCATTACTTACTTTTCAAATTTATAATCGTATATCGGATCCAATTTAAGCAACTTAAATTGTCCCAATTTAGGTAATTGCGTCATTTTTTAAAACAGATAATTTTTAGACTAAGAACAAAATTGAAATCAAACAAATATGCGTGAAAAAAATGCGCAAAACAGATGAATTTAAATATGTACTAGGGGGCTCTGCCCCCTGTAAGCTACGCTCGCCAACCCCTTTCAGACAGCGCAGAATCTAAAAACGCGCTAATCTGATCGGTTTTTAATATATTATAGAAGATTGAATTATACTGAAAAAGGCTGTGCAGATATCCCTGTAAACGGGTTTCCATTCAATTTTCTTTTATTTCAAAAATTTAAGGCTGAATCAGTTGTTGTTAAGACATCCAATGGTTGTTTTCGTGTTTGATTAAAGATGATCAGTTAAAAGTTTGAAAAGAAGCTAAAATAAAATGAATTAAGTGTACAGAGTCTTTGTCTACCGGTATTTTAAAACAATTTCTACAACAATAGCCTAAGTCTTGTGACTATCATCAACAGTTCCGGGCGAACCACTTCGCTTTTTATATTCCTGTTGCCATTTTGGTACTTTAATGTTAGCCAGGTACAGGTGATAAGTCGCCAAATATTATTCTATCCCATCATTTCATCTATATTATAATAGTCCAAGTCATGTAACTGCCATAAATAAATACGCTTTGATCCCTTTGCTTTTCATATGAAAGTTTGGCCCAAATATCATATGCGGCCCCATATTGGCGCGATTTATTTTTCCGACGCTAATTTGGGGAAAACATCAACAGCATAAACAACAACATCCGGCTTATCAAATCAAACAAAATAACGATACTATGGCACCAGGTAAGTACCCGTTGCGTATATGACATTGGCGTAAGAAAAAAATCGCGGCAATATGAGTCCGTATATGACATCTGTGCCGAAAGTTTTCCCTTTTGATTAAAAAATCAAATTTCTTTTTCGAATAAAACTACATAAAAGTATCAATGGTTGCAAAGAATTATTGGTACATGGTTGGCGCCCCAACACTGTTAAGCTAGCCGGGTGCAAATCTCGCCAATAGCTATTTTTCAACTCGCCAGTTAGCATTTTTTTTTTATTTTTCGAGTGGTAAATTAAAACATTGCTTTGAAGTTGAAATTAACTGTCATCGTTTGTTACATCATTTAATATTTGGCCAGATGCAATATACGCACCGGGTTTGGCGTGATTTTTTTTACGAAAATTTTGCGAAAACCTCGTTTTCGAATTCCAGTTACATATGTATTTTTGGTACTACTTAGTTATCCCGTCGACCAAAACTCTATCACCAAACTATAAGATTAAATGCCAATAATGCTTGATCGTAAATGTCACATTCACTTGACTTTAAGCAAGTTACACGTCTTTACGTCATCAAGTGATTTTTATTTCGACGTTTTATTTGTATATTTATTAACGTTATACTATTTTCTTTGTTCTTTCGTTATTTAAAATAAAAATTATGTCAATTTGTATAATTTGGCGAGTTGTTTGTCGATTTATATAATTTGGCGAAATGGGTCGATGGAATAACTAAGTAGTACCGTATTTTTAAATTATTTTCTATTATTTTTTTAAGGAAAATAATCAAAAAAATAATTAACTATAGAACAAAACAATTTATGTAATTTAAAAAAAGAAAATAAAGTAAATAAACATTTATTATTAAATAAACAATAATAGCCGGGTTACCATGTCATCCAAAATAATGCCATTTTGGCGCCAACTAGGTACCCCGGTGCGTATATGACATCTGTGCCTAATATTTTTCTTTTCATTTCGTTTATAAAAATAAAGAAGTGAAAGCCATTTATTTTAAATGTTTCAGTTTGTATTAAATAAAATGATATTGAAATACAAATTGAATTCTGAATAAAAGTAACATGGTGCATTTTTTAGCATACATTTAAGGGAGGCCAAACTTCTCGCCAAATTAGTTTAAAATAGTAACCTTTTCTAAAATCTGAAAAAAAAATATCTGTTATGATTAAAATTTGAGTTGCCATCATTAGAAAAATGTATATAAAATTAGAAAAAAATTAATATTTTGAAAACTAATTCGAATTTAAAAATTCTAATACCAGTTTTGAAATCTGCGGGTCAATATTGATTTTTGGCGTTAATTTCATCGCAAAGTATTCCATATTTTAGGAGAAATCTCCGTTAAACATAATCAGTAGTTTAATCAGTCGATTCATACTTCCGTTTCATAAATTCGTTTCATTAGGATTTTATATATATATATAGGGTAGATATGAAAACATAACAACTTATATTAGTTTTAAAGTATTCACTTACGTTTTTAAGGAAAAAATTAGATCAAAATAACTAATTTTAGGTTTTTTAAAATTGTCTGAAAAAAGCACTTGGAAGGCGGGCACTCCTTCTAATAAAATATGACGTCATTAAGATCAGTAGTACTTCAGCAGTGGATGGCGGCTCTTTCTGTAATTAACAACAGAATGTCAACGGTCCATTTAAAGTGACGGTCCAAATATGGCTACTCTCCCCTATATATAAAAGGGAAATAAGAATTCCTTTCCGGCCTATTGTGACATGCGTTCTACTGGATGGATTTTATTTGCACTTACAATGTTATTTAGACAATTTTCCAGGATACATATTAATATATAACATATTGTTCTGCGTTGCTTAAAAATGGCATTGTGGTGGAAAGTTGTATAATCTGGTGAATCCAATTATGAAATAGTAGGCTTTTTTAAAAGTTCTAATCAACATACTTTGATGAGACTAGCATGTTAGATAAATAATTTTTCAGGGATGGTTTAAGTATATTGCATATATTTCTATTGTTCTTTCCAAAATCATACTGCAAATGATTTAATAAATTATAAAACTTAAAAGTCAAATATCGATAGATAATTTAGAAAATATAATAGATCAATGTTATTCTTATAATTTTCAATAATGCGGAAGGGCATCCGAATTCGTTTCTTATTCCTTTAAAATGCAAAGTCAAATTCACTGATATATTTCGTTTGACTCAAGGTTCGATTTGTAGAAATTGAACAGCGTGGCGGGCGAAGCTTACAAGTAATGAATATAGAAGCATGTCATACAATGTACTTTTAACAGTTTAATGAATAATAACAAGGAGAAAAATTGCAAAACGATATAAGTAAATAGCAAAATATTTTAATTATAAACCTTAAAAGTCAAATATCGATAGATAATTTAGAAAATATAATAGAACAATGTCATTCTTATAAATTTCAATAATACGGAAGGGCATCCGAATTAGTTTCTTATTCCTTTAAAACGTAAGGTCAAATTCACTGATATATTTCGTTTGATTCAAGGTTCGATTTGTAGAAATTGAACAGCGTGGCGGGCGAAGCTTACAAGTAATGAATATAGAAGCATGTCATACAATGTACTCTTAACAGTTAAATGAATAATAATAAGGAGAAAAATTGCAAAACGATATAAGTAAATAGCAAAATATTTTAATTATAAACCTTAAAAGTCAAATATCGATAGATAATTTAGAAAATATAATAGAACAATGTCATTCTTATAATTTTCAATAATGCGGAAGGGCATCCGAATTGGTTTCTTATTCCTTTAAAACGCAAGGTCAAATTCACAGATTTATTTCGTTTGACCCAAGGTTCGATTTGTAGAAATTGAACAGCGTGGCGGGCGAAGCTTACAAGTAATGAATATAGAAGCATGCCATACAATGTACTTTTAACAGTTTAATGAATAATAACAAGGAGAAAAATTGCAAAACGATATAAGTAAATAGCAAAATATTTTAATTATAAACCTTAAAAGTCAAATATCGATAGATAATTTAGAAAATATAATAGAACAATGTCATTCTTATAAATTTCAATAATACGGAAGGGCATCCGAATTAGTTTCTTATTCCTTTAAAACGTAAGGTCAAATTCACAGATATATTTCGTTTGACCAAAGGTTCGATTTGTAGAAATTGAACAGCGTGGCGGGCGAAGCTTACAGGTAATGAATATAGAAGCATGTCATACAATGTACTTTTAACAGTTTAATGAATAACAACAAGGAGAAAAATTGCAAAATGATATAAGTAAATAGCAAAATATTTTAATTATAAACCTTAAAAGTCAAATATCGATAGATAATTTAGAAAATATAATAGAACAATGTCATTCTTATAATTTTCAATAATGCGGAAGGGCATCCGAATTGGTTTCTTATTCCTTTAAAACGTAAGGTCAAATTCACAGATATATTTCGTTTGACCAAAGGTTCGATTTGTAGAAATTGAACAGCGTGGCGGGCGAAGCTTACAGGTAATGAATATAGAAGCATGTCATACAATGTACTTTTAACAGTTTAATGAATAACAACAAGGAGAAAAATTGCAAAACGATATAAGTAAATAGCAAAATATTTTAATTATAAACCTTAAAAGTCAAATATCGATAGATAATTTAGAAAATATAATAGAACAATGTCATTCTTATAATTTTCAATAATGCGGAAGGGCATCCGAATTGGTTTCTTATTCCTTTAAAACGTAAGGTCAAATTCACTGATATATTTCGTTTGACTCAAGGTTCGATTTGTAGAAATTGAACAGCGTGGCGGGCGAAGCTTACAAGTAATGAATATAGAAGCATGTCATACAATGTACTCTTAACAGTTTAATGAATAATAACAAGGAGAAAAATTGCAAAACGATATAAGTAAATAGCAAAATATTTTAATTATAAACCTTAAAAGTCAAATATCGATAGATAATTTAGAAAATATAATAGAACAATGTCATTCTTATAATTTTCAATAATGCGGAAGGGCATCCGAATTGGTTTCTTATTCCTTTAAAACGCAAGGTCAAATTCACAGATATATTTCGTTTGACCCAAGGTTCGATTTGTAGAAATTGAACAGCGTGGCGGGCGAAGCTTACAAGTAATGAATATAGAAGCATGTCATACAATGTACTTTTAACAGTTTAATGAATAATAACAAGGAGAAAAATTGCAAAATGATATAAGTAAATAGCAAAATATTTTAATTATAAACCTTAAAAGTCAAATATCGATAGATAATTTAGAAAATATAATAGAACAATGTCATTCTTATAATTTTCAATAATGCGGAAGGGCATCCGAATTGGTTTCTTATTCCTTTAAAACGCAAGGTCAAATTCACAGATATATTTCGTTTGACCCAAGGTTCGATTTGTAGAAATTGAACAGCGTGGCGGGCGAAGCTTACAAGTAATGAATATAGAAGCATGTCATACAATGTACTTTTAACAGTTTAATGAATAATAACAAGGAGAAAAATTGCAAAATGATATAAGTAAATAGCAAAATATTTTAATTATAAACCTTAAAAGTCAAATATCGATAGATAATTTAGAAAATATAATAGAACAATGTCATTCTTATAATTTTCAATAATGCGGAAGGGCATCCGAATTGGTTTCTTATTCCTTTAAAACGCAAGGTCAAATTCACTGATATATTTCGTTTGACTCAAGGTTCGATTTGTAGAAATTGAACAGCGTGGCGGGCGAAGCTTACAAGTAATGAATATAGAAGCATGTCATACAATGTACTTTTAACAGTTTAATGAATAATAACAAGGAGAAAAATTGCAAAACGATATAAGTAAAAAGCAAAATATTTTAATTATAAACCTTAAAAGTCAAATATCGATAGATAATTTAGAAAATATAATAGAACAATGTCATTCTTATAAATTTCAATAATACGGAAGGGCATCCGAATTAGTTTCTTATCCTTTAAAACGTAAGGTCAAATTCACTGATATATTTCGTTTGACTCAAGGTTCGATTTGTAGAAATTGAACAGCGTGGCGGGCGAAGCTTACAAGTAATGAATATAGAAGCATGTCATACAATGTACTCTTAACAGTTAAATGAATAATAACAAAGAGAAAAATTGCAAAACGATATAAGTAAATAGCAAAATATTTTAATTATAAACCTTAAAAGTCAAATATCGATAGATAATTTAGAAAATATAATAGAACAATGTCATTCTTATAATTTTCAATAATACGGAAGGGCATCCGAATTAGTTTCTTATTCCTTTAAAACGTAAGGTCAAATTCACTGATATATTTCGTTTGACTCAAGGTTCGATTTGTAAAAATTGAACAGCGTGGCGGGCGAAGCTTACAAGTAATGAATATAGAAGCATGTCATACAATGTGCTCTTAACAGTTAAATGAATAATAACAAGGAGAAAAATTGCAAAACGATATAAGTAAATAGAAAAATATTTCAATTATAAACCTTAAAAGTCAAATATCGATAGATAATTTAGAAAATATAATAGAACAATGTCATTCTCATAATTTTCAATAATGCGGAAGGGCATCCGAATTGGTTTCTTATTCCTTTAAAACGCAAGGTCAAATTCACAGATATATTTCGTTTGACTCAAGGTTCGATTTGTAGAAATTGAACAGCGTGGCGGGCGAAGCTTACAAGTAATGAATATAGAAGCATGTCATACAATGTACTTTTAACAGTTTAATGAATAATAGCAAGGAGAAAAATTGCAAAACGATATAAGTAAATAGCAAAATATTTCAATTATAAACCTTAAAAGTCAAATATCGATAGATAATTTAGAAAATATAATAGAACAATGTCATTCTTATAAATTTCAATAATATGGAAGGGCATCCGAATTAGTTTCTTATTCCTTTAAAACGTAAGGTCAAATTCACTGATATATTTCGTTTGACTCAAGGTTCGATTTGTAGAAATTGAACAGCGTGGCGGGCGAAGCTTACAAGTAATGAATATAGAAGCATGTCATACAATGTACTTTTAACAGTTTAATGAATAATAACAAGGAGAAAAATTGCAAAATGATATAAGTAAATAGTAAAATATTTTAATTATAAACCTTAAAAGTCAAATATCGATAGATAATTTAGAAAATATAATAGAACAATGTCATTCTTATAATTTTCAATAATGCGGAAGGGCATCCGAATTGGTTTCTTATTCCTTTAAAACGCAAGGTCAAATTCACAGATATATTTCGTTTGACCCATGGTTCGATTTGTAGAAATTGAACAGCGTGGCGGGCGAAGCTTACAAGTAATGAATATAGAAGCATGTCATACAATGTACTTTTAACAGTTTAATGAATAATAACAAGGAGAAAAATTGCAAAACGATATAAGTAAAAAGCAAAATATTTTAATTATAAACCTTAAAAGTCAAATATCGATAGATAATTTAGAAAATATAATAGAACAATGTCATTCTTATAAATTTCATTAATACGGAAAGGCATCCGAATTAGTTTCTTATTCCTTTAAAACGTAAGGTCAAATTCACTGATATATTTCGTTTGACTCAAGGTTCGATTTGTAGAAATTGAACAGCGTGGCGGGCGAAGCTTACAAGTAATGAATATAGAAGCATGTCATACAATGTACTCTTAACAGTTAAATGAATAATAACAAAGAGAAAAATTGCAAAACGATATAAGTAAATAGCAAAATATTTTAATTATAAACCTTAAAAGTCAAATATCGATAGATAATTTAGAAAATATAATAGAACAATGTCATTCTTATAATTTTCAATAATGCGGAAGGGCATCCGAATTGGTTTCTTATTCCTTTAAAACGAAAGGTCAAATTCACAGATATATTTCGTTTGACCCAAGGTTCGATTTGTAGAAATTGAACAGCGTGGCGGGCGAAGCTTACAAGTAATGAATATAGAAGCATGTCATACAATGTACTCTTAACAGTTAAATGAATAATAACAAAGAGAAAAATTGCAAAACGATATAAGTAAATAGCAAAATATTTTAATTATAAAGCTTAAAAGTCAAATATCGATAGATAATTTAGAAAATATAATAGAACAATGTCATTCTTATAATTTTCAATAATACGGAAGGGCATCCGAATTAGTTTCTTATTCCTTTAAAACGTAAGGTCAAATTCACTGATATATTTCGTTTGACTCAAGGTTCGATTTGTAGAAATTGAACAGCGTGGCGGGCGAAGCTTACAAGTAATGAATATAGAAGCATGTCATACAATGTACTCTTAACAGTTAAATGAATAATAACAAGGAGAAAAATTGCAAAACGATATAAGTAAATAGAAAAATATTTTAATTATAAAACTTAAAAGTCAAATATCGATAGATAATTTAGAAAATATAATAGAACAATGTCATTCTTATAATTTTCAATAATGCGGAAGGGCATCCGAATTGGTTTCTTATTCCTTTAAAACGCAAGGTCAAATTCACAGATATATTTCGTTTTACCCAAGGTTCGATTTGTAGAAATTGAACAGCGTGGCGGGCGAAGCTTACAAGTAATGAATATAGAAGCATGTCATACAATGTACTTTTAACAGTTTAATGAATAATAGCAAGGAGAAAAATTGCAAAACGATATAAGTAAATAGCAAAATATTTTAATTATAAACCTTAAAAGTCAAATATCGATAGATAATTTAGAAAATATAATAGAACAATGTCATTCTTATAAATTTCAATAATATGGAAGGGCATCCGAATTAGTTTCTTATTCCTTTAAAACGTAAGGTCAAATTCACTGATATATTTCGTTTGACTCAAGGTTCGATTTGTAGAAATTGAACAGCGTGGCGGGCGAAGCTTACAAGTAATGAATATAGAAGCATGTCATACAATGTACTCTTAACAGTTAAATGAATAATAACAAGGAGAAAAATTGCAAAACGATATAAGTAAATAGCAAAATATTTTAATTATAAACCTTAAAAGTCAAATATCGATAGATAATTTAGAAAATATAATAGAACAATGTCATTCTTATAATTTTCAATAATGCGGAAGGGCATCCGAATTGGTTTCTTATTCCTTTAAAACGCAAGGTCAAATTCACAGATATATTTCGTTTGACCCAAGGTTCGATTTGTTGAAATTGAACAGCGTGGCGGGCGAAGCTTACAAGTAATGAATATAGAAGCATGTCATACAATGTACTTTTAACAGTTTAATGAATAATAACAAGGAGAAAAATTGCAAAACGATATAAGTAAATAGCAAAATATTTTAATTATAAACCTTAAAAGTCAAATATCGATAGATAATTTAGAAAATATAATAGAACAATGTCATTCTTATAAATTTCAATAATACGGAAGGGCATCCGAATTGGTTTCTTATTCCTTTAAAAGGCAAGGTCAAATTCACAGATATATTTCGTTTGACCCAAGGTTCGATTTGTAGAAATTGAACAGCGTGGCGGGCGAAGCTTACAAAAAATGAATATAGAAGCATGTCATACAATGTACTTTTAACAGTTTAATGAATAATAACAAGGAGAAAAATTGCAAAACGATATAAGTAAATAGAAAATATTTTAATTATAAACCTTAAAAGTCAAATATCGATAGATAATTTAGAAAATATAATAGAACAATGTCATTCTTATAAATTTCAATAATATGGAAGGGCATCCGAATTAGTTTCATATTCCTTTAAAACGTAAGGTCAAATTCACTGATATATTTCGTTTGACTCAAGGTTCGATTTGTAGAAATTGAACAGCGTGGCGGGCGAAGCTTACAAGTAATGAATATAGAAGCATGTCATACAATGTATTTTTAACAGTTTAATGAATAATAACAAGGAGAAAAATTGCAAAACGATATAAGTAAATAGCAAAATATTTTAATTATAAACCTTAAAAGTCAAATATCGATAGATAATTTAGAAAATATAATTGAACAATGTCATTCTTATAAATTTCAATAATACGGAAGGGCATCCGAATTAGTTTCTTATTCCTTTAAAACGTAAGGTCAAATTCACTGATATATTTCGTTTGACTCAAGGTTCGATTTGTAGAAATTGAACAGCGTGGCGGGCGAAGCTTACAAGTAATGAATATAGAAGCATGTCATACAATGTACTCTTAACTGTTAAATGAATAATAACAAGGAGAAAAATTGCAAAACGATATAAGTAAATAGCAAAATATTTTAATTATAAACCTTAAAAGTCAAATATCGATAGATAATTTAGAAAATATAATAGAACAATGTCATTCTTATAATTTTCAATAATGCGGAAGGGCATCCGAATTGGTTTCTTATTCCTTTAAAACGCAAGGTCAAATTCACAGATATATTTCGTTTGACGCAAGGTTCGATTTGTAGAAATTGAACAGCGTGGCGGGCGAAGCTTACAAGTAATGAATATAGAAGCATGTCATACAATGTACTTTTAACAGTTTAATGAATAATAACAAGGAGAAAAATTGCAAAACGATATAAGTAAATAGCAAAATATTTTAATTATAAACCTTAAAAGTCAAATATCGATAGATAATTTAGAAAATATAATAGAACAATGTCATTCTTATAATTTTCAATAATGCGGAAGGGCATCCGAATTGGTTTCTTATTCCTTTAAAACGCAAGGTCAAATTCACAGATATATTTCGTTTGACGCAAGGTTCGATTTGTAGAAATTGAACAGCGTGGCGGGCGAAGCTTACAAAAAATGAATATAGAAGCATGTCATACAATGTACTTTTAACAGTTTAATGAATAATAACAAGGAGAAAAATTGCAAAACGATATAAGTAAATAGAAAATATTTTAATTATAAACCTTAAAAGTCAAATATCGATAGATAATTTAGAAAATATAATAGAACAATGTCATTCTTATAAATTTCAATAATATGGAAGGGCATCCGAATTAGTTTCATATTCCTTTAAAACGTAAGGTCAAATTCACTGATATATTTCGTTTGACTCAAGGTTCGATTTGTAGAAATTGAACAGCGTGGCGGGCGAAGCTTACAAGTAATGAATATAGAAGCATGTCATACAATGTATTTTTAACAGTTTAATGAATAATAACAAGGAGAAAAATTGCAAAACGATATAAGTAAATAGCAAAATATTTTAATTATAAACCTTAAAAGTCAAATATCGATAGATAATTTAGAAAATATAATTGAACAATGTCATTCTTATAAATTTCAATAATACGGAAGGGCATCCGAATTAGTTTCTTATTCCTTTAAAACGTAAGGTCAAATTCACTGATATATTTCGTTTGACTCAAGGTTCGATTTGTAGAAATTGAACAGCGTGGCGGGCGAAGCTTACAAGTAATGAATATAGAAGCATGTCATGCAATGTACTTTTAACAGTTTAATGAATAATAACAAGGAGAAAAATTGCAAAACGATATAAGTAAATAGCAAAATATTTTAATTATAAACCTTAAAAGTCAAATATCGATAGATAATTTAGAAAATATAATAGAACAATGTCATTCTTATAAATTTCAATAATACGGAAGGGCATCCGAATTAGTTTCTTATTCCTTTAAAACGTAAGGTCAAATTCACTGATATATTTCGTTTGACTCAATGTTCGATTTGTAGAAATTGAACAGCGTGGCGGGCGAAGCTTACAAGTAATGAATATAGAAGCCTGTCATACAATGTACTTTTAACAGTTTAATGAATAATAACAAGGAGAAAAATTGCAAAACGATATAAGTAAATAGCAAAATATTTTAATTATAAACCTTAAAAGTCAAATATCGATAGATAATTTAGAAAATATAATGGAACAATGTCATTCTTATAAATTTCAATAATACGGAAGGGCATCCGAATTAGTTTCTTATTCCTTTAAAACGTAAGGTCATATTCACTGATATATTTCGTTTGACTCAAGGTTCGATTTGTAGAAATTGAACAGCGTGGCGGGCGAAGCTTACAAGTAATGAATATAGAAGCATGTCATACAATGTACTCTTACCAGTTAAATGAATAATAACAAGGAGAAAAATTGCAAAACGATATAAGTAAATAGCAAAATATTTTAATTATAAACCTTAAAAGTCAAATATCGATGATAATTTAGAAAATATAATGGAACAATGTCATTCTTATAATTTTCAATAATTCGGAAGGGCATCCGAATTGGTTTCTTATTACTTTAAAACGCAAGGTCAAATTCACAGATATATTTCGTTTGACCCAAGGTTCGATTTGTAGAAATTGAACAGCGTGGCGGGCGAAGCTTACAAGTAATGAATATAGAAGCATGTCATACAATGTACTCTTAACCGTTAAATGAATAATAACAAGGAGAAAAATTACAAAAAGATATAATTAAAAAGCAAAAAAAAAAATTTATTCTTTTTTTAAGAATAAAGAAAAATCTATTTAAAGAGGAGTCGTAATAGTATTCAAAATCTGTGATAGCAAAGTTTAATGGAGATTACTTTAGTCTCCATCACATAAACAGAATGTTTCAAAAAGTACTCTAAGGAAAATTATCATTAGGTAGATAACAGAAATTTGAACGAAATTCGTTCCATGAACACGCATTTTAAATGAAATGTGTTTCTACAGACATACAACAAATAATATCATTATTTATTTATATTAACTGGACTTTATTGTATATAATAAAAATCGTAAAATTTAAACTGTTGAACCGTCATGTACGTTTTGTGAATGAAATTTAAATATATTGGGAGGATATTCATAAAACATTTTAAAAGTTTGAAATTGTAAACGAAAGGGCTTTATAAAATCAAAAGAACCGTTTCCCCCTTCTAGTATACAAAATTCTTGTGTTTCTATAATTGCAAATATTCACGTATCTGCTACTTAAATCTATGTAACTTTTAAATGGGTTACGTAAGTAATTGTATGTGAAATTTAGCGCCATAAACAGTAAATTCCAAACCAGAAAGGTGTTATCTTTATAGAATAGTTTAACGAGTCAATATAGAAACGTTTAATTTTGAATCTTTCAGTGTCAAATTAGAAAATTGTTATATTAAACTGATGCAACTTTACAGTATATTCAGCATGTATATTTAAAAAAAAAATGTGTCCTTGTAGATTAGCAAATCTAAGCATGGAAAATAAATGGTTCTAAAAGAAATAAAATGAAATCATTTTGAAAGATCATTTCCTTCGTTGGAAGCAGGGCATCACTACCGGCAGCAAGATATTTCCCCATATACCATAATGTAATGGAATTCTTTTGACTACCCCTATAGATGAACTATTAATGTGACACACTTCATATGCAATATCGAACATGCCATGGTAAGTATCATTAACAAATTTCAGTTGCATGTAAATCTGGGTATATTTACTTGAGTTAGAGTGGAGACACACGGACAGACGAACCGAATTCATAAAGAATTTTCAACTTTGTTATAAAGTGCTAAAAAAAAATCTGCCAAATCTCCGGCTTTTTGCACAACACTATTATTTTATAGATTTTGTTTTACTTTTAAACCTCCCAAGTGTTCCAATTAAATAAAAGAATATTTTCGGTATTAAAATACTGGTATCTGAAAAGTCGTAGCCTTGACAGACATGGTTAAAAATGCTATTCTGTTCTGACTATCTGTAATCAAGTTATTACTAATTCTGTAAATTCATCATTCTTTAGAATAAGATTACAAAAAAAAATCTTTTTTTTTGTCATTTTAAAATGCTAAATACAGTAACCAATTGATAGATTTATGAATTTTTTGAAAATATGCTTCCTTCAGCTGTCAAATAACTGTTGCATCAACATTTTCACAGTTTTGGACGCAATCTTCAAAATACTTTCAACAATAACGGCGCAGTTCCTGAATACATCTTAACTCGTTTTTAACTTGCTGTTTTTCAAGAGGGAGCAGCAAGAAATTTCTTTGGGGTAAGATCAATCTGACGAATCGAATTGAAAAAGAACTATAAGACGTAAAAAAGATATTTTAAAAGTTCGTACAAAAATAAAAATATATACATCGACTCACAAAATTTTAACAGTAATAGAAGTTGAGTAAATCATAATTGAGAAGTTTTGATGTAAACATATTTATACCACAATTTTTAGATTTTGTGCTAACACTATCTCTCACATTTTTTTCTGGCCTAATGTATATAAGTTTTATACTGATTCAATGAGTGCGAAAAGCAAAAAAAAAAAAATAATAATAATTTTTGGATTTGAATTTAAAAGTCTTCAGAGTTGTCCGAGGTTTTTAAGTTTGGTGCGTTTGAGAACAAATTAAATTACTCTTTCGTTTAGTACTAGCGTTTGCATTCTACATCTGCATGAAGGAAAAGTAGCGTTTGCATTCTACATCTGCATGAAGGAAAAGTACAGCTGAAACGTTTAGAGGGTTTTTTTTATTACTTGAAAAAATTAAAACAGATCTATAGGTACGTTTCTTAACAAATTCATTTACCCCTTTTAATCAGCCTCTGTATAAAAGAAAATAGTAATTGGAAGATTTAAAAGGTTTTGCCAATTACAATAGATTACCATGCACGATGTGTATTATTTCCATACATTTTTTTGTACTAGTCTTTCAAATCGAGAACTACATGAAGAATACAGTCCAAATGCTTTGGATATTTAAATAATTGAAATAATTAAACATAGGTAATCTTATCAAAATAGCTAAATAAACAGATATTTATATTTATATAAATATTGATTTATTGATTATATATATTTTTTCTAACTATACACATCAAAGGAATAGAATACACTATTTCATTATAATAATGAGGAGATATTGTATACGTCGTCGAAGATATTACAAAGGTTCTTGAAATTTTTTATTACTATTGTAACAAATAAATCAGTTCTCTGATAGAAAATATGTAATAAAGAATCATACATTCCTTTCTTAAGTTATTTTTCAAAATATTTTTTCAAATATAAGGAACCTTTTAGTTATAAATATTGTAAATAACTTGTTTCGTTTTATGATTTTTTGTCTGGTATAACTCGCTATATACTTGAAATGCATTTCCTTATCTCTGGTAGATATATTATATATTTGTCTTTCCTCAGGGACTCCCAAATTGTTATTTTTTCCTTATACCTACACTCAAAAAGAGGTCATAAGGTTCAGAAGTACCCTTTACAAAAAACAATATGATTTCCATTCACAAATCGATTTTATATGTTCTCAAATACCTTCCAGCAAATGCTTTTTTTTTCTCTAACTGCGTTAAAGTGGATACAACGATTTATCTTTTAAGAATATAATCATATAGAATGTTTGATATATTTTCTGTTTTTTTCAGTGTAGTAATGAGAGCTATTCAATATTCGTACAAATATTTTATTCAGCAAATCTCTTCATTTATAAAAAAAAAATAAAAAATACCACAACATATAAGTTTTTATTATTTAAACATTATATTAAAAATAATATTAATTTACAGCCTTTCAAAGCTTAATACTGAACTTCAACTATAAAGAGATGCAATTGCTTTTGAGCTGAACAGATACATTTTATTTTATTTTTATTATCTCTGGATTACTATTCAAGATTCTATACCGAACTTAAATCTAAAATTTATGAAAAGAGTAATATGTGATTAAAGTTTTTTTCGCCAGATATTTAAACTCACATTATATCTTAGAATGGTGAACACTATCATCTTATCCCAAAAATTCAAACTATAGTCTCTAACTTATCATCATTGAAAATTTTTAATCTTTGAACTTTAATGAAGCTTATTATCAAATCGACTTGCCAGAAAAGTTCCAAAAATCAACCTAAGTTTAGTGCTATTTTAGTTTCTTTCAGAAAGAAAAAGGCAGGTTTTCTGTTTAAAGTCCAGCGTTTAGGCTTTTCAGGCATTAATGAACTCTTTCCTTGATGAACTACCATTAGAAGGTGTATTCACATAGAAAGATGATTTCATCTTGGGTGTAAATTATTTCAAGGAAATCTGTACAAACTGGACAAAATTTTTAATCAGCTAACGAAGTATAACTTAACACTTTCTCCCAATAAATGCACCTTTTACAAAATTAATATTGGCAAATTGGTGTTTCAAATTGAAAATTACTAGGTTTCAACGATTTCAATCTAATATTACATAAATATATTTATCTCCAGTACCAACAAAATGACAACTAAAAAGAATCATAAAAGTAATAATTAAAAAACTAATAATACATCAAATGATTCATATATTTATTACTAAAATAGGTATAAAAACAATTAGAAGGCTTTAAGACATTAATCCTAATTTTAAAACCTAAATGTTAAATATAAAATATTTTGCTGGAGTTCCGATCGCTTTCGACCAAATCCTGGTCATCATCAAGGGTTGAAGTGGGAAGAAATCAGCAAACCTCCAGAATGCACACGGGTTTAAGCATTTCAGGGCGGAACCAAAATTGAAAAAAAGGGGGATGGGGGGAAAGGGTCTATACAATGGTTTTAAAGTCTTAAAACCTTTTAATTGTTTTTACGCCTATTTTAGTAATAAAACTATGAATCATTTGATGTATTCATATGTTTAATTAACATTTTAAAGTGAATTCGACGTTCTTTTACATATAGATTTACTATATAGCTAGATTAATAATATTCGATTCTACAAATCCTTAATTCAATCATTTTCGTAGTTAGTTCAACCACTTATAAAATTAAATCACCCGAAATCTAAATTTAACTGAACTGATAAACATCACTAAATAATTAACCCCGTACAGAAGTAGTTTTTTTTTTTTTTTTTTTTTTTTTTTTTAATTCACTTATGGTAAGTTTTCCGGTTTGTGATATAAAGTTTTTCGTAAACACAGACGCATCCAATGCTGCTATTTATAGTGCTTTATTAAAAGAACACAACAAACAGTTATTACCTGCTGCATTATTCTTTAACACTTTATTTTTTTTAAATATCTTTAAAGTTAGAACTCATGACAATATATAAATTTGTAACAGCTCTCAGGTACTATTTATACAATCCAGATTTCGTAATCCTTTGTGTCAGTGAACCTTAAAAATATCTAACAAAACTACATATGCAGCCGACATAATCACAGGTTTGTAAATTGAACATTCAGAGTACTCTTACAATTTTCAACATATTCCAGGATCAACAAACGCACTCGCCGATTATTTATCCCGTTTTAATTCAAGTTCGTTAACTAGCAAAATCGGACCAAGGGGGTGGAAATAGGGAGGGGCTTTGTGAAAACCGAAAAATCTCTGTAACTTCTTAATTTTTGTACATATCAAATCAATTTAAAGTTTTTATTACTTCTAAAAATAGGGCCCAAAATTTATGTATCCCAGATTTTTGCTAAAATTAAAAATGGGCTCAAGGAACGCAAAAAACAGGGTTTTAGAGAGAAAGAAAATTCAGAACTTCGTCAAATTTCAAGCTATTAAATCCAATTAAATTTATTATAAATCTTCTTAATATTGTCTACAACTTTTATACTGACAAAAGTTTTTGATAGAACGAATTCGTACCGCAAAAAAAAATTAGAAACGAAAACAAAATGAGGGGGTTGAAGAAGAAATTAATCCATAAATTTGCCAATTCACAAGATATAAAATCCGCATGAATATATTATATATCTTCTTAATATTATCTACAACATTTATACTGACAAGTTTTTGATAGAACCAGTTCTTCCAGAAAAAAAAAACACAGCGATTGAAGAAAAAAATCATCGTATTAAGGGTGTTTTCAAATCCAAACTGCTTATTTTCTGACTCATTTTATTCATTAGTTTTGTCAAACGCATCCAATTGGTAGGTTCTCTTATTCCAAAACTATATAATGTGCCGTAATGGTCGATTTTTTGATAGAGGCAGAAAATATTTTTTTAAATGATGTCAAAGTGGGCATTTTGAACCGATTTTCTCTAATCGATTGTGTTGGAAATGAAAATTATGGCCCTACTGAGAAAATAACAGTAAATCAAGTTCTAATTAATTGAACTAAAAATAAAAACACAGGTCGCTTATAAATCTCTTCTAAAAAATCACGTCAGCAAGTTTTTTGATTTTACTTTTAAAAATAAGTCTAAAAATGTGTCAGAAAATTTCGAGTTGTTGAGAGGGGAAAAATATTTTTTTTTAAATACCGACTTAATATGATTCTGATAAAATGAGCTCTTACAGAAAAATAAAATTAAAAATTCATCAAAAGCGGCCAGATAAAATTGTTAAAGTGAGTTTATCTCTAATCATGATTAATTTTTTGTTGTTGAAATTAGTACCTGAATTCGAAATCTACCTGTGCCTGTAGGCCGAGCCTGGAGGGATTTTTTTAATTTAAAACAGAACAATTTATAATGTATGTTACTGAAATTATTTGTTTTATAAATTAACGAATTTAATATTCTTACAGTAGATGTTGAGCTCTTATAATCTGAGCCGGTGATATTAGTTTAAAAATTCCAATTATAAAAGCTGGTAGAATGCTCAGATTACTATGACACTTGAAAAAATACACATAATGATTCCGTAATTCCTAAACAAATATCTGAATAATTGGTCTTGTTTTTATTTTTGACTGGGTAACATGAAAATTTCATTTTACCATTATAAATATTTACAATCTACGAATTTTTGCACATAGTAAACAGAAATAGTTTTGAAACTGCAGTCTTCATTTTGAATGCTTCAGATGCCCAATAGCTCGCTACACGCAATATACGAAGCATTAACAATTGTTAGAAAAGGTTATTTCAAATATTATTAACCAGAAAACAAGGATTCTGCTTTTCAGAATTTAGTGCCGCCCCGATAATATATATATATATATATGTGTGTGTATATAATACATAAGACTTAAAAATACATACAATACATAGACAATACAATACAATACAGTACATAGACAATACAATACTATACTATACAAAAAAATACAATACAGAAGACATAAAAGGCACGCTTTTATTTGATATAAAATGCGTCATTAGCATCCGCCGAAAAGTACTATATTTACGATCCAGTCTTAAATAACATATATAGAAAAGTATGCATAACGCGTAACACACAGAAAAAAACTAATCCTGTGCGATCCATGAAGGATCAGGCCCTACAGTGCCCAACTCTGTTTACTTGACACTGGGCCCCGAGGTTCTATGCAGCGTGTGCCCCACCAGATGGTCAACCTAACGCAAGACCCTCGGAGTTTAGTTCCCAAGCAAGCTTTATACTCATTTTATCGAGCCCGAAATGGTGAAAGGTCTAGTAAACCTTACTCTGCCGGGAACAGAACTCGCAACCTGTAGCGTGGCAGACAGGCGTGCTGACGACTACGCTACTGAGCTTTTGTATGACGTCACTAACTCGGGATAATACACAAACCGAGCAAAAGCAATGTCGTCTGTCAAGAAACTTGACAAAACAAATAGGGTATCTAATGATTCACATGCCTTCATTAGTTTGTAACATTAATAAGGATACTGAAAATTAAATATAGTTTATAATAGCTCCATGCTTTATCAGATATCATTCATTTATATTTTTTCGAAATTCAGAAAATGTTATTAAACACAGATTAATGAAATTTCATTCTTTTACGTTTTTGATAGGAATTAAGTAATTGCAGATAAATGTCACCTTTAATATACATTTTCATACCAGCTCTTGGCATAGCACGTATTTTAATGCATTTTAATCAGTTGTTAGGCGAAAATGGCAACAAAATGATATAGTAATTTGGTGTTTTCTACAGAGTTATCATCAAGAATAGAGAAGAAGTGTGATAGCTGGGCCGAAAATGCAACTCTAAAATCCCTTACATTAGTTCCAAACATAACCACGTAATAACGCATGTTTTTCAATTCGTACTATTAACACAAAATTCCTAACTTGTGAAATGTTACTTTAGAAGTTTAAACGTCGTAAACATCACTTTCATTTAGATAAATGTTCGGGTGACGTCAAAGAATTTGATCCCAGTTCCACGTGCTTATTTTTATTGGCCCGAATTAGGACATTTAAATTGGAGTTATAGCCAGTTTCATATTGCAAACGGTTTTCACTGTATGCTGCATATCAATTCTTTCTCTTTACTACACTGCTCAAACAAATTATGGGAGCAAGCAAAAAGGTGAAGAGAACAGTGCAAGACATCCATGCATGGGCATAAAATGGATAGTACACGTGTATCAATACGCAATACAGAATAAAGACGCAAAAAAATTGTAAGGGAGCTTTTATTCTTTGTAAAGATGAAAATAACATGAAAAGATGGTTTAAAGCAACAATTTGGTTTCATGAAAATGATAAAAAAAGGTATTATTTAGAAAGGAGGCAAGATTTTTAATATGACGTGCGGTCTCTTCGAAAAGCTAAGACTGCTGCACACCTGTTTTCCATGGATGCGATGAGGTTATCGATAAGACATTGGGGAATACTGATCCACTGCTCAAGAATTTCAATCTCCAAGTCCCAGACAGTGAAAGGGGGCTTCGGACTCCCGGCAATGCATCGTCTGAGTATGTCCCAAACATGCGTGGTCGGATTTAGGTCAGGAAACCATGCTAGTCATTCCATACGCTGCATTGTTTTAGCTTGAAGCATGTTTTCCACAAGACAAACTGTATGAAGTCTGGCATTATCATGCATGGAAAAAAAGAAATCACCAATTGCTGCAAACATAAAATATGACATGAGGTCTCAGTATCTCGTCTGTATTACTTCGGACCGCCAAAGTGCCATTTCGAATGATATGCAGCCCCGTACGTTCACCTAAGCTGATTCCAGCCAATAGCATCAATCCACCTCCTCTGTAATGTGATCTTTCACGAACGAATGTGGGATTATATTGAGTGCCTCATTCTCTCCATACCAAAACACATGAGATGCCACATCCAGACTGAATCAGGACTTGTCTTTAAACAGAATTTGACTCCAACAACGTTGCCTTCAAACTCGATGTTCAGTTTCCCACCTTCTTTGGGCCGCACAGTGGTTTGCGGTCAATGGAATACAGACATTGGCTTAGGTGCATAGAGAGTACCCTGATGAAGCCTATTTCGGACTGGTTGGCTGGACAAGCTTCGTCCTTTGGCCAAGAACAACTGTGTTTGGAGCTGAGTAGAAATACTCGTTCCGTCTCGATGAGCTGTTAATAGGATATATCGGTCATCAGTTTCTGTGTTAGCACATTTTTGACCTTGAACTTGTCGACGACTAACCATTCCTTCTGTTTTGGAATCGATTCCACAGCCTTTCATGGACACTCTTTGCGACTCTATCAGCGTCCACTGCACTTCGTTGTGTTTCCCCAAATTCAACTGCCCCGATAACACGCCAAGCCATGGATTGTGATAAATCATGTTGTTGTGACATTTTCTAGCCACCTTTTTTTAAAACACAGGCTGAGTAATTGAATTTTACAACTGAGGCTGTGAAACAGACGTTTCTGCAAAATTCCGATTTCTGCACTTATCTCATTTTTCTAGTTTTTGACGTCATAAACTTTAATTTGCATGTGAAGTTTTCCGTATTTGTTTTTTACAACACTTTATATTATGGAAGTTTTATTTTACGTTACTTATTGGTGTGAATATTTGAGTAATTTCGTTAAAACCATGTGCTCCCCTAATTGTTTTGAGCAGTGTATGCGCCTATTTCCCCCTTACTTTCTATAGAAACACAGTACTTTAGTTGCCACCATTACAAAATGGCATAAAAATCTACAAAATAATTAATATTCCAAAAATAAATCGACTTGCAGTTAAAAAAAAAATTGAAATTAAAATTACTTTTTTCCCAGTACCATATTATAAACATTGAAAACGTGCGATGTTTAGAAGTTTTAAAAAATTCTGAAGATAATGAGTATTTAACCGTACAATTATACACCTTCTTCGTTTTACGGATGGCTTATGGTTAGGTGTAATGCTATTTTTTGTGACGACACTTTAATTGTTTTCCTAAAGAAATAGCATCAGGGGCTAATAATATTTTCTAAGAAAGTCACATTAACATTTTTATTAAGATTGTTTTACTTTGGAAAATTATGAAATTCGATTGTTTGATAAACATTTATAACCATACAATAAATTCCTATATTCTAAAATTTATTTTTTAAATTACTTCTAGTAAAGAACTACTAAAACTTATTTAGTTTCAATAAAAGTTTTCTTAATGTTATAAAAAATAATTTTAATTTAGAACTTTTATGCAATTTTTTACTACCGTTTCTTTTTTGCCATCATATAAAGACATAATTCATGAAATGTTTTTCGGGCTATTAAAACTTTCCCCGTTATAGAGAATGCATTATTTACGTAATATTATAGAATGCATTAATTTAATATTATCATATGTTTTAGATTTTATTTTATATTATATCTTTTTTCGGAACAGCACATAATGGAAATTTGGTCTTGTAAAAAAATAAATAAATTAAGACTTGCTTCTAAAATTATGCAGTTAAGTTGTTTAATTTAGAAAAAAGGTTTTGTAAAAATAAATTAACATTTTAAAAAGGTTACACATACACTGTAAAAAAAAAAAAAAAAAAAAAAAAAAAAAAAAAAAAAAAAAAAAAAAAAAAATCCGTAAATTTGCTAACATTTTTTTCTAGGAAACTGAGATTCCTAGAAAGTTTTATGCAACGGCAGCAACAAAAATTCATGTAGCATATATAGTTGTGCACCGTAAATAAAAAAATCTGTAAGATTATTAAGAATTCTTTAGGAAACTGGGATGCCTAAAACTTTTTATGTAACTACAACAAGGGTTACAGATAAGATTTAAGAAACATTACTGCAATTTTAGAAGATTAATTTGTAAAGTTACAGATTTCCGTATTTTTTTTACAGAAACTAGTTTTGTAGATTTACATATTTGTTTGCACAATGTACAGATAAATTTTAGTAAGCATGTAACTTTACATATGTAGAATTACAGATTTTTTTTTACAGTGTAGATAAAAAAAGAATTGTTTAAATACTCGTACTAAAACAAATAATCAAGCTTTCTTTAAAATAAATTTCTGGTTTAAAATGTGTTCAACTTTTAAAACTTATTTAATGATTAGTTCCCTTTTCTCCTGTTCATTAATTTTGTAATGATAATAATGTTTGATTAAACAAATACTAAATAATATTTAATTATGGAAATTTTATTACTTTTCACTCTTTGAATTCCTGTGATTTATTTATTTTTTAATTGTTTGTTTCTGTATTCATAATAGATTCGTTTTTCTATTTACAATTTTCTCTTTTTTTTTTTTTTCTTCTTGGCATACAAATTCTGAGAAAAATGAAAAGAATGTCTCAAAATGAATGATCGAAAACATTTTCTACAACAAATATATTCGCCGTAGTAATTTGGTGATACTGTTAACTAATTTTGGCTTGAACGAATAAGCTGCTTTTACAATAACATTGTCAAATTTACCATCCGTTCTATAAATCTGTTAATTTCTTTGCGAAATCGTTAATTGAGTCAAATGGCCATTTTCTTTTTCTCTGCTCCTTACAAGGCTATATTTTTGAATGAAACAATAGGGTAGACCGGGGCACGTTTACGCAGTGCATTTTTTTTTTCAAAATGAGTTACAACTGGCGCGGTACCAGTCATGACAGATTGACGCTGCTCCCTAGCGGATATTCTCACACGTTTTTGAACGTCATTCGAGCTTCGGTTTAGCATGCAGAAAGGATAATCTGTTTTCTGTCAAGGTGAGTAAATTTTGTGTTGAACTTATTGAAACTTATTGCGAACTAATAATACTTAGTTAGGGATAAACAAATATATGAACATTAGCAAAATTTTATCCTTTTTTGAGAACTGTATTTGTATGAATAGAAATGCTATTAATTTTCGTTGCACTTAAAAAATAAATCCAAACATGGCGACAGGGCACGTTTGCACATTGACATCGGTTCACCTTTGCGCATGTTCAAAAAGAAGAAATTACGCAAAAATTTACTAGTTTCTATGGAAGCAG
Organism: Maratus speciosus; assembly: GCA_963932465.1. Lineage (NCBI taxonomy): Eukaryota > Metazoa > Arthropoda > Arachnida > Araneae > Salticidae > Maratus > Maratus speciosus. The sequence goes on along the minus strand of OZ010791.1, from coordinate 531,933,961 downwards.
AACAAGAAGAAATCAAAGGAAAAAGTATGAAACCCAAAACTACAAAAAGGAAAAGGTTGGTACACTCTGGAAAAAAGAAAATAGTGAATGAATCTGATGACGAAGAAGAAAACTGTGTGTGTATTTATTGTTTGAAATCACACAACCAATCAAAAAAGGACAAGACTGGGTTCAGTGTCTTAGATGCAAATGTGGTCCCATGACAAGTGTGGAAAAAGAAATACTTTATTTTTTGTTTGCGAAAACTGTAGCAGTGATGATGAAGATGACTAAATAGTTTCTGTTTTTAATTAGCAATAAGCCCTACGTTTTCATTTCAGCTTATAAAATGTTCTTTAATTAATTTTCTTATTTTTTTTTAATTTTTAATCAATATTTTAAATTATAAGTAAAACATTTCAATTTGATTAAATATTTATTTCTCTTACTCCTTGGTATCACTTACAATATGCGTAAACATGCCCCACTTGAAGCGTAAACTTGCCCCGGGAATGGGGCAAATTTACGCAAAAGACATGGACCTAAAAAACATTTTTTTACGGTTAGAAACTAAAATAGGGCCACAACTGAATACGCAAATTTTGACTTTATTAACTGCTTTATAAAACCACAATGCCTAAAATTTCCTAAGTTAAAGCATAAAAGTTAGAAAATTCATTGAAAAACAACCGTGTAAATGTGCCCCGGCGTACCCTACTTGTGCACGTCTACTGTTGAATCGCTAGGTAACATAACTCAAATATTTTTAACCAACTCGACTAGTACATTTTTTTTATCAGGAATATAAATATAAAAGACTATTAGAGGCAGCCTTCTTCGTCGTAACAACATTTACTTTAATACATACAACATGCATGAATCCAGGAATTGATTACTAACAAACAAACTCTCATCAAAAACAAACGAGCTCTCATTTGTAAACTGGAAAAGAAAATTTTGCTTTATCCGTGATATTAGCATCGCAGTACTAATGTATGCAGCATTCCGGGGCTTCCCAGTTGAAGACAACTTAACTCCTAGTCTGTAGATGTAGAATCTTTCCTATGTGTGAAAAGTTGAAAAAAAGATGAACATATCTACAAAAATTTGCTGATGGATGTTTTTCACGTTAGCCATCAAGTACTGCATGAATTTATTAAGTATATTTAATTTGAACGTACGTTTAAAGCAAGGCACGCGAAATTACCTCGATAGATTCTTCCTCTTATAAAGTATATATTAAAGGTTGAGAATTTATAGTATTTCCTTAAAATTAACTAATAAATGTCTCATTTTCCTATACTCTATTGCATGCCATACACCCATAATACACACTATGCTTAACACCCACTTTAGTACTTGTATATATATATATATATATATATATATATATATATATCCTTCAAATCTCTGTTAAGTATCCACCACTACAATACAACAACGTATTGCACGAACTCCGTTCGATTGAAAACATATCCTTATACATCTATGCACCTTAGATTTAAATATCTTAAACAATTTCTTATATATAAAAATCCAAATTCTTTGGCACAATATTTAAAACAATATTTTATTCTCTAAAGTACGAAGCGTTTTAAACCATTAAAAAAGCATATGATGTTGTAAAAACTTGAAAATGTCTTATTGGCCAACACAGAAAAAAAATAACTTTTTCGTTTTACTATTGAAAACCAAAACCTAATAATATCAAGTTCATCATTTCAAATACACAATCGATTTCCTCTCCGAGCAGTGAGAGAAAATTCCAAATTCAAAAATAGCGCATTTGAATGAAACACAGTTTTCAGCCGTTCTTGAATTCAGATCTCAATATTTATTTCGAGCGAATCCATAAAGTTCAAGTATACATTTATATGCTTTTCTAAAATAAAAACACAATGTTCTTGCTTATCTTCACAGTTTGAAGGATGAAGCTTTAGTGGGTGAAATTCCTTGTTATCTTTTTTTGTAACATTTTGGATTTACGAGGATGGTTTTTTTGGATTATCTTTTCCGCCTATTATCTTAAATGGTTCGGAAGATTGTCTTAAAACGAATTATCTTGAATTATGAATACATTTTTTTCATGCAGTACGTAATTTTGTAAAGCATTTTCTAGTTGTTTTTTAGCTCATAAGAACTATGTTTGATAGGAATATGGCCCCCATTAAGTTTCACAAATACAGTTCAAAACATACAGATAGGAGTGATTTTATTCAACATTATTACTTTTTATTATAAACACTGTTTATTTAAATAGGTTATCTTCAGTGTCCGTTTCCGCAATGTTTTGAGTGATTTGATCAATACGAGTATGATAGAATCAAATTATACCCCACAGCCATAGAAAAACATAGATGTCCAAGTTCGAGATGCTGTTTGTTAAAGTAATTACAACAAGTCCATGTTTGCAAGAAGATCCCTGAATTATTTGATCTATTGAAGTCTATTGCTAATAAAAGAAATACTAATTATCTGCTCTCGATATCCTATCGTTTAATATGAAACAGTACTTGTGCACGCCTACTGTTGAATCGCTACTCAAAGATTTTGCTCTAAATCGACTAGTATATGTTTTTATTTTCCATTAGATACAAATATAAAAACATATTAGAGCTACCCTCCTATTGTATCGTAGCAGCATTTACTAAAACACATGCATCATCCACGAATTCAGGACTTGATTAGCAATAGAAAAACTACCACCAGTAAACTGAAATAAAAGTTTTGCCTCATTTATGACATTAACTTTGCAGTTCTAAGCTGTGTATGCTGCATTAAGGATCTTCCCAGTTGAATACAACTTCACGAAAAGTCTATACATGTAGAGCCTTTCCACTGTGTGAATACGGCTTTTAAATGAGACGAAGATTTCCATAAAAATATTCTGGTGGAAGTTTACCCCATTGATAATCCGACGCTGCATGAATCTATTAAGTATATTGAATTTGAATGCATGTTTAAAATGTAGCAGCAGAGAGTAGTTTGATAGATTCTCCTGTGATATATTATATGTATACTAATAAACATTCAAACATCTGTGGAAGGGGTGAGGGATATACGTTAATATCCAATTGTATAATGGCTTCATGTCAATTTAGTTTTAATCTTACATGTTAATGAAGATATGTAATTTTTTTTCAACTGTATAAATCATATTCAAGTCTTGAGTAGCATAGCTGAGGTTTTTTCCAATAGAGATAAAGTTGTGCAGGCGGAATAGAACCTGGATATCTTGGCTTGCCGTGCCAATGCTTTACCTGTTAAGCTATCCGGGAAAAACCTGGCTACAATAATTCACTCTTATTTCTTGGATACAGTTGAAACTGCAGCACGAGTTTCATTCATCCGAGCTATAACTATAGCATTTACAGGATGAAGATGTGTGATAACACGGAAACTTCTGTATACCGTGTATTTAGGTCATAATGAAGAGATGATTTTTTTTTACTGGATAAATTATATTCAGTGCTGGGGTAGCACAGTTGAGTTTTTTTTCCAACAGAGCAAAAAATGTCCAGTTCAGGGATCGAGCAAGGAATCATATATCTAGTTGAAAAAAAATTCCATATCTTCATCATGACCTAAATATACAGTATAAAGGAGTTTACGTGTTATCACACACTTTCATCATACAAATGCTATAGTTATAGCTCAGATGAATGAAACTAGTTCTGCAATTCGCAGATGTGTCCAACAACTAATAGTGAATTAAGTTAGTCAAGTACCGTGCGGATATCTTACTAGGTAAAACATTGGCACGGTAAGACAAGACATCCAGCTTCGATCAGTTGCCTGGACATTTTTCGCTCTGTTGGGAAAAACCTCAAATGTACCACTCAAGAATTGAATAATCTTACATCTGTTTATTTCTACCATTAGGAGGATGAAAAAAAATATTCTTAATACATTTATTTGGTCTGGTGACAATTATTGTACTTGATTCTTACAAGTTTAACAACATATACTAATAGATACTCGCATGTATCTGTTTATTTTTTTATTTTAAAAAAATTATTATTCTACTTTCCTAAGTCGCAGATTAAGTGAATAAAATTGTTGTAGTATTATTCTTGTTTGTTAAATTAATAAAGAAAATTTCTATCGTTGTTTCTATAAAATACAAATAGAAAAACATACAAGATGTTAGAGATGATTTACAACTGTACCTAAGCATTATAATACAGATTATTTGATATGTATGCATGCAAGGCAAACAAGTGCAACCGCCACATTAAAAACTTGATAGCCGCAAATAATGCAGATTCTTGAAATGTGAAATAAAAGTTATAAATGTCTGTATACATTTATATAATTTTTTCACTTTTTTTTATTCATAAGACTTACAAGTAAATATCAAATAAGAGGTACGCCTAGTACATGTAATTCCTTAAGCGTTGTGTGAAATATAAAAGTTTGATGATCATTATATTAGCTAAATTGCCTATTTTCAACTATGATAGACGAATGGCTTATGCTTGTATACATTATATAAAATTGTCTAAATATTAAAGATCTTTCTTGTGCGTATAAAGCACAAAAAAATATCCGTGATTTATCAAAGAAAATCTTCAGTTTTGTCTACTCCTATAGGAAATACACAGTACTGATAAATCGTTTAACCAAATAAATTTACTCTGTCTCAACTACAAGCCTTTTAACCAGAAAAATGATTTAACTATTCTAAATTCACGTTTCAGTTCAAACAGTAGTTTTGAAATAATAACAATATGCTGAGAAATGTCCTTTCTTCTTAACTACTTTTAAATGGCTTTCTTTAATTTAAAGATGTACAAATTTTGCATTTCATAATAGCGGTTATTTGGAAAGTCAGAAACATTTAATTATGTTTGGAGTAGGCGTGAAAAGGCAGCTTTTGTATAAATATTGCACTACCGCTCCATTGTTTAGAAATAAATTCCTTTAAAAGTAACAAAAGACATGAATTATTCAAATGTGAACTTCAGCGAATTTATTCACACCTGTTTATCATAATTTAATGCTTTTTTATAACAGTATATATTATTTAATAGTATACTATAAGGTTTCAGAAAGAAATAGGGTTACGAAAGTAATAACTACATTAGTTATATACAATACTTATTATTCTTTTTTTCCATGTAATCCAATCTTTTTTTACTAAAAAACCAACGTTTGAATACAAGATATACAAATTAAGCTGTATGAAAATGAGCAGACGTATACTTTTAGTGAGTACGGGGACTCACATGATCAGTGCATAAAATAAAATCAACACTCCCCTAATACACTGCTCAAAACAATTAGGGGAACACACGGTTTTAACAAAATTACGCAGATATTTTCACCGATATGTAACGTAAAATAAAACATCCATAAATTAAAGCGTAGTAGAAAACAGGTAAAGAAAACTTCACTCGCAAATTAAAGTTTATGACGTCAAAAACTAGAAAACGGTGGTAAGTGCTGAAATCGGGATTTTGCGAAAACGTCCATTTCACTGTCTCACTTGTAAAATTCAGTTGCGCGACTCGTGTTTTGAGAAAAGATGACTTGAAAATGTCACAACAATGTGGTTTACCGGAATCCATGACTTGGCGTGTTATTGGGACAATTGAAACTGGGGAAACATAACGAAGTGTAGTGGACGCTGTTGGATTCGCAAGAAGTACAAATGCAAGGCTGTGGAATCAATTCCAAGACACATGGATTTGTAGACATCGACAACTGCAAGGTAGGTATGTGCTTCCTCAGAAACTAATAACCGATATATTCTGTTAACAGCTCTTCGAGACGGAAGGGCAATGCTGCAAACACAGTTGTTCCTGACCACAGGACGAAGGGTGCCCGTTCAAACAGTCCTAAATAGGCTTCATCAGGGTGGTTTCTTTGCAAGTAAGCCAATGGTCTGTACTCCGTTGACCTCAAGCAACTGTGCGGTCCAAAGAAGGTAGGCAACATAACATAGAGTTTAGCGGCAACGTTGTTGGAGTCAAATTCTGTTTTCAGACGAGTCCCAATTCTGTCTGGATGTGAATTCCGATGTGTTTTGGCATGGAGAGAAAGGGGCACTCAAAATAATCCCACATTCGTTCGTGAAAGATCACATTACAGACGTGGTGGGTTGATGTTATGGGCTGGAATCAGCATAGATGGACGTACGTTCCTGCATATCATTCGAGATGGTACTTTGACGGTCCAAGTTATACAGACGAGATACTGAGACCTCATGTCGTATTTTATGCTGCAGCAATTAGTGATTTCTTTTTTCCATGCATGATAATGCCAGACCCCATACATTTCGTCTTGTGGAACCCATGCTTGAGGCTAAAACAATACAGCGTACGGAATGAACAATATGCTCTCCTGACGTAAATCCGATCGAGCATGGTTGGGACATACTCAGACGATGTATTCCTGCGAGACCAAGGCCTCTTTTTACTGTCCGGGACTTAGAGATTTGCAATTCTTGAGCAGTGGAACAGTATTCCCCAAAGTCTTATCCCGAAAGTTAATTTTCATAGGGCTTGATTTGTATATAGTTTGTGTTCAAACTTTGCTTTTTTAATGATTTATTTTACACAAAAGATTTTTATTTATTTACCACCTATTTGTTATTCGTAATACAGCATTTTTCTTGTTTTTGCTGTTTGTTGTTAAGCATCATCCGAAAAGTGAATGAAGCATTTGGGCATTTTGAGAAGAAGTTGTCCAATTTAGGGAGAACATTGCTTGAAAAGATAAAACATCTATCAGTAACCATTTGTAAAATTAACGAAAAAGAAAAGTTTATGGATTATTTAATAAATATGCAAAATTAAAACGGACGAATTTAAAAAGCCTAAAGGTCGGATACCATCTGAATCTAAACCAGATAGCATTAGCAAAGTAGAGAATCTATTAAAGAAAAATCCTTCATTTTTCCACCAGTACAGCCGGCAATTTTTTTAAATAATTATATATTATTATGATAATTTATTTAATATATATTAAATAGTAAATAGACTAGTAATTACACGTTTTGATAAAAAAAAAACTTGTCTGAAATACCCGAAAAAAAAGTGAAAATTCCGGGTGTTAAGGGGTCTGAACGAGGTAAGGTTACTAAATCTTTATTTATTTTTATTATAAAATAATTTTTAGCTAATAAGTATTAACTCATTTTTAAAAGTAGTTAGAAAAATAATTATTCTGTAAATCATCATTGTTCTTGTTCATTTTGATAATGGTTAATGGTCGTTGCTTTAACTTTTCCAGCAATATTTGCCTGATCTTAGACAACATGTTTTGAAAATGCTTCATTCTTTTTGTTTCAGCTAACGTTTTGAAACGATGAGCAAATATAACTAGTCGGATGTACCAATCCCAAAACTTTCTTCTATCTCATACATGTTAATACTTCAAAATTCGCTATCACACTGCCAAAATTAAATGGCAATCTATGCATCTCATGAGGATTCTAACGATATGAAATTCCGTGCTTAGTTCTTGAGATATGACTATCGCTGAAATCGTCTAAATTCAGCAAAATGCTGCCTAGCAGCGCCACCTATTGGGTGATTTATACCAAATCCTAATCAGCAACAATTTATGTCAACGTCTGACTGAATCTGAAGTTTGGAGAAAATCCGTACATTAGTTTTTGAGATAGAGCAATAGCAAAAATCGTGAAAATTTCCGCATAGCAGCGCCACCTATTGGGTGATTAACACCAAAACCTAATTAACAACAACAACTTGTGTCAACATACAACTAAATCTGAAGTTAGATGAAAATTGGTCCATTAGTTCTATTGATAGAGCTATTGAGGCAATCGTGGAAACGGCAGCAGAGAAGCGCCACCTGTTGGGCGATTTACACCAACACCTAATCAGTAGCAAGTCATACCAAGGACTAACTTAATCTGAAGTTTGAAGAAAATCTGTGCGTTAGTTCTTAAGATAGAGCTATTGGGGAAATCGTGTAAATCCTGCAAAATTCATCATAACAGCGCCACCTGTTGAGCAATTTACACCAAAACGTAATCATCATCAATTCATATCAAGGACTAACTAAATCTGAAGTTTGATCAAAATCCGTGCATTAGTTCTTGAGATAGAGCTATTGCGAAAATCGTGCAAAATGCAGCATTGCAGCGCCACCTGTTGAGCGATTTACACCAAAAACTAATCAGCATCAATTTGTATTAGCCACTAACAGAATATCAATTTTTATTAAATTCCGTGCATTAGTTCTTGAGATAGAGCGCCCACAAAATTTGTGTCACATACACACAGACAGACAGACAGACAGACTCACAGAGTCACAGACAGACATTTTGTAAAAACATGTTTTTTGGAATCACTGACCCCTAAAACGTGTAAATCCGTCGAAAACCGGAATTCGAAAATTTTCATGAATCCAATACTTTCTTCTTGTAAAGATAGAAGAAAGTAAAAATAATGCTATAGTGCAAATTGGTAATAATTCAGTTACTTGTAAAAAAGAGCAACAAATGTAAATTATTTTGAGATAATAAAATTTAAACTTTATTAATCATATTTTATGCTCAAATCTAGGACAAATTTTGCTAATTAAAAAAAAATTCATTATAAACGTTTTCTAACGACGCATCTTTTTCTATGATATATATTTTATCATTTCCAGTTTTATGTTAACTGTGGAGTCTTAACTACAGAATGAGCTAAAAAATAAACTACAATAAATCTTTTTTAAAAATGGTCTATTTATAATTCATGTTTGGCGCGAAATTATTTTTTTATCACAGATTTCTGTATACATTTTGGCGTATATACTTTTGTATTTAAAGAATATTATGAAAGCAGAATGTCAGAAATATGTACCTATTGTATATTCATGAAAAGGTTGTTTTTCCGTAAATATTGCACTTCCGCTTATTTATTCGTAAACAAACTGACTTACAATTAAATAAAAGAGGCTTATTATTTAAATGTAAGCTGAAGGATACATTTAAAATTTTATCATGTACGAATGCTACGATTGTAATATACTTTGTTATTTACAGCCCAGTCTGAAATCCGACACAGTTTAGTAAAGTTTAAAACATGAATAAAGTTAAATAGTTAGGACACGTTTATTAACTTTACATTCATATTATTTTAAAAGTACAGTATAGTTTCCAAATTACAAATCATTAAAAGAAGCTATAATAAATATTTCATGGCATGTGTTATTTATAAAATATGTTCTTAAAATTATTTTATAAAACACGCAAATCAGTTTTAACTGACTATTATAATACAGAGTGTTCAACGTTAATATTACGATCAAGTAACCATTAATTAAAAAAACTCAAGCTTTGCAAGGATATGTAATTATTCTATGTTTAAGAAATAATTTAAATTGAGTTTACCCTCGTATGCTATATATAGATATTGCTTTAATGAATGAAATTAAACTAATCACAATGTAAATTTGCATAGAATGTTTTGCACTCGATTATTACATTCTTCCAGTAAGATAACAAAGAAATAAAAGATTAAATTAATTACGGATATAAGTTTAAATGTATAATTAAATACAGAATTCAAAATACTTAATGTAAGTACAATCATTCTAATTAATTAAATCTTCTTAATTTCCATTTACTTTTACTGGACAATTTGTTAATTGAATTACATATAAAATTTTAATTCAATATGCAACCATAATTTCTTTATTGATATGGACTCTTAATTTCTTCCGAAACTACTACGCGTTTAAATTTCTTTAAATTTTATTGTTGTTGTGCTTTTTACTTTTTTATAATCTTATGTTTGAAAATATTGTTGAAGAATACAAGTAAATCAGATTTTACAAACGTCATCTCGTGAAAATAAATTCTCTCTTGTTGTATTATTTATTATATTTCAAAAATTAGTAAGGAATAATTCGGAATTAATTAAAGATAACTATTTAACATATGTTATTATAACTTTTGAGAGCAAGACACCGATGCAAATTTGGTGAACGTTACTTATACATCAGTAAACTTTAATAGAAATAAATTTATTGAGAAAAACGAGAAAGTGGCTGACTTACCTTCTCTGGCTACACTTTTTTATATAATGCATTATATTTAAAATATGAAAATCAAAATTCAAAACAAGTACATTTTTTAAAACTTAAAAGCAATATATAGCAATAATAAGCATTTTTTAACTGTTTGAAAACCATCACAATTTTAGTTTTAAATAAGACTGGTCTTATTATCATGAATAACGTTAAGGTACATGCTTACATTAAAATAGCCGTTTCGGTGAAAATTTTTTAAATATCTTATTTGAAGGTACAATCTCCTACAATTCCAAATCTGTCTTAATTTTATTTCTATGATTATTAGAAGAGGAGTTATGACCAACTTAATAAACAGCAAGTAAAGAGTGAAATACCTGAAGTGAGCAAGTAGGCCAGAAGAAAATATAAACATTGTTTATATGCATGATATTTTTTTTTTTGCATTTTTTATACAAAAACAGCAATCAGCAATAAACATTAATTGATACTTCTAGATTAATTTTATAGATAAGAAATAATGCAGGTAAGAAATCTTCAAATGCGATTTCTGAACAATCAATTTTCCTGCTATTTCCATGTACGATAAAATCCATAACTTAAAAGTTTTTAAACATATTTCAGTGAAAATTCGTCAGTTTGTTTTCCATATTACTCACTATGTTCTGAACTAGAATCTAAGCTCTGTGTTATAATGTAGTTATTTAATATTTACTCGAACATAAAAAAGTAGTATTGTTTTAAATATATGTATTGTTTGACATATTTTCAAATATTTCAATTAATTTTAAAGCTATTGTAAAACTTCTAGTTCAGTACACAGGTAAATACAATATTATCATGTAGGACAAAGGGAATTTAAATATATTTAGCTGAATTGAGCGCACATTGTCTGGAGTAAGCATGAAATTTTGCTTTAAAAATGGCAAAATCCCCGATTTTTACTTTCATCTATCTTTACAAGAAAGTATTGGATTTGTGAAAATTTTCGACTTTCTGTTTCCGACGGATTTACAAGTTTTAGGGGTCTGAGATTCCGAAAACCATGTTTTTACAAAATGTCTGTCTGTGAGTCTGTGCATCTGTGAGTCTGTCTGTCTGTGTGTCTGTATGTGACACAAATTTTGTGGGCGCTCTATCTCAAGAACTAATGCTTGGATTTTCAACGAATTTCAGATCTATGTCTAACTGGATATCAATTATTGCTGTTTATGTATTGGTGTAAATCACTCAACAGGTGACGCTGCTATTCTGCATTTTTCAGAATTTCCGCTATAGCTCTATCTCAACAACTAAGGTACAAATTTTTATCAAACTTCAAATTCAAATACACTTTGATATGAATTGGTGCTAATTTGATGTAATTTCTTGTACTGTTTAAATGAATTAATTGACGTGATTTATATAGAATAAAGTTTTGTGAGGGCCACAACATGCTAGTTTTAAATATTGTCAATATATTTCTAACATTTTGTGTTTTTTCATCCTTGGGTGTTCCAACTAAAAAAAAAAAAAAAAAGATGTGTATTTTTTCTTCAGTATTGTGCACTTTTTAAAGCGCTCCGAACGCATGCATTTAACTTAACCCTTAAATGCCGAGCGTTGCCTTTAGGCAACATACCCAATTTAGGCTTATAAAATACTATTAGAATAATATTGAAGCTATTATGCCTAATGTTGCCAATAATATACATTCTGAAATTACTATTAAGTCGATTTTCAGCATGTAGATGGCAAAACTTGTGTTGTTTAAGAATAAAGATAGACATATTTTTTCAATTATTGCTAAATGTTCTTTTTGTTTTCGTTTGAAGCTTGCGGAATACTCCATTTTGTTCTGCTTTGAGCAATTTTTTTTTCTTATCATAGTTATTAATTTTCTTGTGTATTTAATATTACAACTTTTTATCAAAGAAAATTATTTTTTCAATTAAACACTAGTATTGTCGATTAGTAACAAACTGTTTTTTAACCGTAAACCATACTTAAACTAGTCGGATGTGCCCAATCCCAAAACTTTCTTCTATCTTATACATCTTAATATTTCAAAAACTAGTTACACATGTTAATACTTCAATATTATTAGTTCATTACTATACCAACTTTGATTTTCATCTTAAATTTCTGCTTCAGTCAATTAAATGAAATAAAAACGAGTTAATCTATATCATGATATTTGTTAAAATTAATAGTTTTTCCTTAATTCTGTTGTTATCAGATGTTTGTGAGTAGCCGGCTTAGCAGGAAGTGAGTTCCCGCCTTTGCACGAGCCGCCGATGGACAATAGAACTACGAAAAATCAAGGAAAGTATACAAAAATCGCCATCACAGAGCCCCATTACCGCGCGATATTTCCAAATTCAATGAGGACTTGTTGGCCAAAGCCAAAAACATGCACAAAAAATTTGGTTCAATTGTATGCATATTTTATACAATTTTCGATTGTACAATAAAGAAAATGGTGCAGACATCGTAATTATAGCGCACCCTTCCAGCGGAATTTTTCCAAATTCAGGGAGGACCTTCATGCCATGAACAAAAAGAAACACAAAAAATTTGGCTCAATTCTCTGCATAACTTCATACACTTTTCGATGGTATAATATTAAAAATGGCACGAAAATCGCTATTACAGCGCCCCCTACCCGCAATTTTTTTCCAAATTAAGGAAGGACCTGCTTGCCATAGCCAAGAACTTAAAATAAAAATTTGGTTCAATTCTATGCATAACTTCATACACTTTTCGATGGGACAATATGCAAAATCGCTATTACAGCGCCCCCTAGTGGCAATTTTTTTCCAAATTCAGGGAGGTGCTGCTTGTCATAGCCATAAACTTAAAATAAAAATTTGGTTCAATTCTATGCATAACTTCATACACTTTTGGATGGTACAATATACAAAATCTCTGTTACAGCGCCCCCTACCGGCGAATGTTTTCCAAATTCAGGGAGGATCTGCCTGCAAAGGCCAAAAACTTAAAATAAAAATTTGGTTCAATTCTATGCATAACTTTATACACTTTTGGATAGTGCAATATTCAAAATCGCACAAAAATTGCTGTGACAGCGCCCCCTACCGTCGAATTTTTTCCAAATTCAGGGAAGACCTACCTGCCATGGCCAAAAACTTAAAATAAAAAGTTGGTTCAATTCTATGCATAACTTCATACACTTTTTGATGGTACAATATTCAAAATCTCACAAAATCGCTGTTAAAGCGCCCTCTACCGGCGATTTTTTTCCAAATTCAGGGAGGACCTACCTGCCATATCCAAAAACTTAAAATAAAAATTTGGTTCAATTCTATGCATAACTTCATATACTTTTGGATGGTACAATATTCAAAATCGCACAAAAATCGTTGTTACAACGCCCCCTATCGGCGAATTTTTTTCCAAATTCAGGGAGAACCTACCTGCCATATCCAAAAACTTAAAATAAAAATTTGGTTCAATTCTATGCATAACTTCATATACTTTTGAATGGTACAATATTCAAAATCGCACAAAAATCGCTGTAACAGCGCCCCCTACCGGCGAATTTTTTCCAAATTCAGGGAGGACCTACCTGCCATATCCAAAAACTTAAAATAAAAATTTGGTTCAATTCTATGCATAACTTCATATACTTTTGGATGGTACAATATTCAAAATCGCACAAAAATCGCTGTGACAGCGCCCCCTACCGGCGATTTTTTTCCAAATTCAGGGAGGACCTACCTGCCATATCCAAAAACTTAAAATAAAAATTTGGTTCAATTCTATGCATAACTTCATATACTTTGGATGGTACAATTTTCAAAATCGCTATATCAGCGCCCCCTACCGGCGAAGTTTTTCCAAATTCAGGGAGGATCTGCTTGCCATAGCCAAAAACTTAACATAAAAATTTGGTTCAATTCTATGTATAACTTCATACACTTTTTGATGGTACAATGGCGACAGACACACGGACAGACGGATACACGGACACACGGACAGACAGACATTTTCTATAAACATGTTTCTTGGGATCTCTGACCCCTAATACATGTAAATCCGTCGAAAACCGGAAGTCGAAAAAAATTTCGATTACAATACTTTTTTCTATTTAAGATAGAAGAAAGTAAAAAAAAGGGATTTTTTAAAGTATTTTTCCCATGATTTATTTAAAAAATGAAAGCCGAGAAACATTTTTAAAATTATTTTTGAAAAATCAGGAATTTAAGGGTTAATATACTTATTCAGTGCAAGGTGCGTACACTTATTGATATTTACAATTCTTCTAGGATCACTGTTAATATTAGAAAACTTTGACAATTTTTAAACTTAAATGTTTAATCTCAGAATTTGTAGCAATTTTCTGTAATTAAACGAAGCGAAAAAATGTATTCTAAAAATGTGGTAAAACTGTACGTAGCCTGAAGAATGGTTGGATTTCAATTCTGCAGGATTAACCCGACCCGAACCCGAAATTCGCTAAAAATCAACATGAAACTCGAAAAAAAAAACCGAAATATTGAAACCCGAGCCTGAAATGAAAAAAAAAATATATATATATTTATTATTTTAATACAATTGTAGAAAAACAGTCTACTGCTGTATCCCTAAAATAAACTTTACATTTCTTGCATAAATGAACAATTACACTCTTATCATATATTCAAAAGTTTAATTTTTCAAAAAAAAAAAAAAAAAATCAAGACATTTCAAAAAGTCGTATCAGCCGGAATCCGATCCGAACTCAAATTATTTTATGTCACGCTGACCCGATCCGAACGGCAGATTGGATTATCTTTGGATGAGATGGAGTAACTCCATCTATGCAAGATCAGATGCAAGACTATAAAATACCCTGACAAACAAATGCAATGCCTGTCCTCACGCAAAGTAGATTTAAAACGAACGAAACAACCTGCGACACAACCTGATGTAAAATTACAAAAAATGTAAACAGCATTTCTTTTATAATTGACTATAGCTCTATAAAACGTAACTAGAGTGCGAATTACATATGAAGGATTCACAACCATAGTAGACCAAATCCATTTTAAAAACAAATGAGATGGTCCATTTGTAGATGCGTAAAATCTGTTTTATCCACTCCAACAGTGAACCAAGTCTGATTTCACAAACCTTCTCATATATGTCATCTGTTTACAGACTTGGTTTACTGTGGAAACGGATAAAACAGATTTTACACATTCTAAGTGGACTATTTCACTTTTTTTCAAAATGCATTTGGTCTACTATGTTTGTGAGCCCCTCATATGTAGAACTAAAAAAGGCGAAAGGGTTTAAGAAATGTTTTTATTGGCCAATATCACTTTTAAAATACTTCTTTACCCCATTTAAAACATCTTTGTAATTGGCATGTTTTCTATGTCTATGAGTAAAGGTTTAGGAATTAGCCATTAGGCACCTTTGAGAGTGGACACCCTGTATATGTAAAAGAAAAAAGCGGATATCACAGAAAAAAATGGGAATAACAAAAGAAGGAAGTAAGGTAATCTGAAAATCAAATACATTATCTCCGAACACTAAGCAGATACTTTAAAGTAAGAAAATGCGTATAACAAAATAGGTAAAAAGTATATAAATAATGATTTGTCTCAAAATAAACTGTGTACATAATTTTCTTCATAGGCTATGTGTATTTTCTGTTATAAAACAAGAGGATCGAAAATTATAAAAGTAGAAAATTATGCCACTAAAGTCAGACGACAATTTTGCGTTTTCAAGAAAAGTTGTCTAATATACATAGGCACAAAAATGGAATGTCTTATGTTATTTTGTATGAAAAACAAAACTTTTTTGACAATCGTTTGTGATTGTTATTAAAATAACTTTTGTTGAACTATAGAACATTCTAAGAATAAACGAATAATACATGCTTTTATTTTATCTTTTAAAAGAAGAAAATCTATCAGAAAAGTTCCTGAGTATTTTTAATGTAACAAAACCGAAAACAAAAGCAATGCACTTATTCAAGTTCTTCCATTCACATCATTCCTTTTTAAACATTGTTTTTCTGATTCTTATTAATGCACATGGTTGAATGTCATTATGACAAGAGTTTTAACTTGGGAAATGCAAGTGTCCCAAAAATGGACGATGGCTTTAAAATTCAATAACTTGCAAATGGTGACAGATATTAAAAGAATTCTTGCAGGAATGTTATCTAAGAAGTCATGAGTTTGTATGTTAGGATTCTGGGTTTTAATCACAAATAGCATCGATAGATGGCGCTTCAAGCAATAACCGCTATATCCGGGTTCGATTTTTCGGACTCTCTCTTTTTCCATGAGAAAAAAAAAATATATTAAAATGTATTAAAATGTACTGAATAGATCTCGAAGTAAAATTTCAATGACAATTAACGAAAACAAATAATTTCAAAAGAAAATAGTATTAAGGACATACACTTTACAAAGTTTCTGTTGGTATATGGGGTATTCTCACAATCTTTTGACTTTCATGTCCCTCAATAATATTTTTTTATTTAATACACTTTTTGTGTTTTTTTATTTTATATACTGGGGAACATCCCTTGCATGATTGCATAACAAGATTAACGAGATAAATAAGTTTTGGACGATGTTGGGGGGTCCAAATACCAGGAAAACTCATGTACCGTCCCGTGTCCCTGATGCTGATTTTTATGTTTGGAGCTGTCTGGATAAAGTTGTTTCAATAAAAATAATTCAATGCATTTTTTTCTGAAACTGGAACTATTGTTTTATATAAATATGTAGCTAAAAATTAACCTACACACATTTTTAGGGTTGTTATTATTTTTTAAACTCTGTCCTTGGGTTTTAGATTCTTTACCATACCTCTTCTAAAATTATACAGAAAATTATTTCAGATGCAGCCACATAATTTTTTTCAAGTTTTTTCTCATGCAGTATACTAGAGAAATAATGTCTAAAATTCTTTGAGAGGAAATTTACTGTAGAATTTAAATCAGCATTTAAATATCAATTTCAAGCATCGTGGCTTTATTGGTAGTCTCAACCGTCCCCAAGGTTTATTCCTGCACTTTTCGAGGTAAAATAAAAAAAATTTAATATAATCCAATTTTAACAACTGTTTCTAAAAATCAGTGAACCTTGTGGCTATCACTTAGTCTTAACATGATTTTCCTAAAAATAGGTGGTAATTTTCCTTACCGGTCCATCCTTACCGTCCCTTTTTTTTTACCATTTCACCCCTTTTTTCCAATACCATCCCCTTATTTTACCTTACCGTCTCTTCTTTAGCACCCCTTTAAAACAATGTTGTACAAAAATTAAAAGTACTACATTGTTATTATTTCTTATTTGAATGTCCTGTGGGTACTATGCAAATTCCTTATAACTAAAATTTAGAAGAATATAAAAAGTTATAGGGGCAAAATGGTAAGGAAAATTAAACTCTCAAGTTTAACTTAAACCTCAGTTAAATAAAACATTTTTCGCTGCTGACCATTTTTTCTTTATTTTGAATCATTAAGGCATTCGTCTATCAGATAATAATGTTATTTTAGCAAGGTTAATTTTGTCAGATTTTTTTTTTTTCCAGAAGTCAAAATATTGTGAGAATGCCCCATATATGAGGGGCTCGCAACCGTAGTAGTCCAAGTCCACTTTTTTTAAGAAAAGGGGGATAGTTCATGTAGGAGGAGAAGTAAACTGTGGCGTATCTACTGCCATAGTGCACCAAGTCTGTAATTCACATAGTTTCTCATAGTCTGTGTCCAGAGTTGGTGAAGTAACACAAGAAACCTTCACAGCCATTCTCAACCAAGTCCATTTATCAGTATACTTCTCTTTCATCTGTGGTCTATTCTTGTCAAAATCGTACCTTATTGTTATCAAAAAAGTTGTAGATTAAATAAGTAACAATTTCAAAACTTCTGATGAAAAATAAATGTTCGTGAATCATCAGATAGATAACTATGAATGGAAAGTAATATAGTTTCTGTTGAGTCTGTGTTCTCCACCCTCTTTCTAGGTAAAGAAACAGTAAACGTACTGTCAAGGCTTTTCTTTAAAAAAATCATTACAAGGGGGGGGGGGGAAACTCTAATCACATTGTTCGATCCTTGACCTAGAAAGAATGTATGTACGACAAAGATAAGATCCTCGTGAAAATAAATTCTATTACAAAGACTATTACAATGTCTTCAGCTCAAAGATTAATTTATACTTTAAAACGTCAAGTACTGATACATGTAAATTTTGTGATGACATATCAATCAAGCTTTCCACAAAAAATGATGAAAACACTAGAAAATGACTTGGAACCGAAGGAGAGCTCCATTCGCTGAAATCTAAACGGGCTAGAGAGGAAGGGAAAACTGATAAAATTAAAGCCTCAGATAGAACTCACTGCTGTACATTCGACTTGAAAAATGCACTTCTCTTTCCTAAGAGGTCAACATAGATAGCTTATTATAAACGCAATCTATATGTTTATAAATTCGAGGTGCATTGCTTTAATAATAATGTGAAATACATGTACGTCTAGAGTGTAATAGAGACAGGAAGGGTTTCTCAAGGCATTTCTAGCACGACTCCTAACACAGAAAGCCTCTACACATAAGAAAATTATTCGATATTCTTATGCCAGAGGTTGCCAGAATAGGAACATCAAAATTCCTCTTACGCTGTTAGAACAAGTTAATAGTACAAACATAACAGCAGAGACAATTGACTATAAATTCATGATGTCCGGCGACTCTTTCCTTCTGAATGATGCAGAATTTCGTCTGATTGAAGCAGCAAAACACAAGAAATAACGTAGCTGTGTTCCTGGAGACTGGAAGGAAACTATTATGAATACAGAGAGGAAATGTCCTTAATTCGATGTTATTGAAATTAGGAATTCCGACTTTGTTTCTACTATAGCTTTGAAAACAAAGTACCACAAACAGAAAGGATATCGGAGAACCTTGTTTTAGTTAGATGCAAACAGGATGGCTTCGAGTTGTGAGAGATTCTCCCCCCATGCTACTGTTCAAAGAAACCCTCAATGAGGATCAACCTTTTCGCAAAATAAATGTGGAAAATTGGGATCGTGGGCGCAAATTACTTTCTTTGTCAAATGTCAGTCAAGATGCATTGTACGCGGCTGTATAAAAATCACTTTGGCCAAAGAGAAGATATGATGGCTATTCTGCCATACATTCTGGCAATTCATCATGTATACTTCAAGAATCTTCTAGAAGATGTCAATACTAGGCTCCAAGCTACTCCTTTAAAGTACATCATGATGACGATGATGATGATGATGATAGTATTGTGTACAGTAAATGGTTTACGATAACTGGTAATATGTTCCACTCTTTGTGTATAATTTAGCGTAAAAAATAGAATAACTATATATAAATAAAAATCAAGAGGTTTTGTAATCATAATAAACAAGTATTTATTTACTCATTGAAATTCGACAACCATACTGGACCAAGTCCTCATTAAAAAAAAAAAAATACCGTATGAATTTACAACAGAAATATTAATTTGTCATTTGTAAATGTAGGGCTTTATAAAAATGATACTTTAAATTTAATAGTGACACACATAATCTTTATAAATCACTTGACCTGAGTTAATTATTTATTAAGAACTTTATACCGTTATTATTCACAATAGAGAAAATTGGACATCATCTACTATGGTTGTAAGCCCATCATGTAGCAGTTTTATACATTAAAAAGAAACATTTTAAATAGTACCAAAAATTGGGTCTGGACCGAGTACCTATTGCTCTCAGCGCCATCTATTGTCTAAAATTGGAACTAAAATAAAGAATCACAGTAAAAAAAATGAAAACATACATAATCCCCCTACAAGAAATTTGTTTAATATCTGTCACCGTTTGCAAGTTATTGAATTTTAAAATCGTCGGTCATTTTTGGGACAACCGGTATGAAGCACTCCTGCATTAAAGTCCATTTTTAATTTTTTTTTCAAATTAAAATCTTTTATTTTTAACATATCTTACAAACAGTATAGAGTAAAATTTTATTCAGAAAACATAGGAAGAATGAGGCAATTTCTAAAATAGGAAAGGGGTGTCATTCTACAATGTCACTGTGCCAATGTTGTGCTTTCTTGTTTTAGCTTGGATTACTAATCCTGCTTCTGCTGTGTAAAATGTTTTTTTAACCATTTGGAAAAACGGTTATTGTCCTCTGTCAGGGTAGGAAATCAAAAACATATCTGAAGCGTTTTATTGGTTGAATCCGCATTTTATTCGTATTCTGATTGGTCTGTACAGTAATCAGTATTTTCCCTTCAACAGAGATGGATACTTCTGTTGCCACTATGAAAAAAAAAGTAATAAAAACGTCAAAAAAATTAATAACTCAGAAACAAATTGAGATACAGCTTTCAAACAAATTGCAGTTAAAAGTACATTTTTTTTCTCTATACGACGCTGTAAAATGTAATAGTGTGAGATCTTTAGAAGTTTAAGAATGAAATTTCATATTTAAAATTGATCCAGGAATATTAATGTTTAATGCATGGCGTACGTAATGTATGGCCAGCTCCGTAGAAGTTAAAAAATTTACAATACCGAAAAATGTAATTCATGGCGTATTTAATGAATGATCAACTGCGTGCGATTTTTTATGTCTTAAATTTGAAAAAAATCAATCTTTGAAAAAATCATTTTCCAAATGGTCGTTGTAATTTGTTAAATTGGTTTTTTTTTTTTTTTTTTTTTTTTTTTTTAAATATAAAACTGACCAACAGAAAATTTTTAAAGGGCAAAATATGTCCTTAATACTATTTTGTTTTGAAACTGTGGAATTTTTTTTTTTTTTTTTTATGTTATCTGTCATTGAAAATTTCCATAAATGGTAAATGAATTTATTTTTAAATTTCAATTTGTTTTACTTTGGATATTGATGATATAAATCTTCAAACCTGCACAATGTGAGAGAAAAAAAATTAAATAATTTTAATTTATGTTTTAAAAGTTTGAATGATTTATTTTGTTTTTTTTAGTTCAAATCTTAAAATTTTTTTGATAGATTACATTTTGCTGTTTTAAAATAACAGTGGTGGAAAACTGGCGCAGAGGTGGAGCCTATTGACACCACTAAATTATAGTAGTATTTTGCCTCTTATCTAATGATCAAAATTCTGAGTTTTTATTAAACTGAATAATACCTTAAACATTTAGTGGTGTCAATAGGTTTCCACCACTGAAATAAATTCTGAATTTAATGCTCTTCTCATTTCTTTATCATTCATAATTATATTTGAGGAATTAATATATCAAAATCTTTATAAAAGATTAAAAAGTTCCCGCCGTTTTTCATGCTAGTTTTTCTTTTTGTATTTAATAAAGTATCTTAGAATCGAAAGCAATAATATGAAGATTCATATATTATATTGCTAATCTCAAGAAATAATTAACTGCATAGTAATTACAATAGAAATAATATCAGGCAATATTCATTATGTGAGATATTTATAAATAGAAAAAAAATTAATTGAATTCATTAGATGAAATTAAATCAATTAATTCTCATATAAACTTTACTAGCTTTTTTTTTTTTTAAATAGAGGGATACTGTTATCGAAACGGTAAAGGGGCGTATTATTAAATTTTATTTTGCTTCATAGCTCTTTTCATTCAGAAAAGTGCATTTATTTGTGATCCTTCAATAATATTGTAATTACTATTGTTTCTGTAATTGGTCTTAGCAGAGAAATGCATTGTCATTTATACATTTTTTTTTTTTGTATTCAGAGTTTTATCAAGTTATTAAAATTGTAATAAAGTTCTTTAAATGTTGTTTCTTATGCATAAGTATAGCAGGTAATGTTATTAGCGCACCATTTATATGCTCGAATACTGCTTCAAATGGAGAAAATTAATAATATGTTATGTGAAATTAGTTTCAACTTATTTCGGACTTTTATTTTCTTTTAGTTACAGTCGATGTACACAAAGAAAAAAAAAACACTTAAAAATATTCGATAATTAATTTTTTAAACAGTAAAACTTTCACCATGTACAATAATGGAAATCATTTCGTAATATGTATATATTTATATCACACATAAATTGTGCACTTTGTATAGTATATTAAAGAAATAACAGAGACAGAAGCAGAATAAAAGAAATAAGCTGCCACAATTTTAAATTTACGGCTTTTGTGCTGCATCGGCGTTTATTTAAAACATATACAGCATTTACATTATAATCCGTTATACAATATGAATAGTGTTGCATGATAAAAAATGAATAAAACATAAGAATGAGGAAATAGTAATTACTAATACTAATTACTAATATAATTTTAATTATTCAGTAAAAAATAGATTTTTTTTTTCTTTTTTAAATTGTACAAAAAATGTGTTCGTTATTTTAGCAAGTTTTCATCATCAAACTCATCGATTTGTAAACTAAAGAGCAATGCAGTAAAAAAAATATATTACTATCACCAATACTTTTACAATTCTAAATTCATTTCTCTATTTATTGTTATCTGAAATTTATAAACGAAGTTATTTTATATTTCTAGGGGTTGTTTGGTAAATTTCAAATGTTTTACAGATTTTTTGCTTGCGAATGGATAGATTGTGTACTTAAACATTATAATTTGAAATTTATCAAATAGAAAATACACGCATAAGTAATGTTTGCCACTTTAACCAGCTTTTATTGTAAAAAGATATCGAGGGAGAAATAAATAAGAGACGAACGGCTTCAAGAATAAAATAAGAGAGACGTATTTCTAAAAATATTTTTAAACCATAAAGATATTTAAAATACATATTATATTTTATTTTTTTAATTTTACTTTCGCTTGTAAATAAAATGATACATTCTCTTTTTAAAATTTGTTATAACGTGTTTTATTCAAAATACATAAACATTTCATTTCTCAGATGCTGTTTATCTAAAATCGCTGAAAATAAAATAAAACTCTAAACGCGATTTCAAACGAAATGTTCTTTTTGCGTAAGAATTTCCTTATTTTCGTAATGCCATTCCTTCGAGGCAGATTATTTCTTACATTTGAACTTTTCATGAGAGTTAATCTGATGAAATTAATGTTTGTCTTTTTTTTTTTTCTTGCATTAAAAACCCATAAAGCGAAATACACATTAATGGAAATTCAATTCAGATGTGAATATTTATTTAAATATTCAATAATGAAAATTTAAAAAAAGGTCATTCCGTATTCTGCGTATGACTATGGCAATAAAGCATGAATAAGTTTTATTTATATGCTAGATTTGAAATATATCGCATTGTAAATTTTTTACCACATATGATCTCTGTGCAGCATTTTTTTTTTTTTTTTTTTGTATTTAGAAAGTGGAGAAAATGATTCGCATAAAATACTGAATGATATTTCCATTTGAATGCACACTATACATGTAGGATTTATCTGGAAATTACTAAAAGATTAACTTGGCTTATAATTACAAATAAACGCATCTATTAGTTCATCAATTTTAAACGGTATTTATTATTCACTCGAACAAATATTATGCTTATAAGATCACAACAGTTCATACACATCAATAATATAATACATTTGTAAACATAAATACTTGAATTCACTTAGAATTCTTGCCCAAATCTTTTATTAGACATTCCACGAATTTTCAACCTTCATGTTGAGATAAA
Organism: Maratus speciosus; assembly: GCA_963932465.1. Lineage (NCBI taxonomy): Eukaryota > Metazoa > Arthropoda > Arachnida > Araneae > Salticidae > Maratus > Maratus speciosus. The sequence continues at coordinate 531,910,369 of OZ010791.1, read as the reverse complement.
AACTATAGAACTCCTTAAAATATAAACAACTCTTGAATTTTTACTTGTCTCTTTTTTAAGCTTTGCCACACAGTTTTAGCTTTTTTTCCACTCTCCCCGTGTTGTACTTTATGTTTCATATAAGATTGCGTATATTGGTTCAATAAACCCTTGAGTTAGTCAAGTTGCATTGTTGAGAATATTTACAATCCCACATTCATAAGGATATTTCATTTTAAATTACTGTGTTATAAATACTATGTATAAAATTATTATGTTGTATCAATGCTCTATTTGCGTCTTAGAAGAAGAAAATCTATCAGAAAAGTTCCTGAATTTCTTAAAGTAACGGGACAGAAAATTAAATGTAAGGCACATGGTTAAATGACATTCAATGTAAATAGAGTTTTTAATCGGGAGATATCACGCACTGCTACATTAAAGTTCATTTTTAATATAATTTGTTTTTCAAATTAGAATCTTATATTTTAACATATCTTACGAATTCCAGTGAGTAAAAATTTATTCAGAAAATGTATTAAAAATGACGCAATTTCTAAAATAGGATAGGATCATCATTTTATCATGTCGCCATGTCGCCATGTCGATGTTGTGATACTGAAAATAAGTTAATGGTGCAAAAAAATTACCTTTTTATTTTAGCTTGCATTTTTAATCCTTCTTCTGCATTGTAAAATATATTTAAACATTTATATTTTACATTCTAATTATTTAAGTCCAAAATATTTCCTTGATACTATTCTGTTTTCAAACTGTTTTTTTTTTTTTTTTTTTTTTTTTTTTTTTTTTGTCATTCAAATTATTGATAAGTACTGAATGTATTTATTTCTAAATTTGAAATTATTTTACTTCAGATATTGATAATATAAATCATTCAAACCTGTACAATAACAGTAAAGAAAATTGTAATTTCAATTTAGGTTTGAATGATTTATTTAAAAAGAATTACATTTTTTTTTAAACTTTCATGCTTTTTGTTACATTTTTCAATTTAATAATAAATTGGGATTTTAATGATATTCTGATTTCTTTATCATTCCAATTGAATTTGCGCAATTAATATATCAAAATTATTATAAAAGATTAGAAAGTTATCACCGTCTTTCGTGTTAGGTTTTCTTCTCTAATTGATAAAAAATATATAATATCGAAAGCAACAATATGTAATTTCGTAAATTACACTCATGTTTTTGAAAATTGCAACACCATGAAGAAACCATCAGAATTAAATGAAATTTAATACATAAATGACTGGTATTGATTACAAACAAATGATTACATTTTCAAGGCAAAAAAAAAAGTATCTAAAATCAGTATTTGATGTAGCCACCAAGCGCTGCAATAAGTGCTGCTATACGACGTGGCATGTAGTCAAACAGATTTTGAATGTTTTCCTAGGGAAGAGCATTCCATATTTTTTTCTATGCGTACCCAAAGTTCACCTGCAGAAGCTGTAGGAGGAGGATAACGAACCAGAAGCCGATCAACAAAATTCCCAACATGTTCAATGGGCGTCATATCCGGTGAATATTATTGACCCATTATGAGACTTGGGTAATACCTTCTTTTAGAAAGGTCTATTTTATGGAAGGTATACTAGGTGAAACTGGTGGGAAAGAAATAACCCCGCCCTTTCAGTTTGACCATTTACTGCAAAGATCACGATGTTGCAATAAAATAAGTTTCACGTCAATAATTTGTGCGAGAACTGTCAAAAAGGTAGAAAAAATTGAGTGTGAATATTGCGGAAATTACGGCACTGTAGAAGAGAAAATATACATTTTTTTTTTTTTTTTTTTTTTTTTTTTTGTCAGTTTAGATTCTGAAAATGATAGCCGTTCTGACGAAGGTATTTTTGAGAATTATGATTCATCAGATTTAGGCTTAAGTGGCATCTAATACTTACAATTGGAAATTCAAGCAATAGCATATGTATGAAATAATTCTCTATCCGTATAAATATATTTTGCTCAAAAGGAACATTTTAATATATGCTTAGTTATCAATATAAAAAGAAGAGAAGCTGCAATAATTTTTATACAAATTGTTATGTTTTATTAAATTTGAATTGCATTATCTGAAATTTTCATGCATGGATAGATGAAAAAGCAGTAAAATTTCTTTTTTCATGGGTGACATATAAAATAATCAAAAACAAAGGCAAAAAATAAATAAGAACTTTTCGTCAGAGACTCAGCCTACCCTCTCTTTGTCAAGAATATTTCTTAATTTAACTTATTTCATGTTTAGATTCTTTATTTTATAAATCAATCTGGATTAAGTACTACACATGCATACGTTCTGTAATGTTTATCCTCCCTAGATCCTTTTGTCGGTGACAAGTACTCAACGCTAAAAATAGACTTAGGAAAAAGTTATTCCAACAACAAATAAATTAAGGACAAATTTTGCATTATGTTTGCATTCTCAAATCGAAACTGGATATTTTCTGATACACTTTTTAAGAATTTTTGTTTTGAAGTATTTTTTCGTTTTTCGGTAAATGCTGGAGATTTTCCTGAAAATGCTGTCAAAGTTGGCGTTTTGAACCGAATTTTCGGATGCGACAGCGCAGAAAAATCTATTGTCCTGAGACAGAAATCGCTTAGAACTCAAGATATAATTCATTTATCTCAAATTGGTTACAAATCACTTGAATAATCACGCTTCAAGTATCAAGTATTTAAGTTTTAAAATGAATCACAAAGTTTCGCATTGTTGAGCGGTGAAAAACTTTTTTTGATCTCTTAAATTAATTAAAATGTAAGCATATTTTTCTTCAGTTTGTAGATTCCAGATTTATAGTCACTTATATATATATTTTAAAAATAACATTTGTATATTTGTTTCAATAAATATGGATTTTCATATTAAATATAATACTTCATTTTATTAGCTTATCGTTCGCAACTTAAGAAGAGCAAAGAACAAATTTTTTTTTGTTTTATTTTATGTAGTTGTTTCTTTGATTGTTAGAGAAGGAAATGGAGAGAAATTGTATTTCTTAACAAAGTTTTTAAAATGTACTTAAAACAAAAATAATTAATTAACATAAGAATTCTAACCATTGTAATGTAACTTATATTATATCTTAAACATCTTAATATTAAATATCCCTGTGAAGTCAATAATAAATAAATAAATAACGCCAAAATGTCTCATAGCTGGGAAACATCGCAATCTTCCTGTTTTTGCTATACGGCGGTTTGAAGATAGTTGAAACGTCTTCTACTACTTATCGCATGATTGGCAGGTCTCTTCTCGTGAAATGTCAGTAATACGCAGTCTACGGAAGAAGCTGTATTTGTTTAGCTGACAAAAAGTCTTAAACATTCCTTGCAACATGCGGAAGTGCAATATCTTATTGAAAGATAGCTCCAGGAATATCTTGAAAGAAAGGAAAGACTTCGGGCTCCAGCGCTTCACTGATGTACCTTTTGCTGTTTAGATTACGCACAATTCGTAGCAGCTGTCATCGTCCATGATGCGCAATAGCATCCAAGACCATAACTCCCGTAGTTCCTCCACTATGACGTTCGATAATGCACTCCGGAAGGTAGCGTTCACCGGCATAGAATTAAACAAGAATGCGGCTATGATGGTACCACAAATTAAAGCGGGATTCGACAGATAAAACAACTTGTTGCCAATTTGAATGCCAGGCTCTATACCCATGAGCAAATTGCAGTCGCAGGCTTAGATGGTTTTTCTGGAAGGAATTCTGTATAAAGAAGTTCTTGCATGCTTTCCACGGTGCAGCAGACTTCGATGAATTGACGATGCAGACAGTGATAGACCTATAGCAGTTGACCAATGTGCTGCTTACTGTCTAAATGAAGCTGTGCGGTCCATCAACGTCATTCGGACCACGTGTCTATCTTCGCGCGTCACCGTTCGGGGTCTGCTCTCAGATTTCCGATTTGTCCGATCCGCGCCGGTCCACTGCTTCCAAACTCGCATCAATTCTCTGAAATTTTCAGCTCTATCGAGTCCTTTATGGTGTTGCAATTTTCACAAACATGAATGTATATTCTTAAAGTTAACAATTAACTAGCTTCATAGTATTAGAAAGCAGAAAAACAACGTTTAAAAATGCACAAATAATACAGGAAAAGCAGCTGTTTCGAATCTACTAGTGAGATTCTTCTTCAGTGCAAGATAGCGCAAGGCACAGCGTCATTGAAAATCCAGGGCTGAGCAAAATGACAGAGACGCGCCGGCTTATATACCCGATGCGGGTAGCGAATGCGCCAAAAACAAACAGTGAGAGAGAAGCAGATGAAACTACTGAGTGTACAAATAGCGACATCTTCCGGAGAACGAGATAAAAAAAAAAGAAACCGAAAAAGGAAAAATTAAATTAATGCTTTCCAAATATTTGGGAAATCAGGAGTACTAGACAAGCCGTTGACTAAAGAGCGAGAATTTTTAATGATGTGGTAAGCTTCCCAAAAATCAAGATCAAGATTAGAAGAACATTTTTGATAATGATAAATGATTTCTCTGAGGAAAAATTGAACCTGTGTTGAAAAGACCAATAATGTTGAGCAATAGAAGGACGTTTAAGCTCCTGATTTTTAACATAACCTTCATGCTCTTTTAAACGAAATCTAAGAGCACGCTTTGTCTGGCTAATATAAGAAAGACCACGCTGGCAAGAGATTTGGTAAAAACCCCAGTTATCCAGGCGATCAATGGGGTGTTTGAGATTTGAAAAAGGGATTTTATTAACAGGAGAAAAAATAACATTGAAATCCAACCTTCTTAAGATTTTAGCAACTTGCTGACTGATTTTAGGAAAAAATGGCAACACAACTGTGGTATTAGATTTGGAATTAATATGCTTTTCAGAATGGACGGATTTCATCAATTTCTTATAAATAGAATCTATAATATTAGAGTAAACCACGATCAACAGCAATAGCTTTGAGGTAATTAAGTTCAGCAATAAATAACTGAGGAGCGGAACAATTATTGGTAGCCCGAAAAACAAAAGTATTGAAAGCAGCGAATTTCTGGTTAGGGGGATAACAAGAATACCTGTGAGGCGGAAGACAAAAAATGCCATTTTCACAATGAATAACAAGGACATCCAGGAAAGAATGACATTTATTGTTCTCAGTTTCAGAGGTAAATTGAATGCAGAGATCAATGGAATTCATAATAGAAAGGATATGATTAATATCCGAATTCATTTACACTAGGACATAAACACCATCAACATAATGAACCTCAAAACAGTGCATATAAATTTCGCATAAAATGGGAATAAGAGGATTACCCATATCCAAAACGTCATACATACGGAAGAAATTTCCATTAAAAGTAAAAGTATTTTGCGACAAGCATACGCGATTGAGAAGGATAAGCGCCTCGATTTCAAAATAATAAATAGAATTTACTCAGCCTTGCTTTTCTAGCACGATGTGCCTTGCACTGAAGAAGAATCTCGCTAGTAGATTCGAAACAGCTGTTTGTTGCGTATTATTTGTGCATTTTTAAACGTTGGTTTTCTGCTTTCTAATATTCTTGCACAAAGGCTTTATTTGCTATTTTAATAGCTTCATAGAATTTAAAATAAAAATAATATCAGGCAATATTCATTATGCGACATATTTATAAATAGGAAAAATTTAATCCAATTCATTAGATTAAATTAAATCAATTAATTTTCATATATACTTTATAAACTATTTTTCCAAAAAAAAAAGGGATATTGTTATCGAAAAGATGAAGGGGTGTATTATTAAATTTTGTTTCATACATATTTTTCTTTAGATAAGTGAATTTATGGTTTTCCTTCATTCTATAATATTGTAAATATTATTGTTTTTTGTATCATTGTACTTGCCCTAAGAGATTGTAATTTATATATTTCCTTTGTATTCAGCGTTATATCAAGTTATTAAAAGTGTAATGAGATTCTTTAAATGTTTTCCTATATATTTAAGTTTAACAGCACGTTTTGTTAGAAAACAATTTAAATTATATCTATATACTCGAATACTTCTTCAAATGGTGAAAATGTGGACTGTGTTATATAAAGTTTATTTTCAAATTTATTTCGTTTATTTTCTTTCAATTACAATCGGTGTAGACACACGAAGGAAAACATTTTTTAAACTATTTGTTATTTTTTTTATAGTAAAACCTTTTCCACGTAAAATATTGAAAACTATTTCGTAATATATATATATATTTATATCACACATAAATTGCAATCTTTGTATAGTATATGAAAGAAATAACAGAGTGACGAAACCGAATGAGAATCAGAGAAACTTGGAAACCACTATTTTAAATTTCTGGCTTTTGTGATGCATCGCTAATTGCTTTAAAACAAATACTATATATCCATGACTAAAATCATAATTGGTTAAAAAATATGAATGGCGATACATGACACAAACATATGAACAAAACATAAGAATGTGAAAATACTAAGCTAATATAATTTTAAATATTCATTAAACAAATAAGATTTTTAATTTTTAAATCGTAAAAAAAAGTGTTCGTTATTCAAGCAAGTTTTAATCATCAAAATACATGGATTTTTAAGCTAAAGAGAAATTTAATTTTTAAAAGATTTTGATATCAATAAAACTTATAAAATTATTTATTCATTTCTCCATATATTATAATCTGATATTGGAGAGTAGCCGAATTGGGACCACTTCACATATTTTCAGGTGTAACTCACTTATATTTTGTAATATCTGCAAAAGATCATTACACAGGATCAATCTATTCATCTATTAACTAAATAAATATTTAGATCAATTTCTTTTTGAAAATCTTAAATTTCATTTTAATTTGAAAAATTTGACAAAAGTGGTCCAAATTCAGCAACTGGTCACCTAAGTTGGATCCCCCCAGTCTCCTAAAGTGGACCAAATAATATCAGGTTGTTTTAATGACTAGGAGATATTACTAATTTTATTAAAAGCAAAGTTTGCGATTAATGAAACAATCAAACAAAATAACAGCTATGAAATATAATGAAATCAAATATCTGAAAATAAGAGTAATTGTTTTAAATCAAAATGTATTTAAAATATAAATCAAAGTTATCAGTAATTAAGAATAGAAACTATGGAACTGATTGTCAGTTACTTGAATATCATGAAAGGAGATTTTTAAGTAAGGAGAAAATTTTGGCAAAGCTTATTCATGAATTTTGTTTATTGTTTTTGATTTCCGGCGCACACAACATGTAACCGTATTGTTCTGAATTTTGAATCATTTCTGCTATTTTATTTTTCTTACAAATTAGGCAAAACCAATCATCACTGTCTAGATTTTTCTTTTTAAATTCTGAATTATCAGACTTTTTTTTTGCAACAGAAGTTTTATTTACATTGTGTTTGTAGTTCTTCTCTTCCGTCATTTTCTTGCTAATTAAATTATGCCTATTTTTTAAAACTCGATATTCCAATTGCTTTTGTGCTGTGAAAGCTTCCTTTTTGTCTTTTTTTTTCAAGGTTTAGTTTATATGGCGATGTACGATTAACCCAACTGTTTGTTGGCTCCCTCTGTACTTTGGTTTAACTGAATTTAGCAAGGGAAATAATATTTCTAATGATTTTTTTTTGCTTTTGGAGAGGATTTGTAGCTGCAGCCTTGTTGCAGGTCAATTTCTTCACAACTTACTGTCTGCTTTTTGTTTCCTATATCTTTAACAGCTTTTGCTGTCATGGGTGGTTTTCTTCCAGACAGTTTGTCTATGTCTTTTTCAACATTTTCATCAAGGTTTGAGATTTTATGCATTTTAATGGCAAAAAAGTATAATTCCACAATCCAGAACTGTAAAAGGTCTTTCATCACAAATATCCTGCAGGAGGAAAATGTTTGAATTCAACTCTGTAAATCAAATATGACGTAGGAATAATTAATTCAAAGAAAATAAATACAATTACATACAAGATAAAATATATTGCAAACAACATTTATTGCATAGACATGTAAAAATATTTGTATGTTTATATAGGTCTAAACTGTATAAAAAAAATTAATCCAGATATAAAAAAAAAAAAAAAAAAAAAAAAAAAAAAAAAAAAAATTGCATGGAGATTGTAATCCATTATAAAATAAAAAAATAGGGTACAAAGCGTACCGTCCTCGAAATTCATTACTTACTTTTCAAATTTATTATCGCATATCTGGTTCAATTTAAGCAACTTAAATTGGCCCAATTGCGGTAACTGCGCCATTTTTTAAAACAGTTAATTTCAAGACTAAGAACGAAAACGAAAAACAAATCGCGTGAAAAATATACGTAATAATCAGATGCATTCACATATGTATATGAAAACAGACCAACTTACCTTTGTTTTAAAATATTCACTTACGTTTAGTAGGAAAAAATTAGATCAAAACAGCTAACTTTAATTTTTTTTTTAAATTGTCTGAAAACAGCATGTGATAGGCGGCTGCTTCTTCTAATCATGAGTGTCGTCATTCTGATGAGTAGGATTTCAGCGGTAGATGGAGTCTCTTCCTGTAATTAACGGCAGAATGGCAACGGTCCAATTAAAGCGGCGGTCCAAATATGGCTACTCTCCCTTATTTAGAAAGTGAGCAATTTTACATTTATAATTTTTATGGATATTTCGTAAATTTAAAATGTTTTACCCATGTTTTGCTTGCGAATAGCTTTAATGCTTACTTAAACATTATAAATCAAAATTTATCAGATAGAAAATACATGAATAAATAATGGTTGCCATTTCAGCCAGCATTTACTGTAAATAGCCATCGAGAGAGAATTCAATAAGAGACGAATAAATTCAATAATAAAATAAGAGAAACGCATTTCAAAAAATAATTTTAAGACATGAATATCTTTAAAATAAATATTACATTTATTTTGAAATTTTCCTTTCACATGTAAATCAAATGATACATCCTCTTTTCAAAAATGTATAAACCATTCCTTAGATTCTGTTTATCTAACATCGCTGAATATAAAATGAAACTCAAAATACAATTTCAAACGAAATGTTCTATTTGCGGAAAAATTTCCTTATTTTAGTGAATCCATTCCCTCGAGGCAGATTACTTGTTACATCTTTGAGTTTTTCACGACATTTAATCTGATGAAATGAAAGTTTGTCTTTTTTTCTTGCATTAGAATCGCATCAAACGAGTTTTATATTCATGCAAATTCTATTCCGATATGAATATTGGTTTAACCATTCCATAATGAAAATTTGAAAAAGGTTCATTTCGTATTCTGTGTACATTTGTCGCAATAAGACATAAATAAGTTATAGTGGGTATTCCAAATTTATCTTAACAACTTTGAACTTCCATAAAACGTAAAGGAAATTACATAGCAAAAAATCTTTTTATTGTATAATGAACAACAAGTTCTAAAGTTTTATGTGATTCTTTAATGCATCAACATGAGCACCTTTGGTTACACGAACAATGACAGTCTGTAAGCGAAACTTTTTATGAAGCACAATACCGCTCTCTATAAACGTAGTGGCGGAGAGGTTCTGCTCTCGAAGCTGGTAGACGGGAGGTTCTGGGTACGAACCCAATCGCGCCCGTCGGCCTAACCGTTTCGGAGTTTTCGTGGTTTTCTTCGAAACCGTGGATCCCCATGCGTAAATACGGATTAGGTTCCCTTAGAAAGACCCCCACGAAGGGCACTCCCCCCAGGCCTATATCCCACGTGTTGATAATCGGCCGTCATAAACACAAACCAAACCTCTATAAACGTATTTTGCCTCGTGGGTGACGTCCGTACTTTGTTCTGAAATTCCTTTCAACTGGTGTATCTTACTTCTGTTAGAAGTATTTCAACTTATCTAACAATATCATTGCGCGAAATTCGTTTCATCTCACAGTTTAATTTTTCATTTCTCAATTATAAAAGCAAAACATAGGTAAGAGAAAATTGGCTTACCTTTGTATTTATGTTTTGTATCCGTGATCTGGTATCCGTCGTCATCAGGGTAATATGATCTATAGCTTCTAGTTGTTTATCTATTTTAATCCATTGGTAATGATATGATATTCGGTGCCATTTTAAAGCACCCGTAATTATTTGGACTTGTAAAAAATACGTGCAGTGAACTTTAAAGAAAGGAAAAATAATTTAATTCAGCAAAAAAATCAACACATGTCTCCTTTCGGGAGTCTAGGATACAAGTAAGAGTAGTAGAAAACATATACAATACATTAATGATGTAAAAACAGAAAATTAGTGTCATCAATCTTAATATTACATTATTTATATTAATATTTATATTTATAGTAATTTAAAACAGTTTATTAATGCTCTTTATTTCTTGGATAAAGATGAAATATTTATATAAAGTGTTTATTTAGAATTGTACACTCACCTTCTTGTTTCGGATAATATCCTCTTTTCATAATTGCTTATATAAATCACGTTGACAGATGAAGAGAGCAATTTACTGAGTTTGATTAACTTAATGGCCTTGATTTGGAGATTACATTTCCTAATTACTGTCAACAACTTCGTCACTATGAACCAAGCCACACACTGGGCCTTTTCCGTTGGTGTAGCTATCAGCAGATATGGATATTATTGAATCGTATCTGAAAGCAAAAATACTATTTTTGCACAAATAAAACTTTATAAGTTGCTGTTATACGCACGCAAAACCGAACTTTGCTATCTTAATTCGTTTAGGTTTTATGGGGGATGAACGTTGTAAAGATAAATTTGGGATACCCCTTATTTACATGGTAAATGCGATATATATGCTTTGTAATATTTTTACCATATTTGATTCCTGCATAGCGTTTTTTTTATTTTAGAAAGTGAAGACAATTATATACATTAAATACGGAATGAGGAAAATTCATTTAAAAATATTATGTTATAAATATTATGCATAAAATATTATGTTGTAACTCCCCCCGCCCTTAAAAGCGCACCTCTAAATAAATCTGAAAACATTCGTAGTTTCTGTACAAATTGTTAACATGGCTCTGGGTAGATTTATCAAGCTAAAAAAAATTTTTCTGATAAATGTGCCATATTGATAACTGCGTTATTGTTTTTTTTTGTGTGTAAGCCTGGATTTTTTATGTAGAATGACCATTACAAGACTGGTGTATGTGAATACACCACAAAATTTTAGTAACTTTAAAAATGTCACTGATAAAATTCGTTAATAAATAACATTTAATTTATTATGCATACCACCTTTGCTTAGTTTTTACCCTCTAGATCAAAACAAAAGTCAGGCGACATTTATTACATTGATATACGACGAAAATATCATGACAAAATCAAGCAACACATTGCTCAATGGAATAACCCGCACAAATGCAATTTGTAACATGCAGCTGTATAAATATATATATATATTTCCGCCTCCTTATTAATGAATAAACAATAATGAAAAATGAAATTAAAAGACATTCTGTTTGCGTTGAACCATATAGCTACATACCTAGCTTAATTATCTGTTTGATTTTTAAGAGCTTAAACATCAAATTTAAATAAAATTAAAAATAGATTAATAGATTAAATGTGAATGTTTATTTTTCAAAAAGAGAAAATGAAAAAGATTAATTTAAAATGTCTGTAATTCCACATCAGACTATTCAAATGATTCAGATAAAGATTTATTGTAATGATTCGGGAAAAAAAATATTCCTTTATGACTGATAATAACTTGTCGCCAATTCAAATACCGAATCATTATGTCTACACTCATCGAAAACCATTATTTTTAAATCATGGTATTAAGCGACATACATTTAGAGAGTTATTTTGTTAGCGATTGTCTAACAATGAAATGTAGATAAAAATGTTGAATATAAAGAAGAAGTCTTTCGAGATAATATGATTATAGATTATTCAGTAATAGCTACTTTTCTTTAAGAAAAAATGAAAACAAAATTCAAATTTAAATTTAAATTTCTTTATAATAGTAGACTACGCTAACACTGTCAATATTGTAAATGTTTATCTAGTCATTTGCATAACTATATATAATAATAAATAGGGTAAATTGGGTGAAGATGCCGTAGTTTTTGACTTTATTGTTTTAAAACTCGCCAGTTGTTTTTATTTGTTATTCATTGATTTCTTGTTGAAGTTTACACCCTTATGTAACATTTTATACATCATTTCATTTTACAGATATTATATAAAGCATCAAAAATGTTGTTTTTGTAAACACTTGCATTTGACATCTTACCCATACTCATGGGTAAGATGGCCCACTATCTAGGGGTAAGATGCCTTGAGTTTCAATGTAAACAATAATTTTTGTGAAGCAGTATAAAACATAATGCGACGAATAAAAGTAACTTTAATATTTTAGACATACGAAACTTGTTAACCTACTTAATATTAGAAAATTACAAAAATATGAATGTAAATAACCTCGGCAATTTAATAAAAGAACAAACTAATATTCGAAAATAAAGTTATGCTCTACTTAACATTTAAACGAATTATGGCTCTTAAGTATGCCTATTTTTAAACATTGTAAAAAGATTAAATACGATAAAGCTACTGTGTTTAAGTGCTTTAGAGTGCAGATTTTTGTTGGTGTTTTTCATATTCCTCTTTGTTATTTTCAGCTATAACTCAGATCTGCCACAGACTTTACATTTGGTTAGGCACTTCGAGCAACTTTTATATAACCAACAGTTTCACTGAATGCATTTGATCCATTCACATTTTTCAGAGGTTTTATTGCACCCTGCTAGACTCTCTTAACACTGATTCTCATTCACTTAAAAAAAATCCTCACCTTGAATCTTGGTAGGAAATTTAATCTGTTATCTTTTCAAAGCAGATCAAAATTGCGTGTTTTAGAGTCTGCGATGTCTTCATAGAAATTTGGAGAGCGTAGCTCGTAGAGGACAGAAGATCCTAGTTATCTAAAACTATATTATATACTATATATATTTACATTTATTAAAATTATTTATAACTGCATTTCACATCAAATTTTTAACAATGATTAAAATTAATAATTGTTAAACAATTATTCATAAGGCCAATAAAATTTATTTATTAAGCTCAATACATATAGGAACCCTTCGAATTATGTTCATTTTAGATTTTAATATTTCTTTATGTCATTTTAAACATTTAGAGAATTTGTAATTTTAACTAAGGATTTTTTTTTAATCAGTTGATTAAAATCATGATTTAATCACTGATTTAAATTATCTGATTAAAATAGTTGATAAGTTAGTTAATATACAAGAGTAATTCATACCATGAAGAAACAACCAGGCATTTGACCGCAACGGAAGATAACCGGCATCTTAACCCAAGGGAAAACAACCGGCATCTTGCCCCGAAACATTTTTGTCGACTCATCCCAAAGTATTGGGTAAGACGCCGGTGCCCCCACTGACGTGAAGAAGCGTGAACCGGCCACCATTTATGCTTTTCAGAAAGGCCTGGTACCAGTATTCTAAAAAAACATCAGATTTATTTCTCTGGTGTTTAAACTAAGACTTATATAGGCAAATAAAGAAATAACGTAAAAGATTTTTCACACTTACCACATGTGTTTTGACGAAATAGCAATTAAAAGTACCACTTAAAATGTTTTTACAAGAACACTAACGGAAATTAAAATATCAATAGGGAACCCTCTAATTTACAACTGAGCGGCGTTTCCATACAGTGCCTGCGCATATGAAAACTACGCGATTCGGCATCTTGTACAACACGTCATCTCACCTCAAGTTATCCTATATTTATGACCCAGATTCATACTATAGCATACGATACTGTTTAAGATTATTATAAATGAATTTTTTTTTATACCTATATATAAAAAAAGAATTATCTTATAATAAACATAATATGATATATGATAATAGAGTAATCATATTATCATGTGGTATTTGCAGAATTTTTCTGGGCAAAAAAACTATAAGATGTTTCATGATATTATGCCCAATAATATATTATTGATTTCAAATATATATTAATAGAGTCCACACATGCTCTATGTTTTTGTATAATATTACTTTGTTGAATGCATTTCATTTTAACGGCTACATTTTCAGAATCAGACTGTTATCTCAAAAATCAACAGCTGTTACGCAGAAAAGGAACAGAAAAATAATTACTATTATGTCTGTATGCGTGTATGTGTGTCTCAAAAAGGTTCCGATTAGCTTGGTATTTACTCGATATGTTGATAAGGTACTCGAAATCAGCTTTATAGTCTTTCGTTTCGTTTCGTTCATCAGTTCGAGAATATTTCCTTTCATGCCATAATGGCTTTCTACGAGTATTCAGACGAATTTTAATTTTCCTCATTTATTTAAAAAATCATTGAAGCATTTAGTTATTGATGCTAATTTTCCGATGGTAGATTTTAAATTAATCCAATAGGTTTGAACTTTGTCATTACATTTTTTAGAATTTCGAAATTGTCTAACATGTTGAAAATTTTTATGCATATATTCAAAAAATATAAAATACGAGGCTAGACTTATAAGTAATGCACACATACTTATACAGCGCGAACGAAATGACCTTCAGAAGCATGTCCTGTGGCATGCGAAAGTAAATTTCCCTTCTATACGCATGTGCAGATTTCAAGTCGCTGAATGCATCCAGTGTGTTTTGAGAAGCGGAAGTATCGAGTCCTATACCAGTGCTATGTCAACGCGAGTTAACCGCGAGCTGTTATCAAATTTTTTACTGCTGAAAAATTGACTTGTGCTCAGATTAATCGTCTTTTAAAGAGGACGATGCTGTTGATAAGACTACTGTAAATCGATCGGCAGTAAAATTGTGTGATTGCGAGCCTAGAAAAGCCATAATTGTTGATGAAAAACGCATCCGACGTCCGATCACTGTCACGGGCAATAAACATCGCAAACTCGCCGACGATCTGATTCAAAATGATCACACAAAAGTGTATCGCAAACCATATTGGAATTTCCAAGGAACGTGTCGTCTTCATTCTTGAACAATTGGGATACCGTAAAATCCGCAACTGCAGAGGCTCTGAGAAACCATAATTTTGAACCGATTTCTCACTCTCCTAACTTTCTCGATCTTGCGCCTTGCAATTTTTATTTTTTTCCCTTTTACTGAAGAGAGACCTCAGGAGTAATCATCACATCTCGGACGTTTAAGGCAGCTGTGAAGTTTGGATTCGAAAAATGTCGGAAGATGTTTTCAATGACGGGATTTAAAAAAAAAAAAAAAAAAAAAAAAAAAAAAAAAAAAAAAAAAAAAAAAAAAAAAGCAATTTAACAAATTACAACGACCATTTGGAAAATGATTTTTTCAAAGACTAAAATTTAAGACATAAAAAATCGCACGGAGTTGATCCTACATTACGTACGCCATGGATTAAACGATAACATTCCTGGACCCATCATGAACAAATTTTAAAAGAAATTTCAGTTTTACAATTTTCGGTACTGTAAATTTTTTAACTTCTACGGAGCTGGTCATACATTGCGTACGCCATGAATTAAAGGTTAATAGTGTTATTACACGTAAAAATTGCAAGCAAGAAAAATCGCCTGCGACTCGTCAGATTTCCTATGAAACTTACGTAATAGACAAGCATTTCATTGGCTGTTCGGGAAAAGGCTTTTCTATCATCAGATTTCCAAAAAATCTCACTTAAATAAAATTTCATTCTTAAACTTCTAAACATCCGACAATATTACTTTTTATACCGTCGGATAGAGAAAAAAATGTACTTTTAAATGCAATTTGTTTAAAAGCTGTATCTCAGTTTGTTTCTGATTTATTAATTTTTTTGTAGTTTTTATTACTTTTTTCATAATGGCAACACTCTGTTGTCCATCGTTGTTGAAACCAAAGGGAAATACAGATTACTGTATATACCAATCAGATAACGAATAATTTGCGGATTAAACCAATGAAAACGTTCAGATATGCTTTTGATTTCCTACCCTGACGAGAACAATAACCATTTTTCCAAATGGTTAAAAAAAAAAAAAATGTTAAACTTTGGAAAAAATTTTATAGCCTTAACGGTGATTATGTTAAAATATAAATATATGATTTTGAAGCTTAAGAATTGTACTTTAATGTACTTTTCGTCTGATCTTGTTATTTGTTTCTATTCGTGTTCTACAAGCATGTGTGCATGTCTTTCCAGCCTACCCTCGTAGTATCCTTTCTCCCTTTTTACAATTTTTTCAACTTTATTATCTATTTCGTAACCTAGAAACTGTGTTATGCGAAGTATAAAAACCAAACGCACTCTTTTGACATAACATTTTATTAGCAAGATAGATTATTATCGAGTTAACAGGTCTTTTTCTTTAAAATACACGAAGAATTATTTAATAGTGTTAATAATACCAAAAATATAAATTTCTTTATTTGTACATATTACAGTGTCCATGCTGTCACGGTGAGAAAAATTATCAAAGTGTGAGTGCTTATGTAACTCAGTATTTTGTAAAACTTTCCTTGTCACCATGATCTAAGTCACAAAGAAATTTAATGCTTACTTTCAAAGTCGACGTGTAAATTAGTTAACGAATTTTTATTAATCAGTCACAAATGATTTAAAATGTTTTTGCATATATAATATGTGTATTAAGGAAATCCTTCCTGACATTTTGTAGAATAAAAAAATTTCGTTTAATTTATAAACGTTTAATATCACGAAAAAAGATGTCAGGGAAATTTGATAGTTTAATTAAATTATATTTTACAGCATGGGAATTGTGAGACCTTATAACTAAATGTTATAGTAGGCTGGAAATCGCATAATGTCACTCAAAAATGTACTTTCAAAATTAACCACATGAAATCGATTGTTTATCAAAATACGTCTTAACACCTTAAATAAAATATATTCACACATGATCTTAATAATGAACAGGGTTCAGTGTGTTAATAGTTGTTGAAATATATATGTGGCTTCAATCCGAACGTCTAAATCTTACGCATATGTATTCAATTAAAATAAATAAGCATTAAAGAACAAAAAAAAAAAAAAAAAAAGTATTCAGAAAATAAAAAATAGGCCCGAAAAAAATCTGATCTTTTTACGGAATAATATCTGTAATTTGCTTATTTTACCAGCAAAATTTGCTAATATAATAGAAAGGCTGTAATAGTAATAAGTTTTCTTTTTCGTAAAATGAACACTTACTGACTTCCTTTTCCATAAATGAACGTTTACTGACTTTTTCATTGACAGACTTTTCTGTTATCATGGATAGACTTTTCCCTTTTTACATTTATATTCCATTTGAATATTTTTTGTGTATTTCTGTAAAAGATACATAAGTGATAAACATACTACTATATTCTATGAGTGATTCTGAAGTAATCATATCCGAAATCAATAACATGTTTAAACTTTATTTTCACATTCAAGAAATTTACTATCTTGGTTAGACAGCCCAAGATACAGACCAATGAAAGTTGTAAGCATTTTTAACATTTCCCAACGTAGTTGAAAGTGTTTATAAATTAGGTTTGTCTGGCTGTTTAGCTATCCATTCTCTAACTCGCGTAAATATACACGGATTGTCATGTAATTTATATATGATACTGATGTCTATCATTACAAGTCCGGTATTTAAAATGAAATATGTTTCTTTTGCAGCTCATTTACAGGGCACTCAAAAAAATTCCTTTGCTTAAACCAGTATGGGTGAACATCGATTACAGTGTGTTTTAATGATGATACACTATTTCAAATATCTTGAAATTGCTATACAACATTGAGGTGAATTAAAAGACGCTTGCCGTAGAATATGGTATGCATATCATTAATTATTTATATACAAGAAAACACAATTAATTCGATTACAATACTGTTTATGAGCAATAATGGATGATAGTGTATTTTCAGTTGTGGTACACCGTTAAAAATTTCTGTAAAAATACAGAAAAAAACCGAGACTCTCTATAATTTTACACTAGTTCTCTGTTAAATGCACGCGATTAAGTTTTTCGATTATAATTTTACAGACATTTTCCTTTCCTAATATCTAGTTCCCTGTAGGAATTTCCATGTCTTTATTTAAAGAAATTTTTATCTTTCTTAAAACTGGTAATTCAAAATACAAACTTTTAAAATTCTTTTTCAATTTTATTAGGAATATTAAAGAAGAAAATTTATTTAAAAATTGTTTTTTTTTCCTTCACAATATACCAGAAGTAGGGTAATATTAAAAGTAAAAGCGTAGTATTATTTCAAAAATGTTATTATTATTACAATGTATTTATTATTATTAATATTTCATTGGAAAATGCGTTATAAAATTATATTGACCTTTTAAAAACTTAATGCGCAAAATTTATGAAAACGTAAAAAATCACTTTTAAATAATAAATTAATTTTTTTCTGTTTATTTTTCTCTTATTTCTTACTAAAATATATTTCTTAAAATATTAGCACATTAAAAAATAACAGTGTGTAACAATTTCGAAAATTTTCTAAAATAATATTGTTATAAAAAATGAATTAGATTCAAAAAATTTCATTATATATATATATATATATATATATATATATATATAGATAGATAGATACATTTTTTTTGTTATTTAAACTAGTTAAAAAATTTAAATTGATTAAAAAAATAATAGGTATTATTTATGAGTCTAACATAAATTAAAATAAATCATTTACAAAATTTTAACGAATATATTTGAAACGCACAAATACGATAGATTTTTCCCCGCTGAACATAAAGGCATCCTTTGTACTCGATAGCAACAGCTGCTACAGTTTAGTCAGTAATGTGTTCTTCCACTGCCAAAGTGGTCTCGGGTTCAAACCCCCGATCAGCTAGAAACAAAATGCGCAAAAATTAGATCATACAGTAGTTTGAGTTTACTTTAAAAATTCAAATTTTTGACGCTAACTGAAGATTGAGTGATTCACTAATTATAGAAACAAAATTAAATTGTTATCATGAAAAACAAATTTACAGAGTCTTGTGTATTTTTAACTATGTTATTTTACAGAGTCTATTGTACATTTGCCGAAAAACTCATCTGCTATTTAACAGAATCTCGGTTATACTAACCTCTGAAATTTTACATAGGATATAATACAGGGTGTATCTAAGCTCTTGAGCAAAACTTTAAGGGGTGATAGTACACATCAAGAAAAGCAACATTAAATAGGAAGATGGAAGTTCCAAACGTCTTCCGAAGGAGATAGGCGCCATTAAAGTTTAGGGTTCAAAATTTTAAATGATTATAGAAAACGGAAAAATTGGTCGATTCGTTTGCAGTTTTCACTAAAACTATTTTTTATGTCAGTATTTTCTTGAAAATAAATTTTTATGATAAAGTTCAAAAAATGCCGATAGAGGGCACTTTAGACTTTGGAGCAACGAACAATTATTTTTTACAATTATTTTTTGTATCTCATTAAATGCTTTCAAAAGCTAAGACTTAAACTTAAATTTTTAGCTCAAAATCTGAATCGTTGGTGTCACGTGAACAGTTTGTATATTTCTACTTTCACGTAACAGTTTTATGTACTTCTACTTTAACTTACGTGTTCCAACAAATTAATGGTTTGGTTATGGTCAGCTTGGTATTTTGTAACTATCTTATTATTTATAACACCTGAGTTAACAAGATGTTACATGACGTCAGAAGTGTTGAAATTAAGTTAAATTAAATTTTGTTTTTACTGACATTTATTAAAATGCAGCGAGAAGCTACAAACGCTCGCCTTCCGGCAGAATTGGAAGTCACTGAAGATAATATGGCCATTAAATGGAAGGTTTGAAAATAGGGATTCGAATTTTATTCAATTGCTACGCAGTTAAATACTAAACCAGCTGAAGTTCAGGCTGCTACTTTTATGTCAGCTGTAGGATCTGTTGCAATAGTTATATTTAATATATTTAATTTGGCGGATCAAGAGCAGCAGAATGTCGATGTAATCAAGCAGAAATTTTCTGAATATTTTAAACCTCAGATTAATGAGACCTACACTCGATATGTATTCTTTACATGCATTCAAGGTAAGCAAGAAACTTTTGATTCTTATATTACTAAGTTGCTTACAAAAATTAAAGATTGCGCTTTTGGCGGTTTGCAAGATAGTTTATTACGTGATCAACTAGTTCGTGCTATTAATTCTGATAAAGTACGTGAATTACTATTGGCTGAAAAAGATTAACGGTCAATAAGGCTATTGATATATGTAGAGCTAGCGAACAAGCCACTTCTCAATTAAAAGAAATGCATTCAGTTCTTGATAATACAGAAAAAGATATTATGATGATTCGGAAATCTAACCTGAAATCCGATACTAAATCTGATATGGTTTATTCACATAAAAATAAGCCAAAGCTCAATAAAGCAAATAAGATATGTTGGCGATGTGGTTTAACGCATGATTATCGTATCTGTCCAGCCTTTAATGTTACTTGCAATCTTTGCGCGTTAAAAGGGCATTATGCTCGCCAATGAAAATTTAAAAAGAAATACCGATCAACGAATCGAGCCATACAGGAACTTACAGAAGTTTCTAATGATAGTGATGATGAGATTAATAATTATTTTAGCAATACATTGCATGTCGGAGAACTTTTGAGCTCGCAGAATAATGCTCGGTTAACAACTGTTACTTTTCAAAATAGAGTATCTGTGAAATTTAAATTAGATACCGGCGCTGAAGCCAATATTATAACAGAAAGTTTAGCTAAAAAGCTTAAAGCAGTTATACGTGAGACTAAAGTAAAACGCTTAAAATCTTTTAATAATGAGTTTACACCGGTAATTGGCGAAACCGATATTAAGTGTATTGTTCAAAATACGCCAGTTATTCTGAGATTTTTAGTAGTTAATGGAAATTTTAATTGCATATTGGGATGTTCTACATGCGAAAAACTTGGCTTAGTCCAACGTACTCCCGAGTCTGTATAGGTTAATGAAATAGGAACTGAAATTCCAGATGCAGTTTTTAAAGGTATAGGTTGTTTGAAAGATTTCGAATATGATATTAAAATTAAAGATGGTGCAGATTTGAAAATACATCCACCTCGACGAATTCCGTATGCAATTCGTGATACTGTCAAAAAAGAAATTGACCTTATGGTTAAAATGAAAATTTTAAAACTGGTAACACATCCTACTCCTGCTGTCAGCCCATTAGTAATTGTAAAAAAAGGTGATAGAATACGTTTGTGTTTAGATCTAACTGATATTAATAAAGTTATAAAACGGCGTCATTTTCCTCTCAAAACAGTTGAAGAGATAGCAGCTCGCATTGGTTAAGCAAAGTATTTTACTATATTAGATGATAAAAAGGGATTTGGGCAGCTTCCTGTGTCTCGACGAACATCAGATTATTTAACAGTTAATACACCTTGGGGAAGGTATTCGTTCCTAAGAATACCATTTGGGCTTGCATCAGCACCAGAAATATTTCAGCAAGTAATGCATTCGC
The DNA here is from genome assembly GCA_963932465.1 of Maratus speciosus. NCBI lineage: Eukaryota > Metazoa > Arthropoda > Arachnida > Araneae > Salticidae > Maratus > Maratus speciosus. Next base: position 531,888,971 of record OZ010791.1, on the reverse strand, counting down.
TCTTAAGTGAATTTGAAAATACTGAATGTTCTATGGATGACATATTATTATGGGCAGACACAAAACAAGAACTACGAAAATTAACTGTGAAAGTAATTAAACGTCTTTTTGATGGCGGACTTCGTCTAAATAAAGAAAAGTGTGAATTTGAAAAAACAAAAATCAAATTCTTGTGTCACCTGTTTACATCAAATGGAATCGAGATTGATCCTGCAAAAGTGAAAGCTATTGAACAACTGAAAACACCAACGTGTTTAGCTGAATTGCAAAAATTTCTTGGAATGGTGAACTATGTATCGAAATTTATACTTAATTTCTTTGAAATTACAGAACCTATACGTAGACTATGCACAAAAATGTATTGAGGGAATGGTCCGAAGATCAAGGAAATTCTTTCTTTAAACTGAAAAAGGCTCTTAAAAATATGCCAAAGTTGGCCTACTTTGATGTTAATAAACCTACGATAGTTTCAGATGATGCAAGCTCACACGCTGTTGGTGCAGTAGTAGATAATAAGTGGGGGTTCTGCATCAGCGGCACGGCGGCACGACCTATGTGCACCTGTGAAGGTCATGCGGCGTGTCCTCTGCATGGGGTATGAAGGTCATGCGGCGTACTCTTGGAGGCGGGGTCAAGGTGATGCGACGGTGAAGGTGATGCGTCATCTTATAGTATGAGGGGTTATTTTGAGTTTAATTATTTTACTAATGATAATTAATTTTAATTGGGGGACTTTAACTTTTTTCGGGGTAATTTTTGAAGATTGAATTTTTGGGAGATTGATTTTTTTTTTCTGACCGTACTACAGTACGAGAGGTAATTTTAAGTTTGATTTTTTTTTTTTTTTTTTTTTTTTTTTTTTTTTTTTTTTTACTAATGATAATTAATTTTAATTGGAGGACTTTAACTTTTTTCGGGGTAATTTTTGAAGATTGAAATTTTTAGAGATCCATTTTTTTTTCTCACCGTACTACAGTACTTAGGGATAATTTTACATTTGAAAAGTACATTAACGATAATTAATTAAGAAATTTTAATTGGGGGACTTTAACTTTTTTTGGGAGTATTTTTGAAGATTGAATTTTTCATGGACATTGAATTTTTTCGTCGTACTGCAGTATGAGGGGTTATTTTGAGTTTGATTTTTTTTACTAATGATAATTAATTAAGAAATTTTAATTGGGGGACTTTAACTTTTTTCGGGGTAATTTTTGAATTTTTAGGGGTCATTGATTTTTCTTTTCGTCGCACGAGGGGTTTTTTAAGTTTTTTTTTTTTCATTAATGATAATTAATTAAGAAATTTTAATTGGGGGACTTTAACTTTTTTGGGAATATTTTTGAAGACAGAATTTTTCGGGGAGATAGATTTTTCTTTTCGTCGTACTCCAGTACGAGGGGTCATTTGTACTTTTAAAAATTAATTAAGAAGTTTTAATTGGGAGACTTTAATTTTTGGGAGTAATTTCTGAGATAGATTTTTTTTTTATGACATATATTTTTTAGCGCACTTGAGTTTTCGGTGTTATTTTTAGGGGCATAATTTTTAATTTGGGAACTTTCAAATATTTTTTTCGCGATTTTTCATTGGCAATCGAATTTTAAACATTCATTAAGCATTTTAATTGGGAGACTTTATCTTTTAACGCAAATTTTTAGATTAAAATGGAATTTTCAACATAAATTGGATGAGAGGACTTTACGCGATTCAATTTAGCGACGTATGCGCTAGAATATTGAGTATTAATTAAAATTATGAATGATTGTGAATTTTTGTTATTTAGTGTTAGAATTTTTGTCTGCAAATTTTTAAATAGTACTGCCCCACCCGTGGCTGAGAGGTTCTGCTCACGAAGCTAATAGACCTGAAGTGTTGGGTTCGATCCCATTCGCGCCCGTCGGCCTAATCGTTCGGAGTTTTGTTTGAGCCATGAATTTGCATGCGTAAATATGGGTTAGGTTCCCTTAGAAAGACCTCCACGAAGGGCACTCCCTCCCTTTATCCATAGTGACGTCAAAACTAACCCACCTTTTAAATAGTGTTAATAAATTTTAGATTTTTTTTTTTTTCTGAATACGTGTTAGATCGGTGGTTATGTTTTCGCGGATTTAATCATAAATAGAAATTGTTAGGATATTTTTAAGGATATCAGTTTTCGATTTGTTATGCAATGTTTAGGTATGTATTGTTTAATCTATATGAAAATATATTTTGAAAAAAACATGAAATGCCATTCATAAAGATATTAGGAAATTTTCCCCGTTACCCCTAAATGAATTTATATTTGTGAAATATAGGGTTACCTATTTAATGGTTCGTTTGAATTTGTCCCTTCAAATTTTATTGACGCATGTTTTCTATTTTTTAAACAGTGCCATTATAAATTATATAGATCTATTTTTTAAAACTAGAAAATCGATTTTTAAACATATATAATTTTTGAATGTTTCTATCGAAACACTTTGAATTTTTAATAAGATTTTGGAAAAAAAAAAACGCACTTTTGCCAAATTTTCGCTAATAATTGCGCTTTTTAGAATAAAACTATTAAATACATAAATTTAACACACTTACTTTACTTAAAATGACTTTCAGAGCCTAAAAAAAACGCGTGTTTCTGTAGGAAAATGTCTACTATACTGAACCGTGGTCATCGTGCGTTATCTTTGGGAACACTCAGAAGTGAATCACTTTATCGAGATAAGGGGTTTTCCTTTTTATCGTGATAGATATTAGATTTTAATTTCGATTGACTAATGGTGGGGTACAAATTAAGATTTTCAAATAATTAATTTAAGATTTTTATTATCTCACTGATTGCGAATTTAATGAATGAATAATTAATATTACGTCACACAAAACGAATTTTTTGAATAATTTAGATTGCGTCACAATTTTTGAATGATTTTATTAATATAGAATTTATATCCAATTGGGGGGTCATTTTTTCTTTATCGATTTATTTAAAATAAAATTGGAATATTTATTAGCAATTTAATGCATGTGTTACATTTTTTTTTTTTTTGGATTTAACTATTATAAAATTAGACCTTTTAAAACGGATACTTTTTTAATTGATTCATTAACCGTGAGAATACTTCAAACACGTCATTGATGAGTCATCACACATAAGTAAATTTTCACTCGTAAACATGAAAGTTTTAATAAATATATTGAGGTTTTTGAAAAGTGACACCCATTTCGTGCAGTGGACTTTGAATTTTTAGTCTAGTTCTAATTTCGATCTAGTTCAAATTTTGTTAAGTTAACACGTTACGAAATATAGGGGAGCTTTATACTATGCATTAATATAACTATGATTTTTGCTTAATTTTTTACAAGGAATAAATTTTTATCATCGGAAAAACACATCTTTAAGAGATTTAAAATAGATATTTGTAAATATATATATAATTTAATATCATTAAATATTTAGTATCTTCACACATAATTAACACATGTTAATTAAGTACGATTAAATTTAAAAGAAATCATAATTTTCATTAAATTAAAAAGAAATTGTACATTTAACTTTTAATCTAGCAAATATTAAAACATGAAAGAAATGATTGCGCTTTTAGAGCATATAACTTTAATCATAAAAATTTGAATACTTATCACTTTTAAATGAAAATGATAAAACTTTATTTAAAATTTTTCAGTTTATAATTAGAGACATACAATTAACTAGAAACTTAAGTATAAAAACAGAAATGAATATCTAGCAATAAAGTTAACATTTTTAATAAAAAATTAATATTTTTGGTTAATTTTAAACGTGCTAGTATTTTTAGACTAGCGAAATATCCCTTTTTTTAGAAAATACTTTTCTGGTTTAATTTTCATTTATTTTTTATATATAACTTTTAAAAAATATTCTCAACTGTAAAAACTAGGGATTTGCTTTTGACAATTTTATTTGAATTTAAGATTTGTATCACATTTAGAAGTATATCTTAATATAGAAGTATATCTTAGAAGTATATCATTTAGAAGTATATCTCAAAATAAATTCGAAATATTTAGATTTGTTTATTATTAATAATTTTAAAAATAAAACATTTAGAAGAAAATTCACTTACTTTTGTTTATGTTACATAAAAATCCAAAAGGGTTGAAAAAGAGTAGCAACACTTCACATAAGTTTTGTGATACTAAATGGAGTAAATTTTGAACATCAATATCTTATCTGTTTCGGTATTTCCATGAATACATGATTCATGAGATAAGCAGAATGTCATGTTCAAATATGAATCTAAGAACAGTGTTAATGAATTTACTTTATTCATATCGTATATACTTTAGCTATAATTAATATGATGTGTAATTAATAAGGGATTTAATTAATATGATGCGTTTTTAAATAAAATCTAAATATAATTGTATCTTTTTCAGTCTTATTTAATAGAAGAGGAATGCTTTTCAAATTTATTAAGAAACATGTAAGTTATTATTAGCTTGGAAATTGGAACTGAATTAAAAATTGACTTTTAACATAGAATTAGTCTTTTGCTAGATTTTCAATGAAAATATTTCTCACTTAAAAGTTTACTTCTCACATTAAAAAAGTCATATACTTGGAATTTTTACCGGGAAAATTTTCTCACATGGAAAAAGGCTTTAGTGATTGTATTAGAATAAAAACTTATCATATTAAAAATTTTAACAAGTAAATTATTATTATTAAATCTTTGTCACCCACCACTCACTTTATTTACAAATAAATATTTTTCACTTTTTAATGGAAACAAAAATGGTAGGTAAAGCTTTCGTTTAATATTTTTAAATTAATATGAGTCTTTTTTTTTCAGTGTGACTCCTTCAAATTTAAAACCTTTTGAGAGCTTTTATAGGGAGAACGTAAACAAATCGAAGTCTCCCATTTCACCAATAAAGGATTTGTACTAAATACACTACAGACATTCTTGTTTTAACATGATTTGAAAAATTTTAATTCAAGTTCTTTTGAAAACTTTACTTATTTCATAGGGAGAGAAAAAAAAAAAAACATGCATTTTTAAATTTTTAGTTTCACATTTCAACAATAAAGGATTTATACTAAGTACACTACAAACTTATTTATAAAAAGGAAAGACATAACCTTATTTCACTTTTTCGTTAAGCATATTTTTAATTCACAAGCAGGCTTCACACATATTACTTAGCACACAAGTTACTTCAGCGAAAAATCCCTTTTCCTTATCTAAATGATTCATAGGGATTCATACCTCCCTTATGAATACGTTATACAAACGATGTATTAGTTTAATGAATATAAATTTTAACTGAATCCTTTAAACTTTATTTGATAACATTCGATCATTTTTATATTTCAAAACGAAGAAAAATTATTGAATATCACCTAACAAGCATATACTTTTACACTAACATGTTATAAAAACACTTCTCAATATTCAAATTTTATGATATTTCGACATCTCTCGCCAAGCTTTTTAAGAATGAAAGACTATTTCGTTAGAATATTTAGCTTTTTCTATACGTAATGCACTCAACTTGACTTTGTCATTAAACATTAAATTAATCCATCGCTTAGCAATTCAAACGTAGGATTTTTTTATTTAGGGTAGATAAGTATACGTGTATATATATATACATGCGCATATATGTGTGTGCATTTGTCAATGGGGGAAAAATTTAAAAGGTATACACATTGAAAGTTAATAAAATTATTTTAAAAAAATTATATAAATATTTCAAGACAGTATTAAAGATTTGAACAACTGATAAAAATGCTTTGAAAAACATTTAAAATTATTAAAAATGTTTCTTTCATATTTTAAAGTCAACAAATTTTAATACATAGCTATGTACATACAGACATTTGAGCTATGTACATACATGCATTTGACCTATGTTAACAGAACAAATGTTTTAAATATTTCGATGCTATTTCCAAGTTACTCAATTTATACTTTTTGAATATGCATATACATATATTTGAAAATTTTAATGTTTTCTGTTAAAACTGACTAGTTATTTATCCTAGCATTATCCTAGTTATTTATCCTACATTTATTAACACAATAAACCAACTGCTTTTAAAAAGACTGTGTGATTATCAAAACAACCCAAATCCTTTTATCTGCACATGCGCAAACATTTTAATAAACTAGAGGTCACATTTTTAATCGAATAAAATAATGACTAATCAAATAGGTTATATCCTAACTTAAATGATACCTTTTTTGTGATATTGCTAAACATGCTACTACAATGTCTAATCAAATAGGTTCTGTACTAACGTTAATTATACCTTTTATGTGGCATTACTAAACTAGCTAACATGACATTATTAAACTAACTTGTAAAAATAACATGATAACCTGTTTTCACTAGACAAACTTAATAATTTTCGATGCTTTTGTTTGACAATCAACAAAGTTTTATGAAATATATTCAAAAAGTTTGCTGCGATTAAAAAACATGCTTATAACTTAGATAGTTTTCACTCTTTATATTTCAAAACATGCATATTATTACAAAACACAAGATATTGTTTAAATTTGAATTAAATAATCACCATTTTTCACAAGTTTGCAATATTTTTATGCTAACTAGGGTTAGTAGTATTCAGACTTAAAAATATCTTTATAGATTAAACATGAAAATTAATGTGTAAAAAAAACCTTTTACTATTTTTAGTTAAACTTCATGTCATGAAATATATCCAGTTAACTTTAAAATGTACTATTACAAATTAATGTTTTAAAATTCATTAAAATTATTAAATACTATTTCATTATAATTTTAAAATTCATTTTTATATAAAAACACACAAAATAATAATACTTATCTAATATGGCAGCTAGCAGTCTTAAGCACAACCTTCTATTACAAAAACTAAAAACGAAATGAATAATTCTAAGTCCTTATCAGCTAATCTTATCAACTGATTAGATCTAGTCACGTGATATATGACATCACTTATCACTGATGACGTAGGGGTTATCACGTGATGGGGAAACCCTGTCACGTGGTGTATGATATCACTCATGACGTAGGGGTTATCACGTGTTGGGAAAACCCTGTCACGCGGTGTATGATAACACTGTGTGTTTTTATATAAAAATGGATTTAAAAATTATAATGAAATAGTATTTAATAATTTTAATGAATTTTAAAACATTAATTTGTAATAGTACATTTTAAAGTTAACTGGATATATTTCATGACATGAAGTTTAACTAAAAATAGTAAAAGGTTTTTTTTACACATTAATTTTCATGTTTAATCTATAAAGATATTTTTAAGTCTGAATACTACTAACCCTAGTTAGCATAAAAATATTGCAAACTTGTGAAAAATGGTGATTATTTAATTCAAATTTAAACAATATCTTGTGTTTTGTAATAATATGCATGTTTTGAAATATAAAGAGTGAAAACTATCTAAGTTATAAGCATGTTTTTTAATCGCAGCAAACTTTTTGAATATATTTCATAAAACTTTGTTGATTGTCAAACAAAAGCATCGAAAATTATTAAGTTTGTCTAGTGAAAACAGGTTATCATGTTATTTTTACAAGTTAGTTTAATAATGTCATGTTAGCTAGTTTAGTAATGCCACATAAAAGGTATAATTAACGTTAGTACAGAACCTATTTGATTAGACATTGTAGTAGCATGTTTAGCAATATCACAAAAAAGGTATCATTTAAGTTAGGATATAACCTATTTGATTAGTCATTATTTTATTCGATTAAAAATGTGACCTCTAGTTTATTAAAATGTTTGCGCATGTGCAGATAAAAGGATTTGGGTTGTTTTGATAATCACACAGTCTTTTTAAAAGCAGTTGGTTTATTGTGTTAATAAATGTAGGATAAATAACTAGGATAATGCTAGGATAAATAACTAGTCAGTTTTAACAGATAACATTAAAATTTTCAAATATATGTATATGCATATTCAAAAAGTATAAATTGAGTAACTTGGAAATAGCATCGAAATATTTAAAACATTTGTTCTGTTAACATAGGTCAAATGCATGCATGTACATAGCTCAAATGTCTGTATGTACATAGCTATGTATAAAAATTTGTTGACTTTAAAATATGAAAGAAACATTTTTAATAATTTTAAATGTTTTTCAAAGCATTTTTATCAGTTGTTCAAATCTTTAATACTGTTTGAAATATTTATATAATTTTTTTAAAATAATTTTATTAACTTTCAATGTGTATACCTTTTAAATTTTTCCCCCATTGACAAATGCACACACATATATGCGCATGTATATATATATACACGTATACTTATCTACCCTAAATAAAAAAATCCTACGTTTGAATTGCTAAGCGATGGATTAATTTAATGTTTAATGACAAAGTCAAGTTGAGTGCATTATGTATTTATTGCTAAAATTGTATACAAAAAGCTAAATATTTAAACGAAATAGTCTTTCATTCTTAAAAAGCTTGGCGAGAGATGTCGAAATATCATAAAATTTGAATATTGAGAAGTGTTTTTATAACATGTTAGTGTAAAAGTATATGCTTGTTAGGTGATATTCAATAATTTTTCTTCGTTTTGAAATATAAAAATGATCGAATGTTATCAAATAAAGTTTAAAGGATTCAGTTAAAATTTATATTCATTAAACTAATACATCGTTTGTATAACGTATTCATAAGGGACGTATGAATCCCTATGAATCATTTAGATAAGGAAAAGGGATTTTTCGCTGAAGTAACTTGTGTGCTAAGTAATATGTGTGAAGCCTGCTTGTGAATTAAAAATATGCTTAACGAAAAAGTGAAATAAGGTTATGTCTTTCCTTTTTATAAATAAGTTTGTAGTGTACTTAGTATAAATCCTTTATTGTTGAAATGTGAAACTAAAAATTTATAAATGCATGGGTTTTTTTTTTTCTCTCCCTATGAAATAAGTAAAGTTTTCAAAAGAACTTGAATTAAAATTTTTCAAATCATGTTAAAACAAGAATGTCTGTAGTGTATTTAGTACAAATCCTTTATTGGTGAAATGGGAGACTTCGATTTGTTTACCTTCTCCCTATAAAAGCTCTCAAAAGGTTTTAAATTTGAAGGAGTCGCACTGAAAAAAAAAAAAGACTCATATTAATTTAAAAATATTAAACGAAAGCTTTACCTACCATTTTTGTTTCCATTAAAAAGTGAAAAATATTTATTTGTAAATAAAGTGAGTGGTGGGTGACAAAGATTTAATAATAATAATTTACTTATTAAAAATTTTAATATGATAAGTTTTTATTCTAATACAATCACTAAAGCCTTTTTCCATGTGAGAAAATTTTCCCGGTAAAAATTCCAAGTATATGACTTTTTTAATGTGAGAAGTAAACTTTTAAGTGAGAAATATTTTCATTGAAAATTTAGCAAAAGACTAATTCTATGTTAAAAGTCAATTTTTAATTCAGTTGCAATTTCCAAGCTAAGAATAACTTACATGTTTCTTAATAAATTTGAAAAGCATTCCTCTTCTATTAAATAAGACTGAAAAAGATACAATTATATTTAGATTTTATTTAAAAACGCATCATATTAATTAAATCCCTTATTAATTACACATTATATTAATTATAGCTAAAGTATATACGATATGAATAAAGTAAATTCATTAACACTGTTCTTAGATTCATATTTGAACATGACATTCTGCTTATCTCATGAATCATGTATTCATGGAAATACCCAAACAGATAAGATATTGATGTTCAAAATTTACTCCATTTAGTATCACAAAACTTATGTGAAGTGTTGCTACACTTTTTCAACCCTTTTGGATTTTTATGTAACATAAACAAAAGTAAGTGAATTTTCTTCTAAATGTTTTATTTTTCAAATTATTAATAATAAACAAATCTAAATATTTCGAATTTATTTTGATAAGATATACTTCTAAATGTGAAACAAATCTTAAATTCAAATAAAATTGTCAAAAGCAAATCCCTAGTTTTTACAGTTGAGAATATTTTTTAAAAGTTTTATTTAAAAAATAAATGAAAATTAAACCAGAAAAGTATTTTCTAAAAAAAGGGGTATTTCGCTAGTCTAAAAATACTAGCACGTTTAAAATTAACCAAAAATATTAATTTTTTATTAAAAATGTTAACTTTATTGCTAGATATTCATTTCTGTTTTTATACTTAAGTTTCTAGTTAATTGTATGTCTCTAATTATAAACTGAAAAATTTTAAATAAAGGTTTATCATTTTCATTTAAAAGTGATAAGTATTCAAATTTTTATGATTAAAGTTATATGCTCTAAAAGCGCAATCATTTCTTTCATGTTTTAATATTTGCTAGATTAAAAGTTAAATGTACAATTTCTTTTTAATTTAATGAAAATTATGATTTCTTTTAAATTTAATCGTACTTAATTAACATGTGTTAATTATGTGTGAAGATACTAAATATTTAATGATATTAAATTATATATATATTTACAAATATTTATTTTAAATCTCTTAAAGATGTGTTTTTCCGATGATAAAAATTTTATCCTTGTAAAAAATTAAGCAAAAATCATAGTTATATTAATGCATAGTATAAAGCTCCCCTATATTTCGTAACGTGTTAACTTAACAAAATTTGAACTAGATCGAAATTAGAACTAGACTAAAAATTCAAAGTCCACTGCACAAAATGAGTGTCACTTTTCAAAAACCTCAATATATTTATTAAAACTTTCATGTTTACGAGTGAAAATTTACTTATGTGTGATGACTCATCAATGACGTGTTTGAAGTATTCTCACGGTTAATGAATCAATTAAAAAAGTATCCGTTTTAAAAGGTCTAATTTTATAATAGTTAAATCCAAAAAAAAAAAAATGTAACACATGCATTAAATTGCTAATAAATATTCCAATTTTATTTTAAATAAATCGATAAAGAAAAAATGACCCCCCAATTGGATATAAATTCTATATTAATAAAATCATTCAAAAATTGTGACGCAATCTAAATTATTCAAAAAATTCGTTTTGTGTGACGTAATATTAATTATTCATTCATTAAATTCGCAATCAGTGAGATAATAAAAATCTTAAATTAATTATTTGAAAATCTTAATTTGTACCCCACCATTAGTCAATCGAAATTAAAATCTAATATCTATCACGATAAAAAGGAAAACCCCTTATCTCGATAAAGTGATTCACTTCTGAGTGTTCCCAAAGATAACGCACGATGACCACGGTTCAGTATAGTAGACATTTTCCTACAGAAACACGCGTTTTTTTAGGCTCTGAAAGTCATTTTAAGTAAAGTAAGTGTGTTAAATTTTTGGTAAATTTATGTATTTAATAGTTTTATTCTAAAAAGCGCAATTATTAGCGAAAATTTGTCAAAAGTGCGTTTTTTTTTCCAAAATCTTATTAAAATTCAAAGTGTTTCGATAGAAACGTTCAAAAATTATGTATGTTTAAAAAGCGCTTCGTTTAAAAATCGATTTTCTAGTTTTTAAAAATATGAAACTTTTCGAAAACAGGCCTCAATAAAATTTCGGGTTAAGGTATATTGGTGATTCTAAATTCAAACACACCATTAAATAGATAACCCTATATTTCACAAATATAAATTCATTTAGGGGTAGGGGGAATATTTCCTAATATCTTTAGGAATACCATTTCATGTTTTTTTTTTTCAAAATAAATTTTCATATAGATTAAACAATACATACCTAAACATTGCATAACAAGCCAAAAAACCGATATCCTCAAAAATATCTTACCAATTTCTATTTTTGTATAAAACCGAGAAAAAATATCTACTCATCTAACACGGATTCAAAAAAAAAAAAAATTCTAAAGTTTACTAGTACTATTAAAAAGGTGGGTTAATTTTGACGACCGATTATCTACACTATGGATAAAGGGAGGGAGTGCCCTTCGTCAGGGTCTTTCTAAGGGAACCTAACCCAAATTTACGCATGCAAATCTATGACTCAAACAAAACTCCGAACGATTAGGCCGACGGGCGCGATTGATTATCTACACTAGGGATATAGGGGAGAGTACCCTTCGTGAAGGTCTTTCTAAGGTAACCTAACCCAAATTTACGCATAAAAATCCATGGTTCGAAGAAAACTCCGAACGATTAGGCCGACGGGTGCGATTGGGATCGAACCCAGCACTTCAGGTCTATTAGCTTCGTGAGCAAAACCTCTCACCCACGGGTGGGGCAGTACTATTAAAAAATTCGCATACATAAATTCTAACACTAAATAACAAAAATTCACAATCATTCATAATTTTAATTAATACTCAATATTCGAGCGCATATGTCACTAAATTGAATCGCGTAAAGTCCCCTCATCCAATTTATGTTTAAAATTCCATTTTCATCTAAAAATTTGCGTTAAAAGATAAAGTCTCCCAATTAAAATGTTTAATGAATGTTTAAAATTCGATTGCTAAAGGAAAATCGCGAAAAAAATATTTGAAAGTTCCCAAATTAAAAATCGTTGCCAGTAAAAACACCGAAAACTCAAGTGTGCTAAAAAATAAATGACAGAAAAAAAAATCTATCTCAAAAATTATTCCCTAAAATTAAAGTCTCCCAATTAAAACTTCTTAATTAATTTTTTAAAGTACAAATGACCCCTTGTACTGGAGTACGACGAAAAGAATAATCAATTTCCCCGAAAAATTCTATCTTCAAAAATACTCCCAAAAAAGTTAAAGTCCCCCAATTAAAATTTCTTAATTAATTATCATTAATGAAAAAATATCAAACTCAGAAAACCCCTCGTTCGACAAAAAAAAAAAAAAAAAAATCAATGTCCCAAAAATTTCAAAAAATTACTCCAAAAAATTTAACTCCCCCAATTAAAATTTCTTAATTAATTATCGTTAATGTATTTTTCAAATGTAAAATTATCCCTAAGTACTGTAGTACGGTGAGAAAAAAATAATCAATCTCTAAAAATTTCAATCTTCAAAAATTACCCCGAAAAAAGTTAAAGTCCCCCAATTAAAATTAATTATCATTAGTAAAAAAAAATCAAACTTAAAATAACCCCTCGTACTGTAGTACGGTCAGAAAAAAAAATCAATCTCCCAAAAATTCAATCTTCAAAAATTACCCCGAAAAAAGTTAAAGTCCCCCAATTAAAATTAATTATCATTAGTAAAAAAAAAATCAAACTTAAAATAACCCCTCGTACTGTAGTACGGTCAGAAAAAAAAATCAATCTCTAAAAATTCAAAAATTACCCCGAAAAAAGTTAAAGTCCCCCAATTAAAATTTCTTAATTAATTATCATTAGTAAAAAAAATCAAACTCGAAATAACCCCTCATACTGCAGTACGACGAAAAAATTCAATGTCCATGAAAAATTCAATCTTCAAAAATACTCCCAAAAAAAGTTAAAGTCCCCCAATTAAAATTTCTTAATTAATTATCATTAATGAAAAAATATCAAACTTAAAATAGCCCCTCGTACGACGAAAAAAAAAAAAAAATCAATGTCCCAAAAATTTCAAAAAATTACTCCAAAAAATTTAAGTCCCCCAATTAAAATTTCTTAATTAATTATCGTTAATGTATTTTTAAAATGTAAAATTATCCCTAAGTACTGTAGTACGGTGAGAAAAAAAATGAATCTCTAAAAATTTCAATCTTCAAAAATTACCCCGAAAAAAGTTAAAGTCCTCCAATTAAAATTAATTATCATTAGTAAAAAAAAAAAAAAAAAATCAAACTTAAAATTACCCCTCTTACTGTAGTACGGTCAGAAAAAAAATCAATCTCTAAAAATTTCAATCTTCAAAAATTACCCCGAAAAAAGTTAAAGTCCCCCAATTAAAATTAATTATCATTAGTAAAATAATTAAACTCAAAATAACACCTCATACTATAAGATGACGCATCACCTTCACCGCCACATCACCTTGACCCCGCCTCCAAGAGTACGACGCATGACCTTGACCTACGCCGCATAACCTTCTAACAGCATGCAGAGGTCATTCAAGGTCGTGCCGCCGTGCCGCTGACCTAGAACCCCCAATTATTATCTACTTGCAGTGCTTCTTCAAAATGGTAGACCAATTGTGTATGCGACTAAAGCATTAACAGATTCACAACGAAGATATCCTCAGATCGAAAAGGAATGCTTTGCTATTCGTTTTGGGTGTAAAAAGTTCCATTATTATATTTATGGAAAACCAGTTACAATTGAAACTGATCATAAACCTTTAGAGGCTATAGCAAAGAAATCCTTACAGGCAGCTCCTGCACGTCTTCAAAGAATACTTTTTGACGTTATCCAGTACTCGTCCAAGATAGTATACAAAAAAGGTAAAGATATACCTATTCCAGATGCTTTAAGTCGTGATTGCATTATTGATCTTGTAGAAGATGAAGAGATAGAAACTTTTGAAGTTGTATGCGATGTTCCTTTCCCATTATTGACTTTTTCGTTGAATGCGTTGAACGAAGATTCTGAATTGCAAGAGTTAAAACGTTTAATTCTTGATGGTTGGCAACCTAGTATTAACTCAGTTTCTCCACAACTTCATAAACACTGGAACTTTAGAGAATTGGCAGTTTATGACAATTTGTTATTCAAATCAGAACGTTTAATAGTTCCATCTGCATTAAAGCCAATGTATTTGAATTTAATTCACCAAGGTCATCTAGGAATTAATTTGTCTTTGCATCGTGCTCGAGAAATTATATTTTGGCATGGAATGACCCATGATATTGAGCTCTTTATACAAAAATGTCTTGTTTGTCAACAAACAGCTCGTTCACCGAATACAGAGCCATTGCAAATGAAACCTGTTCCTCAATTCCCGTGGCAATGAGTGGCTACTGATATGTTTGAATTTTCTGGAAATCAATACTGTCTTATTGTTGACAGTTACTCGGGATATTTCGATTTAAAAAAAACTAGTGCATCCTTCATCACATTTGGTAATAGAATATTTGTAAGATTTGTTCGCAACTCATGGAATACCAGACATTTTGGAATTTGATAACGGTCCACAATACTCATCAGATGCATTTCACAAATTTACTAAAGATTGGAAAATACAGCATATTCCGTCTAGCCCGCGTTATCCTAAATCTAATGGCCTAGCAGAACGCTATGTTCAAATAGCAAAATTGATTTTAAGAAGATGCTCTATAGATCACACAGATGTCAGATTGGCACTTCTAAATTGGAGAAATACACCTTGTGAAAATTTGCCTTCTCCAGCTCAATGTCTCCTTGGAAGTCCTATTATCAAAGTTTAATACCTATACATCCGTGTTTACGTTTGCCTCGAATGTCATCGACCGCACCTCTTCAATTAAGTAGAGAAAAGCAACGTGCAGCTTCGACCACTAAGACACGAAATGAATCTCCATTACTGACTAAAGGCCCATCAGTTAAGCTCCAAACTGATCATCGTACTTGGATTCCTGTTACTGTGTCAGATGTTGCTAATACTCCCCGTTCTTACTTTGTTACCACTCCTACAGGCAAGATTCTCCGTCAAAACAGCGCACATCTACGTCCAACAAAGGCTGAAATTGTACCAGACAACCAGGTTGCTGTTAACCCTTCAGGTTTTGTTCGATCGGAGAATGATAATAGTACATCACTTGACCCTCTCGATGTTTCTCGTCTTTCTGCTCCAGCTTTTACTCAGCCCAAATCTAAAACAGTGGTTACCCACTCCGGAAGAGTTATACGCCCTCCAGAACGTTTGAACTTATAAAAGAACTCTTATTCTTATTTTTTTATTGTAAGGGAAGATGTCACGTGAACAGTTTGTATATTTCTACTTTCACGTAACAGTTTTATGTACTTCTACTTTAACTTGCGTGTTCCAATAAATTAATGGTTTCGTTACGGTCAGTTTGGTATTTTGTAACTATCTTATTATTTATAACACCTGAGTTAACAAGATGTTACAGTTGGGAGTGGTTAAGTAGCGCAAACTGAACTGTGTTCAGGAGGGGGGAGAGATTCAAATTTCAACTCCTGAACACAGTTCGGTTTGTGTTACTATACCACACCCAACGATTCAGATTTTGAGCTCAAAATTTAAGTTTAAGTCCAAGCTTTTGAAAGCATTTAATGATATACAAAAAATAACGGTAAAAAATAATTGTTCGTTGCTCCAAATTCTAAAGCGCTCTCTATCGGCATTTTTTGATCTTTATGTTTAAAATTTATTTTCAAGACAATACTGTCATAAAGAATAGTTTCATAAAAAAACTGCAAATGAATCGACCAATTTTTACGTTTTTTGTAATCATTTGAAATTTTGGACCCTAAACTTTAATGGCGCCTATCTCCTTTGTAAGACGTTTGGGACCCTTAGTTTCCTATTCAATATTGTTTGTCTTGATGTGTACTATCAACCCTTAAAATTTTGCCCAAGAGTTTAGATACACACTGCATAATGTATTACCTGTACAATCGCTGAAATTTCACAGTACATTTTTTAACAGTGTATGCAATTTAAAATTTAACTACATTTTCCATCCTGCTGTGTATAAATTTTATATATCATATGCAAGACAGTGCAAAAGAACTCGAGTAGCTTTCCGCTATCGAAAATTGCCCCAAAAATGTTTTGGCTGTGCGTTTCCGAACTGAATTCAATTTTTGCAAGTTATGCATTAGATATGCATATCGTATACTATAGATCATATACAGTCCTGCACATAAGAGTTATGATAACCTTCAAACTATAGATGGTAACTGATGAAATTTCATTTTGAAATCTGTTAAGCGTGTTCTAAATTTTTTAACTTAGAAATAATATTTTGAAATTTTAAACGGTGAAATTTTGTTTCAGTATTCTGTATGTTTTGCAAAGTTTTTCAAAATCTTTTTTTGAAGTATTAATTTTCTGTCTTGTTTACCTATTTTTTAAACTGCTAACTCTTATTTTTTGTGGAATATGATAGCAATTGCTTAAGTTTACATTTTTCAGTGTGTATCTTCTAGACATTAATGGGTTTTTCTCTTATATGTTTTCTTTGAATTTTAAACTAATGGATTATTTTGAAATACCATTAGGGATTTAGATTAATCCATCATCTTAATGATCAAGTACGTAAATTACATTTTCTTATGACAAAATTCTCATGAGAGAGAAGTCTTACATTCATTAAGCTGAGACTTTCCATTGGGAGTAGAACTTCGTCATAACTTTTGAAATATCTTTAGAGAATTTTCCATTATCAGAAGAATGGATTTTTCTTGTATGTAAGTAAGATATTTTGGAAGATTATTTCTAATTACTATTTAACAATATTTAATTACGTTCTCATTAACGAAATATAGAATAAGATTCAATTTAATTTTTTGTATATATGAAGAAAACGTTATTAAGAATATTTCAAGTTTTTCATGGAAACATTTTTATAACGTATTTTCTATGCAACAAAACATTAAAGACATTAAATGAAAAAAGTATGATTTTTTAAAAGAAAATATTTTTAGAAAATAGTACCGTATTGAAATAAAGTTTAAATAAGGATAACAACATTTTTAGCGTTCTACCTAATTAACACCTTGTCCACTATATGTTATTCGTCGCATATATTATGTCTCTAAAATTAGTGTATATAGTTTTTTTTTTTAACTAGCTGACTTGCCTGGCGTTGCCTGACACCGTGATAATAATCATATTAACCTAAAATGAACCACGAAGTTGTATGATTTTCTATTTTCATATTCATTTTGTCTGAATTTATAATGTTAATATACTGATTTGTAAAAATACTGATTTGTAAAAGCACTCATCAGAAGACATTTTCTTGTTTAAACGTTTAATAATAATAATAATAATAATAATAATAATAATAATAATAATAATAATAATAATAATAATAATAATAAATAACAAAGAATTCTTGTTATCCGAACTCTTTGAAAATTTTATCGGTTAAAAATGTAACGTTTTCGCAGTCCGTGAAAAAGTTTTGTGAAAAAAGATTTGTTTAAAAATGTTATACTTAATAAATTTAATTGTTTAAAACAAAATTGTTTGAAAATGTTATACTTAATAACTGTTTGGGTCGAATTTGAGATACAAGATATCCCTTTTCCTTAGAAAATGTATTTTTACAAAAAAAAAAAAAAAAAAAAAAAAAAAAACCTATAAATGTACAAATGTTTAAAGATCATTTGTAAAAATCACTATTCTACGCATGAATATTTATTTTTATTATTTTTTTACGCATCGAAAACTAGGAGGATTTTTTTTTCTTTTTTAATAATTTTTTCACACTTAAATCCAATTACACTTGAACCGAATCGATACTCGGTCATTAGCTAAAAGATTAGTATATAGTGGAAAGAACAAGTGATTTTTTTAAATCAAAATATAAGAAATGATAATCCTACGGCAAAATACGCGGAGAAAACGAGAAGAGACTTACGGAATGAATTTTTTGAAAAGGATAATTTTCGTATTTTTTGAAATGCTTTGCATTGTATCAAAGAAAAAAAGAAAGTATATTCTACTTGGTATTTTCTTTTCTGTGTTATTTGATTTTCGGAGCCTACGCGATAATTTTGAAATGTGCCAGAGAAGGAAGAGAGGCAGATATTTTAAACGCTTTCAAAAAGATTCTAAATTCTTTGGAATTTTTAGGAGTTAAAATCTAATGATTTGGTAGCTTGGGAAAGAAATTTGTAAACAAATATTGATCTTTAGTGGTAAAACGGCTGAGAAAAGATTTTTTTAAAGGGACAAAGAACTTAAATTTTTACAGATTGCGTCGAAATTTTCATACACGTTATTTTGAAACAAAAAATATTTCTACCCATCCGAACGTTTCGAAATTTTTGTAGGTGATTTAAATCTGGTCTATTGAGATTATCTAAAAATATTGTGTTAAAATACTGATGTTTAATTACTTTTAGACTAATGTCAGACGGGCGTCTTTTTGCATGCTTTTTTCCTTACGTATTATCCCTACACAATGCCGCTAGCATTGTGTAAGGATAATACGTAAGGAAAAAAGCGTGCAAAAAAGCGTTCGTCTGACATTAGCCTTAGAGTAGAAAAAATATAATCTCCTTGAGACGCGAAGTGATCTGCGTTCTCCGGTGTATATAAAAAGTTAAAATTCATTTTTTTAACTGATTGCACTGTAGATTAGCAGAGAGGTTTTGCTTTCAAAGCATGTTTTTGGTTTGCTGGTGCCTCTAAATTTGTACTCTGAAGAGGCGTCGCAATAAGGGTAAAAGTGTTTTTCGGAAAACAACCCCTAAAAGGTTTATTTGCGATATTTTTTCGAAATGATTGCAGTATTTGAGACGTAAGTATACGGTCTCTCGGAATACGTTTTCCAATTTATCTTTCAAGAGCGGTTTGGTCGATTTATGTTAAAATAAAAATATTAAAAAACACAAATGAAATCGAAAGATCGGGTCATCGCTTGATTCCGATGCGTATATGGTATTCTGGGCATGCGCAGCGCTTTCGATGACTGGGGAGAAAATAAATTAAATTTTTATGAGAGTGAGTTGCGATTTTTAATTAATAACACAAAAAAGTATTAGAAAATTTAAATTCTGAGTCTTAGTTGCAACAAGAAAGCCTTTCGATTACCTTGATTTTCAGTTTTGTACGTGCAGTAGATTGAGCTTCCATCGCAGACAAACACACACACATACACACAGACACAGAGCGAAACTTTACATTATTAGTACAGAAAATGTTTTAAATATTTATGTAAGAAAAACTGTTACCATTGACGTCTTTCACGTAACATTAAAAAGCAAGAAAGAAAAATCATGCATCATGCATACATTATGAAGCACTTTCCAACACTTCTAGAAGATTTCAACAAATGTTCACTGTTTAAAAGGCTAGAAAAGGTTCGTAAGTAAATATTTTAGAAAACGTATAACACATTTTCAAAACCAGATTTCAACAATTTTGGTCCATTGCCAGAAAGGTACTCCTATTATTTTGTGCAGCTGTGTTTATGATCTGCAGATTTGTGCAGATTCTACATAGTATGCAAATGTTTAGTTTAGTAACAAAACGCGTAGAACAGTTGAACCTCCAGAGTATGTAAAATTCTATTCTCACCCATCAAAGTAATTAATATTTCTGCTGACTTTACTTAAATTTAAGAAATTATTGGATCATCATGCTGTAATATCTTTGTATCTTCTTTTAAAATGTCTTTATTTACAGTCTTTTTTTTTTCTTCATGTAAGTTTTTCTTATAGAATTCTCCAGTTAAACAACTCAGTATAATCACTCTCAACAAAATTTAATACAACTAACATACTAAAAGTGCATCGGAGAGTTACGTAATCTGATCTATCGGTAAATACTTGAGCCTAAAATAATTGAATGTGACAATGCAATATTAATGAAAGACTTGTAAATAAAATTTATAGAACATATGGTAAGCATAATTATTTTATATATAAAGTAGCTCCTGGTTATGTTTCTCGTTAGATTTATACATCCGTTTTTATACAATCTGAAAAAATAAGCTTTAGTTAAAAAGTATTTTTTATTGCATATTATAATATTGATTGTATTACGTATATACAGGGTTGTTATATTTAAAGTTCGCATATTCAGAAGGATCTAGAGCCGGTTCTATGGCCCCAAACGAAACAAAATTTCACTAGTACGCAGTTGAAGCGAAGTTGAAGCAGTTGCGCTCTGTGAAAATCGAAAAAATAGTTACATTTTTCGTCAGTAGGTGGCGCTTCGCCAATATTTAAGGTGATGATTGCGGATCTATTATATCAATTTTAGTCAATACAGACGAAGCACACAAATTTAAAAGTTTCAACAAACTTCGAGGAACTGCGAATTGTTATAATTAAAGTTCACCTAATCAGACAGCTCTAGAGCCTGACCTATGAATCCAAACAATACAGAAAAATGAATATAACTTCATGTGATGTAATCTGCATCAACAAAAATAAAACATGTCGCTCGTCAACGAGGAAATAACGAAGAATAAAACTACGCATGCTCAATGAATCCTCCACCATTTTCAATAACGCATTCCATTCTCAGATTTGTGCTTTCTACAGCATTTCGTAAACTGTCCTGTGAGATTGGGCGAATATGAAGTCTAATACTGTCTTTTAGATCAGAGATTGTCTGACATCTGTCTTTAGATACAGAATCTTTCAAAAATCTCCACAACCAAAAATCGCATTGTGTTAAATCAGGCGATCGTGGTGGCCAGACTGTTTGAAAATAACAACTTATGATGCGGTCTTCTGTAAAATGGATTATTAAGAAAGTCCGAACTGCTCTAGTAATGTGTGGTGGTGCGCCGTCTTGCATAAACTCGATATTTTGAAGGCAGTCTCGCTGTTGCAGCTCGGGAATCAGAAAATTTGACAACATATTGAGATATCTTCTCCCATTTACGAAACATGCAATGGGTCCTGTGGATGTCAGTTCCTCAAAAAAATATGGTCCTGAACGTTCATGGCCCCATATGGCCATGAACGTAGCTGTGAAACCGTATCACACTGTCACTTTAGCTGCATGCAATGGAACTCCTTGGACAACCTTAGGATTCTCTTTCGCCCAAATTCGGCTGTTGTGTGTGTTCACTTGTCCGTTTAAATAAAAATGCGCTTCATCAGTCCATAGAATATTCCAGGGCCAAGAATTATCCACATTCATTCGAGCAAGAAACTGCAGTGAAAATGATAGCCGGCTTTCGGTATCACCCTGTATTAGTTGTTGCACCCTCTGAATCTTGTATGGATAGTAGCGCAAAATTTTACGCATCACTTTTCTCACTTCAGTGGAAATCGGCATTACGACTTCATTCGCAATAGCTGGCACACTTGCATTACCAAATGATGACTGGCTTGCTAAATCCACGGCAACAGTAGTAATATCTTATCTTCAATGCTAGAAATGTCTACCTTTTTTCGTCCTCTGCCAGGAAGAATGTCGAGTTTTTCTGTTTCCTCGAACTTTTTAATCATTTTGTGAATTCCACGATCCGACATTGGTCCACGTCTAATATCTTTTAGTTTCCGGGATTCTCGAAGAGCTGCATCTGTGTTGCTGTTATTTTGATAAAATAACTTTACAAGAAGTGCCTTTTCTTTCAAAGTTACCATTCTCCACAAAGTGTAAATTCAAATGCTTTTCAGAAGCAATCAACTGTTCCAGTGTCAAAGAAATCACAGACACACCTTATCAGCAAGTTTTAAGTCGTCAGGTGATTAGAAGGGTATTTCAAGTTTTCGAAGTTGCGACGCCACTTTGACGTCGTTCGTCGAAAATTTGAATAAAATGTGATCTTTTTCAAGCGTTGGGTGGAATTTTGTGATTTTGTGTGTTTCATGTGGATTGACCGAAATTGATATAACGAATTTGAAAAAGTTTATTTTTAGCAACTGTGAAATAAAATTTCCTGTATTTTGTTTTTTACAAAATAAAGAAATCTCCAAATATCGGCTTAAATATTGGCACAGCGCCACCTACTGACGAAAAATGTAACTATTTTTTTCGATTTTCACAGAGCGCATCACTTCAACTACGTACAAGTGAAATTATGTTTCGTTTGGAGCCATAGAACCGGCTCTAGAGCCTTCTGAATATGCGAACTTTAATTATAACAACCCTGTATCTACCCTAATTTCACTAAGAAAAGTGTAATATGTGTAATAACTAATATTTTGTTGGCAAACTCAAAATATTATATCTTGTATTATCTTTATTCAATTTGTAATATTCGAGATTGTGTCACACTTATCTCATTGTGTCAAGATATACGCGAGGTAACGGGGGGAGGGGGGAGGTGATAATTTATTATTTAAATAGTGACCGTTGTCTTGAATCTGAAGTGTAGATTAGTCATTTCACAAAACTGGTAAAATTAGTGAATTAGTGACTACATTTGAAAGTAAGTTTGTTGTCACTAATTTTTAAATAGAGTAGTTTTATAGTTAACTACATTTTCTACAACGTAGTTGCAGTTGGAGTTCGCAACAAAAAAAAGTTTTTCTGACCACGTATGTATTGCCAAGGTAGTACCGAAAAAGGGGGGAGTAAGGAGGGAGGAGAATATTTGTTTACGTTTATGTTAAAAATGAGACATCTAATGAACTACTTTTGCTGAAATTTTGAAAATATGTTTACTATCGATGGCAAATAAAATTTCTAGGTATTTTTCAGGTTGTATCCCATCAGGGCCACTCTCCTGATTCAAACATTCTGTACGTTCTTCATTTAAATAAAAAAGCTAATACATACAAACCCAGTGTCATTGAAATCGCCTTAATATTTCAACAAAGGCGAGATATTTAAGTGTTCAATATGTAATTATTTTTGCCTTTCAGTTTAATGTGTTATCAATAAAAATCCCCAAAAAATTAAATATGTCATGGAACAAATTTAACGATGGAACAACTACATTATTTTCCACTAGTTTTGTCTGTTTATTTACATAACAACCTATATATATAAAGGGGTATTAAAAAGTTTCCGTTCGAAGGCTGTATATTCCCTATTTGGTACATCCATCATGCAAAATCGCCTTCACCATTTCGGCAAGCATCCCAATGGTTCACCAGTTTGAATATACCACTTTGGTAAAATTCCTCTTTCTGCAGCTTGATGAAGCCCACAACTGCCTGCTGGACACCTCTGTCTGACAGGAACCGGCGATCTTTCAAGATCTTTTGCATCTCTTGACTTTGGATCTTTTGAAAGCGTACGAATCAATATGTCGAGATCGGATGTTCCGCCCTAATTACATAATCAACTGCCCGCTTATTGTTGTCGGTACTGGATGTCTATGGCCTACCAGATCGACTGGCATCTTGTCGAACTGTGACCAGCTCTCAACTTTGAGTACCATTTCACTACGGTGCTTTTCGACAGACATCCTTCTCTAAACGCATTCTTCATTCTCCGATGAATGTCTACCGGTTTGTGCTCTTGGGCCGCCAAAAAATAGTACGTTAGTCCTGCGAAGGTTGGACGCCTTTTGTACTAACATCGCCATTGTTCACGCTTCAGCATTTTCCACACACACTTCGGAAATAAACGAATGCCACATTAATCCCTTGCCTCGATGTCGGTAATTATATACCCACTTTGATTGCGCACTAAGTTGCATATACGCTGCAGCAACGACCTCAAACATAAATTTCTTGATCTCTTTTTATACATGTCCTTCTTTAACTTTTCTATTTACTGAAATATGCCTTCTAACGAAAACTATATCCGATTGCGTGTCTACAATGTGTAGACTGAATGTATTATTATAATTGAATATTTTACTCTGAAGCTTTTTATGATGAAAATTTTCTTTCGCAATTTATATGTGTATAAAGAGATTTTAAAAATATTTGCTTGCTTTATGTCGACATGGTTTCGGAATAGTTCAGAAAACTTCTAACAAATCTATTGTAACAAATCTAAAGCATTGAGAAACCACAAAGACAGAATTTTACAGAGGCAATCTGTAAAATACTGTGATTTTTTTCAAGCTATTATTATGTTCTTATGATAGGCAATATCAGTTGTGGAATAAAGAAGATCATTCCTCAAAGAAATTAAATACGATCTAGCTTCATAAACCATACTATAATGGTTAATAGTATTGAGTTCCCTGCACAAGTACTGTATAACTTATTCTAGAGAAACCATCTTCTAATGCGCCTTAACAAGGTGTATACATTTCATTATGTTTAATACAATGTGACATAATTAAATTAGGCAGCAAATGTTTTTTCCCCATACACTTCAATGTAACGGAATACTTTTGAATGTCCGACTAAATGAAGTGTAAATGGTACACACTACATTTTCAAGACCGAAAAACTTTTTTTGTTCTTTATAGTGTATATTTTTGATATCAGATGTATTAAATAATTAAAAATTGCACCTTAATCAAATTCACAAATATTTCTAAAATCCGATATCATCTTTATCATGTACAGGATGATTGACTTACCATACAAAAGAAACTTAATCTATATTTGTTCCGTCAAGTACAGATTTTTAAAATGCGTGAGGAGATTGTCCAGATAAAAACCATTACGAATGAAACGTGGTTAGAAAATTTTACAAAAGTACAATTTTGGCAATTCCCATGACAATAAACAAATCTGTAATTAATTTTTCTATATGTACTTCGTACGTGAAGCGAAACATTTATGAGTCATTTTTCTGACTGAAACATAATACTTATAATTTAACACCCGGTTACTATATAAATGAAGAAAAGTAACTTACTGTATTTATGTATTTATGTATGTTTCTACTTAATGTATAACTTAAAGAACATAACAGGGTGTTTTATTAGAGTAAACATAATTTCATGCACGAAAAATAATGAAGTTTTAAAACAGTCTAAGTTTTATAGCGTATCTTTAAATTATCGAAAGCGGTAAAATGTTTAAACGTGGGATATAACATGTTCAATTCTTTAATAGCGGGAGATTTAGGTAGAAATTAAACATTTGGTAGTTTTCCTTAAATAATAGGGTTGGGTTGATTTATGACGGCCGATTATCTACACTTGGGATATAGGCCCTAGGGGGAGTGCCCTCCGTGGGGGTCTTTCTAAGGGAACCTAACCCGTATTTACGCATGGAAATCCAAGGTTTCGAAGAAAACCACGAAAACTCCGAAACGGTTAGGCCGACGGGCACGATTGGGTTCGAACCCAGAACCTCTCAGCCACTGGTGGGGCTCCTTAAATAATAGGATCAAATTTGATTGAAAAAAAAATATGCGATGTCAGGCTATGCCAAGGGAGGATCCACACAATTCAGTGGTTGTGGCTCGACTTTAAATCTAAATACATCTGATATCACAAATCTACATTATAAAGAACAAAATCAGTTTTTCGGTCTTGAAAATGTAGTGTGTACCATTTATACTTCATTTAATCGGACATTCGAAAGTATTCCGTTGCATTATGAAGTATGGGGAAAAACCATTTGTTGCCTAATTTAATTATGTCACATTATATTAAACATAATGAAATTTATACACCTTGTTATAGGGCATTAGAAGATTATTTATATAGAATACGTTATACAGTACTTGTGCAGGGAACTCAATACTATTAACCATTATAGTACGGCTCAAGAACCATTATAGTATGGTTTATGAAGCAAGATCGTATTTAATTTCTTTCAGGAATGATTTTCTTCATTTTCTTTTCCTTTAGAATCACCTACACAATTGTGTAGGTCAGGTATTAAAGGGTTAAGTAGAGGGGTGCAAATATATGGAAATTTGCAATTTATTATATGAAATAATGGTTGTATTTGCGACATGTGGTGTCCTGCCGACTGACGGTCAGACATCCACCTATCGCTTTAGTTTCTTAAATTTCTATCATCATTCGATATCTGTATTCCATTTGTTATTCAAATATTATAATTAGGTTATATTTAACTCAATTTTATCCGGTTTCATACGTTTTAAGCTATGTTTTTGATTCTTCTTATATTAGAATTTAATACTGGGTTTTATTTAAATTGATGTTTTGCATTTTTTTCATGTGATAATTCTGTAATTCTGTGGATTATTATTTACCTTCTCTAAATTTGGAGTTTCCGTCACATTATTTTGCGATTATGTTAGTTTTTTTAACTTCATATTAGGCATTCTTTATATAAATTAAACATATGCCATCTTAACACCAGTTAACACTAGATATTTTTGTCAGATTGTCAGATTATTAGTTGTCTTTCAACTACTTACTGCAACTGTCTTACATACTATTGTCAAAGGTATTGTATTTATATGTGTATACATATTTATTTACAATTCAGGGAATTTTTTCTGGTTAAAAATTATAGAATGTTCAAGTTGTAATTAAATATATATGATAAATATATAAAATGCTGTTTTGTAGGGATAACTTATTATAGAATAAAATATTTGCAATGCTTCTTTATTATTATTATTAGTATCTATATTATTAAAACGGAAATGTACGTTTTTAAGAGCGAATTTGTATAGATCTGTATTTATGTATGCGAAATTACTTTGTAACTTGCTTCGTTTCAGACTGTAATTGCAGGGAATGAGATTGGCCAAATTTTTCTAAGGCACAAGATTTAAGATATAGTTCTCAAAAGAGAGTGATGTCCAAACCCCATGTATAATGATCGTATTTCTTTTATCCTAATTAATTTTGCAATTAACTTTAACTAGAACTGAGTACTCAGAAAATAATATATATATTTTAATTGCTGATAACAGCAACGATTGAAATTACAAGATTAAAATTCTTTCACATCAATGAGACATTTTGGACTGGCCATCTACTGCAGTAAATGCAATCACTTATGAGAAATAAAATATGGCAATTTATCAAGTTTTCAATATTTAAATAATTAAAATCAGGTATAATTATTATTAATGCCTATGCAGTTATTTAAATCATTTTTATGAAATAAGTGAACGATGCACATTTAGTACACAAATATTGTCAAATTCAAGTTTGAAAATACGTAATTTTCATATACATTAAAACATGTAAACGTAAAAACACAAAAAATAAAAATTTTTAAAGCTTCTCTTTACAGTACTGCGTGGATTTCTTTTTTTATAAAGTATCAGTAAAAAACGAAAAGTTATGAAATTACTTATAGAAGAAAAAATTCAAATTTTAAATATGTCTTGGCTAATTCTATATTGGCTTATTCATTTGGAATGATAATTTGAAGCATAATTAAGAAATGTTTATTTTTGTAAACCTTTGGCTAATTTTAAGTGTATTCATGTCTAATGAAAAATTATTCTAATAGGAAAAAATAAAAACACACACAAGATTATCACATTGTTTCTAACAAGAATTTTTATAGTATCACCATAATTGATAGATATTTTTTAATCCTATTCGCACAATATAATCCAAAATGTGTAATACAACATTATGTAAAGTCATTTTATAATAGGATGATTGCATGGAACATTAAGAATTTGAATTTTAAGAATTTCATGTAATAATTATAACATGTTGGTACTTCTTACATTATGGAAATATTTATTATATTAATACAAAATTAGTGCAAGCAATTTTTTGCACCCAAAGATGTATGTATATTTTAAAGGTTTAATTAAGAATCTGGAAGAACTGAATGTTTTTCCTTTAAAACAGTAATTATATTTTGAAGGAAATTTTTAATTTATAAAAATAGTTTCATTGCAGTAGACAAAACATAAATCAAATTTGCAAGAAGTAAAGTAGAAAAGATTACGCATGTCTATAAGAGAAGCATTTTTCATTTCTACTAATATTTAAATGAATAGTTTTTACTAAGGGGAAAAAGTCATATTTAAATGACTGAGCAGAAATTAAGAAATAAAGAACGTTTCTTGTTCGTTATATTTTCTCAATAGCCATTTCTCAATAAAATATATTTCTTTTTTTTTCTAGATAAAAATGGATCGGTATTCTTCAGCGATAATGGTGTATTTTTATTAGAATTATTTTTTAACATGTGTAGTCCCTGGTTAGTTTGTAGCAAACACACCAGAACGAAATCTATATTATATTTCAAAGCGGTATTGCATTTTATCTCTATAGCTTAACACACAATTTTCTTCTTACACACTTAATCTTCAAAAAACTTGTGTGTATGCATAAAGTACATTTTTTGGACAAAAATACATTATGTGTATTTTATAGTAGACTTGATTACGCGGAATAAAACATACTGAGAGAAGAATTTATGGAATTGTGGTTCTTGTGAATGTTGGGGGAATACTTGCACACTAGATAGAAATAAATGTCAACAAAAGTTTTTTTTTTCTTAATCTGGGTGATTTTTTTATCTATAAATTTGAATTGCATGAAATATTTTTTGTTTATATAGCACTTCATGTGAAATATTTTATCAAAGAAATACCATTGAATGGTTATTCTTTTACATATATGTATGAATTATGTTTATATATTTTTGTATAGTTAGATTATGATAAATAGTATATATTATTTGATACAGAAATGGTAAAAATTGTAATATTATAAATCAAAATTAAATATGTACGAATTGAAACTTCTAATTTATATTACTAAAAATGTGCTAAACTACATAAAATGGGTTTTAGAACATAAAAACCGTCAAATGATGTTAAAACCCAGGCGCTTTCCATTGTAACAAAGCAGCCATCATCAGGAGAAATTTCACATGTGTGAATGTTCAAGAACGTTCGTTGATTAAATAGCCGGAGACGGGTGTATAGTTAGATTAAGATAAATAGTATATATTATTTCATACAGAAATGGTAAAAATTGTAATATTATAAATCAAAATTAAATATGTACGAATTGAAACTTCTATTTTATATTAATAAAAAGGTGCTAAACTACATAAAATGGGTTTTAGAACATAAAAACCGTCAAATGATGTTAAAACCCAGGCGCTTTCCATTGTAACAAAGCAGCCATCATCAGGAGAAATTTCAGAGGTGTGAATGTTCAAGAACGTTCGTTGATTAAATAGCCGGAGACGGGTGTATAGTTAGATTAAGGTAAATAGTATATATTATTTGATACAGAAATGGTAAAAATTGTAATATTATAAATCAAAATTAAATATGTACGAATTGAAACTTCTATTTTATATTAATAAAAAGGTGCTAAACTACATAAAATGGGTTTTAGAACATAAAAACCGTCAAATGATGTCAAAACCCAGGCGCTTTCCATTGTAACAAAGCAGACATCATCAGGAGAAATTTCAGAGCTGTGAATGTTCAAGAACGTTCGTTGATTAAATAGCCGGAGACGGGTGTATTTCAAAGGAAAGGAGAAGGGAGTTGGGTAAATGGGGAAAATACCATAATTATGTTCCAAAATCGCGAGCGATATTTAGTATGCTATACCAGATCATGGATACATTGAATGATAGTATATCATTGAAAGTGTTCTACCCTTGAGTCAAAATTTCTAAAAATTTTCTGATTATTGATGCGTAGTAATGTGAAGTACGGTCTACGATTATTTCTTTACCGAAATCTATGTTGAGGGTTTACTATTCTTTATGGCTGTAATATGTTCTTTGTCTGTCTTTAAATTACCAAGTTGTGATGGCTATGTAATTGAGTATTATCTGATTTACTTTATCAGTAAAAGGTGTCATTTATACGTATGAAGTTGCGCCATTAGTAATTAAGTCTATTTTCCTGTGTGCAAGATCTTTTAATTTGGCAGATGATTTTGTGATTACTTTGATGTTATATTTCTTTAATGTATATCTAATTCTTTGAAATAAGGGAGGTACACAATTCAAACTGTAAAATTTGAGATTATTATTAATGCCACTTTTAATTTACTGTTTATTCTGAATGTCGAAAATTAATTTATTAATACAGTGAGTGGAGAAACCATTTTCTATTGCTATTCTCTTAATAGTGAGTAATATTCTTCTTGTAGGTTATCACTCGTACAAAATTCAACGGCTCTTTTTATGCAAAAACTATATAAGCTGCAGATTTATATTTAAATGTGATATTGCTATTGTAGGATATTGTATTATTTCAATTATATGATTTTCTGTAAACATTCCTATATATTTTGTATGTTGTACTGTTTCTTATTAACTCTACGTCTAAAACCTTTAAGGATCCTCAGTGTGCGAATTTCAAGTTAATTGTATGTTTGAATCTAGGTAAAAAACTTTTTAAATAAAAATACTAGCACCTTTTTAGTAAAATAAATCAGAAGTTTCAATTTGTATATTTTTCAGTTAATTATCAAAGTGAATATGAAGTCCGAAAATTATACTTAAAATATGTTTATAATATAAATTATTTTGACACAATAAAATAATTCGTATCTGAAACTTTTAAATAGTTTGAAATTAAAATTATCATTCTTAATTTAAAGCTTAAATTTTGTCAAATATCATGTCCTTAAAAATAATCTAACTTACACAGAAAAAAATAAGACCTAAAATAGGTAAAAAAAAAACCCAATTTGGGTTGAAAGATTCTTAGGTTGAGGTTACCCAATTTGGGTTTATACCAAATTGGGTCATGATCCATGCCTGTTTTGGTTATCACTATGTATCCATTTTAGACACCGTTAAATACCCATTTTGGGTATCTTAAGCCACATTTTAGACACCACTCAGAATCCATTTTAGGCAGTGTTTAATATCCAATTTGGATATCTTAACACCCAGTCTGAATATTACTAAGCACCCATTTTGGAGAATACTTAACACCCTATTTGGTCATGCTAACATCTATTTTGCACAATCCTAAATATATATTTTAGGACACATTAATACTCAATTTGGGTGCCTTTAAATACCTGTTTTAGGATAAATTCAACATCAAATTTGGATAAATTGAAATATTTTTCTTGGCATATTTAGTACCTATTATTTTGAACACACCCCAAATGATTGATACAATGTATATGAATTTATTTTAAACGTTAATTAACATACAACTCCATAGACTTTAGTGCTTTTATTAAGGGATAAGATTAAAATTTCAAAGTTAAAATAATACCCCCCCCCCCCCCCAAAAAAAAAAAAAATTGATATTTAAAATATAAAACAATTAGCTCAATTTCGATTTTTGATGAGATTCCAATCATAAATAATTAAATAATTTTCTCGGCAACTTTGGAATTTTTTTTCTATCATATTTAGAATCTTTCTGCTGAAGATCTTGATTTGAAACAAAATTACGACTTTCTTATGAGATAACTTATCAAATTAAATGTGTTATGCCACCAGCTTTTATAATTTCTTTAATTTGTCACATTAAAAGAAAATTGAAACACTAATTTGTATTTTTTTTCTTTTTTTTTTTTTTTTTTTTTTTTCATTTTAAAAGTTAAAAAATTTCTTTGATAGAATATAATTATCACCACAAGCAATAAATTTACTTTTAACATTAGAAAGACCAATTGGGGTGATTTTGACCGCTATATCGAATGCCGAAAGCATAATTGTTATTTATCTCATGCATGGTTTTGTGGCATTTTATATGTGAATTATAATATTTAGATATTCTGTCATTATCCATGCTTAACCCTTAAATGCGCGATTTTTTATTTTGCTTCGAAAAAATTATATATGATTCTCTAAAAGGTTTATAATACGGGAAAAATAATGAAAAAAAATCAGAGATACATTTTTCATATAATACGTCAATCTTTTCTTCTGTTGCACTTCTGATAAAATTACTGTCGTGTGGCTGTTTTACGCTAAAATATTGCAAATTAGTAAATATTTTAATAAGTATATCTCCAAATACGTTATTTTATATAATTATATATTTTATAAAACTTAACCTTTAACCCTTTAATTCCCAGGATATAATACGTTCTAGAAATTACGTAGTTCAGAGAATCTGACTTTACACCAGAAAGTTTCAATGGTTAATTTCACTTTATTTAAATACGGAATGTTTGTTATTAATTAAAATAAATTTTGCTACTTTAATTTTCTGGTGTGAATTAGGTGTATACGAATAAAAAAATGTATTAAATTCAAAACACTGTTGTTTGCATATATGTAAAGCTGCGTACTAAAGGGTTAAAATGGAACCGAGTTACAGTTAATCATACCTTAAAAAACTGTGGAGTTCTATAGTTTATTCTAGTCTTATTTTCATATAATTATATGTTTTAATCTTTTATGACATTTTCATGTAATCTTCAAATCTTTGTCTAAAAAACAGATTTTAATGATTTAATTATTATTCTTTAAAAATATGAAACAAAAATACATTGAAAACAATGTCAAATATATCATCTGGGTCCTTTTTTGCTCTATAAAAAAAGAAAGAAAAAAAAACACCACAAAATATGTTACAAATTATGAAAATTTATATATAGAACAGCATTAAAACATTCAGTTTTAATATTTTATGGAGCAGGCAATTTTTTTTCACCTGTCTAAATTAAAAACTTCATAAAAAAGAAAGAAAAATCTGTAGCCAGTAAATTATAAGAAAATATACAATTTAGTAAACCAAAAATTTTTCATGATCAATCACAAAGAAAGAAGTCTTTGAGTTTTGTTATTCCTCTGTGCTATGTCACTTAAAGCAAAAATAAGAGTACACAGTTAATAAAAAATAAAAATATTTTTTTGAGATTATATTAGACTTTTTAATACTTTTTTATTTTCTAAATGTTATATAATGTATCCCCTCTGCCCCCCTCCCCCTTAGTTTCGGCCCTGCTGACAATCAATAATGTTGCAGTGAACTCATAAAATCCACTTTCATTTATAGTGGAACGCGTGTAAATGGGAATGTAACAAAACAAATTTGTTAGGTCAACATTTATACAAATAACATTACAATAACATAAAGTAACAAACAATTCAATAAATACCCGAATAAATCCAGTAATGGTACAGCGAGGGTTCTGTAAATATCCAAAGAATTCGAACTCGTAAACACGACGCCACACAAACACAACACAGACGAAATGAAGAAATCAAACATGGCGCGCAGTGACGCTGCTATTTATCCGAATCAAGATAAATGGGTAGTAGTCGTTACCCAAATCAGCGCCCGCTGCTCATACCAGCAGAGCTGCAATCCAATTTGGGTGTTCACTGTCCCCATACTGGGTATCGCAAAGCTGTGTCTATGAATATGTAACCGTTTTCACCCAATTTGGAGAGATCTAAGACCTGTTACGGGTCTTATACCCTTAAATAGGTATATTATAGCCCATATTGGAGTTTCGAAAGCTAATATGGGTGGTGTTTCATTTTGGGTGACATTCTAAAATAGGTTTAATTTTTTACTATGTAGTACTGCTGAATAATGAGGAGAAGATGAATTTCTTTTTTCCTGAATGCATAGAATTTCATGTATAGAATGCACAGAATGCAAAGAACCAATGAATGCACAGGATGCTTTTACCAGCATTTCACACATACGTGTTCTAGAAAAAAAAAAATCCGTTAACTTTTTACATTTTAAGAAGCAAAGCATGAAACCGAACAGAAAATATTTTTGTAAGTTTCTAAATACTAGTTTTTAGTATGTTTTTAACAATATTACATATAAATCTGAAGCTTTTTGTTATGGTACTTTAAATGAAGCCTTAATGCTGCTCAAAATGCTTTGAGAGATCCATAGGCAAGTCAGATTGAGGAATCCTCAGAGTTATTATATATACATACTACATCTAAACTTATATTAAATGATATATTTTGTGTTGAAAAAATGAAATGTCCTTAGTATATAATATATGTTAAATCAACACTGTAAAAAAAATAATGCCAGTTTTCAGGTAGGAATCGGAAAAATAGTTGCCTTATCGTACCGGAATAATTTCGAACCCAGCTCGGAATAAAATACGTAAAATCGGAATAAAATTCGTAAAATACCGTTTTACTGACTATTTCCTTATTTTTATGGATTTTATTCTGAGCTGGGTCGTAAATTATTCCGGTACGATAAGGGTAACTATTTTTCCGATTCCTACCGGAAAACTGGCAGTATTTTTTTTTACAGTGAATACGATTTTATTAAACTGATTTTCAGCAAATTAATAAATACCTCAATTAATACTCCTTATAACTGTTATTATAACTAGAAAAAACATTTAATTCTAAAAGTAAGATTTTACAATGAATTTATAATAGAGCAGATATAACATTTGAATTTGCGTATTTGGAAATATTTATGTTGAAATAATGTGTTCCATTAGACACATGTAAACTGCTACTAAACCAGAGATTCTGGGTCTCATGGAACAAAATTTTATTTCACAAAATAAGGCTATTTCACTTTCACTAATTAAGGTATTACCAATTCATTTTATGTAGACATAGAAACTGTTTTAATAATTGTCTATCTCTAATAATTATATACATTATGATAATATATATATATATATATATTATAATATATAAATTATGAAATCTAAAGCATATGCCATTTTTCCCCTGTATCCTCCGTTTGTATCAGCCAGTCTTGAGTATGGTTAAGAACGAGTAAACTTTTTAAAAATAAAAGTCGCAAAGCTTTATATTTCATGTTATTTAAGTTTTAGCATCAGTCTGTTACTATTTACTCTAACTTAGTCTATATTTCAAATTCCACCTTTTTAGAATGCGATTGTAAATAATACTCCATATATTTTTTTATTGCAGTAAAACATTTTCTTTAAGTCAATGTATTTTAGTTAGTAAACAAATTTAAAATGAAGGTAAAATTCTGAGAAATAAGGTGATACTTAAAGCCAAGAAAAAAGTAGATAAACAATACTTTTAGCACTAGAATATTTTAACTTATTGCAGACTAGTTTCGGTAACATTCTGCGTACCGTCATCAGTGCAAAGAATGATGGAATTTTGCTCATATATATGGAAGAGAAGCGGATTCGTGGTATTGGTTTATTGGCTAAACTAATTACTGGAAATTAAGGTGAACAGCCAACAGGAAAATAGTTCAGGGAATAAAATAGGTAAAGTGAAAACAAATGCTAGTAGAAATTAGGAAAAAGTGGATCTTATATAAAATGTTAAGCAATCTGATAATGAGGAAATAGTAAAGTCACAATTAATAGTATTTGGGGATATTTATAGGTATGGAGTACTTCCAAAAAGTTCAGTTTCAAGTATATAAGTGTGTTTAGAGATAATTTTAGTTGAGTTAAAGTAAAAGGTGAGGTTCATCTCCCAGAAAGGGTCTGCAAAAGAGACTTGTTGGTTTCTTATTTTGGAATATATAGATTGTGTTCTTTAATTCGAAATTTCAAATCACCTTTGGATTCTATAATTTGGGAAAGAATGCACTGATAATAATGCTAGATATTTTATGAAGATTCTATTATCTAATTCATGGGGTATCTATAGCATCTGTTGCCAGCGAGATCTCTCCTATATTGACGTGTTTAATTTTTTTTAATAAAAGGACAAAAACAATGGATTCAAAAACAAGAAACTAACAAATATGGCATTGCAAAATTTTGCTGGGAGATCAACCACACTTTAACTCAGCTGACATTTTCTCTAAACCCACTTGTATACTTGGCATTAACTTTTATGAAGCATTCCTTATCTATAAATGTCATACACATATTGTTAATTGTGATTTCAATATCCCTTCAATAACGTATTGTTAGAAATATTATAAAAACACTACTTTTTCTTAATATCTGGGATTTTTTTCCCTCATGAACTATTCCCTATAGAGTTTTCTTATTTGCCCTTCTCTGCAATTTCCTGTAATTATATCTCTGTAATTCTCTAATAAATCTATTCTTTGAATACGTTTCTCTTTTATATATATGGCCGAAAATAGAATCGTCTCTAGACACGTGGTACTGTGTAAGCGTGCTGGTAAAGATGTCCTTTTAAAAATATCGTTCCTGATGATTGCTTGTAATAATGTTAAATCAATTACTATGAACGAAATGCATGACTCTTATATTCCGTCGTTTGCTCATCTTCAATAACTTTTCCCCACTGAATTGAAGCCTCTTAACATCTGGGAAGTACGATTTTTTCAGACTGGCCGTTTACAATGCGGCGAACAGCTGCACAATGAAATTCTGACTCATATAAAGGCTATAACTGGTAATTTCATAAATTGCACTGATATCCTTCGTACGAACTTATTGCCACCTTGCAAGTGACGTAGGATCTCTTCAAATCATACTCCGAGTGTCCAGACCTCGCCAAGTTAAGTAAGATAAATTCAGCCCAAACTATCAATAGTAATGTAGATGAGGAATTTAAGTTAGAATTATCTAAATTTAACACAAATACCATTGTAAAATTTTAAAAGATCTAGAGGACTTAAATCTAATGTGGATGAATTTGTTGACAAATTTTGTAAAATTGCCAAACAGCTTATGATTGCTAGCAAGTTTAAAGCTATTGATAAAACTATTCCTGAAACTTCTTATAATGTGTCTGTTTTGAACAAATATTCCCCTATTGAAAAGCATGAGGAAATGGATCAATCTACTAAATCTACTGCAGGCACTTCTACTAAGAAAAAAGATCCTGAACCCGAGCCGATTAATCTAAAGTTGACCAATTATGGAGAAAATTATTATATACTTAATGAAATTCTTGGCAGTGAAATAAACAAAAAATCGTTAATAGAGATATTATCATTAATCTCATACTGAAAAATTCCCATATATGACAGTCATATGACTCCACATATATCTGAGTGAATTACATTTAATAATTCATCTTTGTGAAATTTTCATTCTTTAACCCGGGAGAACTCGCTAGTGAGAATGCCCAATTGCTTTTCTTTTACTTGACATTCATATAATATCAACTATTTTTGGTTGGCTTAGTACTTTTATTCACAAAAGAGGTAAAATAATTGAAATGACGTTTTGAAATTTTAATTAAAAAGAAAAATGGTTTAAATAAGAGTCTTAAAAAAGTACGACTGTGAGAGAAAATCTCATACAGCGAGTTCTCCCGGGTTAAGAAACAGTCCTAATTCCTTGTTTGTTAAACAATTTGCTTACCTTAAATATAAATTTTATTGTATTTCATAGATCCCTCAACCTAAAAAAGTTAATTTTTAATCATATTGTTAGATTTAATTCATTTTAAATCAAACGCATTTAATCGACATAATTTATGCATAAACGACTGTTTTATGAAATCATTTACGTATTTTATTGCAGATCTTTCGAAGCTTGGTTTTTAATCCGTAAAATTTCACTTGTCAACCCATGAAGATAGAAATTGAGGAAACGTGGATCAAAATGACCTAAATGAAATTAACATTTTAAGGTCCATAATTATAACATTAAACGCAGCTAAACCTAGATAAAAAGTAACATATATTATCATGACTAGTAGCTTCTATAAGTGCAAAGCAATTAAGAACTTTTTTTTTATAATATCGTTTTTAAAATAACAACGAATGATTACACAAACCTGCTAGGTTTGTGTTTTTTAACTTTTGATAATTGATTCTTATATAGTTTTTAGCGCTGTATCCGAAAATGACATTTATTTTTAATCATCAATTCATGTGTTTAAAATTCAAAAAATAGCGTAAATGTAGTACTTTAAAATACATGCTATTGGTGTGTTCTTCAACTTTTGATGTAAGTCTCTTATGCATTTTTTACCACTGAATTTCAAAATGACCATTATTTTTAACCGTCACGTTAGATATTTTCTCAAATCATAAATTTTAAAATTAAAAAGTCAAAAAATATTTAAAATCTGTCAAAACAATGTGTCAAAGTTTTCCCAAAACAAAGCAAATGTTTTAAATACATCTGCGAGTAATTTCCAGCCTTATCAACCGCCAAAATAAAAGAGGCCCCTTAGATGAAACCAATAGAGGATATAAAAGGAAAAGTGCGAGGCAGAGTATCAGAACATAGGAACTTCCACTCACAGAATAAAATTGTAAGGATTTAAAATTCACAATATCTTACATGTGTAGCTGTAGAAACGCATGGTCTAAGTCAAAATATGAATAAATTATTCTGAATAAAAGGTTTTACGTGTATTTTAATGTATTTTATGTTTGCAATAGTTTTACTTTTTAAAAATAAAAATAAAAATGAGATTTCCGAAAAATTCTGAGGTAATGGTAAAAAATGAAAGTCAGTTTCGGATTCAGCGTTACAAAATATATAAGAACCAATTATCAAAAGCTAAAAATCACAACCATCACATCTAGTTTATAATATAAGATTTTCGCTATTTTTTTTAGATAGATTTCG
The DNA here is from genome assembly GCA_963932465.1 of Maratus speciosus. Lineage (NCBI taxonomy): Eukaryota > Metazoa > Arthropoda > Arachnida > Araneae > Salticidae > Maratus > Maratus speciosus. Next base: position 531,850,328 of record OZ010791.1, on the reverse strand, counting down.
TAAGAAATACTACCTATTACATTCTCCCCTATGTTGCAATTTCTAAAAAAAAAAAAATGCAGATCTACGCCCATCATGACCCGTACAACCCAAGACCACTACCCTGTTCAAAACTTTGTCTATCTATCTATCTATCTCTCTATATATATCACTTTTTTATGAACACGATAACTTCCATAATTCAGCGAAAATCTCTTCCAAACCGATACATCAAATCAAGATATAGAAAATCTCGGTCAAGTTCGTTAATGGACAAAATTGGACAAAGGGGAACGGAAATAGGGAGGAGATTTGTATAAACTGAAAAAAAAACATACCTTCTTAATTATAATTCATATCAAACCAGTTTAAATTGCTATTCCTTCTAGAAAAAGGGCCACAAATTTATGTATCATAGATTTTTGATAAAATTCAAAATGGTCTCAAATGGCGAAAAAATATAGTTTTAGGGAGACAAAAAATTCATAACTTCGTCAATTCTTAAAATATCAATCCACTTAAACATGTTATAAATCTTCTTAATATTATCTACAACTGTTATATTACAAATTTTTGATAGGACCAACTTTTACCGCAAAATAAAATTAAGAAAGACACAAAATTGGGGGGGGGGGGGGAGGGGGTCGAAGAAGAAAAAAAATCACAACTTTTTCAATTCACAAGGTATCCAATACGCTTCAATTTATTGTACATCTTTTCAATATTGTCTAGAACTTTCATATTTCAATTTTTATAGGATCAAACTTTACAGCTAAAACATGTTACGCAAAAATTGGGGTTGACGAAAAAATTAAGAGTGCAGTCAATACCAAACGGCTTATTTTCTGATTCATTTTTAAATTCACTTTTGCTCTCAAACGCATCCAATTGGTAGGTTATCTTATTCAGAATCTGTATAGTGCGCAGTATTGGTTGATTTTTTGATAAAGGCAGAATATATTTCAAAAAATGCTCTCGAAGTGGGCATTTTGAACCGAATTTCCAAAAGCGATAGTGCTGGGAACTTAAAAAAAAAATGGTCGCACTGAGAAAATATTTGTTTTTAAATCACGTTCTAATTAATTGGAAGAAAAATAAAAAAGAAGATCGCTTATAAATCTCTTTAAAAACCATGTCAGCAAATTTCCTACTTTAACTTTTAAAAATTACTCTGAAAATCTGTCAGAAATTTTTGAGGTATTGAGCGAGGAACAATATTTTTTTGAATACCGGCTTAACATAATTCTGATAAAACCAGCTCTTATAGAAAAATGAAATTAAAAATTCGTCAAAAGCGGTCGTATACAACTGTTAAACTGGGTTTATCTCTAATCTTGATTTAGTTTTTGTTGGAGAAATTTGTACTTAACTTCGAAATCTACCTCCGCCTATAGGCACAGCCGGCAGGGATCTTTTCTTTTTAACTTTGAAATTTACAATTTGCGAAAAAAAGCTGTCATGATGGTTAAAATTAAGGTTAGTTTCGGATTCAGCCTACAAAGTACATAAGAATCAATTAGCAAAAACTATAAAGCATGACACATCCCAAATTTGTAGGCTAGTGTTATTAGCTGTTTCTTTTAATGTGAAGAGCAAACTCCATTTTAATTCAGTAACACACAGAATGTTCTTGAGTGCTGTATACCTCTGTGATATTTTGAGTAATAAATAAAAGTATTTTATAATTATAATTATATAAAAATCCATGGTATTTGCAATAAATATTTGTTTTTGTTTCAATGATAGACTGAATATTTTTATTCTACACGACAGCGGAATCGTAATTCTGAAAAAAGATTCAGTAGATTTACATTTGACACAGAACTACACTTCTCACCCAATAGACTACAAATATAAATGATGGCTTGAAAATACACGCGTCCGAGCAAATTTATTCCGAAGTATGTTTCGAATAATATATAGTGGTACAAAAAGTTAGAACAGAATATTTCAAAGTCGATTCTATTGAAAAAAAAAATGCAGTCGGCTTTTAGGAAGATGTTTTTGCAATGTTTGTGTCTGCATGTGGATATGTTTACTTAAAATGAAAAATAAATAGACTTTTTTTTCTCATATGTATTTTATATGTGGGAAAAATCATTTAAGAATTATCCATATATCTAATGTTATTTAAATATACTTATTATAGAAACAAATTTAGAAGCAGGTCAATCTGTGTTAAATTTAATAATGCGTTGTCCTTTGTTTTAAATGATACTTATTTGTTAAAACCACAAAAAACGATATTTAAAACGAATAATTTTTAATCTAAATGATTTCAAAACCTGGTTAATTGAAGTAGAAACTAATGGTTAAATGATTTTGGTTCTAATTTAGCGGATAGTATTTGGCACTTTATTTTTTTTTAAATGCCTACAGTATTGTTTCAAATGGTAGAAATGATTATTTGAATGTAAAGCAGAACATATGCGTTTAATTTTCTTCATAAAAGTTAATACTGACGTATAATTATATAGTATTTCTCCAAAATTGCATTAAAATATAGATTTATTTTTTTTATGTTGAACTACCATTCGTTTTAGGTCTAAATTGCGTGAAGTTCGGATTTGTTTTACTTAAATATATACGGTTTCAGGTTGGAAATACTTAAAAATGTGTGCAAAATGGTAAACACTTATCTGAAGAAAAACAAACGGTTGACCCACACAAAACATGAAAGTAACAATCAATCCCTTGAACTCAGTTCTTTGTCATATAAATTGCATGCTTATTATTATTTTTTACTTTTATGTGGCACTCAGCTAGAATTTTATTTTTAATTAGAAGAGATTTTTATGTGTTTAAAAATAAATTACGTTGTATTAACCATTTGGAAAAATGGTTATTGTTCACGTCAGGATGGGAAATCAAAAGCATATCTGAAAGTTTTTATTGGTTTAATCCGCATTTTATTCGTTTTCTGATTGGTCTATGCAGTAATATGTATGATTTCCCTTTACTTTCAACAGAGATCTGTTGCCACTATGACAAAAAAGTAATAAAAACTACAAAAAAATTAATAACTCAGAAAGAAATTGAGATACAGCTTTCAAACAAATTGCATTTAAAAGTACATTTTTTTCTCTATACGAGGGTGTAATAAGTTATATTGTGGGATGTTTAGAAGTTTAAGAAATAAATTTTATTTAAAATTGGCCGTCAGATTTCTTGGAAATCTGACGATGGAAAAGCCTTTTCCCGAACAGCCAATGAAATGCTTGGATAAAACATAAGTTTCAGGGGGATAATACGTACGAGTCGCAGGCGATTTCCGTCGCTTGCAATTTTTACTTGTAATAAATGTTTAATTCATGGCGTACGTAATGAATGATCAACTCCGTGCTATTTCTTATGTCTTAAATTTTAGTCTTTGAAAAAATCATTTGCCAAATGGTCGTTGTAATTTGTTAAATTGCATTTTTTTTATTTATATCTGTCAAATAAAACAGTTTAAGCAAGCTTGCATCGTGTTTAATATTGCATTTTATTAACTTGCATTTTTAAATTTACTATTAGAATTTCAATGGTGAAGCATTGACGAAAATTAGACTACGCGGCTGTATAATATATTAATAATCATGTCCAACGGTGCTCAAATACGTTTTCTTGAACACGTGTCTACCCGCTAATTAGTTTTAGTTGATATATGATGTGCCACTTCGTATTACTACTTGAAAAGTAATTTTTAAATCTTTAATTTTAGTGGTATACATTCAGCTAAAAAGTTTTAATATGTTCTTTTTCTGCATATTAGAAATAATTTAAGTTTAATCTGTTATTTTTCTAAAAGTTATTAATTTTTTTTTCTTTTCCATGTCTTTTGGACCTTTTGATTTATATTTATAAAAAAGTACTCCATGTTGTAAGATCGATAGTAAAAATTGTTTTTTTAATTCGGACTAAAAGAAAGATATTTACTCGGTTATTATATTGTGAATTTTATAAATTTTAAATCGTTTCAACCAGTGAAAACATAGTTTTCAATTTTTAGTAAAAGCTAAAAACACTTGAAACTGAAAATAATATAATTTAATAAGTTTTGATGTATAAAAGTTAACATTTTCTTTTATTTTAATTTTTACAGCACACAGAATATTTTTCTGTGTCTTATATATATATATATATATATATATGTGTGTGTGTGTGTGTGTGTGTGTGTGTGTGAGAAACCAATGCCTATTCAAAGATAAATAAGTCGGAAATTTTGCGTTAGAATGAAGGTGCAAATGAGGTGCGTCCTTCGTATAACTAGTTCTATAAATATTCAGAGATTGGTGCAATAGCTGCTGCACTCTTTTGTGAAAATGCATGAATACAAAATTTTTGAAGATTATATAGGGTAACTCCGGGAGAGTCGCCGCATACGGGATAGATGCCGCACCCCTTGTATTTCTTGCAGTTATCGATAGATGGTCTTCAAACGCACAGTATAGGTGCGCAATTAGATTATTTTAACCAGTGTATAGCGTGAGTCTTGTTTCGATGTTTACTTGTAGAAGTACAATCCTTAATTTGACGTAAGTGCATGATTTCACTGTCCAAACTTTTAAACACGTTATTTTTAAATACTTTTTATACACTAATTACTAAATACATGTATGATTTTGAAGTCAAAACTAAGTGTAGCGTTTGTATAGAGTACTTTGTGTATGGTTACGACATTCCCCTTAGCGATGGCAAGTAACTGTGACGCCGACGTCTGCACCATAGAAAATGGGATTTATGCCGCACTGCTATTCGGGTACACATGCCACAGTTTCTTTTGTACGGGATGATTAAGTGTTATTAACTTTTTCTTTTCTTTTTTCACAAACTAACCATGTTTGGCATGTTATCAAGTTTACTAAAACCAAAGGAGAAAAATGGGAAAATAAAGAGTAAAAAGGGCAAGAAAGATGTAAGTCAAGATGATAATAATGAAAAATTGGATTACGCGTAACGCAGACGTTCATTGCAAACTACCCTAAAAAAGAGGAAGTGTAATTGGCTTCGTTGCATCATGTGTTTAAATGTAGTTACATAAAGAGTGTGCTTTTTCGACACTTTTTCTGTAGATTGTAGTCGAAAAAACTGGTCTCTTAACCCATTCGGGACATAGGTGCATATAAGCACCTTCATAAAGAGCTTACAAATTTTGTTTCTGGCACCAGTAAAAAAGAAAAGTAATATTTGCTTTGTTTAATCAGAGCATTTTCATGATTATTTAAGTAAAAATAACTTCTTTTGAAAAAGTGGTACCAACCGAATAAAATTTGTATAAAAGCTACCGGTCCCGAAAGGATTAACAAATAAATTATGTAAACACAATTTTACTTTTTTCTTTTCCCTTTCTAATACATTGATGTTACGTTGTTGCTGAACTAATAATTAAAATTGAATGTAAAAAAAAAAATAAATAAGTCGATAATTTTTATAGTGATAGTAGGCAACAATTATTAATTTGAATGTACTAATGCATTTCATTGTACTCATTTTTAGTATCATCATAGTTTCATTTTGTTATTACATCGTTAATTGTAGTCCAGATATGAATTTTTGTTATATATATTTTTATTTATAATTTCATTCTGTTCTTATTACAAGCGCGGCATAACTACCGCACAAGTGCGGCGTCTCAGCCTGAATGTACCGGAGACGCGCCGCAGTGTAATGTTTTTGAAAAAAAAATTTAAAAAATATTAATAATTTGTTTAAAATTTTTTTGTCGCACTACACGCGTTGTATATTTAACATAAAGTAGGACAGCATGATTTCTTTATTTTATGTACACCATGGGACTTTATACACAAATGCAAAAAAAAAATGTGCGGCATAAATTTCGGAATTACCCTATACTAAATTCAGTTATGCGAAATAATAGGACTCATCATTAGTAGGACATAATCACTTGGCAACCTATAATCATTACCTTTCCGGGGATATAATTGATTTAATTAGGTATGATAGGAGTTATTAGAATGATGAAAACTTTTAATGATATATTTTTAAATTTTGATTAGAGTTTCATAAAATTTGAAATGACTCGACAAAATTAGCGATTATTGATATCAAATTACAAACTATTTCGATGGGCAGTTTTTGCGCGGACAGACAGAGGGACGAACAAGATTACGATTATAGGTATTTATGTAATTACGAAAGCACCTAAAATGTTTTAATATTATTGTATTTCTTTATCTTATTTGACCCCACCAGTGGCCGAGAGGTTCTGCTCTCGAAGCTGGTAGACGGGAGGTGCTGGGTTCGATCCCAATCGCGCCCGCCGGCCTAATCTTTCGGAGTTTTCGTGGTTTTCTTCGAACCTTGGTTCTCCAAGCGTTAATACGGGTTAGGTTCCCTTAGAAAGACCTCCACGGAAGGCACTCACCCCCCCTTAGGGCCTAAATCCCACGTGCAGATAATTGGCCGACATAAATACAACCAACCAACCAACCTTTATCTTGTTTTAATTCATTTGAATACATATTCACGAAAGGTATATATAAAATTAAGCTTAAGTGTCTTAAAAGAAGGTGATTTTAATGATTTCTTTGTTTATTGTTCAAATATTTCATTTTCCGATTACATATTATTTCAAATATTTGAGCTCTTCTATGTTTTGTTTTTGTTTGTTTTTGCCTCTATTTCCCTTTTTCCAGCTGCTCGTGCGCGCAAAATGACGTAAAGTTTTGTTTCAAAGTATTAAGCATATTCACATGCATAATTCCCCGAATTTTTTATTTTTCTAAACCTTGTAGAATTTTCCAATCTTTAACAGATTTCTATAATTTGTGATTACTGGATAGGTTACTTGCAATGAACATCCGCTTTTACTCTCAGCACGCAATTGTAAAACACATAAAGATATATTAAAAATTTATGATTACAGAATTAGGTGTGTACATAAATTTCAAACCTCTTTTTTTTCTATTTTTTAATTTGTGCATAAGCAAGACAACAATGCCGCTCCAGTTATGTCACCCTAGTTCTTCCTTATACGAAAAAGTAGCATCTTACTCCATTAAACCTGTTGCCCTAAACAAACATACTAATAGTTTCATATCCAATAACGTAATAAATTTTTAAGAAAACATAATTTAAAATCCTTTTATAAATTTCAGAATTACAGTAAATTTTCGATTTTAAACTTCCTCACTAAAAGGTATTTTTCCTGAAACTCACTTATTTTATTGTGTTTGATATATTTGATAACTAGTGACATTTTTTCTTTTGCTCTAAAATTATAGTAAAAAAATATATTCAATGAACATGGTCATTTATCCACAAATAAGTTGCATTATTTTTACAAGAAAATTAATAACGTCTGACTTTTGATAGAAATGGTTATATCCTTTTTAAATTGATAATACACTATGTGGCCAAAGGTGACCGGTCACTTGCGATTTTAGACGTTTTGTTAAATATCTAGAAAAATACATGAGGAATTAACCTGAAGTATAGTAGTAAGTGCAATATTGTGTACGCTATCTTGCCACTAATCAACAGATATTTGATACAACCTTTCTCTCTTTGCTTCTTTTGGGGAAAAACGGATTTCGAGCTTATTCTATCAACGATAATTTTCAGAATTTTCAAGCTATGATAATAAGAATTTCACAAAAGTTGCTCTATATACTTAGCTAATACATTATGCACATTATATTTTGATTGTATTCGTGCATGCGCAGTGGAACATTTTTTTAGTAAACCTGCTCAATTTTCATCCAAGTTTTATTATATTTTCATTCTGATTACAGGGTATCATGCACAATGTTGTTTGTTATATTTTCTGAAAATAACTTTTTTATATATTAAGAACTCTGCAAGTTATAAGCAAAACACTTGGTGAAATCTGTCTGTCTGTCTGCGTGTCTGTCTGTGTGCGATGGCTATCAAAATCTACGGAACGTACGAGGCTCAAAAATTTTTTGAGGCTAGCCCAGTGTGTCCCATGATGCACCATAGCTTCAGAATTTTAATATTCTAATTATTAGCTGAGTAATTAATTAATATTCGGACACCATTCCCATAAAAATGTAGCTATTTCATCTCCAGTCATGAACGCGCATGCCCAGTACGCATCCCTATGAATTGAATCTCAATTCTGAATGCTTTCACAAGTCCAATTGGTTCATTCGGTAAAGCGTCAGCTTTCCAAAGTGAAGGACTCTAGATCGATACTCAGTCAGCGTCCTCCATCTACTTTAAAATTACAAAAGATTTTCTTATGCCGAACTACATTTCAGTTAAGATGCTGGCCTCCAGGGCCCGGTCTTTCTTTATAACTCAGCGACCACTTTTTTAAACATTAATCTCCTTTTTCAGCATCAACTTACATTTACAAACTACAGCCGTAAATTAAAAATCGCGTTACTTTAAAGGTAACTTTAGATAAGGGATTTCATCCGTTTATTAAATATCGTGTTAATGTTAAAAGTAATTCGTGAAATTTATAAGGGGAGGGGGCATTTTCCACCGCTTGGAGACGTATTCTTTCCTCGGATTCTAAGGACCCAATTTCAACGAGATTTGGTTCATTGAACTTAAATTACAATTCGGCTAAATTCTGTATTATTAAAATTTACCTTACACTTCAGTTACCAAAATTTTCTAACATTATTGATGCATTCTTTTTTTTTTAACTTCTGCGAGATTTGGCTCACTCAACTTGGTTTTCGATTGTCTCCGACACGCGCGGAGCACTTCAGGTACAGTTTGCCCTAGGTAACGGGGACACAGGTTACAGGTTCGTTCGGAAAGAAGTTTGCTGGGAACACTGTAGAAGCTGCGGAAGACAATGCGGGCCTCCGAAATTAGGTTCGTTTAAAAGAATTTAAAATGATATGAAATCATACAAACTTCAGTTTTGTTTAAGGTTATTATTTACGGACCCTGGGCAACGCCGGGCGGGTCTGCTAGTGTTTTTATAAAAGCCTAAATTTCTCTACGAGTATATAAATGCTATCCTCATAAAAATTAACACAGTATATTACAATAAGCCACTTATTAATAATCTCGAGTTTGAACGCTTTTGCTGCATTAATTTTTACAGGGTTATCCAAAAGATATTCGTTCTTTTTCAATTTGTTGACGGTCCTCTATGGGGTTTCGGGAAAAAATCTTCGCAGGAAATATATGACCTATATTATACTGTTTACACACCGGCAGTTTCAGGTTAATTCCTGATGCAGTTTTCTAGATAGTTAAAAACACGGTTAAAATCGCAATTGACCGGTCACCTTTGATCATATAGTGTATGTTTAATTAAGAAAGTTAAGGAGAATATCAGTAAAATACTTTTATACGACAGTTATCAATGTTTTCTTCAGTATCTTAGAATTAAATAATCATGTATTAAATTATTAGTATTTATTTTTATATTATTTTATATTACATTATTTCTATTTAAATTAAATTTTGCTATGTTAGTATATTACACAACGTGTAGTATATGTACACGGATGCATTTGACCAAAACAATGATCCACGTTTAGCATGTAATACGGAAAATGTTTAGATAAAAACTTTTTACTTAAACTAAAGAGAACCAGGAATAGTATGCATATATTAATATATCAAAAGAAATCGTGATTTCTGAACAAAGAGCTTTTGTGAAACGTTTCATACATTTTTCAGGAGTGGGAATAAAAAATACCATAGTTGAATAGGTGAAAAGCTAAAGTTTTTTCTTTTTTTCACAAATTTCACAGAGATTTGTAAATAGTTTTTTTAATATGTTTTAAATCAGTAACGGAAAAAGGTATTTTTATATAGAAGAATCAGGAGTATTTTTAGATAACTCAGAATGTCACATTTTTATGTAATACAGAAGATCGTATTTACAACATAAAATTCTTTTTTTAATGATTTGTATTTAAAAAAAAAAAAAAAAAAAATCATTACCGTAATGCATTGTTCTCCGATTGGTTTGCTTTTTAAAGTTCATGTGTTAATTCGAAAATCGTAAATAATTAAGTATATGATAATGAAAAACTCATAACATATAGATACAAGCAAAAAATACGTAAATAGAAATATTTAATTTTTCTAGACGTAAAAATATGTAAAGGTGATGTTTACATTTGACTAAAACCTTTGCTCACATTTTAAGAATTTATTTGCTAAAAATATCTATAATTAAACAGCTATAGATATAAAATGTAAAATAAAATTTCATCATATAATACATTTTTCTCATACATATAGCATACATTACAAGACAAACAGACATATATACCCATATTTGGATGGTATCTAAACAGACTATCCAAATTGTATGAGGTAGTAATATATTTCATCACAAGCACATTTTGTACAGGACAGAAGGATATCAATCTACTTATTTAATTTTTTTAAATTGACAAAGACGGAAGGTTTGAGGCCAAAACAATTATGTATATAACTGTAATAGCGATGGGTGACATTGCATATAAATATGAGCATAATAATTTTGCTTCCTGTAAATTTTATGACACAATGGAATGTGCTAGAATTGCTTTTAATTCGATATGTTATACCGTGTGCAATGTCCGCTACCTTCCGAATTTTGAAGCGTCTAGCTCGGTTTGCGTAGACGTGTAATATGGTTGTTATTAGCACTCCATAAGGTGTCACCATATTTCAGGAACAGCAACGTAAGTCTCCTAAAATTATTGCTAAAATATATTTACTGTATTATTTAGTAGATAAGTGAAATCCAAGATTTTTCTTATATTTAAAGAATTTGCATCCCTTGACATGTATTATCAAATCTTAGATATATGAAGATCAACTCGGATACATTATGCAAATATCATTTTTACAATCAGTATCTAAACATCCATTACTTTTATTCTGAATTGTTATCTTATTCTTAAAAAAAAAAAAAAAAAAAAAAAAAAAAGAAAAAAAAAAAAAAAAAACCTTTAAAATAGATAAATATATAAAATTAAATTTTTACTTTAAATAGATTATATTGCACTTAAACTATTTACTATCAATTTATTATTCGATTTAATAAATTTCATGAAAACGAAAAACAGAATAATTGACAAATAAATATATCTTTAAGGTTTTTTTCACTATTTAATTAATATGAAAAATTAATTAGCAGTAAATACTTGTTGTTTAATCTGTAAGGACTATAATGTATCTGGTGATAAATTGAATATATTTTATACAATTTTAAACTGGAAATCATTGCTCATTTTAAAAAGAAAAAAATATATTCTGCGGAAGTACAGATAGTGGAATGGAAATAAATTACTTCAAACATAACATTTGGCTCAGTGCAAGGAAATTGAAGTAAATTATAGAGGAAAAATGAAACTTCTGGTTTCGAAATAAAATAAGAAATAACCGTTATTTATCTTACTTTTTCCTAGGAGACTTTGTAAACATTACACAAAGCTGATGAAAAAGTATGTGTACTATTTCTGTTTGCTCATATAGTATCAACATTTATAAAATAAAATATAATTATATATTTTTTTTCGTTCGATGTTTTCATCAGTCCGCTACGATTAAATAACCACCAATAGTAAATTTTAATGAATGCCAATGAAAGAGGAAACACAAAATATACTAAATAGTGCAAAGGAATACATGTATTCAATGGTCTGGCAGGGGCAAGCGTACGAATAACATTTTGCAACTATAATGAGAGATTTTTTTTTCCATTACTCGCTAAAACTTCTTGAACGAGGTGCGTTGAATTACTTACATTTGACTACAACTATTTTCAAATGATGTTCGTTTTATTTAATTGCAATAATCATCGTTTATGTGGTTTAATAATGTGATGCTTGTTACTCGGAAATAGGGATATTCAAATATTAGCAGTTATTCACGCCCTGTAGTAAGGTACAGTGGATATTGAAGCTGGATTTGTTAATATTTTAAAATCATTTTCACGGAGCTAAAATGTTTATATTTTAATCTCATCATGCACATTATTTGTCTTCAAAGAGTGGAACATATCGGATCTTTTAAATTGAATTAACATCAATTTATGATCATTAGATTGTAGAGAAAAACATGTAGGTTTACAACTATGCTTGAACTACATAGCTGCCGACTCTTACGCTGTATTGCGCCACAAAAATTTAATAGAAATTTATATCTTATTTAATTGGCAGATTATGACAATTAAAAAAGAGAAAATTTACTATTAAATTTTTGTGGTACAAAAAAGCTTAAGAATTGGCAGTTATATAGCAGGATATATTAGGGTGAAATCTTTCATAGACTAAAATAGGGATATTATTGAATTAATGTAACAATTGAAGCTATCGGACCTGTTGACGAGAGTTCTAATTAAATTTTTAAAGATGAATAAAACCACAGGTGGAAGTTGTAGCATTTCGCAGTTGACCACAAGTTCGGAATAGGGCACGTAAATTGGGATCCCCCACGCAATTTATTGCAAACATAGAATTTGTATCTGACTTCGTACAATATCCAAATTAATGCAAAGAAAATGAAAATAATGTACTATCATCAAGGCATGGCTTAAATGCCTACAACTATAATGCGTAATGTCCATAAGTTCGTGCATTCACCATCTATATGCAAACGTTCCTTCTGCTTACATTCTCACTCAGTTTCTCATATCTTCCTCCAAGTTCCTTCTCGTGATATGCGCATCCGCTTTAACTAATGGCACCTAAATGCTTAATATATATATAATGGACATATACGGCAGCGCTAAACATTTTTTTTAAAAACCTAATTACAATATAGTTTTCCTTTTTAACACCAGCTGGCAGCAACGTTCTGGCTCAGCAACTTCTGCCCACATAGTCTAATAGTCCTAACTCTTGTCGCATCCTCGGATGTTTTAACATTGTGAGTCAACTTTATTATGTTTTAGTTCCTTGCATGTAATTGAGTTATTGTCCTCTTATAATTTTTAATATCATGTGTGATGTGTATCTTTCTTTAGATATCCAGGTATTTTCTTTTCTTTTATGATGCGCTATTAGGAGCTACATTTTGCCATTTTATGCTTAATGCCGGCAAAATTGGATGAAATAACGCATCTTCATTATGAATTAACCGATAAGCACCTCTGATGATTCTGTATGTTATCTATCGTTTCTTATTCTACATACTGGTTTCCTATGTTCATATCTTGTTCTTCTTTAGAATTTAGCCCTTTGTTCATATATTTGTGATTTCATCTTTATTATATATATATATATGTGTGTGTGTTTAAAATGCTTTTGTAAATTTCGGAAATTCAGTATTCTTTTCGGATCTCAACCGTACTGTTTTATAGTTATTTTTATTGTTATTTAATAAGTAGAATCCGATCCTCCGGTCCTATACAAATTCATGAAACCAACATATACATGTGTATACACATATATCGGTGTGTTCATACATACGTGTATATATGTACACACAAATACTTGTATGCACTTAGGCACAAACATGTGTGTACACATCCTGTATATGGCACTAGGGTGGTCACAAGCAACATGGGGAATTTTTTTTTTTCATTTTCTTCCCGGGGACACCTCTAAAAGTTGCCAATCAATTAGAAAATGAGATTGGCAAAGTTTCAGCTCAATTGAATAATATTAACCGGTGCCTCATCGAGGTTGAATTCTTGAAAATTAGCGATTTTTGGCGAAAAACCGTAGTTTTTCTTTAATCAATTGAAAACTAATTGTCTTAGAAACCTGATTCTTATCTTATTTCATAGAAACTATTGTTGCCTTGAACTTTTACTCTCATCAAAACTTATATTTAATGACATTTAGTGTTTTTCAAGCCAGCTTATGAATCATACACTCAAATTCTGCATTTTTAAAAAATAAGTAAAAAATGAAAAATGAATAATTTTTATTAAATTTGATATTATTATTTTTATTATTTGCATTAAAAGGCAAAATAAATTAGACATTTTTTGTAATTTTAACAATATTTCACGAATTATAGTTAATTATCAGTTATCTAGTTCCATGCATGGAAAGAATTCTCAATTTGTATTGTAGTTGAAGCGCATTTAAAATGAACCTCTGAATTTCTCTTTTTATTACAAGGCTGTTTTTATTACCTGCTATCGTTATTTATTTTTTAAAGCGTCAAAACATTCCGACCCCCACCCCCTCTTTCGGTATCATGGTAGCAATGTAAGATTTTTTTATTAGGCCACATGCTCTTCAATTTACCGACAGCAAGTTATCAAGTAATTGTCAAGTTTTATGTATTTTGTTTCATAATATTCCCAAGTTAAACTGTACACCAGAGAAGCTGCTAGACTTTCAGTACACCCACCAGTTAATCACAAATTTTAATTTTAAGTAGAAGTGTAATAGGACTTCGCAAACAACTATTTCGAAAATAAAGAACTGAGTTCATCAAAAACAGATTTCACAATTCCAGTTTACAGGGATCTTTTGTTAGCTACGATGAAAAACTGTTTCCTAATTTTTTTAATAAAGAAAATGTCTACAATTTATTTATTCAAAAGAGATAGCAGTTGATTGTGGATAGCAGTTTTAATTAGTTGTGGAGATGAGGAACACTTAAAATGAGTTCCTCACCTTAAAAAATAGTATCGGAATAACTCGGGCAAAAACTGTACTTTCAGCAGTTGAAGAGTGGGTGGAAGTTGGTAAAAACAGTTGGTAGTGTGTTTTGATACCACTGCAGTAAACATTGGTCGCCTCAGAGGAACTTGCATAGATCTATATCAATTATTAAAGTAAAATCTTCTGTATTTACCATGTTGCCACCATAATTTACAAATTAACATAAAAGCTGTTTTCATCAGTTATTTAAAATAAGATTCAGACTAGATGTTCCAAGTTGGACCAGATTAAGAATGAAAATGCTATTAATGGTAAAATATTAGATATAAAATTCTTAATTCAGAAGAAATTTCAAGTTTTCTTATAGAACATTTATAAAAGTAATAGCCCATGGGTGATTATAAAGAATTTATCTAACTTTGTTTAATTTTTACGGGACGTCTTTCTCCAAAAGACATCCAATTTCAATTCATCGACGATAGGTACCACAGGTCATTTATCCTCTCAAAATATGTCTTTTCAGAGATCAGTTCTCAATAACAAATTTATAAAAAGAAGGTGTTAGAGACATTTGATTATTTATAATCAATATTTCTATAAAAGCATGGCTCAACGCTTGCACTTCCCCGCAATCAAGACCTGCAATTATTAAAATTATTTGTTGAGTACAGAAAATTTTATAAATAGCTTGCAGACAAAGCACTCGCTAAAATGATAAACCACCATTGGTATCTGAACTCTGTTCAAGTTGCATTTTCATTTTTTGATAATACTTTGGGAAAAAAAGTGAAAATAAGCATGGCTGTAAAATCAGTATTATTTGAAAAAGAAAATGATGTTGATGATAGGAATGTAAGAGCAACAATAGGTTTCAACCAAGTGGATTACTTATTGAACAAATAAGTCGATGTTTTTGTTTAATATCAAGCTGAATTTTTTTTTATTATTATTTTATATATTAATATACAATTTCTAAATACTGATCCTGATGTATGGTGTGAAAATAAACATTATTTGAAATCAAGAAAAATACTGAATGATTTTAAGGCAACACTGCTGAAAGGGGAATAAAATTAATCCATGATTTCAATTCCTGTTTAACAAAAGACGAAGAACAAAAACGTTTCTGCTAAAAGTTGTATCTGAATGTAGAAAAACATTTCAAGACAGACCTTATCTGAACCATTACCACCTTAACATGACAACGGGGTATATAATGTAAGGGACAGTAATTTCTTTTATCTATAATGCTTCCTTTCTTATAACACAACTTTAATAATAAAATGCATTTTAAAATATTTGTTCCCATTTTTATACTTTCTTGTTTTTTCTTTTAAATATTTCAGTTTAAACTACAGTTTTTATCACAATTAAACCCTTTATCATATACAAAATGAAAAAAAAAAAAAAACAAACAAAGAAAAACAAAATGTTGAAAGCGAATGAAAGGGAATGTTACATTGTTTTTTCGCATTTTCATAAAAAGTCAATTTTTAGGATTAGGATCAAGTCTGGTCTTGTAAAACGCACATATGTTTAAATTTATACATTTTTATAAATATGTAGCGAGTGGTTTTTCAAAGCAAACATATTTTTTATGAAATGAGATCAGCATTATGTTTCTAGGTTTAATTGTATTCATTTTATGAAGAAAAAAACAGCATTTTTTACGAAAAATCACGTTTTTTCCGAACTTTGACCTCAATGAGGCACGAATTAATATTATCCAAATGAGCTGAATCTTTTCCAATCTCATTTTCTAGCCAATTGGCAACTTTTTGGGGTGTCCCCCCGAAAACATTCGAAAATTGATTTCTTGTGACCACCCTAATATGGCACAGATATATGGGCTGTGTCTAAATAGATTATTCAAACTGTAAGAGATATTCATGCATATCAACGCAAAAGGAAATTATCTTGTACAGAATGATCGCAATCTAATTCTTAAATAATAATAATAAAAATAATAAAACAGGAGTTTTGAGACCAAGACGGGACCCGTATTTAACGACAGTAATAGTGATTTTTCAGCAAAAATGTCAGCATAATAAATTTGCTTTCTGTAAATTTTATTATTGTAACTTTTATGCTTCAGTTACACTGCAATGCCTTATGTCATATGGTATGCACTATCTGCTACATTCCGAATTTTAAAGCGTCTAACACAGTGTTACGTAGATGTGGATGATGGCTATTATTAGCACTTTTTATGCTTTCACCATATTTCAGAAACAACAATGCAAGTCTTCTTAAAATGCTAAAATATTTTCTTTTTGGTCACTGTTATCACAGAAATCACATTCGGCTAGGAGTTAGACACACTAATGTTTGGTGTAAATAACTGGAATCCTAACTTGTTTTTCAATTAAAATAATTTTCTTCTTTTGACATATGTTATTGTCTTATTATATATCAGAGCAGTGATTCGTATACACCATGTATATATAATTTTTCTAGTCAATAGTTAAAGATACATTACTTTTATCTTGTAGCATTATCTTTTACTTGCAAACTATTTAAACTGATTATTTGACTCATAAAACATCTAAAATTAAATTTTTATTTTAAATAGATTAATTTTCACCTAAACTTTTCAGTTTGAAATACAGACAATAAATTTCCTGATAATCAAGAATTAAAAAACTGACAATTAAATATATCTTTAATTTTTTTGTCATTTAATTAATTTTTATAAAGTTTTAATCCGGGCAAATACTACTTGTTGTTTTATTTTCTCGGATTGTCTTGCAACTCCTGATAAACTGAATTCATTTACTGCAATTATAAACTGGAATCATAGGATATCTGAAAAAGAAAAAGAAATGCCTTTATTCTGTTGAAATACAGAAAGTGAAATGGAAACAAATTCCTGTGAACATAACAGTGAGCTCAGCGCAAGGAAATTGAAGTATTTACTCTCAAGGAGAAATGAAATTTCTCTTCTAGAATAAAACTAAGAAATAACCTATGCTTTTCTTATTTTTCCTTGGAGAATTTTTAAACATAACTCAAACTTGATAAACAAAGAGAGTATATGTACCCTTTGTGCTTGGTCATAAGGCATAAACATTTGTGAAATAAAATGTAGTTATATAATTATTTTTTTTCCTTCGATGTTTACATGAGTCCGTAATGATTAAAATATTATTAACATATATCGAAATTTTTTATGTGTCACAATAAAATTTGAAGCAAAAATTTTACTAAATCGTGCAAAGTAATACGTGCATTCAACTGGTTAGTATTGTATACGTATATGTAACATTCTGTGAATTTAATTAGAGGGGGAAAAATAAATTTTCATTAATTCACTAAACCATCCTGAACTAGCTGCGTTGAAGTACTTACATTTTATTTCATTTTATTTACAGTTTTTAAAGTAAGACAACAGTAAATCAAGCGTTCAGTTTATTAAAAAGAATTTGGGATTATTTTAATAATAAAATACTATAAACTTACCGTAAATCAAAATCATAAAAGAGGTCATTTGAAGCAGGTAGAAACAGTGTTAAATGCCGAGTTTCAATTTATTTTGACTTTTCACCAATCATATGTATTCAATTGATGTTATATTGTGGATAAAATTTAGGTTCTCTGAGGTGCAAAAAGCGAACGAAATAACGTATTTCTGCACTAAAAGAAAGGTGACACTTTGTTGGATTATTAGGTGTTATAATACTTACAATCGGTAAATTTGTAGCTAGAATATTTTAAATCAAAACTCTCGATTTTTACACAAATTGTTGATATTTGACAAGTAATTTTTTACTTCTGTATTTAGAATCTTTTTAAATTCAAAAAGGTTTGAAGAAATTACATGTTTTTACCTTTTAAATTGTGAAGTATGGCAATATATTACAGAAAATGGGTATTCCAAATTTAAAATTTAAAAATTAATTAACTATAATAAATATGAATGAGATAGGTAATACCCTGGGTAGCTTACAATATATCTATGAATTATTTTAAATAGAAATTAATATTTTCTTATGCATAGATGCCCTTGGGTTAATTCAACATGTAAGTAAACTCAAACTAGCTTCTAAACACAAGATTTTTTTCGTATTTAAAGCTACTACCAAGCTGAGTAGAATGAAGAATAGAAAATGAGTGATCCCTAATCAAGGTGTTAGTGTTATAATTTTTATTCAGATACAATCATGATATTTCTTGATAAAAATGCTAAATATTTTTATAACACTGTATAGAAAACGTATTGACTACATTATAAAATTGCACCTATTTTGTCGTTATATTCGTTGTAATTAATATATTGTTACATTTAAAATTTTAGGTTCCCTTTCGAAGACACTTGGTGTATATAATTCTGGGTATACTGCAAAATATAATCTTTGTATCGGCATTTTTCAAAAGCCAATTTCATTAATGGCATGTTTAGAAAAACGAGTCTACTGGATGATGCAAAGAGAAGGATTCTCCATTTATCATCTTATTATATAGTAGAATATTTGTTTATTATTTTTATCATTTTCGATAAACTATTGTACATTTCGTGTGTAAAAGAACAAAAAGATATACAAAAAAGCATTAAAGCATCTTATGCACCATGTTAAATGTAATTTTTCATTAAGTTTATTATTATTATTATTATTATTCGCCTAGTACAGGGTTCGTACGGGTACCGTTACTTTCAAGGCAAAATATCAGAATTTTTTTTATAGTAAAATAAATCTAGTTTAAGCGGCCCAAATTTTGATTTATTTAAGAAGAGACTCTTCATAAGAAAATACTGGTACCGAAGAATTTCTTAGACAGGAAATTCAAGGACCCGTACGAAACCTGTAGTAGTCTCGAAAATATTTTTTATTCAACGCCATTGTTGGAAAGTCAGATTTTTTTAATTTTCATATCTTTATTAATGATATTATAAGTGCAGCAATTTTAGAATATTAAGCTTTTAAAGCATGAAATATGGAGTTTATAGAATTCAAAGTTTATTATTATTATTATTATTGAACGCGAGTTATCTTTTAGTAAGAATGCTATTTTTTTTTCTAAAAAAATTAGTTTCATGTACTTTTTAAAAATTGTTCACATGAATTACTTCATTTGATCTTTCTTATCCACAACTACCCCATTCTTTTGATGAATTACTGTTTTTTTCTGTTATTCAAAATACTGAAGAAAAACCAATGTACGTCTAACTTCAGAATGATAGCATAATATATTGTTTCCTTTAAAATAGCGAGTTAATTTCTATGATATACGCTTATTTTACCAATAAGACTTGAAAAATAAGTGTATTTTAATAGTAAAAGATTTTCTTTAATTAGCTGGATCTTTCTTGGACGGTCAAATAAACTGGCTAAGAGAAGTAACTAGCAAGTTGTAGTTAAAAATGAGAAATTTAAATTGCAGGAATATTATATCGCATATATAAAAAAAATAACATGAACAAATATTTCATTAATAATACAATTAATTTCTAAAATCAAGGATTTTAAACAATGAGAAAGTTATTTCTACCAAAAGCTGCCTTTTTAATTGCATTATATTTATATTCTATAACCCTTAAATAATCATTAAATAATAATAATAATGAATAATGAAATTTCTTAACATTGTATCAAAATCGTGCATTAAACATAAATTTTTATACCAAAACAACACTAAAATAAAATAGTTTTACGAAACCATTTACTCATACGATGAAAAGTTGTGTCTAAATAAACAATTTCGAAAAGGGTAAAAAATCATATTTACTGTGTATTTAAAAATATCTGTGGAATTGCAGTTAACCCTTTAGATAAGTGTGAAGAAAATAAATATTTCTTTCATAAATTAATAGTGTCATCATTTTCCTTAAGTATACACAAAAATAAAATGTATAATACACTTTATATTTATCTTTTTCTTTTTTTAAGAAAACTTGAATCTATATTTTGTTTGATATTTTTTTTTTTCTGAAATCAAAATTTTATATCTCTAAATAAATTATTATTATTAAATATTCTAAAATATATACAACTATTATTATTAAATATCTAAAATATATATACCGGTTAAGTAATTGGCACACGTTTGTTCTGCGCGGTTTTTTCCAAATTAAGTGCTGCCACCATAATCAAAAATAAATTTAATTATATTTTTTTTTGTTCAGTTCCTACTATTAGTTCACACTCTCCCAATATTTATTCAATTCCTACTATTAGTTCACACTCTCCCTATATTTATTTATATATTTATTTATTTATATATTTATATATCTTGTTCAAATTTTCAATCGGTAATAAAATACTCATTATTCATCGTATCAAGTTGAAATAAATTTTTGTAACTTGTATTGGATGACAATTTATGTTAATAGAGTTTTTTCAAATATTAATTAATTAATTAAATTTTAATTGATTAATTTTAGTTTTGCATGGGAAACAAAATGGCGTCCATTGGTTATTGAAGATCAATGAAAGTATTTTCAATAGCGGATTACCATAGGATGGGGGGGGGCAGTTCTGTCGCCAAATACCGCCAAGTTTGTCGCCAACTTGGCGATATATCGCCAAATTTGACTGTCAAAATGAGTCGCCAACAGTGATGCCAATTTGGCGATATCTCTAATAATTCGCCAAATTCCCTTGAGTTCCATTGTAAACCTACTTGCTTATAGAAAATCAACAAATTGAGATATTTTAATGCATCAAAGACTTATATTAAAATTTTCTTTGATGACCTAAGTAGGAATTGACTTAATATATATATATATACATATTACTTGTTTATATATATATTAGGGGGCTCTGCCCCGTGCAAGCTACGCTCGCCAACCCCCGTTCAGACACCCCAGAATCTAAAAACACGCTAATCTGATGGGTTTTAAAAGTATTAGAGAAGGTTGAATTATACTGAAAAAAGCTGTGCAGATCTCCCTGTAAACGGGTTTCCATTCAATTCCCTTTGATTGCATAAATTTAAGGGCGAATCAGACGCTGTTAAGACATCCAATGGTTGTTTTCGTTTTTGATTAAAGAGGATCAGTTAAACATTTGAAAAGAAGCTAAAATAAAATAAATTAAGCATAAGAGTCTTTGTCTTCCGGTATTTTAAAACAATCTCTATAAAAATAGCCTAATTCATGTGACTATCATCAACAGTTCCAGGAGGACCACTTCACTTTTCATACTCTAGGTGCCATTTTGGTACTTTAATGTTAGCCAGGCACAGGCGATAAGTCATCAAATATTATTCTATCGCCATCATTTCATCTATATTATAATAGTTCAAGTCGTCAAATTACATAAACAAATACGGTCTGATCCCTTCGCCGTTCATTTGAAAGCTTGGCAAATATGTCTTATACGTCCCATATCCGCGTGATATTTTAACGACGCCAATTTGAGGAACGCATCAACAGCATGAACAGCAACATCCGGCTTACCATATCAAGCAAAATAACGATACTTTGACGCCAGTTATGTGCCCGTTCCGTAAATGATATTGGCGTCAGAAAAAAATCGCGCCAATATGGAAACGTAACTTTTCCATTTTGATTAAATAATCAAAAAAAAAATTTTCGAATAAAACTACATAAAAGTTGCCATGGTCGCAAAGAATTCTAGGTACTGTTACGCCAGCAGGATGCAAATCTCGCCAATAGCCTTTTTTTCAACTCGCCAATTAGCATTTTTTTTTCGAGTGGTAATATTTGGCCAGATACGCACCGCAGGTTTGTCGTGATTTTTATTTTTTACAAAAATTTGGCGAAAACCTCGTTTTCAAATACTAGTTACATATGCATTTTTGGTTTTCCTTAGATATCCCGACGACCAAAAATCTATCGCCAAACTATAAGATTAAATGTCAATAATGGTTGATCGTAAATGTCACATTCACTTGACTTTAAGCAAGTTACACGTGTTTACGTCATCAAGTGATTTTTATTTCGACGTTTTATTCGTATATTTATTAATGTTATACTAATTTATTTATTCTTCCGTTATTTAAAATAAAAATTGTGTCAATTTGTATAATTTGGCGAGTGTTTTGGCGATTTATATAATTTGGCAAAATTGGTCGACGGAATAACTATGTAGTACTGTAATTCTTAATTATTTTCTATTATTTTATAAAGGAAATATGAAAAAATAATTAATAATCATAGAACAAAATAATTTAGGTAATTTGTAAAAATAAATAGAAGTAAATAAACATTTATTATCAAATAAACAACAATAGCCGGGTTACCATGTCAACCTTTTCTGAAATATAAAAAATATATATATGTTTGATTAAAATTTGAGTTGCCATCATTAGAAAAATGTATATAAAAGTAGAAAAAAATTAATATTTCGAAAATTAATTCGAATTTAAAAATCCTGATACCAGTTTTGAAATCTGCGGATCAATATTGATTTTTGGTGTGAATTTCATCGCAAAGTATTCCATATTTTAGGAGAAATCGCCGTGAAACATAATCATTTGTTTAATCAGTCGATTCATACTTCCGTTTCATACTTCCGTTTCATAAATTTGTTTCATTAGGATTTTATATATATAGGGTAGATTTATTTATATATATATTTATATATCTTGTTCAAATTTTCAATCGTTAATAAAATACTCATTATTCATCCTATCAAGTTGAAATAATTTTTTAAAAACTTGTACTGGATGCCAATTGATGTTAATACAGTTTTTCTCAAATATTAATTAATTAATTAAATTTTAATTAATTAATTTTAGTTTTGCATGGGAAACAAAATGGCGACCATTGGTTATTGAAGATCAATGAAAGTATTTTCAATAAGGGGTTACCGTAGGGGGGACCCTGTTCTGTCGCCAAATACCGCCAAGTTTGTCGCCAACTTGGCGATATATTGCCAAATTTGGGGCAAAATGAGTCGCCAAATGTAACGCCAACTTGGCGATATCTGTAATATTTCGCCAAATTCCCATAGAGCTCCATTGTAAACCTACTTGCTTATAGAAAATCAACAAAAAAAGATATTTTAATGCAACAGAAACTAATAGTAGCTTAAGTGATTATATTAATTTTTTCTTTGATGACCTAAGTAGGAATTTAAAAACAAAATTTTTATATTACTTGTTTTTTTTTTTTTTAATTAAGTAGCTTCAGTAATTACGAGATATCTCAAAATAATTAGAATCTACTGCATGCAAATATATGCTTTTATATGCGTGAATATAATATGTATTAGATAACTACAGATATATTTATACATATTTACATTAATAAATATTAGCAAATTAAAAATAGTATTTTTCTCATTGTGTGGTTTCAGTTAGTGCAGTAATTTTTTATCAGAAGATGCCCAATAAATATAGTACTTAGTATTAAAATAATTCGAGTTGGGCTGAAATCTTCATCTAACAAGGAGAGGGCCAACCTTGTTAATCACAGATTTTGATTACTTTAATAAATGTTGTAGGGCAGAGACCCCTTAGTGTCAGGTTCAACGGATTTTATCCAACGCTCCTTAGTTCTTGAGAAACCGGGGGGTCTAATAATAGTACACAACTTAAATACTTACTTTGCAAGCTCCGCGATAGGTTGGTCGTAGCTCAGTTGGTATGGCGTTTGCCGGCTGATCCGCGGACCCGGGTTGGATACCTGAATCAGCTACGTTTGTTTTTCTCATTTTTTGTTTTATAAATATACTTGTAAGTATAATTAATAATCGCATTGTCAATTAAAATTTATAATATTGTATATCAATAATAATTTTAACCTATTTAATTTTTTACTTTTAACTAAATAGTTGTATAAAACATCATAAAACTGTTAATTTTTTAAAAATCACTTTTAAAATGTATTTCATATATTCTTTATCGATGTAATGATATTGAACAATTGTGTCAATTCGTGATTTTAAAGAAACATCATTTAAGCATTGCTTTAACCAAGGAAGTCAATGCGATAATACTATTATTCTGTTTTAAAAGTAACAAGCATAATTATATTAAAAATTAGTATCAGAATTAAATTACAACTGATTTTTTGCTTATTAAAGATTTTTAAATTTGTAATACGTATGCTTGCGCTTTCAATTATTTTGCTTTCAACTTTATCTTCTTTCTGCATTTATTTTTATTTTATTTGAATATTCTTTTTTTTTATCATAACTAGATGGCACCACAACAGATTTTGTCACGATTTTGAATTTTTATCATTCAATAATAGATCCAATTTCTTTTTAAAGCTCTTTAAAGGATGAGAAGTAATAGTTTAAAAATTTAAAAAAAAATGATAAATTTAAGTTTGTTAACATTATAATTAAACGTATGATATTAAAATTTGTAATTGAAATTATTAAATTATAATTACAAGTATTTTTATGAAACAAAAAATGAGAAAAACTAATGTAGCGCGTTCGGATATCGAACCCGGCCCTGCAAAGCAGCCAGCGAACGCCGTACCAACTGAGCTACGATTAACCTATCATTGTGGTTGCAATATAAGTATTTAAGCTGTGTACTATTATTAGACCCCCCGGTTTCTCAAGAACTAGGGAGCGTTGGATAAAATCCGTTGAACCTGACACTAAGGGGTCTCTACCCTACAACATATATTAAAATAATCAAAATCTGTGATTAACAAGGTTGACCCTCTCCTTGTAAGTAACTTAACTGAAATAATATTACAAAAAAATTCTTTTCCGTTCGAACACTGGCTAGTAGATGATATCACATATATTTCAATGCTTCATGGACTCTGCGTTCTTTCTTTGAAAATTTCATCTTTGAAGAAATGCGAATCTCAGAATATAAAAGCAACGTTTAAAGTAAGTCTCTGGAAGTATGAACTCGTGAAGGCTTATCGATATTGTGCAGTCAATTGTAGCGGAAGCATTTATGCATTTTTTTAAGCGCTTCTACAGAAAGTTGTATAAAGAGTCGTTCAAACGATTCCATTTTTTCTACCCCATGAATTAATTACACTTATCTACACTGATGAGCATATAATACCATGGATTTATCATGTACCATATATGGTACCATCGTGAAGTAAAAGTATTTGGTCTTGACAAACAACATCATGAGCTTCTTTAATTAAATTTTTCACTGCCTACGACTCTTAGAATAACATGGAAATTAGTTGTCAACTCTTCATCAAGACCAATTATTTTGGAAGACGGTTAAGCATCTGTGAAAAACTAACGAAAAAAGAAACACCGTTAGCAGTATTCCCATCCTTAAAATTCCCAAAACCCCTTATCACCGCAGTGTACAGCGACTTTGAGCACATTCATTTCTAGGATACTAAATGCATGCTTACGCGATTTCGAATATTAAAAATAAAAACAAATAATAAAAAAAAACATTAGATATTATTAAACAATAATAAAATATAGTTGCTATAATGTAAAATTTTACATGCAATGCTTTATTTTTTAGAAAAAAATATAAACGAATAAAAGAAAAGATGATGATCTTCTTATTTTGTGAAAATTAAAATGACAGTGTCATATGTTAACTTGAGAAAAGTACTGTAATTCCCTACACCTTGGATCGTTGGAAAAAATAAGTCTAATTTTTAAAAAATGGAAAAGGCCTTAAAAAAAAAGACTATAAAATATTGATATAAATGTGGAAGAAAAATGAATGTTGAGGACAATAAAAGAAAGAACAATGAACATCTATAACCTGTTTGTAACTACCAGCATTTCTCTGCATTCATATATTCACTAAAAATCCTATCTTTGAAGATAGAAAACATTTCTATTATTCTGTAAAATTCTCGTGCATTGTGAAAGTGTCTTTGGAGGAGTTATTTATGATAAAGAATATAGATTATTGTTTCACTTTAAGTTTCAAAATATTAAAGAAATTTAAAACTTTGCTTTCACGAGCCTTTTATTACAAAAATGATTATTTGCATATTTACGCCTAAAATATTATTACGTGTGTATCTATATGTAGAAATTTCAAATTTAACACTACAACGCTTAAAAAATCCATAAACACCTGGGATTTGGAAAAAAGTTTCATCCAAAAATGAAATGTTGCTCATGCTATTTATATAACTTTATTTCGTATATTATGTAAAATTTACGTAATGTTTTATGCATTAAACACTTAATGCTAGAAAAGAATAAACTTGTTTTGAAATAAAAATTTAATCATCTACTGGGAAAACAAGTTTTAAAAGAATTTTTGTGAACGAAAGCGCTTAAAATGTTTTTTCACTAGTAAGGATTCAGTAATAAATTGATAATTACTCATAAGATTTCATAATTTAGCACGAAAATAGTTATAGATCATTAAAAGATATATAGCACATATTTATATATATAGCACTACGCATAAAAATACGGAGCTGCCTCACAAAGAATTTGAATATAGGCAGTAGAATGAGGTACACGATTAAGTTCAAATATAATTTATGGACAAATGTGCATAGTATCCAGCATAATTGAAGTTTTTTAACATAATTAAGAGATAGAAATTTGGTGGACATGCTGGCAAGATAACTGTATAACTATTATGTGAACAGTCCATGTTGGCCTATTAAAAGTACGATCCATAGTTATCGTGTTGGGCAGAAGATTGTACTAATAGACGGCAAAAAGGACAGAGTATAAGACACGATCTAAGAATTGCTCTGCGGCGAAAGAGTTTAGGACTCCTACCAGGTGTGTTCAGATTACTTATAAAAATACGATATTATTAAATACATTTCTTGATAAGTGAAAATCAGCATTACTTACAGTGTAAAAATATTATGAGGCAATTTTTGCAATCTATTTAAATTGCTTTTAGTCGTTCTCAAATATTTCATAATTTATTAATAGCGGATAGTTTCAACCGCTTCACTGCTTAGTTTTTTTAACTTCAGTGTGAACCTCGGCTTGTGAGCACTGCAGATTTTGTGAGCGTACATCTGGGCGGTCTACGCTTGCGTCAGCGAATCTAACCAACAGTATATTATTATGAGTTCTTAGACTTTGAAGAGAAAATCTCAGAAACTGCATTCCTATTACTAATGTGGTAAAATCGACGAAGATTGCGAATAACGGCTTAATATCGAAAAAATATTAATACAAAAACTACTAGTAATATATTTAAAAAGTATAAAAAAGTTGCAGCGGAACGCGAGAAAACAATGAAACTGCATAAGAAATGTATAAATAAATCGCGGCAAATTAAAAATCGTTTTGCGAATTCCAAATAAACTGTATTAAAATATTTCTTATATTGGGATAAAATATTAAAACCGCATCTTTATACTAATATGTCAAAAATCGCTGCGACACACAATAAGACACTTAAATAGCATAAAAGCTTACTTAGTAAATCCGCAGAAAAGTCAAAAATCGATGCACGAATTCTGAATTATGTTAAATTGTGTTCAAAAATCCTATGATTAAACACACATACTATAATGAAGAAGAAAAAGAAAGGAAACTTTTCCACAATTATCCATTTTGACCGTAAGTTCACCTTTTAATACATAAAACGCCTGTCGTTTATAAAAATTACTTTATTCTGAGAAGCGGGCTTTTTTCCCAGTCGTGAAATTGATTAACAACTCATCTCAAATCTTTATTTGCTTTCTTTGAAGCTTAATTTTTTAAATAAATTTTCTTAGTGTCTTCATTATGTAGCGGCAAGCTGTAAGAGCATAGTGTAATATTGTACGTTCGATGATAGGATCGCAGATTTATTACCAGAAAAATAAATTTAAAATTACAATTAAAAATGCTATTGAAAAATCTGGTAACCAAAATGCCATTCGGATACCACGTATGGCCGTGACCGTACATCGCGATTATTTATTTGGCAACTGAAAGCTAAGAATTAAGTTAATTGAATTTATTAAAGAATAATTAAGTTGCCTTAAATTGAATTAAAGCTGAAAAGAAAAATAAACAAAATAACTCACCCATGGAAGAAACACAAGATGTCCAAAATTAAATTAATTATTTATTTGATTAGACATAAAATTTATTCATTAAGCAATTTGTAAATATTAAAAGAAGTACTGCGCAGACCCTGAACATAAATTATATTGAGTAAAACCTTTGGTATTTAACATTCTGATTTTGAATCATAGATAAAGCACATTACATAATCCTAATTATTGCTAAATTTTGATCGATGTATTAAATATAAAAATCTTGCACAAATAGAAAAACAAAATAACAAACAATGTAACAAATACTCAAAACAGCACATCACGGAGAAAAATATTGATTAAAAAATCGAATTTCTTGAGGGGAATGTTCGCATCATTTTAGATTTACTGAGACAGAACTTTCATTTGTTTAAATCGTTGATGAGAAGCTGGATTACTAGTTCATCAATACTTAATCACGATTGTTCATTTTTTAATGAAGAATATCCGTTCACATAAAAGTTTTTCCAGGTGGAAATAAACTTTCTACATAGTGACGAAACAATTGATAGGAAAGGAAAAATATTACTGACTTTTGTAGAGACATCATTGGCACATCTTCCCAAGCACAGATCGGGAGTGGGCGTATTCACATTTAGTATCACAACTTTAGAATATGGCCATAGATCTGTTCTAAAAGCTGAGAATATCTGATGAGTGGCCCATAAGAGGCTCTGAAGGTGAATATTGGCCCGTTTAGCCGCAATCCATTCTGGATATTATTCATCGCTTCCTCAGTTTCAGTATTCTTCTTGTGTATATCTCAATAAATGAGAAATGAATGACGCCCCTTTTTGATACGATAATGTAAAATACAATCTTTAGATTTTGGTTGGAACATCGTGAATCTGCCGAAACACTGATTTCAAGAACACAGTGTCCCGGCAGAAACACATCCATCTCTTACGAGTTCCCAACGTGAAGAGAATAATCCCCGTAGTCTCTTTCGAAAAGGGCGCTAAAAATTAAGAGAACCAATCAGTGTTCCCCAAAAACGATTCCAGCGTGTGGTCACTGAACTCGTCATGAGAACGCAGCTCCCCCGAGCAAAAATGGCGTCTTTTGAGACGTAGCGATGTGCTTTGCATCGGTAAAGAAACGAAAACATGGCGACTTTCAGTGCGTCTTAAAATGGATGGCGCGCGTATTTAAAAGAAGCAAAAATAAATAAAACTTAAGATTCGGATTACTCGCGATCTACTGCATCAAAACAGATGAAAATTTGTCTGCTGAAAGTAAATAATTATTTAAATCGAATAAATATATTTTGCAATGAATTTAATGAATATTTAAGAATTTTTAGAAGGTTAATATTAAAGACATAGAACTTTTTTGTAAACAATCTAGAAATCACTGATAAATAAATTATTTGATAGATATTAGAATCAAATTTTAGTAGTTAGAAATATTAACGTAATATAGATATTTTAAATTGTTATTTGGAAAGATAAATAAAGTTTTTGAATTGATTAAATTTTTATTAATTACATAAATAAGGGTTAATAGATTTAATATTGTTAAATTAATGGGAAAGTATGATGTTACGTAACACATAGAAATGATAATTTTCAAACTGTTATTTGATTTCGTAAATTTTCTATTATTTCTTTGAAGAAAATCGCAATTATAAGAAAGAAAAATTGCTTGACTCTCCCTGAATCATTTTCTGATTTTTATATTGCGCCTTCTATCGGCATGGATTGCAAATGAAAAATTAATAGTTGCGGCACGTTTCAATTACTTAAACGATGAAAAAAAAATCCAAAAATCCAAAAACTAGCTTGGAAGTGAATAAGAAGGACCTCCCTGGAAAATCATGAAGTTCGAGCGATAACTTCAGAACATAGCGCACTGTTACATACACAGACACTCGCACAAACATTTCTTTCTAGATTAAGTTATTATATATTCGGGATAATTTCCGTACTCCCTAATATTTTAGAATATCAGCACCTAAAGAATTTCCAGTATTCCATTTATATTTAATAAATTTACCGAAAATTTTAGTTTACTTAATTTCAGTTTACTATTTTTTCATTATATATTATAAATATGTGTCTCTCGAACATTTTGCTTTTTTATAAAAAATATCGTGTTTATTTAACATTATAAAAATTTCTTGAAAATGTGAATTGAAAAGAAACAAACAAAACTTTTAGAGAAAACACAACCTGCAGTTTTTTAACTTATTAAATAACATAATCTTTTAAAAGGAAGGATTATTATTAAATATGTTTAGAAAGGTTTTAAATTGTCTTTAAACAATTCTGCAAAACTTATCCCTTCTAAAGTTTAAAAGCAATTTTACTTTAAATATTTACACGGGAGTTGAAAGACTTTGAGTAGGTTCAAGCGATAAAAAAGGAATCCAAACATTTTTTTTAAAAGTTTATCATGCTTAAAGTTTAAAAGATCTTATAAAATTAGGTAAATATTTTTATTTATTTTTAGAAATATAAATCACTCAATATTTTATTTCAATTAATAACTATTGTTTTTTCCTTACATTTTCTGAAGGAGGTATTTCAGCGGATAAAAGGAAAGATATCAATAATGTCCTATTTTCTTTCCAGAATTATGAAAAAATATGCTATACATGCATCAGCACTTGTAATATATATTTAAAATGTACACACTTTTATTCGTAAAAATTATTAACACAATAGTAATCGCATCTTATTTTAGAAATATAATGGTCGTATATCGAACACTTCTCCGCCAGTATCATTTTCGCCCGTATTCACAACTACCTCAACTTCAGATTAAGCTCGAAAACATCATCGGAAGATTAATTGGTATTCCAGATTAATCTGGTTGGACTTATAGGGTTGGACTAACTGGTTGGACTATAAGTACTCCACCGAGGTTTTCACGGTAACCGGCACTTAAGATAGATGGTGAATAAGAACGTAAGGAAAGCTTAGAACAGAAGCAACTGTTTTTCATTTAATCTTTTAATATAATTTTTCAACGAAATATAAAGTAGCAGTTTCTATACTTTTATATACTGAATTTGAATAAATGCTCAAAAGTGCACAAATTACTTTAAATCAATCTAAATTAATTTCAAAATTTATGGAAAAAAGTAATAATAAAACGGAGAAAAATAATTTTCATGAAAGTCCTAAATATATAGTTTAGAACGATTATCTTCTTAAATTAACCATATATTAAT
Organism: Maratus speciosus; assembly: GCA_963932465.1. Lineage (NCBI taxonomy): Eukaryota > Metazoa > Arthropoda > Arachnida > Araneae > Salticidae > Maratus > Maratus speciosus. Next base: position 531,818,803 of record OZ010791.1, on the reverse strand, counting down.
TTATAGCTTCAAAAGCATATGAATATGAGTCATATTATTTTTAAAAATTAATAATAAACTTCAAGAATAAAATAATTGAAATTAAAGATTTTGTAAAATTTGCATAATTATTTAATAGTAATATTTTTTAATAATAATACAAATTAATATACTGTTTTTAATTATACTAAATGTTTTAAATAATTTAGTTTTAATTTATTTTAATTTTTAAAGTAATAATAGAAAAACTTTTTAGTGATTTGTAAACACATAGTATATTTTATGCAATATATTTTTGTCTGTCAAATACACAATGCATTGAATTTATTTCATCCTATATTTGTAAATTGTTGATTTAGATACATTCTTGCCTTTTATTTTATGGCGTTTATCGAAATCTATATTTCTTTTTAGTATAAATTTAACAAGATTTCATAATTATTTATATATCAGCAACTGTATAATATGATGTAAAAGGAACATGCCTCGAGGCAAGTCACCTCGCAAGTATAAGTTCTAAAGATCCCATATTTTCACCGCGTCAGACGGGACTGGCATGAGCCAGTATGGTGTCCCGCGCCAAGTGCTACCGGCCATGAAGAAACACTGCCCGGCGCGCGTCACACTCTCTGCGCCGCAAACACCACTGGAAGTCATCGTGGGAGCAACAGCAAAAAAACAAGTAATAAAGGATTAAGCCGTGTACTTCCGGAATCCCCCCCCCCCCCCCGAGTCCCTCAGGAGCTTCGCATGTACCGGACACTCAGGAGAGCGCCGGTATCTCGGCCGTAATCCCGGTTATCCCATACGTACTATTGCTTTACCAGGAGTTTCCGGACGTGTAAATCTACAAAAATAGTCACAGGCCTCTCTGATATAGAACATATAATATGAAATATAATAAATACGGATAAGGTGGAATTCCACATATCATATACTTATTTTGTAAATTGAATGACAATTTTTCTTAATAAATAATTGTAATGTTCGCAATGGAATCAGTGTTGCCAGTGGGCTACTTTTTTAAAATTCTGATTTCATGTAAGCGCCACTTTTTTGAAATAGTAAAATTCGCCTTATTTAATGACAGATTATTTATGGCAAAAACATAGAGAAATTTACCATTTTAAAAAAGTGGTACCAATCAATAAAACTGAATTTTAAAAAAGTAGCCCACTGGCAACAGTGAATGAAATTCGAGGAGACCGGCGGGCATTTCCGCGCTTCCTACCTACGCTCTTGTGACGACACTCTATCAAAAGACAGGAAGAAAGGACAAAAATGAAAATTTAAAATGTACAATTTCAAAAGGGTATTTCATTAAATAAAACACATCTAAAAGCGGAAAGAAGATACAATGTGCGTCATATTAAAAGTGGATAAATGTATCTGCTGGACTATCCACAGCAAATGTAATTATAAGCTACCTATCCCTCATAGTGGTTTTAAGCTTAAAATGAAAACGCTCAAGAAACAATATATTTAAATGCAGTGCAAGTAAATATAGTTTTTACATCTATTTATGGAATCAATAAGAACTCTCGCTGACAAGTTGGAAAATTCTAAATATTTGTAAACGAAGATAATGGTACTTATCATTTTTTATAACTAATGTTCAGATTTTTTAACGCACTCCACACTGTTAAAATAGTTTCTGTGAAATTACAGAGAATCTGCTGGTAATCATTATCTTAAGTCTTATGTAAATTTACTGTGATTAGAAAAACAGAGATTCTGTTAAATAACAGAGAAGTTATTCGGTAAATTTATAGTAAATTAACATCGTTAAAAATCCCCAACACTCTGTAAATCAATTTATTTTTAATGAAAATAATTCAACGTAATTTTTGAAATTAGTGAATTTAAGAACTTCAAAGTATCAGAATGTTTCGAGCAAATTTGAGCTGCTGCATATTTAATTTAATTTTTTACACAATTTATTTCTAGCCGGACTGGGGTTTGAACCCGAGACCTCTGGGCAGGAGTAAAACACCTTACGCAGTGCGCCATAGTAGCTGTTGCTGCTGTGTACAAAGGATGTCTTTTATAATAAAGCGGGGCAAAATCTATCCTATATGTGCTTTTCAAAGATTTTGCTTCATATATATTCGTTAGAAAATATCTTAAACGGTTTATTTTAATTCAGTTTGGACCTATACATAATACCTATTATTTTATTAATCAAATTTAATTTTTAATCCTTTATTTACGGAATTATTTATCAAGAAATTGCTTCGTCCCAATAAATATCTTCTTTAATATCTGAAGATATACTGGAATTTTTAAATATTAATGCTAATGTGAAATTTAGGTATATTTTTTTCATTAAAACTGGTTAAATATATCGGTAGTTATAACTTTTTTTGTAAAATAATTACAAAAATCATCAGATTAATTAATCAAAAATACTTTTATGGTTATATCACTATTATTATAAAAGAATGTATTTAAATATATTATGATCCTCTCTGTAAATGGAAAGTTTTTTGCAGTTGAAAATGTTTCATGTAACTTTTTATTTTAAAGAAAATTTATAACTATGAAAATGAAAAAGAAAATTACCACTTTTTGAAAATATTTAACTTCGACTATTTCTCTACTTTATTTAAATTTGATTGAAAGACATGGTAATCCCTACAGGGAATTAGATACAAGATAAAAGAAATGTCTGTAAAACGATGACCGAGAAACTCAATCGAATGCATTTAACCGAAAACTAGTGTAAATTTACAGAGAGTCTCGTTTTTTTTTTTTTTTTTTTTTTTTTTTTTTTTTTTTTTTTTTACTGTGTTTTTAAAGAAATTTGTAACAGTGCATAGTTGTCAGTTTTATTAGTTAAACCTTAGAATAAAGATTTGGTTTAAAAGTAATCTTGACAATACTGCTTTTTTATCGATTCTTTCGATTGTTTGAATATCTTGATTGTTTTTAATTGTGCAATGATTTTCTTGATAACTCCAGTCAATCGATTCTTATTCATATTCGAAACTATTGTATCAAGAATAGTCTGTAATGGTCTATTCCAGGTAATCTTTGAATTCGAATCACTGACAAAAGATTTTTTTTTCCTTTATTTTGTATTGAACGGTGATTCATATTTTCTGGCACAAAGTTGAGCTTAAGTTTTTTTTAAGATACAGAAAACAACCATTTGCGTAAAACATACTGTATTTTGACTCTTCCTTTTATATGCTAAATATTTTAAAACAAATCTGAAATAATGTTGTCTGTGTTCTATAATAAATTTATATATGTATATATACAGAAAAGTTGGTTGCACACATGTAATGTAATTAACGATTTCGGGTTAAATTTTTCCAGAAACTAGAAATGGTATTTTAATCTAGAAATAAATAATAAATTTTGACTTCCCTCGAATATAGTAGGAACATTAAGAAATACCGGAAGATGCTCGATCTTCCAAGTGCTGGTGCTATTAAGTCAGTAGCGCCTGTTAAGAATGCAATTTAATATATTTATATTTCGGACGTACACTATAATACGTTCGAAAAATTTACTTATGTTACGAGTGTACTCGTACTATTGCTTTATGTACTCCTAATATTCCTGGTGCGCTATTACATATGTAGTTTAGCTTGCTATATTATTTCTATACGTGAGTTGAAATAAATATTGAGCGCTTTTTATGACAATAGGCTTTCCCATGATGACTGATAGTTTATGTTGCTATTATGTAATTAAAAATCCTGCTATGTCATATTAATGTTTTTCAACGACTTGTTGTAGAGTATTAAATTAAATTCAATCCTACCATGTGCATAAGTAAAATACAGAATTTACCATTAAGTTTGTAAGAAGTTGCTTAACTCTTTCTAATCTTAAAGTCCTCTACAGAACTATTGTATGCAGGGGTGAAACAGTAAATAATATATTTTAAAATGTAATATGATAGAACATATTGACTTTTTAAATATTAGAGAGAAATGTTAGCAAGTAAGCAGTAGTAGAAAGATTTATTAGCGAAAACCAAGAAGATTATAATCTTAAATAATATGAAGCAACTCTTGGTAGAAAGAACTATGACTAAACAGTAGAAAAGAGTTATTAAAGCATAAGTACACTTATCATTAAAAACACTTCAGTGAGTTTTATTATCAGGTAAAAATAATTTTACAAAAAGACTGTGATTGCATCCAGAAAAACAGTTCCTTAGAAGATGTGTTGCTTGATCCTTAAAACAGTTTCACTTATGAGACAACATAAATTTGGGATACCAGCGCAAATGGCGCAAACAGACAAATTTTCCAAAAAATCTCGAAACATCAAAATCTATTTTTGGCTTTTCTACTTCAAATACAAGCTAATATTCATAAGTGAAATTTAAGTTATTAAATAAATAGATGTTTGTCTGAGTTTTATTTAAATTAGAGTTCATTTGTTAGTACGACGTTTATCAATAAGTTTTTGACCTCACATAGAAATAATTGAGTGAGATTTATAAAATCGCTACATTGTATTAGTCCTTTTCTATATAGTCACCGCGAACAGTAAAACATTTCTGCAAACGCTATTTTAAACAGAGAAGGGAGGATGTATTCCAGGAAGCGGAATAGCAGACCCAAAGGGGGCATTTTCTAACTTTTGCCGACTCGCACATGTGACATATTTTTGAAAAGGCATGTGACCACTTATTGATGCTATATACCCCCGAGTCCCTCACCCAAAATTTGCCCTCCGGGGGGCACTTTTTTAAATTTTGCCGACATCATTCATGTCCCCGGGGTAAAAATTTGGCGGAGAGGCTCGGGAGGAGAGTAGCATCAATAAGTAGTCACTGACCTTTCCAACAATATGTCACATGTGGGGGTCGGCAAAAGCTATAAAATGTCTTCCTTTGAGTCTACTATCGCGCCTTCTGGAATACATATCTTCCCTCTCTTTCAAATAGTGTTTGAAGAAATATCTTACTGTGAACGGTGACTATATAGAAAAGGACTAATACAATGTAGCGAATTTATAAATCTCCCTCAACTATTTCTATATGAGGGCAAAACTTATTAATACACCCTCGTATAATGTAGCGTAATCTCGGTACGAAATGTAATCCATTTTATGCATATATTAAAATATTAACAGTTTTCCCGCTGTGGTAACCCCCCTTATAGATATGAAGATGCATTAAATGCTTCAATAACCAATGGCCGCCATTTTGTCTCCCATGTAAAACTAAAATTAATTAACTAAAATTTAATTAATGAATTAGTATTTGAAAACTGTATTAATATCAATTGTCATGCAGTACAAGTTTTTAAAAAAAATTATTTCAACTTGATAGGATGAATAATAAGTACTTTATTAACGATTGAAAATTTGAACAAGATATATAAATAAATAAATAAATAAATAAATATAGGGAGAGTGTGAACTAATAGTAGGAATTGAATAAATTGAAATATGACATTTAATTTATTGTTAACTATTATCCTGTGCATGTTATATAATACTGAATACATTGATGAAAATTGAATCTCTCAACATTCAAAACCTCAGAGTTTGAGATTATTGAATCAAATAATCTAGAATTCTATATCATTATTCTCTCATGAACGGCTGTTATTGCCACTAGTCGTTATTTTATAATATTCATCACATAAAATGGTTATCTCAATACTAAGAGTAGAATAGAAATTGTTTAAATATTAAACTTGGTAAGAAAACTTCGAAAAGAAATGTCCAGTTTAAATAGTCTGATAAATTTTCATGTTTGTTTATGTCAAATAAGAAATTATTCGGAAACAGATTAAAATCTTTCCAGTTTTCTAGCGTTTAATGTCCTTCCCAAATATTAAAGTCCTAGAAGCGTTCAATCTGAAAAACGAAAATTGAATTAAACTGATTCTTCCTTATGAAATGATGAGTAAAAATGAAAAAAGAAAATTGAAATAAACTGTTTCTTCAGAATGAAATTAGGACTAAAAATGGAAAACGCTGGAAGTCCAAAAAAGAAAAATTTTCAAGAGAGCGAAAAAAAGAAAACTCCCTACTTCTAATACTTACAGCTTTTTCCACTTCATTCCTTTTGGGTTCTTAGTTCAACACTTTAAATGTAGGTACCTAGCTTCCTTTCATTTATTATTTAATTATCTAATATTATTATTTGTAAGCATTTCTTTTGTTTATATATTTAATATTGTTCACCTTATTTATAATTATCCCATTCATGTAAACAATAACAACATGATCTATTTGCGTAGTGGCCACCTGTCGCCTCGTATCTTATCATGGGCACTTTCAGCGTTTTCCACTTCACATCATTCACCGTTCTTCGCTTCACATCTTGTGGCATATTCAGCGTTCTGCACTTCACTTCGTGTGGCACATTCAACCAGTGACATTTTTCTACTTTTTTTTCAACTATTTCTGCTAGGGTTAGCACTTCAAGGACTCTCCTGAATGTTAAACAGGGTATTTAAAATATTTTTCATTAAAAAAAGGTACTTTCAGCGTTTCCTATTTTTAGTCCTCAAGTGAATAAAGATTTTCCTGATGAACAGAAATAATGACATCTGTTAATCAACATTTCAAATTAAAAAAAAAAAAATATCCAAAAACAGCAGATTTTAGTACAGCATTGTCTAGTTGAAAAATGTTTTTGTTATTTTCTCTACCTCTGCTTCCATAGTAGGAATTTCGTGATATCTTTTAACAGAAATCTACCTGGAAGTTTATGTTTTAGAAAAAGTGTGGACAGAACAATAGAAAAATTAGCCACGGTTGGCACCAAAATTAGTAGATATGGGTACCTTCTGCAGTCAACGTGTTAATATGCTCAAGTATACATCATTAAAAATATATTTATTTTTATAACGTAAACACACATTATAATAAATAAGATTTATATAAAGTGTTATATAAATACAAATTTGAAACACATTTTCTAAAAGCTGTTCCCCCAACTCCGAGAACACCTGGAGAATAGTTTTACACTAAAAACTTTCATACCTTAAGAAAAATTAGAAATACATTGAAGACGCTGAAAAATACTCTAATCTAAAACCAATGTTGTGGCGTTAACATATCAAAGGAATAAAATCTCTAAGATAAAAGTCCTAAAAGATTTTTTTGTTTGTTTTGTGAAAGGTTTGGAAGCTTTTAAAAATAAATATATATTTAAATACTAAATTAAAATTTCTAAGATATACGGTTTCTGTGAAAAACCTATGCAACCCTATTTTTTAATACAGTTGGAAGAAGACAGATAAATAAAAACACACATTTTGAAAACTAGAAATGTAGTTTTGTCTGTGAAGTAGACAATTACACTTTAAAAGTGGCGAAAGAAACTCCACTTTCAGATTATTTAAAAATAAAAGTTAAAAATAAATAACATCTATGCGTTGACTTCTTTGTATCAGTAAATCAGATATTATAATACTGAACGAAATTAAATAACTGAATAGAAGACTAAAGAATAATTGTTCTCTTAGAAAAATATAAATCAGTATTAGCAGTACCGGACGCAGTGTTGTTTTAGGACGTGTAATTCCTTAGAGATGTGTTTTGGAGACTAGAAATACATTTCTTTAACCATGTTAAGGTTGTAGACGGACGATAAGGCTAAATAGGAATCAATATTTAAAGATCGCGGCCAAAAAATAAGAAATCTGAATAGCACTAATGCTCTATACCTTCGATTGGCTGCTGGCACTAGTAATTTGATTCAGGCTGTGAATGCGGCTGTAAAATATAAAATGGCGGTAGAGACGAAATTTTTTTTACGCACCATATTGAATGGTATATCATTGGATAGGTGTTTCAAAATGAAGACGATTTTTCATTGACTATTTTACAGCCAGAAGCTCCGTTTAAATATTATATAACTTGGAAGTTGTATAGGTAGGATCTCTAGCTTTATTGCAACTCTAACCATCATAGACATATATAGGCCTGATCAAAACAGTGTTTATAGATAGGAACTAACAATTAAACACAACTTAAAAGTCATCAATACAAATAAATAAAAAAAAAATATGTAAGTAATATAAAAAATAATTTCTCATTGATGAGAAATAATTAATTAGCTCTTTTTCTACGCAGTCGGGTTTTTTGAATTTTTAAATTTAATTATAATTCTTCTTGATATTAGAAGCATTTTTATCAGGAAAGAACGTAGCTCTAAATATTCCTGTACGTGGGCCAGAAAGTGTCGAATTTCGTGGAGATTGCATGAAGTTCATCTTCATTAATGCCACACTGATCATCACTTCATTTGAAAGGAATCTCGGACTGTTCAATGGTATTAAGCATGTGATTCTTACATCGTTTGGAGTTAATTACTCGCAGCAGTCACAGGTTATACCATATTAATTGACAAAAATTACATAGGTGATCCATCAAATGGTCAATGATTCCTTAACGATAAAGACGTCATACGAATCGTTTGATGAGCCTGCTATCCAGACCATGAAATCTATAGGCAATTTTTGGGAGATGCAAGGAATAAGCAAAAAAGAGTCATTGATGTCTACATATTGCCACACAAACAGTTCTGAAGTTTCGAGACGGAATACACCAGTCCCTGATTCATATCGTGATAGACTCCATTCATTACGAGTTCAACACTGCACGTCATTCAACTTTGTTAGCATTCAACGAAAACCATTCCTGTACTAAATGTACTTTTTGGTAATTAAAACGAATTAAATATTCTAAAATGATTTTTTGTTTCTTTCATTCGCGTGTGATTTAGTTTCTTACAGATCCACACATCTATCAACCATCAAAGCATTTTCAAATATTTTATTGGAATATCTTACCCACAAAACCCTGAAAAAAAAATCTCAATATATATATATATATATATATATATACATACATACAGGGTGCAATATGCTATCTATCGCCGACCTTTAATTTCTCAACCGTGGGTCGTAGAGATATAGTTCCAATTACAAAAACGTTTCAAATGAGGTAAATATTCATGTTGTGGCATTATTTAAAGTAAAAAATCAATTTTATAAAAATTACGAAATCTAACTTTTTATGCGGTCCCCCAGTCCCTATATTTATATTTAGTAAATGCTTGCACATATCATAACAGATATAACACAAAAAGTTTTACATCTTTACTACAAATATTGAGAGAGTTATTAAATTTCAAAGTTTGAGATTTTTGCCCATGATTTTGTCTTTCATTGAGGGATCAGTTAAAAGATGAATTAAAGTAATTCGAGGTCAAAATCAGGGTGTAGTGTCCTTTTTACGGCGAAACCACTCTTAGCAGGTATTGCCAAATTGGGGTATCACCAAAGAGGGTTATTTCATTTAAAAATTTCATCTGACTTTTAGGGGTCGTATACAAAGCGAAGAATGAAATACTGAAATGAAACAGAAAAATAAATATAAATTTATTCAGAAGACGACGCACCATAAAAAATAAATACATGAAACGCTGTAATACACTAGAGATACTGCTCAAAGTGTTCTTCATTGATGGCAATGCACAACTGAATGCGTGACTGTACTGAGTACTGAACACGATAGAGCATAGCAGGTGTGCAAGCTGTGCAACAATCAAGGATGATGTGCTGCTTCAGATAAACCAGAGAACCGGTCTCTGTCACATAGACCTATGCCTTGATGTAACCCCAGATGTATATGTCCATGGGAGTCAAGTCCGGCGAACGCGGTAGCTACTCTATCGGACCACCATATCCAAGGATCTGATGACCAGATACGCCCGGAAGTTTGATGTTCTATGTAACGATCGTCCGTTAAGGTCCCATTGTAAAAGATGGGTCGAACAATCTGGATTCCCCATATACCGCACCACACGTGTCGTACCGTGCGGGCGATATGGAAATTTTCCAGAGACCAGTAACGTACATTGTGCACGTTCAGAATGCCACCCCATATAAACATTGACTCATCTGTCCACAGAAAGTCACAAAGGAAAGACGGATTTTCCTCTAAGGGGTTGAGCATGAAATTACAATAATCAAATCGTCGTGCATGGTCACCCAGCATCAATGCTTGCACCAGGGTCGAGTGGTATGGATGCGCATCATGTGTCGTAAGAAATGCCAGACATGCTGATGAAATGCTTCTCTTATTTCTGCCGTGCTCAGTTGTTGAATTAAAAGGGCAAATGCCAGCATCTCTTCCGGTGTGACTCTAACACTACATCCTGCCTGTCTTCTTGTTCTGGGTCGTGGAGAAACAGAGCCGGTCTCTCTAAGATGGTGCAATGAGCATTAGTTATATTTTCATGCGTTGGATGTAGATCCTTAGGGAAACGTTTTGAATAAATACTCGCAGCCTCTCTGGCATTCCTTTGACATTCACCATAAATAAGTATTATTTCGGCACATTGCACGTATACATAGCTTGTCACCATGATCTCAACGATGACTAGTATATCCACTGATAGATGGCTCGTGTTTTACCCCGAATGTGTGGCGCTGCGGTACTATTGCAATTTCATAATGCCAATTTTCATGCTCGTTATAGCTCGACTGGTCGTTTGCATTCTGCTGTCGTTTATCTAGTCCTTAGTATGTTTTATTTCCCGGATGTCGATTCTACCTAATATGACGTTTAAATGTTGTTCGACCCATAAAAGTGTTAAATAACACTTTGAACAGTATCTCTAGTAGATTCCGGCGTTTGATGTATTAGTTTTTTATGGTACATCGTTTTCTAATATCATAATAAATTGATATTTATTTTTCTGTTTAATTTTAATATTTCATTCTTCGCTTTGTATACGACCCCTAAAAGTCAGCTTGATATTTTAGATAAAATAACCCACTTTGGTGATACCCCAATTTGGCGATACCAGCTAAAAGAGGTTTCGCCGTAAAAAGGACATTGCACCCTGATTTTGATCTCGAATTACTTTAATTCATCTTTTAACTGATCCCTCATTAAAAGACAAAACCCTGTGAAAAAATCTCAAACTTTGAAATTTAATAACTCTGTCAATTTTTGTAGCACAGGTGTCAAACTTTTCGTGTTATATCTGTTATGATATGCGTAAACTTTTACGAAGTATAACTATAGGGACCGTATAAAAAGTTAGATTTCGTAATTTTTATAAAATTGATTTTTTACATTAAATAATGCAACAACATGAATATTTACCTCATTTGAAACATTTTTGTAATTGGAACTATATGTCTACGACCAACGGTTGAGAAATTAAAGGTCGGCGATAGATAACATATTGCACCCTGTATATATATATATATATATTAAGTGTATTCTGATTTTGTTTCTGACTTTAACATATGTAACGCAAAGTTGTTCAAATACAATGTAGCAAACATATGTAAATATACAAAAATTATATTCATTGAACAAATTTAACATTTGTTTAAAAATCTTAAAACATTATCCGTAAGCATTTTTATATCTTTTTAGTTTGAAATATGATCAGTTTACTACAATATTAATTACATTTTAAAACCCCCTCACTGACAAGCCCGTGTTAATACGTTCACTAAGCTCTAGGTTTCACTGCAATACAAGCAATATTTAAAGTAATTTAATTCTATTTATTTAATGTATTTTTAATACATTGAACAATGATTAATACTTCCAAGTCTTGCATTCATATTCGTTATTAAGTTTTTTTATAAAATGTTCAAAGAATCTTTTTTTTTTTTTTTTTTTTTTTTTTTTTTTTTTGCAACAAAATGCAGAGAAAACAACATTACAATTTTGCCCTTTTCCAAGACAGTTAAACTTCGTTTAATTATTTTAAAAATATGTAATTTTAAAGGAAATAAGTGATATTATGTCAAATCCTGTATCATAATTTATTGAGAAAAAAACATTTGCAAATGTATATACTATAAATTGTTTAAAGCTGGTTATCTTTCGTTTTTGCTGTTATAAGATATCCTATTAATTGTTTTTTATTTCTTTACTTTTTTCGAAAAAAATAACGTTTTTTAGACATTTTTCGAGATTGAAATAACTGAATTTACTTTTACTTCCTAAATAAGGATGAAGTATATCAATCTTGATTTTTAAACATATAAATCCTTTAACCTTCTATTTATTTTACTTATTTTAAAAAGCAGTTTCATAGTTGATATGCAACAAAGATTTGTGGCTCTTTCTTAGTTATGGGGATTCTATTCAAAACATTTATTCCATATATCATTCCTTTTTTTTCAATCGAACTACACTTTAAAATGTTGCATTTCTTAGACTTACCAACCATGCGCATTTACTCCCGATGACAAACAAATGTGTTGAAAAAAATCAAAAAGAGGAACGTCTTAGCGATTTTACTCTAGAATAATTTTTGAATAATGGATAAGTAAACAAGATGTCAGAATAATAAAACTTGAAGTAAATCTTGACAAAACGTTTTCAGTTAAGGTAAAAGTTATACATGCCTTTTTGCTTGTCTAAAGAATATCTTTTATAGATAAAATGTATTTAAGAATATTTTTATTAAATTAATTTGATATAAAAGTTGAAAAGAAAAAAAAAAGAAATTTATTCAATAACAATAAAAGAGATAAAGGCAAACACATATTTTTTATGGTCTGTACCAATTTGAAATCTAATAAAGTATTCTTTAAAATATAATGATACAATAGTGCGGGTAAAATAGACCAAAAATTGATGATCCGATGAGTCCCCGAAATTTAAAGTTTTTTTACCATGTTATGAGGAGCAAACATCGGTAGGACATTTTAACTCAGGGTGATATAACTTAACTGTTTGGAAATATGCCAAGTGGGGGTATTGTTTAGTACGGTAAAGTACCCATATTTCGTCCCCTCAGTCACTCTTAGGCCCTAAATGTTGTAATTTTCAGTGAAAACCTACCACATTTTGATTTTGCTTAGACTAACTGCACGAACACATAGAAACATGGGAAAATATCGTGCAAAAAAAAAAAAAAAAATTAAAAATTCAACAATGCGAAAAATTGAGTTTTCAAAGGTATCAAAAAATTGCTAAAGAAAAAAAAATGATTCCAATTTCGTCCCTTCAAAAAATCCGATACGCCGAGGCTTAACTTATAAATAAATCAAAAGTTATTTCTAAATGAGCAAGTAATTTAATTTACATTAAAGTAAGGCACAGAGAAATGCACTAATTATCAGTGAAACAATAACATAAGGAAACATATTAGCCATCCAAACATGAGGAATAAATTGAAAAAAAAAAAAAAAAAGTAATGAAAAAGCAATCCTAATTTCGTCTCCGGAACAAAAATAAGAACTGCAAGGGGGAGAAAATTGGGACCACGCTACTTCCCAATATGGCGGAGATTCAATTCCCGAAAGATGAACTGAGTGTCCTAAAAATCACTGCATGCTACTGTCAGCATCTTACCTACGAAAATATATGCAATGAATAAGAAATAAGTAATTACAGTACAGTAAATAACGTTTTACAAACGACTTAATAATAACTGACGTCTTCTAAAAATAGGAAATTTGGCGTATTTAATTTATGTATGCGTTTTGGCGAACGAAACTTTCAATACTGACCCCTTTTGCCTTCCGCCCCCTGTACCTTGCGTCATATGTAAATTCTTCACACATTTATTTTCGTGAATGGCCATGAGTTGTTGCAGTAAAAACACTTTTTACGTGCACTGAAGTATAACTTTCGACATTGCAGCAAGTTAACCAGCCGCAATATTATGACACATGTTCGTATCGACTTAGGATTGGGGTCATTCGATTCATAATTTAAAAATACATTACACGTGATACCCCACTTGAACTACTTAAAAAATTTCATTTCCCCCCTTCCCTGAATTAATATTGCACATTTCCCCCCCAAAAACATGGTAAAGCAACTTTATTTTTGGAGGACTCGTCGGACCTTCGTTTCTTATGCAAAAACGAAATTCTTCCCAAATTTTCGTAAATGGCTGAATGTTTCTGAAAAAGCCTATTTTACCTGTAATATAAATATAAAATATTTTAGTACAGTACTAAAAAAAAGAGAGAGAGAGAGCGGGGCTCCATACATTTTAATCGGCATATTGTCGAACACAAAAGCGAAAACAACCATTCGATTGAAAGTTACATTTTCTTTTAATTTCACCTTTTTTTTTTTTTTACCATTTGAAAAAATGGTTATTGTTCTCGTGAGGATGGGAAATCAAAAGCATATGTGAAGGTTTTTATTGGTTTAATTCGCATTTAATTCGTTTTTTGATTGGTCTATACAGTAACCTGTATTTCCCTTTACTTTCAACAGAGATGGACAACAGAGTGTTGCCACTACGGCAAAAAAGTAATAAAAACTACAAAAAAACTAGTATGTTGTGGCCATCACAAAACTTTCTTGTATATAAATCACATCAATTAAATCATTTAAATAGTACAAGAAATGACAACGATTTAGCACCAATTCATATCAAAGTGTATCTGAATTTGAAGTTGGATGAAAATTCGTGCATTAGTTCTTGAAATAGAGCTATAGCGGAAATTCTGAAAAAAATGTAGCATAGCAGCGCCACCTGTTGAGCGATTTACACCAAAAGTAAACAGCACTAAACGATATCAAGGTATACCTGAATCTGAAGTTTGTTGAAAATCCAAGCATTAGTTCTTGAGATAAAGCTATTGCGGAAATCGCAAAAAATACGGCATAGCAGCGCCACCTGTTGAACGATTTACACCAAAAATTAAACAGCACTAATTTATACATCAATTCATGTCAAGGACTAACTAAATCTGAAGTTTGATGAAAATCCGTGCAATAGTTCTTGAGATACAGCTCTTGTGGAAATCGTGAAAAATGCAGCACAGCAGCGCCACCTGTTGAGCGATTTACACCAAAAATTAAACAGCACTAATTTATACATCAATTCATGTCAAGACTAACTAAATCTGAAGTTTGATGAAAATCCGTGCAATAGTTCTTGAGATACACCTCTTGTGGAAATCGTGAAAAATGCAGCACAGCAGCGCCACCTGTTGGGCGATTTGCACCAAAACTTAAGCAGTACTAATTTATATCAGGGACTAACTGAATATGAAGTTTGATGAAAATTCGTGCTTTTTTTCTTGAGTTAGAGCTATTGCGATTATCATGAACAATGCAGCATACCAGCGCCACCTGTTGGGCGATTTTCACAAAAAAGTAATCAGCACCAAACTATATCCTGGACTAACTGAATCTGAAGTTTTAAGAAAATCCGTGCAGTAGTTCTTCAGATACAGCTATTGCAGAAATCTTTAAAAATGCCGCATAGCAGCGCCACCTGTTGGGCGATTATCACCAAAAACTAATCAGTTCCAGTTTATATTAAGGTCTAACTAAATATGAAGTTTTGTGAAATTTCATGCATTAGTTCTTGAGATAGAGCGCCCACAAAATTTGTGTCACATACAGACAGACGGCCAGACAGACAGACAGACAGACTCACAGACAGACATTTTGTAAAAACATGTTTTTTAGAATCTCTGACTCATAAAACGTGTAAATCCGTCGAAAACTGGAATTCGAAAATTTTCATGAAACCAATACTTTCTTCTTGTAAAGATAGAAGAAAGTAAAAATTAATAACTCAGAAACAAATTGAGACACAGCTTTCAAACAAATTGCATTCAAAAGTACATTATTTTCTCTATACGACGATATAAAAAGTAATAGTGTGGGATGTTTAGAAATTTAAGAAAAAAATTTCATTTAAAATTGGCCGTCAGATTTCTTGGAAATCTGACGATGGAAAAGCCTTTTCCCGAACAGCCAATGAAATGCTTGGATAATACATAAGTTTCAGGTGGATAATACGTACGAGTCGCAGGCGATTTCTGTCTTTAGGAATTTTTACGTGTCATAACACTATTAATGTATAATTCATGGCGTACGTAATGTATGATCAACTCCGTGCGATTTTTTATGTCTTAAATTTTAGTCTTCGAAAAACTCATTTTCCAAATGGTCGTTGTCATTTAATAAATTGCTTTTTTTTTTTTTTTTTTTTTTTTTTTTTAACTTAGTGTGGTCGGCTCCATATTATAATTAAAATAAATTTTGAAAATCCGAAAAATACCTGTTTTTGACATCATACTTTGATTCTTCAATAAATTTTACTTTCGGGTACTAAACGAGTTATTTAGTGCAGCAGTTTCAGAATTATGCATATGTGACGTTTTGTATGCCTAATGATAATTTTCTCTTTAATAATTATAAAACAAATTCCAATGCAGATAGATTTTTAAGAATAATTAAAAAACAATACGGTGGTATAAATTGTAATTCTAAATTTGCTTGTTTGGAACTTCTAGAAATAAATGTATGTTAAAAAATTGATAGTTTACAATTCTAATTTTCTTTAAAAATTATATTTTATTATACGTACAATCACTGTCTTGTTCATGACAATAACATATACACAAGTATAGAAAAATTTAAAATTATATTATAAATTTTTTAAAGAAGCTTCTAATTATTTAGTTTATCTACATACAGAGTTACAAAAACTAACACCCTGTATAGTCTGTTATAGTTTTTAATTAATTTAATAAATTCTTATTTTCTTTGTGATAAATATTTCTTTTAGAGTAATTTTTGCGAAAGTTAAATGTAACACGCTATTAAAAGAGATTTAAATACTTAAAAGTAAACTTATAGGACGCAGGGAAAAATAAAAATTAAAAAAGCTTAACTTTTTTAAAATTAATAGCAGGGCTTTTTTATCAACATAATCATAATTCCTGCCGTTTTTATTTAGAGTTTTACAATTTACGCTGCCTACGTATGACGAACAGGTAACAAATTAAACCGTCATTCAATATTTTTGAAAATACCCTGTATACTACACATAAATACATCTGAATTAACATAACACTATTGAATTCTCACTTCAACAATTAATTATCCAAAGACGATTATGTGCTTGACTGATACTGCGTGGCCCTGCATACGAAGTGCAGTATAGCATTTTAGCCCATAAAATGCATGGCAATTACTGGCAAATGGCTGGACAATATCAGAAATTTAATATCGCAATATATCACCGAGTTAATATCGATACTGGTGATATATCGCGATAACTACCTTAAAATGTGTAAAAATAGGAATATTGGTAATTTGGAAAGAAAATGGTACAGTAGCAGCAATTTAAGTACCAAGAGATGTAGAAAGCAACGAATCAATATTTTATACCTATATATGTTCATACAGCATCATTAAAATATGTATATATAGCTATGCAAAATAGAAATATTTTAGGAACAGAAACCAATGCTTGATATATATTTGCACATATACCATTTGTTGCAACAAATTAGTATTTTTCTTTAAAAATAGTATGTTTCCTTTTCTTCCTACTTTATTCATTATTTATTAATAAAATTTTAATTATTTAATTCATTCGCGTATAACTGAGAATATTATAAAAAACAACTTAAAATAAAATATTCCTAAATTTAGGACAGTGACGATTTTAATATAATTAAAATAAGTAAAAGCAGATGAAAAACTAAAATTAATTTAATGCCACATGTCATGCTAATATACTTGTAATTAAGTAGGTTTCAGTGGATGATGGATGCAGCAGACATGTTGGTTTTCAATCTTTCTGTAAGGAATGAATGCATTCTTAATCGAAAATATTCACTGTATTTATATCTTCTTATCTATTTACTACAAATAAACAAAATCGAAAACTTTTAAAAAATATACAAATATTCAAATAGCATTTCGGAATAGTTTTACACTAATTTAAATTTAGTTAAAAAATATATTCTTTTTAGGCAAAAATATCAAGACAGGATACATTAAATTCATTCTAGAAAACTTCACTCTAACGAAAATTCAGCAAACAACACAGAAGAAAGATTATCAATGCACAATATGAATAAGCATTGTATTCAGTTACGCAGTAGACGTTACAGACTGGGAAGCTCTTTTTAAAATAAACGTATCATAACAGTGAACGAGTGTTTCGTACTTGACTTTTCTCCAACTTGACGAGAAACAAAAAAGCAAAGTTTACCATTAGCGGACTCTGCTTGGTTGCTCGCAAGCCGAGCATCCCATCTGTTGGGCTAAGGACTCAATGATAAACAGATATATTCTGTATCAACTGGAACTCAGCAGTAATCAGAGCTTTTTTGTTTATTCATGCCATATCAATATCTGTAGTTACTGCAATATCTGAGGACCAATCACAACGGTGAGAGAAGAAAGTCGATAAGTGTATTACACAGCCAGACAGTGGAATAAACTCGAAGTTTTCATCGAAGGAATATTACAATAATTCGGATATTTCTAGAGATAATCAGCGGAAAGAAAGATAATCGAGGTAGATTTTATGTTTTGGAGAAGGTGGAGCGTGAACACATTGTAGTGGAACATTGGGCTATGTTTTTCGGGACTCAGGCGGTGTGCGCAAAACATTATTATTTTATTTGGTTTTGAGATATTGTAAGCTCTTTTTTCGAGGCTCGTGTTCAAAATTCCAGTGAGCTCAAACTATTGTTATTTTATTGGGATATATTAATACAGTCAAGGTATAGACTATATATATTGTTATTGCAATATCTAAAAAAATTTGAATAGTTGTCGATATAATGATAAATTACACAGTAATAATGGCAATATTTTAAATATATATTTAAAGATTTTAAAATTATATTTTTGTAAATAAATAACTATGCGAAATGTTATTTTAAAACTAAACACATTTAACAACCTTTCGAAATTTAAAAACCCCAGCGGACAGGTTATTTTAATTTGTTTGACAAAGCAGTTTTCTAAATCAAAAAGTACATATCGGAAAAAGTAGGTATAAATGGTGAAAGAATTAACAAAATGATCTGGAAATTGCTATCTCAGAAATGTGGATTGTTTATTTTCGTGTTTGACACAGTTCTAGAATTTTTTAATGCTTTATGCATTAAAATGTATATATTCTGCTAGTAAGGTCATTGTGTCTAATTGTGACGACTCATAAAAGCGACAATATTCTTGTACTTAAAATCTTAACACAAAATCGAATATAAATACTATATAATGAAACAGCAGGATTTTAGGAACAAAAAGCGATTAATTTCACTGTATTTGAAACGTTTTTTTAAAAAAATAAAATAATTATTTTTTTTTTCATTTTAAAGATCAAATAACTTTATCGACGTCAAGTCTCTGAACCTCATTTTCATTTATCTGAGTGGAAGTTCATTATAAGACAACACGACAAGTTTTCAAATTAAACTTAAAAATTATTCTACTCATTTTAGTAAGTGATTTTTTTTTTTGAGAAATCTATTAATGACTAACTGAATCTCACAATTGCGTTCAGATGTTTAGTGTGTTTACTGAAGTAGGGTTATGTGGTATTTTCATATTTGATTTTATGTTACAAACTTAAATTCTGTTTTAATTAAACTTTGTTGTGTTAATAAATTAAGAATTTCTACTTCATTTTGCAATAGTGTTTTTCTCTGACTGGTTACTTAAATATGTTTTTCAAATGATCAAAATAAAAAAGTAAATGTATTTAACAATGCTAATCAAATATATGAAGTATTAATAGTGTGTTTTGCATTATTTAAGAAAAGAATAAATACATATGATCACTGAATTATTCCATGCTCTTATTTGACTAATACTCCAAAAAAAGAATCTTGTATAGATTGAAATTGTTTAAAATGAATCTGATAAAATCTGGCATCTTTTGATGCAATAGGCGTATATCATGCATGGAAGGAAATTGGCTAATTGAAATTGATAAAAATGATAATCCAGAAATTCTTCTCGTATATTGTATTATTTATAGATAAATCTTAGCATGCAAAATATTTTCACTTCTTCTTTATGAAGTACCACAATAAATTAGAAAATGTATCAGAATCTCTTTTTAAATCACAAGAATTACATGTCATATAGTGATGGGATTAAAATACATTGGCCTCCAAAAGTTAAGGATGCAGGGACTTGATACTTTCGATTGTACACGCTTTGTCGATTATCTACCAATATATTTGGCGAATTGTTCTTGAACTTCTAGGATGTAAAGAACATTTTTGATTTTATATTTCTCAGTGACGATTTTTCAGGGGGTTCAATTAGGAGGCTAATAATATATTTAATAATAAAATAATATTTGCTGTCACCTATATAACAGAATATGTTGGAAATGGTTTTTCACTGTGGTAAATGACTATTTGGGTCCTGTTCAACGTCTCTATGCATTTTTGTAAGCATAGCACTCATATTCGTGAAGATGTTAACTTTTTTGTGAAAAATTCAAAAGTTTTTTGTTTATAGCATACAGATTTTTCAACCAAATTTAACACAACTTTCCAAAAACCTGACAAAGAACAGTAGCAACAGTATACTGCAATTAAAACATGAATATATTGAATATTTGATGATATATGGGCACTTGTATGAAATATTTTTTAACTGCGCATGCGTGTAAGATTTTAAAATTTTTATTTCATAATTTGGTAGCCAGCTATTTTGAGTAACTTCTGTAAAAAGTCCGGTCAAATATTGTGAAAACTCAGAAAGATATAGTGAGTTGATTGAAAACTTGTAGAAAAACCCTTATAATAAAGCGATTTCTAGAAAGCAACTCACTATATCGCCCCTATCTTTGTGAAATTTCTCGATATTTGACAGGACATTTTAGATAAATTACCCAAAATAGCTGACTACCAATTTATGAAATAAAAATTTTATAATCTTCCACGCATGCGCAGTTAAAAATTATTTCATACAAGTGCCCATATCTCATCAAATATTCAATATATTCATGTTTTAATTGAAGTGTACTATTGCTACTGTTCTTTGTCTGGTTTTCGGAAAGTTGTGTTAAATTTGGTTGAAAACTCTGTATGCTATAAACAAAAAACGTTTGAATTTTTCACAAAAAAGTTAACACCTTTACGAATATGAGTGATATGCTTACACAAATGCACACAAACGTTGAACAGGACCCAAATAGCCATTTAATGCAGTGACAAACCATTTCCAGCATTTTCTGTTTCATAGCTGATCGCAAATATCATTTTATTATTAAATTTATTATTAGCCCTCTAATTGTCTGTCCGACTAAATCTTCATCGAGAAATATCAAATCAAACATGTTCTTTACATCCCAGATGTTCAAGAACAATTCGTCAGTAATGTTGGTAGATATTCGACAAACCACGTGCAACCGAAAGCATCCAGTCCCTGTACCATAACTTTTGGAGGCCAGTCCATTACAGGTGGTGTGATGGGGATGGTTAACAAAATCTCAGGAACCATTCTTTCCAAAAACCGTTAAGAAATATTTATTTAAAGAAGGACGACATAAAGTAATAAATAGTTGAAGGAAGAGTGAAAATTGAAATATTTGATTAAACTACACAATAATAAACATTGGTTTTGTGCAGAGTATTTTGAGTATTTCAACTCCTTATTGACTATTTAAAAAATGATAGAATTAAAACAAATATATTAAAATAAACTGATATTCATAAAATTCAATGTCACGTTTAGATACTTTGGACATCTAATCTACATTTTAACTACTGTATATGCGACAAAAATGACATAAATAGGAGTATCTTATATTGTTTGCTTATATTACATTTAATGATTTAAATTAAAAAAAAAAAGAAAAATAATATTTTGAATTAAAAACACATTATTCAATCCTTTTTTGCTTAATAAAATATATAAATTTTTCATAAAATATCAAACATATCCTAAATGCGACAAAACTATAGGGAATCCCGTCTCTTTTAGGTACAATTACGTTATATTTATGACCTCCGAGTATCTCTAATTAGCCCCAATATACAAAAATATACTGTGGTGCAATAATCTTATATGGCCCTGTGAAATGCATCGATATTTATTTTTTTTATCTCTGCCGAACATGGAGTGGTGATCCTTAAAGATGTAAATTAGTTTTGATAATTTTAATATAGCGTTATATATGAAAACGAGATGAAAGCAATGATGGAACAGTGGCGCAGCGGGTTGCCGATGGTCATCACTAAATTTTTATACTATTCTTTGCCTTTAAAGGTCTAGAATTTCTATCCTGAAGTAGGACGAAGAATACTATTAAAATTTAGCGGTATCAATTTATTATTTGGTAATACACTGTTCCATCACTGAAGTCCATTACAATCTGTATACCAGAATGCATTTGAAATCCTCTGTATTCTCCTTTATGAGAACTATAAAAGCTACATATACAGTTTTCACTTGACAATATGCCGTGTTAAGCCTTTAAAAATATATTTATTGTGTTATGTTTGAAATTGACGATCAACGTTATAATACATTTTAAACAATCACTTCTCATAAAATATCATACAGAAGTACTTTATGTTTTTTAACGTATTTTTGTAAAATAAGAAAACTGCAATCTGCATTCTCAAATTTGTAGTAGAAAACGTTCTGTGGTGAAACCGAAAAACTTTATTTCATCAAGTAGCAAACATAGCACATTTACAAATTTTGGATGCTAAGATCATAGACATTTGTCAATTGTGTTAGAAGATACAGATGAAAGCAGGACGTTACATTAAAAATACCTTTAATCTTATTTTCCGTTTTGTTAGCTTATTCAGAGAATTATATAAACAATATAACAAATGCTAGTTTTATGTTAGGCTATAACAACAAAATCTTTGTTTTAATAACTTTATGAATCATTATAAGTTCATATGAAACTAAGTGAGCGCTTTAAAGTAATATGAGAGTATTCGAAAATGGCAATTCCTTATCGTACAATAGCCGTATTTTAATCAGAACTTTATTCTTCACTATATTGGATATACAGGGTGTCAAGCGAATAAGACCCTGATTTAAAAATTAAATATCTCAAAAACAAAGATCAATAGAATAATGCGGTAAACGGCTAAGCTGTAAAAATGTTATACAGAAGTTTCCAAATTTAGTTGCAAAAACCATTAAAAGATGGCGCTGTAATCGCAATGCCTATAAATTGGAAGGACGGAAAGTGGGAAGTCCGCTTCTTAGTTGGGGTGATGTGCAGAAGCGGAGCCGTATGTTGACAGCATTGAGATTTGTTTCAAATTTTGTTATAAGCTGTTTCAGTATGGATACCAGTATATCTGCGGCATGTCTTTTCTCTCCTAATTGGTAGACCGTGGAATAGTATTCAAGCCCAGAAGGATTTGAAAATTTTCGAAATCTTTAATTTTTAATATTTATTTAATTTAAGCAAAAAAGTTTAAAAAAATATTTGAATAACAGTTTCTAGTTTTGAAATTTAATTAAGCTAAAAGAAACCCTTTTTTTAAATCATTAAGCATTTATAATAATGATTTATATATATATATTTTTTTTTATTGTAGATAATAGTTTGAATGAAAAAATACAAAGTTTCTACTTTCAAAAACTTAATTAAGTTAAAAAAAATCATTTCAATTTTAAAAAATCATTGTCATTTTTTTTTTATCTTTGAGCACAGAAGTGTGGTGCAGCTTCTAGCGATATGATCCGAAGTTTTTGAAAGGAGTGCACCCTTCAAAATAATTTTGCTTCGACGTCGATGATATGACTTATCATAAATTCCTTTCAAAAATAAAATAGTGCATAATTTCTGTCCCTAAAACTTTGTTTACAAAGAAAAGAAACATAGGTGCTGTACTAAAACCAAAATATTATGCAGTGATTTAAAAATACAGTAAATTCTGTCTAAGGCGGACTCTGTGCAAGCCGGAAATCTGTCTACCGCGGAAATATTTTCAAGTCCCGGCGAACCCATACAAAATAACATTAATTCTTCAGTTGTTTCACTAGTATGTCAGTGGTTTCATGTGTACCTATATGAAATTGAGAAGACTGAGAAGGCTAATTTATTAAAAGGACTTATTCCCTTCTTTGAAAAGACGTTTGTAATGTTTTTGTGAGTGAAGAATCGACGGAAGAAATTTTGGCAATTTTCGTAAATTGAGAAAATGTTTAAAGGATGATTCGTATGACAATCATTAAAAGGGACTTTAATTTTGACTTAAAGGGCCTGAATATTGCAATGTCTAATGATTGTAGCTTGTGGGATAAGTGCGGAAGAAAAGAAAAATACACTTTTCCATTGTCACGTGAACTATGTATGACCTCTATCGGAGACCCTCTATAGGAGACTCGCGATTGTCACGAAGTAAAAAATGCACTTCCCTTTAGTGCAATTCTTGAGTTTTCTATTTTTTTATTACTTCTGAATAAAGCGCACAGTTCATCTGATGGGATGGGTAGTCCAAAATTTCCATCCTGCCACAAAGTAATCCTTATAGAGCACAGGAGAAGAAACAAAAATTGGCGGAACACTATTTCGGATCACAAATATGATTTTTTCAAAAATCGAAAGCTTTCCTCTCTCTATGGATACATTTTTACTAAATTGTCCACAAGTTTTATTACGCCAAAACCTTACGTATGTTCATAACAATTTTGATGCGTGTCTCGTCAAAATGTTGTATACGGCGAGGAGTTGCACCTTTTCAACACTAAACTAACACATTTCTAATTTTTTGTAAAATTCTGTAACAACGGTGTTCTTGAATAAAAAAGGTCTGGCAATACTAATGCTGCCTGATTTCCTTAAACTGAGGTTTAAATTTTTGGATCAAAAGCCAATCGCCCATTCTACGCCTACACATTTATTTAAGTCCTAGGAAGATGATTATCGACTTCCTAATTTTTCAGCAATTTCGTCTGCAGTTATCGTACTTGGTTACGAGTAAAGCCATAATTCTTTTTGCTGCATTTTACTAAATATTCGTTAACTTGTTTTTCGCGCTCTTTACAAAAATGTGTTATGAAAAACCATGTTGATGAAAATGTTAGACCTTCTGTTTCTGGATTCCCTTTCTTTCTATTTTATGCTGTAAAGTAAATGTTTTCATGTTGTATTTTTCTACTATTTTTCTAATGGATAAACCTAATGGATACTCCCTCAAAGCATCTCAAACAGTCAACTTCGTGGCATTTTCATCAATTTTGGTTCTGTCTGTTTTTTCTTGTATAACCTCACCATTTCCACATAAAAAATCCAATATTAATAAAATACTGTTTCATACATTTTTTATTATGTTTGCTAATTAATAATTCACACCATTACATAACAGCTATTACACTTTATCATGTATATTCCCTATCCCAAACCATATTTTAATAATATGATTTTGTTACAACGTATTTATATCCCTTTTACTTGTGCATTTCATATATTTTGCCTCTGTTTCGACCACATCGTCACATCTGTATTGCAAATAGAAACAAGGTCCAAAGTATATGATTAGCAATTAATTTGCTACTCTCAATTTTATGCCCATGCATGTCTTTCTTGCACTATTCTCTTCACTTTTTGCTTGTTACCCTAATTGTTTTGAGCAGTGTACGTGTCATTTTATGAATTTTGCGTGTTTGTTGTCTCCAATAAATGTGATTTATAGTTACGAAAGAGAATGAAATCATTTCTCCGTTGAAACGCGTACATTACATCCTTATTTTAATAACATCGTTGTTTTAATTAATGTTTAATATTTCTTTTTGTTATTTTTTATGTATTTATTCCAGGTTATTTCTATATATTTTGCACTTTCTAAAAAAAAATTGCAACGCAACTGAAGCACAAATGTTTGAACTTTCATTTAAAAAAGGGGGTAGATTGAAACGTAACAATGTTCCTCGTAGCTGCATGAATTTACCCCAAACCACCATTAACAATTAAATAAAAAAACAGTCATTACCCAAATTAATAAATACACAGTCAAATTAGTAAGAAATAAGTAAAAATGAAAGGTTTTTGCTTACATGTTGTATAGATAATATTGACATAAACTTCTAGCTTCAAGAAATTCTTTTCCAGACATTCGCATTGACTCAAATATATAAGAAATCACTTAAGAATAATGGAAACACGTTTGCATTACATATGCAAACAACCGATTTATTGAAACTAAATGAAACTGTATGATTAAGAAACTGAACATTTTTACTCCTTCTTGTTCGAAGTTATTATAGACGCATCAATGTTCCAACTGTAACAATATCACACAACTTCCCCTATGTATACTGATATTCGAATGAAATGCTTAATTACGGTTACAAAATATTCAAAGATAAAAATGAAAGATATATTTTATATTTAATATTTCAAAAGAATTGAGAAGCAAAATATTTCAATAAAGCATATTTAGTACAGTCGTGGAAAAAAAAAATAAACACCCCCTACTAACTCCTCAACAAATTATCGTAGAAGAAAGTTACTGGTACCGAACGATTGGAAATAAAGTCTACTTTTAAATGATGTATATAAAATTTGCTTAGAGGGCCATCTACATATTAAAACGAACCATAACTTTGTTTTTTTCAATAGCAGTACCCAATTCTGACATCATAAATGAACCCACTACACCCTTCAATTAGCCTAAAAACGAATTTTTATGCAATTCGTACCATAAGTTTCCGAGAAATTAATTATTTTAAAACGAGCTTATTTTAAGGGCTGTATCCAAATTGAAGTTCCGTACTGGATTGTTCACCGAGAGAGCCCCTTTCTTGATCAAGGCACCTTAAGCGCCACTCAAGGAGTCAATGAAGTGTATTAGATTACAGTACGGCAGAATAAATTTCAAAATGTCTACCCACTTCCATCATAGACGCATTTTCGCCGATCCCAACCGTTATAGGAAAAAGGAGAAACAGCGCATGCGTGGGGACTTTAATTGAAATTCACTTACTAGAAAACAAATATGTACAAGGTTACCAGCTTGGCGCTTTTATCATATCAGGTGTGACATTTTCATCCCATCAACATTTTTTTTCAGTTGATTAGCAAAACTTTCGGTAAATGTTGTAGCAAGCCAATGGCTTATAATAAATAAAAATACCTCTAATATCAATTATATATTTTTACTCTTATTTTTTAGTTATTTTAAATCACCTGCAAAATATATTTTTAAATAATTAAAGGTAATTTGGTGAAAGTCCATGTAAAGTTTTATTAATTTCAACAGAAGGAACCGCATATTATTTAATATAATTCATTTATTAAATACACAACTTTATTTAATATTCTATTTTCATTTGTTTTGTTATTTCCTATGTCAATTCCATTATTATTTTATTTTTATTGACAAACAACACTGTTTTAGAATTAGCTTCATGTGATTTTCTTAAAATATTTGCAAATGAGTAATTTAAACGGATTACTAATAAAAATGTAGCTGCAGATATATATTATTCTTTCCATACTTAATAATAAAAAGAATGATTTTCTATTTCTTTTTCTTTCTTTATATATTTATTTTTTTAACATAAAGTTAAAAATATATTCCATTAAATATTGTATGTTCTGCTGCCAAAATAGTATATTTTAAAAGAAATATTATTAATTTATTTTAAGCAGTACATTTAAATTTAAATGTAATAGTTTATGATTTTTACAAATTTAATAATGCATTCTTTTTTTTACAATTCTATTTTACTTTATGTAATTTAACTAAATATTAAATACATTTTTTATTGAATATTATTACTATGGCCTTCCTTTTTAAATACAACTTCTTGTAACTGTTTTTTTTAATTCAGTTATAAGCAATTAAAAGCTATCTATTCAGATAATTATAAAATTCTTTTAATAACCAATTTCGTTTAAATCACTGGACATAGATGGCAGAACAATAATTTTTTTCTTCACTATTTGTGTGGAGGGGGGGGGGGGTGATATTATTTGATCCAACATCAATATCATTTATACTTCTTTAGTGTCACATTATAAATATGGTGTATAAAAATTAATAAAGAATTTATATGAAACTGTTTTTAGGGATACATTCAAATAAATAGTCTTATCTTATATTGGTTATCTTCCTCTTTTATTTCACTTCATATACAAATTGTACCTTAATATTATGTAACATCATACATTTATAAAAAATAAAAATTACTTTGCAAAGACATAAATTATTATTAAGAGTTTTTTTAATTTAAAATAGAGTTCATTTTAGTTATACTATTATCAAATTAAGTTATAATACACATTAATTAGATAATTAACTATTTATAATTAATAAGTAAAAACAATGTTTAGATATTCCAAATAGCTAATTAGACTACATTATTTTTTTTAACACAATTATTGTAATTGGTAAACAAATCATATTAGATGTAAATTTCCAACTGGGCGAAAAATGTCGCCATCCAAAAAATCCTGGTCCGGACATTTTTCGCCCAGTTGGAAATTTACATCTAATATAGCTAATTAGATTTAATATTTTGTTTTCAAATTATTTATTGATAGCATATTATTATGTAATTTTCATGCAATTTATAAATAATTATAGCATCTTTGAATATGAAATAATAGAATATTGAATATAGAACATTTGGTAAAGATAAATTATTATATTTTGTAATTTATAATTATCAAATTATCGTTGTTATTATATTATAAAATGAAATATGTCACTGTAATTTATAGATAATTGGTTTGATAATAACAAATTATTAAAAATATAATGATACAATAATGTTAATACTTAGATTATTATCAAAATATTATTATTATTATATTAGTAATGTAATACTATCCATATATTTCAATAAATGAAATTTTATATATCAATATTTCACTGAAAATTAATGATAATTTATGATATTTATTTATAAAATATCTTTTTTAGACAATAAAGAAGATAATATTTATTATGGATTACACCTGTTTTACTTATAATGAAAATATTTAATGTTGATAATAAATAAATACTATAACATTATAAAAATATCAATAATGATAAAATATTTCAGTAAATCATTTAATGATTAAAATAAATATATATATAGAGAGAGATTTAAATACTACATAACAGCATTTTTTTTTTTTTTTTTTTTTTTTTTTTTTTTTTTTTTTTTTACAAAATATTTTAAAATTAAGATTATAAAAATAATAATAGTTAATAAAAAAATTATAATTATATAATTAAGATAGTATTTTAATATTTTATAGTATGTATTATAAAATATCTCTCTATAACATATCTTGTAATATTATAAATTTTTTTTATCTAATATAGATAATATTTATTATAAATAGTATCTCTTTTTTATTTGTATTGATACAACTATAATATTAATATCTGGTAATATTTAATTACAATACATTAATAATGATAAAAAATAAATATTATAAAATCTAACATACTATCAGTAATGCTAAAATATTTCAATAAACTATTTAAGTATCTTTATGTGAATAAACCAGGA
Source organism: Maratus speciosus (assembly GCA_963932465.1). Taxonomy (NCBI): domain Eukaryota; kingdom Metazoa; phylum Arthropoda; class Arachnida; order Araneae; family Salticidae; genus Maratus; species Maratus speciosus. The sequence continues at coordinate 531,789,631 of OZ010791.1, read as the reverse complement.
AACAGATTTAAAATATACTATAAATTAATATTGGAGATTTAAGCAGCTAGATTCACAAAAAAGTAAAATATCATAAGAAAATCTCAAGTCCTAAAACTTAAAACACCACTGTCAATCTAATAATAATAATATTTTTGTTGTTGCGGTTGTTAATTACCAATTTAGATTATCTGTAAATTATATCTAGAAGTAGTTGCGATATTGAGAAAAATGTTAAATTATCAAACATAACAATTTATTATCTAATATAGGTGATATTGTTATTTATTTATAAATCACATTAAAGTTAGAAGAAAAGAGTTAAAACTGTTTAAGAAAATATTTTTATCATTTTTAACAGGAATATACGTATATTGTTTAGGTAAATTCATTATAAATTTAAAATCAAATAAGTTTACGTAAGCTCTATACTGTATCACCGTTTAACAATAACAAGACATTGAAATATTTTCGAAAGCCAAAAAGTAATCGCCAATTGACATAGCAACCTCAGTAACCCTATACAAGTTTTCTAGCAAGAGAATTTGAATCTAAGTCCCCACGCATGCGCAGTTTCTAATTTTTGCTATAACGGTTGGGATCGGCGAAAATGCATCATAGACCATCTTCTACTTACGTCATACTTAAACCATCATTTTGCCGTTTTTTAAGCATAATTTGAAAACTACTTGGAATAAAATTGTGAAATTATTGAATTTCCATAAAGCAGGACTTAATAAATCTAAATCCATCAAAAAAATTGTAGGTTGCAATTCATAATTTTTTCGAATATTAATTTCATAATTCATATCATAAAATTATAAAAATTGCAAATTCAGCTTATTTATGTTTGGGTATATTAGTATTATTACTACAAAAAAAATTAGCACATTAGGAGCATAATTTCGGGAGATATAAATAAAAATATGAAAATGTAATTTAACATTAGAAGCACTAAATTTTGAATGTTTATAATTCAGAAACTGATCATTCAAATGACTTGAAATTTGGTGTCTAGGCATAGTTTGAACGGAAGATTTGAAATATCTCGTTAAAATTGGGCATTGCCATTGAAAAAAATGAAGTTTGGATTCGTTTTAATATGTAGATGACCCCTAAGAAAATTTTATATACCTCATTTAAAAGTAGACTTTATTTCCAATCGTTCGGTACCAGTAACTTTCTTCTATGATGATTTGCTGAGGAGTTAGTAGGGGGTGTTTACTTTTTTTTTCCACGACTGTACATCTTACAGACAGCGTGGTGCAGGATACATTCCTTTCCCTATTAACACTCTAATTCTCACTACAAGAACTTGCTATGAGGAAAGTTAGTTTTTTGTCTTATTTATGCTGTTGCAAGTCAAATGAAGAAAAAATATTAAAAAGCATGAGATTTTATTACAGTTTAAAGTATTTCTGTGTGGTAGTATATATGCTACCATGTGCAGATTAAGATAAAATATAAAGGATTTTATCATATAGCAAAAAATATTTTATTTTGTGAAAATAATTATAATTTTACATGTGGTGTGACCTAAAACAATTTCTTATTTTGTTTCTCTTTCTCTCTCTCTCTATATATATGTATATATATAGTATATATATATATATATATATATATATATATATATATATATATATATATCAAGTTTTTACAAAAAAAAATTATTTATTTATTTCCACCATTTATTCAATTTTACACAATAATAATAAAACCTTATTTTACTTTTTGTATTTGTATACAATTATATACATATATTACAAATGCAATGTGTAAAGGAGAAAAGGTAAAGGTTATTTTTTTCTGATGGCACTTGTGGTTTGTTTCTTTAATGCATATAAAAATAAAAGTTTTTAACTCTGTATATCTTTCTAAAAATTTACATAATTTAGAAGCTAGTATCGTGAAATTTTACTATTAAATTGTATTAAATTGTAGAAGAAACAAACAAAAAAAATCTATAGTTCATTTTTAATTTTAAAAAGTCCTTCCGGCCAGTGCCGGGAGGAAGAGGTAGCTTTCATAATCCTTATTTAAAAAAAGTCAACTTATATCATGCAAACACACGAAGCTCAATTTAGTGGAAACCGAATATAGGAGATTCAATACTAATTTTTATCAATATAATGAATGAGAATTTCGCGAAATTAGTCAGCTTTATCCAAGCTGCTTTTCTTTAAAGTAACTTATATTTGGCTGCCAAATTCGGCAATTTCTTAAAGTGCCTGTCATTTTAAGACAACATGGTGGATGAGGCTAAGCAGTGAACTTGGTCGAGACCTTAGTAATTGCTGTGCACATGCTCACTCACGTCGGAATCGGTTAATATATAGGAGTGTTGTCGCATGCAAAAAATCAGATTTTTCAAAATGTCACCCACAATAGAAATTGAAACTGCTATATCTGAGCCATTTTTTAAGGTAAAGACAAACAAAAAATGCTCCTGAATCCTTATATCAAGATCAAATACTTAAGAAAGAAACCTTTTTCAATTTCTAATTTTTTTGCACCTCACTTTAAATATATATATTTTTTTTAATTTAATGGCCGCCATTTTGAAACAAGATGGCTGATGAATCTGGTCAGCGAACTTGGTCGAGGTGTTGATGTATACTATCCACATGCCTTCTTACATCGAAATAGGCGAATACGTGTGTTATCGCGTGACAAATACAAGATCGTTTCAAAATGTTAGCCATGCTAGAAATTCAAAGTGCTATAAATCAACTATTTTTTAAGATATCAACAAAAGAACAAATTTTCAGAAACAAAAACTGCTCCGGAATCTTTGTATCAAGGCCAAACACATAAAAAAAATCTTTTTCATTTTCCAATTTTTAATACCTCATTTTGAATTTTAATTTAATTTTTTTTTAAACGGCAACCCTTTTGAAACAAGATGGCGAATGAAGCTGGCCAACGAACTCGGTCGAGACATTGGTATGTACTATGTACAAACCAAGTTACATCCAAATAGGTTCATAAATACGCCTGTTATCGCGTGACAAAAATCAGGTCGTTTTAAAATATCAGCCACAAGAGAAATTCAAAATGCTATTACTCAGCCATTTTTTTTAGATATAGACGAAAGAAAAACTGTTCCGGAATCTTTGTATTAAGGTCAAACACATACAAAAAAAATCTTTTTCATTTTCCAATTTTTTGGTATCTCATTTAATTTTTTTTATTTTTTAATTTTTTTAAATGGCCGCCATTTTGAAACAAGAGGGCGGATGAAGCTGGCCAACGAACTCGGCCGAGGTATTTGTATGTACTATGTACACACCAAGGTACATCCAAGTCGGTTCATAAATACGCCTGTTATTACGTGAGAAAAATCAGGACGTTTCAAAATGTCAGCCACGCTAGAAATTCAAAATGCTATAACTCAGCCATTTCTTAAGATATAGACGAAACAAAAACTGCTCCCGAATCTTTTTATCAAGGTCAAACACATAAGAAGAAAATATTTTTTCAATTTTCAATTTTTGGTACCACATTTCAAATTTAAATTTTTCTTAAAAATTTAAATGGCCGCCATTTTTAAACAAGATGGCGGGTGAAGCTGGCCAACGAACCCGGTCGAGACATTGGTATGTACTATGTATAAACGAAGTTACATCCAAATCGGTTCATAAATACGCCTTTTATCGCGTGACAAAATTCAGGACGTTTCAAAATGTCAGCCACGCTAGAAATTCAAAGTGCTATAACTCAGCCATTTTTTAAGATATAGACGAAACAAAAACTGCTCCGGAATCTTTGTATAATGGTCAAATACATAAGAAAAAAATATTTTTCCATTTTCAATTTTTTGGTACCACATTTCAAATTTTAAATTTTTTAAAAGATTTTAAATGGCCGCCATTTTGAAACAAAATGGCGGATGAAGCTGGCCAACGAACTCGATCGAGAGACTGGTATGTACTATGTACACACCAAATTACATCCAAATCGGTTCATAAATACACCTTTTATCACGTGACAAAATTCGGGACGTTTCAAAATGTCAGCCATGCTAGAAATTCAAAATGCTATAACTCAGCCATTTTTTAAGATATAGACGAAACAAAAACTGCTCCGGAATCTTTGTATAAAGGTCAAATACATAAGAAAAAAATATTTTTCCATTTTTAATTTTTTGGTACCACATTTCAAGTTTTAAATTTTTTTAAAAATTTTAAATGGCCGCCATTTTGAAACAAAATGGCGGATGAAGCTGGCCAACGAACTCGGTCGAGACATTGGTATGTACTATGTACACACCGAATTACATCGAAATCGGTTCATAATTACGGGAGTTACAGTGTGACATAGGTCAGATATATATATATATATATATATATATATATATATCAATTTTGAACGGAGGGTGGTTTCGGGGTCTGGGGGTCATGATCGATGAAAATATACCAAAATTTTTTTAAATCGCTTTCCTCCGAACGGCTGCAATAGGTAGCTTTTTTGTAAAGAAAGCTACCTAAAAGACAACAAGATGATAGCCATTCTCTGTAAGATTTCCTATTTTTTGTTGCCAAAAATTCGAAACGAAAAATTTAAAGCCCAATAAATATAGCAATTAATTGAAAATGTAGTATACTACAGCGCAGTTTATCTGTGTGGGATCAGGCTAGTGTAATGCATACCACACAGAAGAAATATACTAAATATAATATACTTGAGTGATACGGCTCAACAAAACACGTTTTATATTAGAATTTATATTTATATTTAAAAGCATAAAATTCAAAATATTAATTCATATTTACTTCATAATTTTCTCTATATATCTTTTATATTATATATAATTTTCTATATATTTCTTTTATATTAAAAACGAATTTCAATATTTTTTCAAAAATGTAAACACGAAAATAATTTTAGTTTATTGTATATTCAGACTATAAATTTGAACTAATTAATGTAGGATTTATTTAACAACATCAGCATGTGGATTACAAGTAACAGAAGTAACTTTAGTACAAATGTAACACTAAGGAGTACAAATTTCCTTTCAAAATAATATGGTAGCAAAAAAGCTAGCATAGTCTCATGATCACTAATGCTTGATCTATCTACTATCTTGATTTTAATTACTCATTTTACTGTTATTAAAATTTGAATTGAACTTTTTTTTGCAGAGAATTGATGTAACTCTTTCTAAACCTATATATCTGTACATTGGAACAGAAAGGGCCAATGTCCAAAATTGAGAAATTTCAGTTAAATGCACGAATGAATTCAGAATGCGATATAAAGTAATTGTTAAAAGGGCCAAAGTCCTCCCAATATTAGATCATTGAAAACAAAATATTTTGTCGATGCCAATGTTACTTACTGTTAATGTGAAAATGACCAATTTAAAATGTAAAAAAAAAAAAAAAAAAAAAAAAAAAAAACTAAATCATTTTAACATTAGATATTGTATTGAGAAAAACATTACTGAATTCAAAAGTACAACTCTGAAAAATAATAGTTTAGAAATTGTAGCAAGATTCTTAAAATTCCTCAAACTTAAATTGGGTTTCCTGCCATTTGAGAAAAATGGGCATTGGCCCTTTTTGTTCCAAGGTACAGATGTAATATGTATTTAGTTTTATTTCAATAAAACATTTGAAAAATCAACGAAAACTTACCACTGTAAATGCCATTTTAAAATTTTTGTTAGACATGTTGCTTTAAACTAATTTTTCCTTTATTTAGTACTCTATCTACATTCAAAACTCACAATTAATATTATCTAGAGTTGCTGTTATTGCTGTAATTACTTAAAATATCCATTATTTCGGAAATTTCGAGCTAAAAATTAAAACTGAACTTATGGTAGTAGAAATGCTACCATGGACATTAGAGAGTTAACTGTATGTGAGTAACAGGAAAACCATAATTTTGCTTCTGCTTTTCCCAAATTCGTATCCCATATTTAATCTAATTCCTAATACGAAATATTCTTCAATTAATCAGGAATCTTTTCATAAAGGTTATATAATTATTACGTTTTTTTGGTGCTCATTTATAAAGATTATTCCATTTTATAAATTTTATGAATAACGTATTGTGCTCTATCTGGATAACTCACAAGAAAACATCATACGGTTTGAATGATGGATATTCTGTCAAAGAAATACCGTATCATGAAGACTATATTTTTCTTTTTCATATGCAAGAAAAAGTATTGAAGATGTTTTCTTTCAAAGCAAATGAAACTTGATTTATTTATAAAGTAAGAATTATGGAAATGATTTTTTTCGGATTTTTATTCGTATGCGTATTAAATAAGTCATATTATGATTTTCCGTTGTTTTTAGGTGCGTTCGTAATTATATAAACACGTAGTACCTATTGTCGTCGTTCGGTCCGTCTGTCTGTCTGTCCGTCCGCCCACATATAACAGAGCAAAAACTACCCAACTGAATGTTCTGAAATTTTAAATATATAATTGCTGAAAAATTTTGTCGAGTCATTTCAAATTTTATGAATATCGGATGTATAGTTTAATTACATGGACAGTCAAAAGTTTTCCGTTACATTACGGTAAATGGGAATAAATTATTGCAAGTACATTTTAATGATGTTACAGACTTCCGAATGGTCTGAAATTTTAAATATATAATTATTGTAATATTTTGTCGAGTCATTTCAAATTTATGAAAATCGGATGTATAGTTTAATTAGAGGAACAGCCAAAGGATTTCTGTTCAAATGCATTTTAATGATGCTATAGCCTTTCAAACAGAATGAAATTGACATGCACTTATGAAGTGCACTAAAATATACATCCAGCATTCATACAATACGCAGTGCAAAAAATATTTATAAATTTAGTTATAGTACGAACGAACCTCATTTGCCACGCTTGACGAGCAATTTCTTACTTGTTTTATTATTCTACACATCCAAACTATTGATATGTTTTTGAAATTGTATACTTTCGATGTTCTGTGTAATGCAACACCACTTTATTCCTTTATATATAGAATAATGTTTTACGTCATTACAGAGATTCTTCATCATATATTTATCTTGTCATATATTTAACACATTAATACACATTAATTGTTTAATTATCTATACAGGGTGGTTCAGAACTATGCGTCAAAAGCAGGTAGAGGGGACAAAAATAAGCAGATTTCCTATAGGAATATGGGTGGAGATATGCAGCGTTGAGGGCGCTGTTAAGTTCGTGGATGAAAGCATTTAGCTAGCTTGAATCGTCATTTCCTCGCGGATTTGGAGCAACATGCATCGTTACACCAATGCGGCGTTTGCCCACATGCATTTTATGTAAAGGGCTAAGCAAGGAAATGATTCACACCCAACGGACGTCCAACAGCTTTTGAGCTTGTCGAAGGACTATTGTCAACTATGTGCAATACTGCTTCTTCCACTGCAGGAAATCTGCGATATCTGACAGTGCCCTTATCACGCCTGGAAGCATAAAACGATCCACTCGCGCACAACTCCTGATGAAGACGCTCAAATGATCGGGGACCCGGCAGAATCGTTCCATGGAATCGTTTAATCTAAAGCATTTTAGCAGCCAATCCATTTCAATGCGCAATCCCATACATGAAATGCATGTCGGCAAGCTTGTAATAATCCATTTTACTCGAAATTCGTGCGGGAAATGACGATTCAAGTTAACGAAGAGCATTCATCCACCGATTTCAACAACGTCCTCTACTGCCTCAATACTGCATTTCCGTATATCTGGTCCAACTTAAGCAGCTCAAAATTTTCCAATTAAGGCTACATCTCCATTTATACAAACAGATAATCTCAAGACTAACAAGGAGAGGGCCAACCTTGTTCATCACAGATTTTGATTATTTTAATATATGTTGTAGGGTAGAGACCCCTTAACGTCAGGTTCAACGGATTTCATCCAACGTTACTTAGTTCTTGAAAAACCGGGGGTCTAATAATAGTACAAAACTTAAATACTTACTTTGCAACAGGAATGATAGGTTGGTCGTAGCTCAGTTGGTATGGCGTTTGCCGGCTGAACCGTGGGCCCGGGTTAGATGCCTGGATGTGCTACATTTGTTTCTCTCATTTTTTGTTTTATAAATATACTTGTAAGTATAATTAAAAATATCATTGTCCATTGAAATTTATAACATTGAATATCAATTATAATTTTAACCTATTTAATATTTTACTTTAAACTAAATAGTTGTATAAAACATCATAAAACTGTTAATTTTTTTAAAAATCACTTTTAAAATGTATTTCATATATTCTTTATCGATGCAATGATATTGAGCAATTGTGTCAATTCGCGATTTTAAAGAAACACAATTTACGCATTGCTTTAACAAAGGAAGTCAATGCGATAATACTATTATTCTGTTTTTAAAGTAACAAGCATAATTATATTAAAAATTAGCATCAGAATTAAATTACAACCAATTTTTTGCATATTAAAGATTTTTAAATTTATAATACGTATGCTTGCGCTTTCAATTATTTTGCTTTCACCTTTATCTTCTTTCTGCTTTTATTTTTATTTTATTTGAATATTCTTTTATTTTATCATAACTAGATGGCACCACAACAGATTTTGTCACGATTTTGGGACTTTTATCATTCAATAATAGATCCAATTTCTTTTTAAACCACTTTAAAGGATGAGAAATAATAGTTTAAAAATAAAAGAATGATACATTTAAGTTTGTTAACATTATAATTAATGTATGATATTAAAATTTGTAATTGAAATTATTAAATTATAATTACAAGTATATTTATAAAACAAAAAATGAGAAAAACAAATATAGCACGTTTGGTTACCGAACCCGGGCCCGCAGATCAGCCAGCGACCGCCGTACCAACTGAGCTACGACCAACCTGTCATTGTGGTTGCAAGGTAAGTATTTAAGTTGTGTACTATTATTAGACCCCCCGTTTTCTCAAGAACTAAGGAGCGTTGGATAAAATCCGTTGAACCTGACACTAAGGGCTCTCTACCCTACAACATATAATAAAATAATCAATATCTGTGATGAACAAGGTTGGCCCTCTCCTTGTAAGGAAAAAGCAAAAGCAAATATATCCGCACGAAAAATATGCATAATAAACACATAAATTTAGATATGTATATAAAAAATAACAACTTACGTTAGTTTTAAAGTATTTTTTTTTTTGGTTTAGTGGGGGAAAAAAATGATCAAAACAGCTAATTTTTTTTTTTTTTTAATTGTCTGAAAACGGGTGGAAAGCGTGTGCTTCTTCTAATCATAAATGACGTCATTCTGATGAGTAGCGAGGCTAACGAAAAAGACAGGCTACCGCGGTGCATCCCACGTGTCTTTTTTTACAGACCTCTAGAGTGACGTGATGCTCTTTTCGCGCACATTCATTGGTGCATTCGAGCATCACGTGACTCTAGCGGTCTGTAAAAAAAGATATGTGAAATGCACCGCGGTAGTCAGTCTTTCTCGTTAGCCTCGGATGAGTAGTATTTCAGCAGTAGATGACGTCTCTTACTGTAATTAACCGCAGAATTGCAGTGGTCCATTTAGAGCGGCGCGGCGGTCCAAATATAGCTACTCTCCCCTAAGTATATAAGCTTTTTCATATGTAAGTAAAGAAATTTTGTAAGTAATTGCAGAGATAATTTATCAAGTGTGGAGCATTGAGAAAAGTACAGTAACTTTCGGCTACTGCGGTTACCAAATAAAATATATTTTAAATCAGTTGTTGAGTCCATGTTACTATTTGCTGAGATTCTTGTGAAGTACTGGTGAATCAGGTCAAAACTCTCAAGACATGTTGCAGAACTGATTTAAAGCTTTTTTTCCCTTTTTTTTTTGGGGGGGGGGGGGGTGGATAGAAACAATTGGAAATAAAGTAGTTTTATTCTATCTTTTTATGAATTTATAAATATGAAAAAACAAAACAGAAAATCCTCTAAAATACAAAAACATTTTTCAATTTTAAATTGTTTTTCCAAAATTCGGTACAAAACTTGAAATTATTATTATTTATCAATTTACCGTTACATTATCTATTTAACTGATATTTATAATATTGATGGCATAGTTATCAAGGGAGAATAGATAAAAAATAATTCAAAGATTTATCTTAAATAATTGCAAACTATAGTTTTAATAGTTCACCAATCAATAAAACCTCAAGAAAAACGCTTTTATTGATTTATGAGGCATGTAAATTTTATCTTTAAAAATGAGAATCTGAGTTAATGATTCGTTAAACTGCTAAGATAGAAATTTATTGTTTCCATCTCCTTACATACTTTTAAAAGAAATTTCCTTTCCTTCATATTTTTGAAACTATCAAATAGCAGTTAAGTAGAAGCAGTTGCGGCTTCCGTATAAAATCAGTTCTTTAAACCATTCTTTCAGTTGTTTTGTTATAAAAACAAATCATTATACATTCATGATAATTGTATTGGAAAGGAAAAGTAAGGGAAAATAAAGTGTTCAAAAAGGCATTATTGCGATTAAAGTTTACTGCTATTAAAAAATAAAGCTTGTTAACTAAACAGGGTGTAAATAGAAATAAGAAACAAAATTCTACGAATAGCACTAATTCATCTCTGATTTAATGAAAGGATATTATAATAAATTTAATGTTCACCCGAAAAATTCTAAACAAGCTTATTTTGGAAAGCTAAGTAAAGTATTGTGATTGAATTTTCTATCAAAAGAAGTCAAAATAAGTAAGGTTGCAAAAAGAAATCATAAAGAATATTAAACGTTATACTTTTTTAAGATATAGAAATAATGCAAGGAAACAATTTAATTTGTGAATCATACTTTTTTTATAGGATTGAAATTATTAACTGACAAGAATTTATCTACAAGTGCTTGATATTTGGAAGAATAAAGTCAAACTCAACACAAACAAAATAGGCTGAAAATATAGCATACTTTAACTTAAAACATTTCGATACTATATGTTTACTGAAACATTAATGAATAAATTAGTAAGTTAGATTCAGGATAGCTTATACTCATTCTCATCATGTAAATATAATTGTCTTTAACAAGTAGGTAAGTGTGATCACAGATCGTAGATAGGATTTCGTTTAATATTCCTTTTAAAACACTTTATCCTTTTGCAAAATCTATTAGTTCCACATTTCGCAACCAGGAGGCACACTCTATTCTAAACAAACATCTATTCGAACGAAACTCCGTTTTACAACCAATCCGTAGATATATTAACCGAGAATCAGGTCCATAGCACCGGAGATAGTTAGGCGCCACCTGGCGATTAAAAGTGAAACTAAGATATGTAAGGCTGTGGTGCATAATATGAAAGCGTTGTCAAACGGGTATCGGCAAAAGTTAGAAAAGTGCTCCCCGGGTGAAAAGGATGGAAATTAGAAAAATTGCTTAAAATACACAAGTTAGTGACCGTGGAGGGGTATAAATATATGACTCTTTGAATTTTGTATAATTTTCCGTGTGATCGCAAGTGTTCAGCTATAAGTATTCAATATTTCAAGTCTTCAGCTTGATTAGATCCTCAGTTAGACAAAAATCTTAAAATACACAAGTTAGAGCCCAGACGGGTAAGACTTTTTCAAAATATTATGATTTGTTGTTTGATGTGAGGTGTTCAGTTACAAGTACCCAAAATTTCAAGTCTCCAAAATATATAGTTTCTGAAAATGGAGCCCGTGACAGACAGAGGAGTAAGAAATAAGGTTCCGTCAGATGAACGATGATTAAAAATGTTTGCCTAGCATAATGACCCGTAACCGTTAAACAAGATGCAGTAAAATAAATTTATTGTTCCAATCTTCTAAGAAAACTTTTATAGAAATTTCCCACCATTTAACACTTTTAAAACACTTAACTTTAGTTAGACATTAATAATTGTTTTTACTATGTAAAATCGCTTTTTCACGCAATTCTTGCTGTTGTTTTGAGATGTCGGTATAAATTTATAATAATGACTGCGCAAGTGCAAATGTACATAAATAAAGCGTTCAAAAGGTAGTATTATGATAAAATTTTATTATTAATAATAGTAAGCAGTTATTAAAAAGTTATAAATTTAGTAGATTGGTAAGTTTGTTTCATAAATATTCACTTTATATAGTTTAATAAATGGAGTAATTAGTTTGAATGATTACAATGTTTTTTAAAAGCTTTTGTTAAAATAATGAAAAAGAAAATTTATAATGTCTCTGTGTTTGAGCTAAATATTTAGTAAAACATATCAAATTCCAAATATATCCACATTCCATGGGTGTAATCAATAGGTCACATTTAAAGATTAAAACGAAATTTATCCGTCTTGTATCTATTGTCAAAACAAACTATAGTTCGCTCTCTGTTTAACGACTGTCAAGAAACCTTGAATAGAGATCCCCTTTAAACAGAATTTGTGGAAAAATAATATTTGAAAAACATTTCCATCACAGTTTACAGGCTTAGGACTGTCAATACATTTCCCAATATATTGACGTGTATAGAAATGTAATAATACTGCATACAAGAACGACATTGCAACATACAATGTTACTTAAATTACAAAGAAAATATTTATAATACGTTTAATTAAACAAAGTTACTTACAGTACAATAAAAATATTTATAATACATTTAATTAAATAAATAAAGTTTAAAAAGAAATGTCGATTGTTTCAATTGTGGTCTAGTTTTTAGAGTACCCTTGCTTCAGGATTCTCAAGAAGGTTGAATGAGTCATCTTCCTTATTTGATGCAACAATGTACTGGCGAAGAATATCCAAGGCAGAATTAGCATCTGAGTAAGAAGGAGGTGGTGTCTCGCTTTCTGTATCATCAGCTTCATCACCAGCTTCATCTGAAGTTGCACTTTCATTTGCGATGTCTTCACAAATTTGATATGAATTTCTGAAGTCGGTTGATAAAAGGTCTTCGTCACATGGATAAAGTCCATTACACCCTTCCTCTATCTGTACTCATCTGAATTGCACGAAGGCTTGTTTTTCTATCAGAGGAAGTTTTTCGTTTAACGTGTTTAAAGCGATTGGGGAAAAAAATGCGTGAAAATCTTCGTTAGATAGAAACAATTTCGTCTTTAAATAGATATTTTTTTACTTAAAGGAGCCGGGACCGCAAAATATCGTCCTTAAATAGAGATCGTCGTTCAGCAGAGCGATGTTAAACAGAGACGCGACTGTACTAAATAAATTTGAATTTTATTAATTTTAACGTAACAAATAACGTAACAACGCAATCGTAAAATAACCACAGACGTTTATTATATAAATTCACACCTTTAAAATGAAAAACTTTAAAGGTCTTTTCTTTCAATTTATATCATTGCACATCAGGGATGTCCCAGGAGAGGCGACAAAAATAAAAAGTTTCAAAATGCCAAGACTCACATTTTAAAAATGGTCTTTCCATCATTATATAATATCACAAAAAAATTCAAGTCATTTCACATAGTTTTAGGGGTCCCCCAAGCTAATAGAATATAGGGAGTTTATGGAAAATTTTAATTTCTAATTAATATACAGGATTGCAGAATTCTATCACACTTTCCTTACAAATTTTTTTATCCTAAATTTGTTTAAGAACACTTTATCACGTTTAAGGTTGATTTCATTTGTTGTTATATTTTTATTTATTTTTTTATACATAAAATCTTATAAAATTACTATCTGAGGACCATGTTTCCTTTTTCTGATCATTACTCTTCTAATGCTCTTCAATCTTTATTAATCTACTGGATTTCATTAAATTAATATCATGAACTATATGTTTCTAATACTAATAATAGATGGCATCTACAACAGGTGTTAGAAGAAAGATTGATTGATTATTTATCAGTCTTCAGTTTTGGATATCGATGAAGCCATTAAATGTTTTGAAGAAACCTCTGATGAAGAAGTTGTTGTAAAAATACATTTAGATGATAATACAAAGCCCAAAGGAAATAAATCTAAGCTCTACAACAGCAGATCCATTATTACTCCAAACGTTGCTGGTGTTTTAGATTGAACTAAGACCAGCATAAAAGATCTACTATGATAAGAGCATCTGTAGTAAACAAAGAAGGTTGCCCTTCCTCTACCATGACATCTGATCCGCTTGTAAAACCCATAGTGCTTTAAAAAAAACACTATTCATCGGGAACGCCAATATATCTTCACCAAGAAACCGTTTAAAAATTAAAAACACAGTTTGAAACATCAAAGTCAGTTTTTCATTGAGGTGTAATATTGTTAGCCAATTTGTAATCAAAATTCATAGAAAATATCAATCATTTAGGGGTACTAGTTTTTTCTTTGCAAGATAAACGTACTAAACATCTTGGAGTTTCTAAGCTATTGTCTGGAACTGACAAAGAAGCAGTTGATGCTGTTTACGAGCTCTTAAAGTCCTGGAAATGTGAATCTCAAGTAATTGGCATGTGTTTTGATACAACCCATACAAATAGTGGAAGATTCAGAGGAGCATGTACAATTCTTGAGCAAAAAATAGACAGAAACAGACAAAAAAGTAATCGGTGCCAATAATCAGAGAGTTTAAAAACATTTACTTCTTATCAGGTAAAAACTGCTACAAAAATATTTTGGGATGATTTCAAAGAAATTTTAAATCTTGCATCATTAATGATTGGATTAAACATGCAATTTAGAATTCGAAAACCAGGTGCTCTTCTTCGAACTCGCTGGATGGCAATTTATTCCTTGGAAAGCGATTACAAAGCAATTTATTTCTTGAAAATGAAGTTATTGTTTAATGGGAATGAAAGCACAGTGGTATTAACTGCTCAAGAGTTTCAAGGTATACAACAATTTAAACGGATTGTTATGTGTCTATATTTGTAGTCTTGGTTTACGTGCCGATCTGATGTTGATGCTCCTCCTAATGATGTTTCTCTGATTCAAAGGATTCAACTAATTTTTGCGCTGGTTTAAAGAATATGATGTCACACACATAAGCAATATTGGATGAAAAACGATGTTACTTCATTCATAGTACGTGAGTTGAAGACTCAAACACTTAGTTTTCAGATCTTCTTTCTGGTAAGCAAAAGTCAAAGATAGTTTTGAACCCAAAAAATAAATGAGTTCTAATTCATATCTGTTAGAATTTTCTCTCAAATTGGATGATTTATGTATTTGTAATAGTTTCTTTGAAACGGCTAAAACTCGGTATTTTTTCGTCAGTGAACCAGTCAAAGATTGGCCCAAAATGCCATCCTCTAAAAAAGCTGCAATATTTGCTAAAAACTTGCCTTGTGTAAATGATGTTGCTGAACAAACTGTTGTATTCATACAGGACTTTAGTTGTTCAACAAAGAATAAAGAGCAAGAACCGTTTTTGTTATAAGTTGTAGAGATAGGGATGCACAGAAAGAAATTTTGTAAAGAGCAATCGCAAAATCATTTTGAAATATAGTTGATAAATATGTGTGAGTGTGTAAATAAGTATATAATAACTTTAAAACATTCTTCTTCGATGGTTTTATTTACTAATTGTAAGATAATTGTTTACCTATGTTCACTTTTTGTACATAATTATGTAGAAGGAAGAAATATCTGCAAAATCACATTTCGATTGATTTCAGTAACATATTATATCTCTTCCTACCAGAGCAAAAACATAATTTATACAAAATTTGTTTCAAACGGTACATAAGAAGCTTTCATAAATGAAAAAAAAAGTCATTTGAACATTAATGGTTTTTAATGTAGCTAATAAAAAAATGCCTAATTTCACATTATTTTGGCCATTTTTATGAAATTCAATGGCACTGAGGGACCTCTAAATATTTTCTTTTAATTCTGAAAAAAAAAAAATCAAGGTTTTTTATATTCACAGGAAGAACATTTTTAGTGGGTAAGTGTTTAATTTTAAAAGATTTTTTGGGACACCCTATTGCACATACATAATCATTTACTTTTTTTGCATAACAAGTATTTTTTCACTTATTTTAAGTATATATTTCAGATTTAATAAAATAGTTCGTAAAAGTCTGTAATTTTCAAATGTTATATTTTAAAATGCACACTTCACTATCGATAACGTTTTTTCTTATATTTTTCAAATGTTTCAATTTTTGTGACTTTCACTTTGCGCCAACTATTACGCTTAGCGTCAATGGTGTCCGTATAACGGAAAATGAACCAATTTACAGTTTGTATACAAAAATATTTAAATGGCTTCTTTATATTAAATAAATTGCCTAAATATTGAAAAATTACTTGTTTATATGAAATAGTGAATAAGTTGCTCGAAAATATGTTGCCAAATTTCATTTTCTGTATCTCGCCAAGGTCCCTATACTGGAAAAGTAGCTAAAGCACATTAAAATAGGGCAGTTAGGAGCTCAGACAGCACAGCGGACTCTTTTCGCTGTTATGTTGTTTGTAGCATCGGGATAAAGATGTAAATACGTACATTTTCGTATATTACACTTTGAATTCTCACCCATAGATTTAAAAAAAAAAACACTTAAAGCGCGGAGTTTAAATTAAATTGAGGTGGCCTCGATTATGAAATAATAATTGTTTTAAATGGGAATTTTGCAAAATTAGCTAGCTATCGTGAAGTTAGCTTCATAAATGACAACTTTTTTTGTCGCCAAATTTGGCGATATTTCGCCAAGTTGGTCAACATTTGGCGTTACTGTGGTAACCTTGCATAAGTAATTTTCAACATTTACTCATTAGAATAAGGCCGTCCTATCGGAATTGGGAGGGACACACAGAGAATTGGATAAATATATTATGTGCGTCAGATATATGTAACAAGTCTGTAAGATGTATGCAAGTAAGTATGTATATTATAAGATTTATTTAAGTATTTATTATGCAGAAAGTAGAAATGTCTGCAAAATCACATTTTTCTTGATTTCAGTAGCATATTATATCTCTTCCTAGCAGAGCAAAAACATAATTTATACAAAATTTGTTTGAAACAGTACATAAGAAGCTTTCATAAATGAAAAAAAGGTCATTTGAACATTAATGGTTTTTAATGTAGCTAATAAAAAAATGCCGCATTTCACATTATTTTGGCCATTTTTATGTAAATTCAATGACCTGGGGGACCTCTAAATATTTCTTTTTAATTCTGAAAAAAATCAAGGTGTTTTATATTCACAGGAAAAACATTTTTAGTGGGTAACAGTTTATCATTTTAAAAGTTGATTTTTTGGGCCACCTTATTGCACATACATAATCATTTAAAGTAGCAACAGTAAAAACTCAATAACTGCTGAATAGTGGACACATTTAATAAGTGGAAAATTTTGAATATACAACAAATTTTTATTTATAATCTTTTACCTGTGAAAAGTGTACATATTCCTAGATTAGTGGTGTTAATAGATTCTACTGTAGATTATAATTGGTTAAAAATTCAAAACTTTTAAATTATATTGGAAAGTAAAGAAAGCATTAGACATAATTAAAACGTTAAATATCTTAATTACATTTATATTCGGTTTATTCACAAATATATAAAGTCAGTGAAAGGCTCGCAAATTCTTTATTTAATAATTGTCTGAAGATAAAATTCCTCACTCAACATTTCATGCTTGAAAAGCTTTTTCAAATATGAAATAATTTCCTCAAATTAATTTTTTTAAGTTTCTAATTTCTGTGTTAAGGGTGTAGAATACCTTTAAATACGTCGAAAAAGTAAAAAATATCACTATGTTCCAAGCTTCAAAACTTGTGTAATAGGTCAAAAATAAAAATCGAATTTCATTTAAATATAAAGCTCATATTTAAATTTATATTTAAAAATATATATATACTTGTAAATTCATAAATAATTATTGAAATGATAAGTTTAAAAATATATGATAATAATAGAATAAAATCTTGCGCGCATGATAAAATCTGAAAATATGCATATAAAGAGGGCATTTTGGTGAAAATAAATACATAATACAGTTACCTTTATACAAAAACTAAAATATTTGTAAAAAATATTGACTAAATTAAAAAATTATCAAAAAATTAAAAAACTTTACTTTTAGAAAAAGATCTTCAAAAAGATTTTGAAAAACATTTTCAAAGTACAAAAACAGAAAAAAAAATAAAATTTTACGTTTTTCAGGTTTTAAGTTGTAGAAAATGCAAAAATGAATATGTGTTAAAATTTTCTTTCGATTGCCATGCAGAGTTTTTTAGTAACACTGCGCGCAGTATCAAAATTCATCGTTTTGAATAAATGCAACGCAAAGTTTAACTATCCTATGTAGTCTTAATATGTAGTCATAATAAAATTGCCATAATTAGTAAACTAATGAGAATTTTTTAATGCACTTTTTTTACATATTGTTCAGAAATGATTACGGAATCAAAATATGTATTAAAAAATATTCGAAAATTTTGATAGTTTAAAGGTATTCTACCCCCTTAAAGAACTTTATTTATGGACTCGCACGTTATATATGTAAAATTATCGAGGGCAAACTTATCGCAAGAGATTGGAAAATAATTTTTATCGTTAGCTAAACTCTTTTCAACAACATTACATATCTGAAAAAACATGAATCAATAAATTAATAAGTCGATTTCATACAAATCTTTTTATTCAGCTCATCAGACTGGTAATTGTTATCTGTAGAAATGAGCGAATGGCTTAAATTTCCAGAAAACAGATAATATCGATATAGAAAAACAAGTTTACTGTTCCAATATCCTCACATACCTTTAAAGACATTAATAATTTTTCTATATTTTCAAAACTATAAAATTATAATTACATTTCAATAATTATAATTTCAAAGTAAAATCTTTTTGTTACATTTTTTCCGCTGTTTTGAACTTTCAAAAAATTATACATGCTGTCAGAAAAAATTCGTATTTGTACACCAAATTATTCATTTTTAAACATATATATATATATATTTACACCCAGAAAACATGCTTTTGCTGCTAATTCTTCCCGAATGTCTAAAATAAGGGGGGGGGGGGATTCCGTTTAATCCTTGCACGCATGCTTATTTGGCTGTATTAATACCAAAGTTCGAAATTATTTTTCAAATAAAATCCACAAATTCAATAAATTAAAATATCTAGTTTTAAATAATATATATATAATATTCAATATAATATTAATAAATGTAATATTCATATTTTACATCTAATAATCAAATTATGTCTTAGTAAAAAATGTTTAATATATAACAGTTTTTATCGTCTATTATTCTGTAAGTATTAAGGGGGTTGAATACGTTTAACGCGTCAGAATTTTTGATTTTTTTTTTTAATACATATTTTGATTCCGTAAGCTTTTCTGAACAATACGCATAAAACCGCATTACAAAATTCCCGTTAGTTTACTAATTATGGCAGTTTTATTAAAACTACATAGGATAATTAAACTTTGCGTTGCGTTTATTCAAAACAATGAATTTTGATACTACGCGCAATGTTACTAAAAAACTATGCACGGAAATCAAAAGAAAATTTCACCACGCATTCATTTGTGTTTTATCTAAAACTTAAAACCAGAAAAAGGCTTTTTAAAAAATTCTGTTTTTGTACTTTGAAAATATTTTTTGAAAAGTTAATTTCTTTAATTTTTTTAATTTTTTAATTTAGTCAATATTTTTTATTCTGGTTTTAGTATAAAGATAATACTATCATGTATTTATTTTCACCAAAATGTCATCTTTATATAAATATTTTCAGATTTTATCATGCATGCAAAAATTTTTCCCCTTATTATCATATATTTTTAAACTTATCATTTCAATATTTATTTATGAATTTACACGTATAAATCTATTTTTAAATATAAATTTAAATATGAGCTTTATATTTAAATGAAGTTTTATTTTTGACTTATTACACGAGTTTTGAAGCTTGGAACAAAGGGCTATTTTTCTTTTCGACGTGTTCAATGGTATCCTGCCCGCTTAAAACACCAACCATTATTTTATAACGGCGAAATGTCCTTGCAATTAAGGTTAAATTTCTGAGCTTTCTGAAAAGAAATTTCATAAGCCTTACCAATACCCCATTTGAAGAAAAAACTCATATCCTCAATTTAACCTCGCCCTCCACCAATCGCTTGGTGACCTAGTGGTTAAGATGCTGGTTTTGAAACGCGCGTTCAGAACCAAGGTTCAAAACTAAGGTCTTCCACGAAAGAGCGAGAGGAGTATTTAAAAAAAGATTATTTTTTCACATTACGAAAATTTCTGTCTTACAACGTAAAAACAAAAGAAAGGAAATTTCTTCAATTGGCTGATATTTTCTTTCTTATCACCGAGGAAAGACTAAATGACTTTCTTCAATTCTCGGTTATATTTCGATAGCAGTGCTGTCGGGAATATTTACATGAATTGAAGAAAATGTTTCTGAGAGTGCTCACTTATAATAATGATACTGTAGGTATAATGTAAGGAAACATAAAGTATTTTAAAAGCAGCATTGCCAATAAATTTTACCTTTATTAGAAACAACATTAATAATTTAATAGTTTTGTAATTTATAACATTATGAAATCCGTTCATTAAGCAATCACTTTTGGTTTATAATTTTAGAAATTCTACAATATTTTTTTTTTCAAATATGATAAAGTTTGTTAACTAATTAAGGAGAAAGTCTTATTTTTTGCTTGAGAATTATTTCCTGTTATAAGTTTTCCTTGTCCGAAAAATAAAAAAGGAATCATTATATATATATATATATTACCAGTTTATGCATCAAAAACTTTAAAACTGTAAAAAGCTTATAAATAGTCATAAAAACTTAAAGAACAGACATCTGTTTTAACTTGACAATTAGCTTTTGTTTCTGTGATTGAAATTATCAGCTGACATGATATTATATATCAACCGCACAGTATTTAAAATATCTCACCACTAGAAAAAGTACTTTAAAAAATATTTCATTAGTACGAGGGTGTATCAATAAATTTTTAACCTCACGTAGAAATAATTGAGTGAAATTTATGAAACTTCTACATTTTGTGAGTCCTTTTGTATATAGTCAGTGTGTATATAGTACATTTGTGCAACTGGTATTTCAAAGACAGGAAAGAAGTGTGTACTACAGGAGGCGCGATAATAGACCCAAAGGTGGGCATTTTTCTAACTTTTGCCGACGCTTACATGTTAAATATTGTTGGAAAGGCCTGTCATCACTTATTCATGCTATGCAACTCCCGAGGTCCTCCCCTTAATTTGCTTTCCAGGGAGCACTTTTCTAAATTTTGCGGGCATCATTCATGCTCCCCGGAGGACAAATTTGAAGGTGGGAGGGAGTGCATGACATGAATAAGTGGTCACAGGCCTTTCCAACAATATGTCATATGTGGGGATCGGCAAAAGTTAGAAAAATGCCCCCCTTTGGGCCTACTATCGCGCCTCCTGGAATACTTCCTCCCCCCCCCCCCCCTATCTTTGAAATACCGGTTGCACAAATGTGTTACTGCTGACATTGACTATATACAAAAGGACTCATAAAATGTAGCAATTTCATAAATTTCACTCAATTATTTCTATGTGAGGACAAAAAAATATTAATACACCTTCGTATAAATAACTTTTAAACATTATATTTTTACCAATGAATTATTATGATAAATTCTATAAAAACAACTTTTTTATCAGTTTGCTAGCATGTAAATTTTATCTCTAAAAATCAGCATTTAGTTGAATGATGCTCCAAACAGTCGCAATTCAATAACAGAAATTTATTCTTCAAATCTCCTCAAGTTTTTTTAAAGACAATTTCACTTCCTCCAGACTTTTTGAAATGTCAAATGGCGAATACATCTTATAGTAGTAAGAGTGAGGTTTCTAGAAAATGTCTTTTCTTTGAGCATTTCTGTTAGTTGTTTTCCTTCTATATATAAAAAAAAAGTTTTGATTTGGAAATGGACCAATGAAAATCTGCGTAGATATTCCCGGAAGATCGGCATCCAATTTGAATGCTTAAGCATGGCCTTTCTACGTTAATATTAAAAAAACTGTTGCATACAAAAATATGAAAATCGGTAGTATTATAGAGAAATGTCTGATAAACACGCTGATCCAGACAGTTTTCAAATCGAAGAATTATTTTAAGAGATATTTAATGCCAAATTTGCACAAAATCGGACCATTAAAAAAGTTTTATAGGAGCAAAAACTATACATAAGAATTTACTCATTTTTAGATCATTTTATGCGTCAGAATCTGCCGGTGTGCGGATTGCATCATTTTTTTTAATTTGAGTCATTTTTTGAGGTTTTATTTCTATTTTAATTTCAAATTTTCAGCATTTCGTGAGATATTTTTATAGATATTTTAGAAAATTGTATTAATTTAAACTGTTGCCAACTGTATAAACAGAGCAAACAATAATGTTTGCTTCAAATTAAAAATTTATTTTACACGTGACTATTATAAACAGAAAATATAAAAAGCAGGAACTCATTGAAAATTACGTCATAAAAACTATAATTACACGTGAATTTTAAAAGAGAAAGAATATTGTAAAATAATAAATTCATTAACATGCGTTAGAAGTCTTAAATAGGAGAATTTACGTCACATTACACTTATCACGTAAAATGAACAAAAAATAATATTGCAAAACAGTTTAAATTTTAAAATTGCTCGAGGCATTTATTTGATATTTTAAGATGATCATAATATTTCATTTCTAACAAAATTATTTTTACGTGAATATTAAAAAGAGAAAGAAAAGTTTGGTAAAAATTACGTCAGATTATAATTGTCACATTCAAATTATAATTCAATCTTCCGAAATCTTTTTAAAGACGATCAAATTAGCGTGCTGTTAGAGTCTGTGGTGTCTGAACGGGGTTTGACGAGCGTAGCTCGTAGGAGGCAGAGCCCCCTAGTTAAGATAAAAGAAAATAAATATGTGTTTATAACAGCGGTTCGGTACATGAACGCAATATAAAAATAAGTGTTTTAAAAGACAGCATTGCATTGGATTTTACTGCTACTAGAAGTGCAGCTCAAAAAGCTGAGTGCTACTAGAAGTGCAGCTTAAGAAATCATTCATTTATATATATAACGGAACATTATTTTTTAGAGATGACACTTTAATTGCTGCCCGAAAGAAATAGCATACAGGGACTAAAAAAAATGTAGTATTACAATCACCTCAGCAATGTTCCTGCAATTATCAAGCTTTTATTTTTGAAAATGTGAAAATTTTATGAAAACTGCCTTTAATATAAAAAAACTATTAAAGTTTTGTCAAGGATTAATGTACACAACTTACAAGAACATATCTATTAAAGAGTAAGTGGTATTTCTAATAATGAAGTAAATCTCATGGCAAAAATACGGAACTGAAAATAAAACATGCATGTAGTTATCGTATATCTTTTTCAAAACAAGAGATTTTTAACAATACATATGTATATCAATAAATTATTTTGTTAAACTCTGAGAAGCGAATTTTATTCTGTTTAGCAGGCATGCAAAATTTTATCTTTTAAAATGAACATATTGCTTAATGACTCTCAAAGAAGTTATGAATGATACAATAAAACAAATTGATTGCTCCATTATCCTCATATATACTTTTAAAGGCAATTTCCGCCCCACCAGACTTTTGGAACTATCAAATGACAGTTAGGCACTAATAATTGAGATTTCGGAATAAAACCAATTATTTACATGAGTTTCAGTTGTTTTGAGATAAAAGAAAATCCATATACATTTATAATAATGATGTGGTAAGTAAAAGCAATGAAAAATAAAGTGCTTCTAAAAGCAGTATTGCCATTAAATTTTATTGCTATTCGAAATGAAGCTTAGAGGAGAAATGGGATAAAAGTATAAGTTATACAACTAATTTTACTAAATGACATGAGTGATCTCTGAGCCTGTGAAATGATGTGGAAATAATTTATATCTTAAGTTTATATAACGGTATCAACACAATTTAGCTGCTAAATTTTACTGTCATTAGAAATGAAAGTTTAGTAATTAAATAGGTAGTAAAATGAAATCATTACAAGATTATACGAATTCATCTGAGTGATATGAAAAAAAAATCATAATTTAATAAAACAAAATGAATTTATTTTTTAGTTTAAAGTAAATGTTTTAAACAACCCTATATGTCTAAGATTACATGAATTATTAAATTATTAATTTAATCTCTATAAAAGCCATTTTTATCAGGCATGTAATTTCTATCGTTAAAATGGGGGTCCGGTTTAATGATCCGTAAAACAGTTAAGATGGATGTAATAAAAAAGATTTATTGTTACAGTCTTCTTACAAAGTTCTAAAAGCAATTTATTTTTCTACAGACATTTGTAACTATCAAACGTTTGTTGCATTTTAATAAAGAAGGTTTCCGAATGTAACAATTTATTTATACAATAATTCTAGTCGTTATAAATAAAAGAAAATTGATAAATGGTAATGAAATTTGTTACAGCTCTTTCATATTTTAGCAATCAATCTAAAAAAAATAAATAAGTATTAACAATAATAAATATACTTATAGAAATCCCGATTAAAATTTTAATTACTTTAAATTTGTAGGTTTTCTAAAAAAAAAAAAAAAAATATTTAGATTCTGTAATAATAATATCAATATTTTTTCTGTGTATTAAAAAATTTATTGATTTCGTTTTTTCTTTAAAAAATGTGTTAATTATTTTGTTTATATCCTTGTATTCCCGATATTTCAAATTCATATTAGAAATAAAACATAGTAAATAAATAGTTTGTAAAGGAGGTGGGTTGATAAGGGTCATTTTTCGCCCATCAGTCTCTTGATGTGACATACATTTTTTTTCATTAGTGTAGCTCATAACAAATAAGAAAATAAAATATTTTGAATGAAAGTTCTATAATTGGTGGGGAAAATATAATATATAATAATTAATATGTACATTAAATATTAATGTATATATTATGCACATTAATGAACATAAACACTATTGTCATTAGTTTTAATCCATATACTCAATAGTAAATACAACGCTTAATGCAAAATTTAGATGAATGAAGCTTACTACGACTATTAATTCAATATATGAAACATCGGAAATAATCAATAACAGAAAATAAATACAGTTTCAGGCACTTTCAGTAATGTGTTTTAGATTAGTTTTCCTCCTTGCTTTCTTCACCCAAATCACTACTGGACCATCCAGCGTCGACATCTTCTAGCGTGTGAGCATATTCAAGACTTGTTTTTTTATTTCAATTGTGGCGGCAGTAAGCCTGAAACCATGATACGGAAGCAATACGCTCACATCATTCTACGCCCCATAGGCCTGTGAAGGCGCCTACCTTCACATATTAATATTAAGACATTTTCTCTTTCCCCCCTTTAAAATTACATTTTTTAAAATTCTTAAATTTAATTATCTGTCTGTTCGGATTCAATCTGTTTTTAGTGCTCTTTCCCTTCATAAATTAAGCATTCAATTCTCAGTCTCTTTAATATTTTAACCGCAGCGCACTGCATTTTAAAGAAAAGAAATAATTTCCTCTTCTCGCCTAGCAACTGGATTCTAATTTTCATCCTTCTGCCTTAGTTTTGATGATATGCAGAAATTAGTCAGACATATTACTTCTACATTTTTAGCCGTTGGTCCAGATGTAAGATATTAGTGATTTCAGTTATTAACCCTGTCTTTATTTTGTTTTGTTTATTAACGGGCGCTTCGGCCGCTAATTGATTCGCCGGATTGATCCCGTGAGAACTTTGGCAAACCCTATCGAATGTTCTTTTGCGGTTTATGTGCTATAATTTCTAAGTAATCATCTGGCGTTAAATATTTCTTATTAATCTTTTACATTCCACATTCAATTTCAATTATTGTACTTTGATCACATGTCTCTCTCTCTCTTTAATCTAGCCATATAGTATATGTATTTGGCGAAATTGTGTGTGTACGCTTGCCAACACTCGAGCATTTTCGAGAAAATGTAATTGCATCACTTGCTTCTAAGATCTGATTCTGTGAACGTAAAAAAATGTAACTTTCTGCTCCCTTCTCCAACATCGGCCTTGGCCGTGTAATTTCGGCTATGTTCGAAATGATCCCGGTGAACAATAAAGACCTTTAGATAATTTCTACCTTAGCAGTTTCTTGCCTTCCTCTTAAAATAGGTACAGTTAATTTTTCAGCCTTGTATTCAGTATGGAAGCTAAGCAAAATGAGCCACCTGTGCAAGACATCTTCATCACAGAAATATGGTGCATATAGCCGGCGTACCGAATTACATTTTGGAGAAGGGAAGCACGGGATATATATATATATATACTTTTCATTCTGCGTACATCATTACCTTGGACTACTAAGAAAAAAAAACTGTGAATTCCATTAAAAAATAAATAAACTGTGACTGCTGCAAACTACCTAATGTTGGATTATTATTCGAACTGAACTATTCTTGTTTTCCGCCTTGCCGTGTCACATTTCAAGATTATAGAATAATGTCAAAAAGTGATCTGCATGCTAGGCTCAGTGGATACTCTAAAAAAAAAACTGCTCAAAAATTTATGGACTACCTGCAGACAATCTGAGGAATACTCATTGCTTTCTGTGTGAACGCACTCTCAACCGAAATGTTCTTCACGCCAATAGACGCCTCTTCAAAAATATTAGCAGCGAAAGTGCGCGGAAAAGCACTATACAGCAAACGCATAAGTGACCGACATTTTTACTTATCTTCATGCCGTCAGCTTCCGTCACAACTAGCCGATAACCGCCATCCTTTCGACCGGCATAAAAAAAAAGAGTTACCGATACCGAAAATACGTGAGCGCCTTCGGAATGAGTCATAAATCATCCATCGCCTGTTTTTGTTTTTCTTCTCCTCTTCTGTTGCTCCTATGCTGATTTACGCAGCTGGATCAGAATTTCTAAGATATTCAGGACTATGCCTTGTATCGGCTGAAATAAAAAAAAAAAAGAAGAAACAGAACAGTTAAAATGATTTTTTTCTTTTACATTAAAGACATTTTTTTCTCCTTCCCCAGTAACTCTATGAAGAAAGCGTGTTCATGGATCTACATGTATTCTATTGCATTTCAAGGAACTTTAAAAAAAAATAATAATACTGTTTAAGTTACTTGTTCAAAGAAAGACAGTTAACATGCAGTTTCCTTAGAACGGAAAATAAAATGATAAAATATAAGTAATGAATATTTAGGTGAACTCCACATTCAACTATACGCAGATATACCTAAACATAAAAAAAAAGAGTATTCCTGCTGTTGCACAAAAAAACCACACATATGTTTTGAATTCAGTTATTATTTTCTTACATTATTATGTCGTTACTTATAACATTTCCTTAAGTGTTTGAAAAGTTAACTTTTGAAGAGCCATTTTTCAAATATAGATCATATTATGTGAGATTACTTTTCTAGACTTTGATAAATATAGATAAAAAAAATCAAAATCATTTTTTTAGATTATATTAAAGGTATGTGTTTATTTTAAATTTTTTTACAAACACATTTATTGGTGTATAAAGAAAATTCTTCGCTGTGATGAAAATAAATTTTCTGCTAACTAAATTTTTAATGATGATATATATATTTTTTAAGTTGGCTACATTTTTCTAGGTTTTAAAAGGTATTGTGTTTTGTATATAAATTACATATTTGTGTAGAGTTATTTACTCCCAAAAAAAAAGGTTTTTTTAAATTGCCTTTTCATTCTAGTGTCTTATGGTAAGTGTTGATTTATACTTTTATATTATCTACTGAATAATACAGAGTAGACAGTGCTTGTTTTAAAAAAAAAAAAAAAAAAAAAAAAAAAAAAAAAAAAAAATCTACTTTTCTTTTTTGTGCAGTGGATATTAAAATGGTATAATAAGTCAATTAATGTTGATTTAGTTATGAGTAATAATAAAATATAAAAAAATTCCTCATGACTAGATTATATTGCTCTTTTGATATATATCTATATATATTAGTTCTGATGGCTTCTTACTAAAAATTAAGCATTTATTTTTATTAGTAGCATGCTAAGATTTTGTATGTCTAGGGATGCACTTCATATCCAGTTCAGTTTCAAAGTTTTTTTTAATTTAGATAAAAGATTGTCCAAAATATTTTTTTTTTTCACATTTCCGATTCTTATTTAATTCAATATATATCCTGCAATGTCACACAATGTCGCAATCCTGAGATGAGATGCTGTTTTTCTTATTTCTGTTGGCCTAGGGTTGTCGATATGGTTGCGCTCGCTTAATTCTTTCAC
This sequence comes from Maratus speciosus, assembly GCA_963932465.1. Taxonomy (NCBI): domain Eukaryota; kingdom Metazoa; phylum Arthropoda; class Arachnida; order Araneae; family Salticidae; genus Maratus; species Maratus speciosus. Next base: position 531,761,495 of record OZ010791.1, on the reverse strand, counting down.
ATTAGCGCTGGTCGCATTTCCCCCCCCCCATTTTAGATATTATGCGTCTGCAACTGATATGTGTCGCATTGTATTTTATATAAAAATGTTCGATATTATGATCACAGGCAAAGTTTTTATTATTTTGGTTTGTGTAGTTTTTTAAAACTCAGCAATCCTGTTGTAATCAGGCAGGCTTTCACAATGAAAGTGAAAACTTAGTTATAAAAAAGGGGGGCATATTGTAAAAAAAAAAATAAATAAATAAGGTAATATAAAGATTTCTCTCACAGAGCATAATGTAATGTTTATCCGACATATATATATATATAAAAGAGGTAAAAAAAAGAAATGAAATGGCTTAATTTTATACTGGAATGATATTATTATTATTATTGATTTTTTTTTTTTCTTACTTGTTGTGCTTAATATGTTTCTTGTTGTAGCACTTCCTACAGGTAATTTCTTTTTATATATAACATTTTATATGTTTTTTTTATGTGTATATTATATGTTTTGTCAGTCATCCATATCAATAAGATATGAAACTTTTAATACTCTAGATTACTATAAATATAGGTCTCGCAACTTTTATACTTAAGGATAAGCATTAGTGGCATTTAAAAAAGAGAGAGAGGAAGGAACCAGTAATGACATTTAAATTTGCTAATTTTCAATCCTTTCCAGTTGGTTGCTACTAATTTAAGAAAATTAGATTTGGCATCTATACAGTACACTTTTCTGTTTTGATTGATCTCTCATATTCCAGTTTACACGGATTTTATACATTTTTATTCACATTTTATTAATGGCCTACTTTACTTTGACAGTACCTTTGTGTTTTGTTGCTCCGATCTGTTTTTATATAATAGTTTTTCGCATTTGTGTGTCGTGGTCGTAACAGAAATCGAAGGACAGAATCATCTTCACGATAAATGTAAATATAACAAATAACTTCTTAATTTAAGTGCTCTTGGATGTAATGGCTTTGTTAAACCCTTTCAGGGGCAGTGTTGGCATTTGCCAACACCATGTTCTAATTGCGAAATACCACATTGGCACCGGAATTTCGGAATGAAAAATTTTATTTCATTAAGTATATGAATAAAAGCTCTTAACTACCGTGGAATAAACTTGTTTATTAATTCTGGTGTCAGTCATTCATGTTAGAATTTTACGAATAGAAGTACTTTGCCCCTGTCTGGGTTAAATTGGTATATTCCGGAAAATCTTGAAGATGTGTATCAGTTAGTTTATTCCAGATCTCTTTTTGCGCGTACATTGCACAGAAGATGTTATTAATCTTTTTCTTACATTGAATTATGTGAACAGAACACCATTAGAGAGACCAGTTCTAAGCTTTACAACTAAAACTTCTAAGGAAGTCGGGAGGACCACTTTTCGAGGAACGCATTTTGGACTTTACTAGTTCAAAATTATAATTGAAATCACACATGGATATGCCCATGAGAGTATAATAATCGGACTCGGAAAGCTGTTCAGGTGTGTCAAAATCGAGAACTCTCTTCTTTGTTTCTATTAAGATATTGTTTAAAAGAATTTCAATATATTTTCGTACATTGATGTATTCTCACTTACGTGTTAGAAAATATACGAAAATCACTATTTGTTTTTCGTCACGTTTTACAATAATCACACTGACATCCAGGAATTATTTATTATTAATTATTTCAATAATTATTAACAACAACAGTTTTAGAACACAGCATTGACACCTGAACTACGTAAGTACTTTTTGAGCGTAACAAAGAAAATCTGAACACGCTCCGATAGCAGTGCAACTGATACTCGCCTTAAGAAGTCTATGATACTCACGCGAAGTATATTCTTCTCTAATAGGTAGAAGCGCACACCGAACCAAAATAAAATAATGCTCTTATGAAAGATTATAAAGAGAATTGTCATTGCAAGTCAAAATTAATTTGGTTCATGGAACGCTTCGTAATGAAAAAATAATTCAAAGATGAAAAACATGACAAAACTGTAGGAAAAAGCCGAAAAACTCTATTTTCGGGCTATAATTTCTATGTCTTACTACTTTATTCAACACAAAAATCTTATATTATAAAAAATTACATATCTTTAAGTATACAAAAACGTTGAAAAAATTTCGGAAACTGAAACTGAAACTTTCTTATTTCGCGAATACGATGGGCGAAAAATAGCCCATCTCCTTTGAAACATTACTAAATTCATGTCATGAGAACTCGCTTTAGTTTAAATTTTTATAAAATATAAATCAAATTGGTTTCAATAAGACAATTTTCATTGCGTAGTTTAAAATAATTTGTAGTAAATTAAAAATAAAATATATTTTTTTTTCTAGTTAAAACAGAATTGCTTTGGTTGTTTCTAAACTACCAGACAGCGATACTGCACTGTAAACTGAAATGTCTTAAATTCAGACATTTAAGTGTCTGAAACGGAGTGTTCAATTTTCAGACGTTTTAAAGTGTCTTAATTTTTAAGATACTTGTATGCGTCTGAATTTCAGACACTTCAAATGTCTGAATTGCATCCATGTTTGACCACTTTGACAAACATTTTTTCACCTTTTTTTTTTCTTCTGTAAGCATTATACACTGCAAAATATATATATATATCGCTAAAAATATGGAAATTGTAGCCACTCGAGACTCCGGTATAATTTACATATATTAATGGAAATTTTCTGATCTAAATTCCAAAAAAAAAAAAAAAAAATCCGTTTAGTTTGTGCATATTTCTGTATTTAAAAATTTCCATTTAAAAAGATAAAATATATTTTTCAAGGACAACCACCATATTTCATTCAACAACCACCTTCCCGAAGGATCACGGTACATCTAATTTGAATTCAATTCTACCGTAAACTTTTAATACTTACCGGAGGTGGGATTCGATCTGAGGTCCTGTTGTATAGGAGTTCAGTGCCTTATCCATTCGACCACGCTTTCATCGGCCGATCTTTGAAATAAAGTATTTATAAAGCACAAGGCAATGTTTTTAAGGGGACCGGGTAAGCCCTATCTCCGCCATGTTAAATTCACCAACTTTATGTACTTTTTTCTCAGAAATTGTGAAAGACAGAGGTCTAGATTTTTTAGAGTAGTTAAAATAACACGATTTACGTATTTTAACTGACTATTTTCTTTCTAAGTGAAACTCAAAATTAATTATTAATTATTTATTGAAAGTCATTTTTAAATTATCACTTTTGGTAAGATTTCACTGCCAAAAATAAATAATTCTCAACAAATCATTAATACCCTGTGTTAAAATATACAATTTATCATAATATAAATATTAAATAGAAATCTGAGTTTTTAATTTTAATAGATATTGAAAAAAAGGAACATAAACATGAAAAATCTAAGTTTTAAGAAAAAGTCAGATTTAAATGGCCATTAAGCTGTGAAGTATTTTTAGAAAAAATGATTAATTTGAATACTTATTTCTTTTATATATAAATATGTGTGACACAACGTTGGAAAGATAAAAGTTTGAACTATTTAATGATATAAAAAAGTAAAAATCGATTTTTTAGTTGAATTTTGCTTTACCTGTCCTCTTAAGTAGCAGTAAGTTTTTTTTTTTTTCCAATTTAGTACAATTGTAAACATTTTTCACACAGTGTTGTAGTCGTAAAAAAATTAGAGGGTATACGCTAGAGGCAGAGGGTATAGGCTAAAGTCATGTATCGAGTTTTCGTTGTAGTTTTATTTAAGAAACAGGGTATACGGAGTATTTTTTAAAAATCCAGAAGGTATACGGCGTATACCCTCCACATCCCTGTTACACATTTTCTTTCTAGAAATTTGAATATGTGGTATTTTAAGTTCAGTTTTTTCTTTTCTACCAGAGGAATTGTTAGAGTGCAAATGAGGACCTCCCACCCCCCCCCCCCACCCCACCCCCCGCCAGAAGCCAAGGGATGCACGCCATAAAATAAAGGTTTTAAGTAAATTGGGTTATAAGTTGAACATCAGTAGTAATGTACTGATTTAAAATATGAAACTGCAGCTTATTTAATAGTGGTCTTTGAACTGTTATTAAAAGGAAAGTGGACTACAATTTTTTTTTTAATTTAAATAGAGATTATAGAGGTTACGAATTAAGTAGTTTACAGGGTTTAATTAGTTGACTTCTAGAATGCAGTACATAATTAGAAAATCCTTTTCTTTTTACCAGCAAACGAATAAAATTGTTTCCAGATAAACTATTTTGGCACCAATAGATGGCGGCACTATTCATCTTAAAATTGAATGTTTAATTTCTAATCCAAAGAAAGATTCTTCTGGCATGAAATATTTAATGTTTTGGAAATGTATAAATTTTTATTCATTTTTGTTTGTGGTCGAAATGATGAATAAATTACCTATCGAATTATAAGCTATCCTCTTTAAACAGGTTTTTATAACGGTAAGTTATTATGCAATCAAACTTAAGACAGAATCGTATGGGACTGGGCAAAATTTCACTTTCAGCATGGTTATACCGTATTTTTTTAAATGGACTACAGAACATTATTTGCTAAATGAAACTCAATAAACAGTAAATAAAACTGAAGTAAACCTCTGTATAACGGAAACTTGGCTAAAATGAAAAATTTCATGGTTTCTGCGGAATAACACGCATTCTAAGGTTAGAACAAGCTTTTATTGAAACTTCCGTACTTAAATTTGACATTTTTTACACAGCAGCTCGCCTCTTGGATAGGAAACTGGTTTGAATATAAATAAATAAATCATGTCTAATATACGTGGTTTTTGAAAGTGGGGGATGAATTATATGGGTTTATCCTTGAAAAGTTACATATTTTCTTTTAAATGGAACTTTTTAAATACAGAAATATGCAAAAAAATGGAAATGTTTCTGGAATTTACGGGGAAAAAAATTACATCAAAATACGTAAATGGTTGAATAGCCAGTACAACTTCCATATTTTAACGGATATTTTTTACAACGTATAAAGCTTAAAAAAAAAAAAAAAAAAAAAAAAAAAAAGACGGTTGCCTATTGCCGAACATGCAGGTTGACCAAAGATGGATGCGATTCAGACGTTTGAAATGTCTTAAATTCAGATGCATACACGTGTCTTAAAAATTAAGACACTTTAAAATGTCTGAAAATTGAACACTGCATTTTCAGACACTTAAGTGTCTGAATTTCAGACATTTCAGTTTACAGTGTTTATACCATGATCATAGTAAGACACTTAAGTGTCTTAATTTCAGACATCTATGGTGTCTGAAACTTCATATTCAGACACTTAAGTGTCTGAATTACTTTTTCAGTCACATATGTGTCTGAATTTTAGACGCCTTTATTTGCAGTGTGCATATGTGATCCGAATTACAATGAGAAAAAAATACACATTTTATGCATTTTCTCTTCAGTGAATCAGTAGCTCGAATTAATTAGTCCAAATAACTCTTAAAATTTCAACTGGACCTAAAACATGATTATATATATATATATTTATTTATTTATTTCAGAGAATTCTGATTTAGAGAATATATTTTTCTTATTAACATTTCTAAAAATAAAATCTTGTTTTAAAGATTTCCGTCTTTTTTCTGTTTGTTATTCTTCTTTAATACTTTTCAAAATCTAAAATTATATACTCAGCTGTTGCTAATAAAAATTATTTTTTTCCTAAAGTGACGTAAAGTTCAGATAACTTCACAGATTATTATATTTTAAAACATTAATTTAAAAATTTCATAAAAAATTCGAATAACTCATGTATGAACTGATCGACAAAGTTATATTATGTTCAAATTTTCTGCTTAATAGTTCCTTAAAATATTATTTCAGCGGCTTACGTTCTTTTTTTAAAAGTTAATTAATTAAATTTTCTTTTACTGTTTATTTCGCGAAACGAAGTTTGTGGAAGGAAATATAAAAGCTTTGTGTTTGAAACTTTTTTACTGTGTAAAATTTAAATAATGTTCTTTAAATGTATTGTAACAAATATTTATAATCTCTTTTTTTAATTTGTTCGCATGTAATTTTAATTTGATTTATAAAATTAAGATGTATTTATTGTAAAACAAAAGTAGATTTTTAAGCTTCAAATATTTATACTAAATATAATTGTTAATGAATATTATTGAATTTCTAATAATTCAATTAACTTAATTAAGAAAAGTAATATCTAACGCAAAATATCGAAAAGCAATTATTCGCCCCTTTGTTTCATAGGAATATAACTATAAAAGGTAGATAAAACTTATGTACTAAACCTTTACTGCCAGTAAAAGCATAGGGAAAGGCATTGTGTATGAGTCATATTTTTGCATTTTAATTTTTAATTTAAATAAAATATGTAAACATTAAAATATAAAACTGTTTACTAATTATTTATCATGTTCTGTTTCCATCAAAGTTTTCTTGGACTCAGATTTTAGGCCTATCATAGTTTTTCATTGAATTAAAAAAATAGTAATTTTAGAACCAAGGTACAACAGCAGTTTTGTACCTTGGACTATGCATAATTTTTCTATGAAAAAAACATAAATTGACAAAACATCTTTATAATGTAATTGAAATAAATTTTAAAAGCATATATAATAATATATTTGATATAGAGGCATATTTAAAGTTGTTTTAAATTAATATAAAACACAAAATGTAAATTTGAGGGCTGATGGGGGGGGGGGAGATTATTGACAAAAACATCGTTATGATGTATTTGCAATAATTTTTTAAAGTATATTTAATAATATATTTGTCATAGGTACATATTTAAAGTTGTTTTAAATCAATATAAACAAACTAGTATGTTGTGGTCATCACAAAACTTTCTTCTATATAAATCACGTCAATTAAGTCCTTTAAATAGTACAAGAAATAACAATGATTTAGCACCAATTCATATCAAAGTATATCTGAATTTGAAGTTGGATGAAAATTCGTGCATTAGTTCTTGAGATAGTGCTATAGCGGAAATTCTGAAAAAATGTAGCATAGCAGCGCCACCTCTTGAGCGATTTACAACAAAAGTAAACAGCACTAAACGATATCAAGGTATACCTGAATATGAAGTTTGTTGAAAATCCAAGCATTAGTTCTTGAGATAAAGCTATTGCGGAAATCGTAAAAAAATACAGCATAGCAGCGCCACCTCTTGAGCGATTTACACCAAAAATTAAACAGCTCTGATTTATATGTCAATTCATGTCAAGGACTAACTAAATCTGAAGTTTGATGAAAATCCGTGCAATAGTTCTTGAGATACAGCTCTCGTGGAAATCGCGAAAAATGCAGCACAGCAGCGCCACCTGTTGGGAGATGTACACCAAAAATAAAACAGTACTAATTTATATCAGGGACTAACTGAATCTGAAGTTTGATGAAAATTCGTGCATTTTTTCTTGGGTTAGAGCTATTGCGATAATCATGAACAATGCAGCATACCAGCGCCACCTGTTGGGCGATTTTCACAAAAAAGTAATCAGCACCAAACTATATTTTGGACTAACTGAATCTGAAGTTTTATAAAAATCCATTCAGTGGTTCTTGAGATATAGCTATTGCATAAATCGTGAAAAATGCCGCACAGCAGCGCCACCTGTTGGGCGATTTTCACCAAAAACTAATCAGGTCCAGCTTATATCAAGGTCTAAATAAATATGAAGTTTTTTGAAATTCCGTGCATTGGTTCTTGAGATAGAGTGTCCACAAAATTTTTGTCACATACAGACTCACCAGACAGAGTGACAGACAGATTCACAGACAGACATTTTCTAAAAACCATCAAATCGTGCTCTGGGCATTCTAAAACGTATAAATAAGTCGAAAACCGGAATTCGACAATTTTCACGAATCCAATACTTTCTTCTTGTAAAGATAGAAGAAAGTAAAAATGTAAATTGGAGGGCTGATGGGGGATAATTGACAAAAACAACTTTATGATGTATTTGAAATAAATTTTAAAAGTATATTTAATAACATGTTTGTCACAAATACATATTTAAAGCTTCTTTAAATTAATATAATACACAAAATGTAAGTTTGAGGGCTAATGGGGGGAGGAGGAGGGGGAATAATTCCAAACACAATAGATATAAAACGAATTTTAACTGTTTTATCGTTTTTTTTTTAAATATTTTTTTACACATGTTTGTTTCAGAGTTGTTTGGTTTAAACCGAATGGTTTAAAAAAAATGCTGTTTTTATTTTTCATCTGTTTTTTTTTCTTTTTCCCCAATGTTTTCATTTATTTTACACATTATAGAAAAATGAAAAATCCAAGTTATGCGTAAGCTATATGCCAAGCTTCAGAGAAAAGATGAATTAATAAATTTGTAAAGTGACGAACATTTTTAATCAAACCACCTTTTCTTATAAGCTATAAATATATATTTCTTATAAGCCGGATTATCTAGTATGCCCGACTTTAGGATTCCGGATTATAGGATGTTTACTATACTACTGAGTATTTGTAACTTGCGTTTTTTTATCACGCATTTTTTTATTGTCTATTTTTATTGGAATTTCGGGTAATCCGACAAAGTCCTGATGCCAATTAGTTTGGATTAACAAGGTTCCACTATATTTATTTTTGTTGTTCATGTAGTTACGATAATAAGAATAAGAAGATCATAAGTGAGACAATATATATATATATATATATATATATACCGTATTTACTCGTGCATAACGCGCACCCCGTAATTTACAATAAAAAGGGGCGAATTTTTTTTTATATCGTATATAACGCGCACCATAAATTTGACATGCAAATCAATGTTAAATTTATTTCCAATGTTAATGAAATTCGCATTTAAATAATATTACTAGCGATGTTGCATAAAAATGTGCAAGGAGTTGAAATAAAGAGGCAGCAATACTTCTATTATGTAAGACTTTTCCAGTTTTAATTTATTCTTTGAATATATTTCTTGATTCATATGTATATGATCTATACAATTAATAAACAGCAAGTAACATTTAAATAACAGTTAAATTTAAAAACACATACCACAACTGAAAAAAACGCTTCCAAAAATTACTGTTCGTTGGTTTCAATAGTTCAATTATTGTTCATTTTCTTCTGTAGCCAAATTCTTTTGAGCGTCCCTGTAAACGAATGACCATCTATAATAAGAATCTTGTAGTACACCTCACTGATATATCAATTAAAATAGTGTAATATCATTAAAATACATCACAAACGATTTTTTCCCATAGGTAATGCAACGGAATTCTTTTGAGTGTCCCTGTAAATGAACCGTAAATGCTACAAACTTCATTTTAAATACCGAACATGCCGTAGTAAACCCTAATTACATATATCAATTTCATGGCAATCGTACTATATTTACGTCAGTTAGAGCAAGGACGGACGAACAGTCAAACAACTAAAATTCATAAAGACTTTTCAACTAAGGTGAAAATTGTTAAAAAGGAACTAACGAAAAGGTTTTTTTAAAATGATTTTTTCTTCCAGTGATACAGTTAAGGCTCCTATCCCTGCCTCTGCACGGTGGGTGATTTGCCGATTCTAGCTACATCCAACAGTAAAAAATTATTCCGTGTACAACGCGCACCTAGGGATTTTGTCCTAAATTTTTGAAAAAAAGTGCGCGTTATGCACGAGTAAATATGGTATATATATATATATATATATATATATATATATATATAATATAATATAATATAATATAAATATATATATTAATATTATATTAATATATATATATATACTAGAAAGGTAGCCCGTCAAAAATGACGGAAATTTAGATGTAAAAATATATACAACTCATGTGCAAGAATATGAGTTTTCTCGCTTGTCCCGCAGTGATAGATGAAAATAACACATTTAAAGAACGAAACACATTTATGAAAAACTGTGTACAGTAGAAGACCACTAATCTGCACAGTTTGGTTCAAAGTGTTATGCAGATTTGAGGCTTTTTGCCGTCATGTCTATTCAATCTTTGTTTACATTTTTTTAAATTCATATATTGGACAATTTAGATTGTTAAGCCTTAAAAATAAATAAATTTTACACTTGAAGTAAGGTAAAAACTATTAAATTATCGTATACGATTTCATGAAATGGTATTATATGGTATTATGTGTGTGTGCTTCACGATCTTGGTTACGACGTTGGCGAAATTGGCTGCAACTTGTCATAATCCTAATAGTGTGGGCCGCTATAACAAAAAAGTAACCAGTTTTTAGTAAAATTTCTGATATAAAGTAGCTTTCAAAAACTTGTGTAAAATTGCAGGCCGTTCTCGTGTTATGTCAGTCCTAAGAATAATATTTCTAACATTGAAGAGTTTCCATGTATATATGAAATTTAGAAAAGCTTCTCCAAAAGAAATGTCCTGAAATGACATTGTAATTCCTCTAACTTCAAAGTTTAATCGGGCCCTGATGTTGTTTACTGAAATCTAATAAATACAGTTATTTTGAATATTACAACAGAATTAAACAGTTAAACTTATTTAACTTAAACCCGCTGTTACTTCCCGATGTTATTTTTTACTATTAACAAAGAAAATTATTAAAATTTTTCAAATCATGCATTTATAACTTTTTTCCGTCTTTAATAACTAAATAATGAAAAAATATGCTTTTGTTCTCAGCTCATAAATATGACAATAAAATAATGTAACTAAGAGACATTGCAAAATTAAATCTTTGTGATTTCAAACCATAAACAAACGATACCGCCACCATTTTACCTACTATGATGTCATTAGAATATTATCTATTGATTGATGGAGAACTTACTTTGTGAATGATTACCTCAATGATTTAAAAAATTTTTAAGTTTCACAATGAATGAATCACTTGTGTTTGTTTAGGTTTATGGAATGAGATATTAAGCTGTGAACCTAATTTCAACTAAAGTTATCCAAGGATATATATTTTTTTAATTGAAATTAAAAACAATGCTTTGACCTCGAAATAAAAAGTTTTAGTTTCTATAATTGGTTATTTCTGTTAATTATTTATTTAGGTATTTTTCCATTATAGCGCATTTTTAAAAAAAGCTTGGCGTAATTCGGGCATCAGAAAGTGAGATATGTTGCCAAAATATATAAACAGCTATGAAAACAAATCTAATGAACTTTTATTTTTGTTTATATATGCACTTATATACATAAAAAAAGTCGTTTCTAAATATATATCATATTTTTTTATATACAAATTACGGCACAGATTTCAGATATGAACCGGGATACCTAACTGGCGCCAAAATGGTGTTATTTTGCCTGCTATGGTGACCCGGCTATTGTTTCTTATTTATTAATAAATTGTTTATTTACTTTTATTTTCTGTTTTTAATTATATAAACTGTTTTGTTCTATAGCTATTATTCAAACTTTTATTTAATTATAATTATTTCCTTTTCAAAATGATAGCAAATAATTTAAAAATATATAAGTAACTGGTATTCGAAAGCGAGATTTCTGCTAAATTGGCATCAGAGAAAAATCACACCAACCCCGATGCGTATATGACATCTGTGCAAAATTACGGCACAGATGTCATATTCGCCCCATATTGGCACGATTTTTTTTCTGACGCCAATGTCATATACACACCGGGTACTTAACTCTCGCCAAAGTGTCGTTATTTTGCTTGATATGGTAACCCGGATGTTGTTGTTTATGCTGTTGATGTTTTCGCCAAATTGGCGTCGGGAAAAAATTGCGCCAATATGGGGCGAATATGACATCTGTGCCAAAATTACTTCTGTTAAAAAATGGGTAAAAAAAATGGGTAAAAAAAATAATTAAAAAATGGGTAAATAGCTTTTTTTACATTAAATAAAGGGACTTGTTAGTTATCCCGTCGACCAAATTACTGTCGCCAAATTGTAAGATTAAATGCCAATAATGGTTGACATTAAACATGATCATGTGTTTCTTACGTCATCAAGTGATTTTTAATTCGACGTTATATTTGTATTTTTATTAATGTTTTGCTAATTTAATTGATCTTTCGTTGTTTAAAATAAAAATTATGTCAATTTGTATAATTTGGCTAGTGGTTTGGCGATTTATATAATTTGGCGAAACTGGTCGACGGGATAGCTAACAACTACCTAAATAAATTGCATACATGTGGAAAAAATTGCTTGTGAGTATGAAGCTGTAAATAGGTTGTCAGAAAATACATTGGCAAACTTCTTTCTGGCCAAGCAACTTTTCTCCGAAGTTTTGTACATAAGCAATGATTGCTAGAAATGCATTTTTAATTATGATATGCGCTTTTATGTTTCACTACATTTATGCATACTATACTGTGTGTATAAATGCTACAGTTCATATGCAGGGCTACACAAAAGAATTCGTAGGGGTTACTGAGTATGAGAGTAAATTGCTTAAAGGTGGTTTTTAAAGGAGTTATGCGTTTTTACGCTGAACTACATTTAGTTTACTAAGAAATGTTTGTAGAATATAGATAAAATAATATACAGGGCCACTCAAAGTATTGGATACATAACCGTCTATGGATGATAATATCTGGAAATGTGATTTCAGTAGTTTTAAGAGTAGTTTTAATTAAATTTTGGCTAAATAGTGTCATGTAATAACGATACTATTGGCTATGAACGGTAACTGCTGAATCAATTTTAAAAAATTTTTATGCGTCTTCTAAAATGTTTACTTAGTTATCTTATTTCCCCAAATAACGAAGTTTTGTTAAAGCATTCAGGATGTGTTGGAAAGTGTTTCATATTCTATGCTTAACGCATAATTTTTCTTTCTTCTTTAGTCTTATTTTGCATTTATTTTATTCTTAATTTTTTTGTCTTATACTGCTTTATAGAAACTTTGGCACAGTTGTCATTTACGCCAATTTGGCGAAAACATCAACAGCATAAACAACAACATCCGGGTTACCATATCAAGCAAAATAACGACACTTTGCCGCCAGTTAAGTACCGTTGTGTATATGACATTGGCGTCAGAAAAAAATCGCGCCACAATGACATCTGTGCCGAAACTTTAATATTTAATTTTTAAACTCTTCGCTCCACACCCCTTACATATAGTACAAACTATAACACAGATAGCGCAAAATAATAGACAGTTTGGTACTTTTCCACTGTAGGAGCTTTGGCGTTTTTTTAAAAAAGCTTGGTGTAATTTGGGCATCAAAAAGTAAGATTTGGGTTCGTTTCCGTTATACGGATACCTTTGTCGCCAAGCGTAATAGATGGAGCAAAATGAAAATCACGTGAATTGAAGCATTTGAAAAATAAAAGAAAAAACATTGTCGATACTAAAGTGAGCATTTAAAAAATATAACATTTGAAAATTCCAGACTTTTACGAACTACTTCATTAAATCACAATTATATACTTAAAATAAGTGAACAAATAATTGTTATAAAATAAAGCAATAAAATAAAACTCATATTAAACTGCTGGCATAAAATTAAAAATATCTTTTAGCATTTTGAAATAATTGGCGCATTAGCATACATTTTGGCATGGTGTCCGTATAACGGAAAAATATCGAGATTTGTTGTCAAATCATATAAACAGCTATGAAAACAAACTTGATGAGCGTGTTTGTTTGTTTTATATGTTTATTTTATATGTATATTATTGATGTTTTTACGTACAAATCACATCTGTTTCTTTATAAAATTAGAGAAACGTCTTTTTTTATATTAAATAAACCGTATAAATATCGAAAAAAAAATGCGTGTGTATATAAAATGAAACAGTGGATAGGTTCCCGGAAAATCTGTTGCCAAATTTCCTTTTTCGCCAAGGCACCTATACTGGAAAAGTACCTAAAGCACTTTAAAATCGCGCAGTTAGGAGCTCACACAGTACAGCGTCGTCTTTTGGCGGTTAATTTATTAGTAACATCGGGAGGAAGATGTAAAGATGTACTTTAAATTCTCACTCATAGATTTTGAAAAATATCTTAAAAGAGCGGAGTTAAGTTAAATTTCGGTGACCTCCTTTATGAAAGATTAATGGTTTTAAATGGGAATTTCGCCAAATTAGCCAGCTATCTCCAAGTTGGCTAACATTTGGCGCTACTGTGGTAACCCTGCATTAGATTTTTTCAACAATTACTCATTTCAATGAGGCGGTCCTACCGGAATCGTGAGGGACACACAGAGACTTGGATTTTATATAAATAGATAATATAATCTGTACTTCCTATTATAAAGAGGAAAAAATTGTTTATTTGTAGGAGGTAAGCTCGGGAACTACCGAACCGATTCCAAAAGTAATGGTATCAAAATGATGGTGTTAGTCCAACTTAGAACATAGGTTATATCTTATGTCGGTGCCACTACCCCAAAGGGGGTGCAGGAGCAAAAAACGTTCTAAAAATGTGATTTTTGCGTTACTGAAAGGCCTAGAAATATGAAATTTGGAATATTAGTTACTTATAAGATATAAATGATGTCTAAGAACAGTTCTTAAACAATTCGAAATTTAAAAGGGGTGAAAATGCACAAAAAGCGTTCTAAAAAACGTTCTAAATGGTAGTTTCTACATAATCTCAGGAAATACCAAACCGATTTAAAAAATATTGGTGTCAAAATGATAGTGATAACGTTTGCTCCAAGATAGGCTATGTTTTCTGTCGTTCCACTACCCAAATGGGTTGTAGGAGCAGAAAACGTCCCAAAAATGCGATTTCTGCGTTACTGAAGGGCCTAGAAATATGAAATTTGGAATATTAGTTACTTATAAGTTATAAATGATGTCTAAGAACAGTTCTTAAACAATTCGAAACTTAAAAAGGGTGAAAATGCACAAAAAACGTTCTAAAAAACGTTCTAAGTGGTAGTTTCTACATAATCTCAGGAAATACTAAACCGATTCAAAAAATATTTGTGTCAAAATGATAGTGACTAACGTTTGTCCCAAGATAGGCTATGTTTTATGTCGGTGCCACTACCCCAAAGGGGGTGTAGGAGCAGAAAACGTTCTAAAAATCCGATTTATGTGTTACTGAAGGGCCTAGAAATATTAAATTTGAAGTATCAGCTACTTATTAGATATAAAGGATTTCTAAGAACAGTTCTTAAACAATTCGAAATTTAAAAGGGGTGAAAATGCGCGAAAAGCGTTCTAAAAAACGTTCTAAATGGTGATTTCTACACAATCTCAGGAAATACCAAACCGATTAAAAAAATAATGGCGTCAAAATGATGGTGAAAACCCTTGCTCCAACATAGGCTATGTTTTATGTCGTTGCCACTACCCCAAAGGGGGTGCAGGAGAAAAACGTTCTAAATTGCTGTTTTTTCGTGACGGAAGGACATTGAATCGTGAAATTTAGAATGGTAGTTAGTTATAAGATATCAATGATCTCTAAGGACATTTCGTAAAAAAGTCGAAATTTAAAAGGGGGGGTCAAAATGCGCAAAAGGCGTAGAAAAAAACGTTCTAAATTGCGATTTCTAGCAATCTCAGGAAATACTGAACAGATTTCAAATATAATGGTGTAAAAATGATGGGGACAGAGATTTGCTCCAAGATAGGCTATATTTTATATCTGTTTCCACTACACCAGAGGAGATGCAGGAGCAAAATGAGCGAAAAGCGTTTTAAAAACTTTCTAAATGCCGATTTGTCGGCAATATCTCAGGAAGAATCAAACTGATTTCAAAAGTAATGGTAAGAAATTGATGCTGACAGCCTCTGCTTTAACAAAGACGCTATTTTAAGTCGGTATCACTATCACCTAGACGTTGCAGGAGACCAAAAAGCGTTCCAAATTTCGATTTTTGTGATCGGTATGGGCTAGCAACTTAAAATTATGCAAGGTACATATTTATTACATATAAATGATCTTTAAGAACAGTTTAAAAAAAATTGGAAATTTAAAAAGTGGTGAAAATGCGCGAAAATCGTTCTAAAAACGTTCTAAATTGCGATTTCTACTCAATCTCAGGAAACGAAAAGCTATTTCAAAAGTAATGGTTGCAAATCAATGGTGACAGTCCCTGCTATAACATAGGTTATATTTTATGTTGCTGTCACTATCATCTGAGGGTTGCAAAAGCAAAACATGTTCTAATTTGCGTTTTTTGCATAACTGAAGGGTCTAAGACTTTGAAGTATGGCATGGTATTTATTTACAAGATGCAACTGCTTTCTAAGAACTGTCGAAAGAAAATTTCAAATTTAAAAAGATGAAGTGGGCGAAAAGCGTTATAAATTACAATTTTTATGTAATCTTATCAAATATCAAACCGATTAAAAAAATAATGATAACAAATTGTTGGTGATAGAACCTGCTCAAACATAAGCTATATTTTATGTCTGTGACACTACCACCAGTGGGTTGCAGTAGCTAAAAACTTTCTAAATTGCGATTCCTGTGATACTGAAAAGGCTAGAAACTTTAAATATGGCATGGTAGTTACTTATAAAATATAAATGCCCTCGAAGGACAGTCGAAAATAAATTCGAATTAAAAAGGGGTGAAGTGGAGGGGAGGTGCGAAAAGCATTATAAAAAAGTCCTAAATTACGATTTCTACGCAATTTCAGGGAATATAAACCAAATATAAAAGTAATAGTTGCGAATCAATGGTAACAGTCTCTGATCCAACACAGGCTATATTTTTTGCCGATGATTCTACCACCTGGGGTTCACAGGAACAACAAACGCTTTAAAAAAGGCCTTTAAAAGCTTTCTAAATTACGTTTCTGTGGAATATTAGGAAATAACAAACCAATTTCAAAATTAATGTTGGCAAATTAATGGTGACAGTTCCTATTTCAACATAGCCCTTTATGTTGAGAGAGGTGGTAGGACTTGGAATTTGACACGATGGTTAATTTTAAGATGTAAGAAGATGGTTTCTAAAAAATTCAAAACTTCAAATGAATACTGAAATGAGCGTATTAATTGAGCATAAAAATTTCAAAATATTTTCTAAATTATTATTTATTTAGTTTTATTTCGCTTTATTAATTTAATTTCTGCCTTATGCAGTGTAACAATGATGTTTAATGAAACTGTCTTTTAAATAGTAATTTTTTTAATTATTCCTAAAAGTAATAAGTACCTTTTAATAAAATAAAATATTACATTTTAATAAAATAAAAATTCAGTTAGTACCTTTTAATAAAAATTAGACATATAAAAATCACTTGGCATATTTCAAATATTACGCGAGCAAAGCCGCGGGGTTTGCTAGTATATATATATATATATATATATTATGTCGATTCAGTCTTGTTCATACAGATTTTTATGGTAAGCATGTACAGTAATTTCGGAGTTAACACAGAAGTTGTTAAAAATCATGTCGACAGTTGAATTGTGTTAATGATCCATCACGGAAACTTTGCTTTAGATAGCTATGCTCGGAGTATTTTACTGCAATTTTAATCTTTATTTACAACTGGTGTTTTAAAAATTCAATAGATTTTGAGTTCTATAACTTATCTAGTGTTCTAAGATAAATTTTCGGAACTTTTACAAATATATAAAAAAGAGAAGACTGCTATTCTTAGCAAACAATAAAAAAAATAAAAGTTCCAAATTAAATAACAGGAACTAAAATTTAGACAAATATGTATTTTAGGATAATTGTAATGGAAAAAAGTCCTTCCGGCCAGTGCCGGGAGGAAGAGGTAGCTTTCATATTCCTTATTTTAAAAAAGCCAACTTATATTATTCAAACACACGAAGCTCAATTAAGTGGAAACCGAATGTAGGAGATTCAACACTAATTTTTATCAATACTAAATCATTATGAATGAGAATTTCGCGAAATTAGTCAGCTTTATCCAAGCTGCTTTTATTTTAATTAACTTATAGTTGGCTGCCAAATTCGGCGATTTCTTAAAGTGCCTGCCATTTTAAGACAACATGGTGGATGAGGCTAACCAGTGAACTTGGTCGAGACCTTAGTAATTGCTGTGCACATGCTCACTCACATCGGAATCGGTTGATATATACAAGTGCTGTCGCAGGCAAAAAAATCAGATTTTTCAAAATGTCACCCACATTAGAAACTGAAACTGCTATATCTGAGCCATTTTTTTAGATAAAGAGAAACAAAAAATGCTCCTGAATCCTTATATCAAGGTCAAATACTTAAAAAAGAAACCTTTTTCAATTTCTAATTTTTTTGCACCTCACTTTAAATATATATATTTTTTAATTTAATGGCCGCCATTTTTAAACAAGATGGCTGATGAAGCTGGCCAGCGAACTTGGTCGAGATATTGATGTATACTATCCACATGACTTCTTCCATCGAAATAGGCGAATACGTGTGGTATCGCGAGAAAAATACAAGACCGTTTCAAAGTGTTAGCCATGATAGAAATTCAAAGTGCTATAATTCAACCACTTTTTAAGATATAAACAAAAGAACAAATTTTCAGAAACAAAAACTGCTCCAGAATCTTTGTATCAAGGCCAAACACATAAAAAAAAAATATTTTTCATTTTCCAATTTTTTAATACCTCATTTTAAATTTTAAATTACATTTTTTTTTTAAAATGGCAACCCTTTTGAAACAAGATGGCGAATGAAGCTGACCAACGAACTTAGTCGAGACATTGGTATGTACTATGTACAGACCAAGTTACATTCAAATCTGTTCATAAATGCGCCTGCTATCGCGTGACAAAAATCAGGTCGTTTTAAAATGTCAGCCACAATAGAAATTCAAAATGTTATAACTCAGCCATTTTTTTAGATATAGACAAAACAAAACCTGTTCCGGAATCTTTGTATTAAGGTCAAACACATACAAAAAAACTCTTTTTCATTTTTCAATTTTTTGGTATCTCATTTTAAATTTAATTAAAAAAAAAATTTTAAATGGCCGCCATTTTGAAACAAGATGGCGGATGAAGCTGGCCAACGAACTCGGTTGAGTTATTTGTATGTACTATGTACACACCAAGGTACATCCAAATCGGTTCATAAATACGTCTGTTATCTCGTGGCAAAAATCAGGGCGTTTCAAAATGTCAGCCACACTAGAAATTCAAAATGCTATAACTCAGCCATTTTTTAAGGTATAGTCGAAACAAAAACTGCTCCCGAATCTTTTTATCGAGGTCAAGCACATAAGAAAAAAATATCTTTTCAATTTTCAATTTTTTGGTACCACATTTCAAATTTAAATTTTCTTAAAATTTTAAATGGCCGCAATTTTTAAACAAAATGGCGGATGAAGCTGGCCAACGAACTCGGTCGAGACATTAGTCTGTACTATGTATAAACGAAGTTCCATCCAAATCGGTTCATAAATACGCCTTTTATCGCGTGACAAAATTCAGGACGTTTCAAAATGTCAGCTTCGCTAGAAATTCAAATTGTTATAACTCAGCCATTTTTTAAGATATAGACGAAACAAAAACTGCTACGGAGTCTTTGTATAAAAGTGAAATACATAAGAAAAAAATGTTTTTCCATTTTCAATTTTTTGGTACCACATTTCAAATTTTAAATTTTTTTAAAATTTTAAAATGGCCGCCATTTTGAAACAAAATGGCGGATGAAGCTGGCCAACGAACTCGGTCGAGACATTGGTATGTACTATGTACACACCGAATTACATCCAAATCGGTTCATAAATACGAGAGTTACAGTGTGACGTAGGTCAGATATATATATATTGATATATATATATATATCAATTTTGAACGGAGGGCGGTTTCGGGGTCTGGGGGTCATAATCGATGAAAATATACCAAAATTTTTTGAAATCGCTTTCCTCCGAACGGCTGCAATAGGTAGCTTTTTGTAAAGTAAGCTACCTAATATCTAGAACGTAATTTTAAAGATATTCTTATTTATTTTTGTATTTTCTTCGTGTCTTCATATAAAAGTTCGCAAACAAGCCGTCAACTAATCTAAATTCGTATTTAAAAAAATCATAGCATAGACTGTGTACTATTACACTAAAATATGTAACCCCTGATTTTTGAAAGTTGGAGGCATTTAATTTTTTTATTATCATATACATATATATTTAGGAACAATTATTTTATTATTGGGTAATATTTGCAACTTTAATACAGTTATGAAAAATGTTCTAAATATATGGGAATATTTAATTTTGAGTTAATTTAAATAAATCATGAAAGTCGATACTGCGCTGTCTTTTCAGCTTAAATGCATTTATTGTCCTTAATCTCTCTATTTGTGAACTAACTTCATATGAAATAATATAACAATTAACTGATTCAAAATCTTTCATTTTAAGTTACATGTATGAATTTAAATATACGAGTCAGAAAATGAACTTTATACAGTTTTATATATATTTATATATATGTTCAGAAAGAAAGTTCAAAACAACATAAAAATCTCTTCAGATTCTACTTTGTTTTTATTTATACCTTTCTGGCTTGCTAGAGGAGTCAGAATATAAAAGAAAATCATTGTAAGCAGTATTCTGAGGTTATACTTCGTCGATACGTGGTTTTATACGTTGTTGTGTCTCATACGCTAAGTTTCAGAAAATAGAAGTTATGTACAAAGAGTATCTTAATACACATCTTACTATTTGGTGTTGATAACACGAGGACGAATTCTTTGGGAAAAAAAAAAAACTGTTATATTTTATCCAAGCTTTAGCTATTTTTGAAATTGTATTTCGCGTGTTACAATTGAACTCCCCCCCCCTCCCCCCCCCCAAAAAAAAAACTTGTAGAAACAGTATGTTAATTATTAACTCCTTAATTAATCTTTTACAGAACCATATAAGGCTTTATTACACCCCTAGTATTTACTGATTTGACTGTAATCAAACAAAAAACACAAAAGAAAATTTAGTTTGCAATAGTTCTCCCTTTGCATACTAATAAGCATCACTGACGTAAATATTAAGCAAATAACTTTTTTCGAAGTCTGTAACTCTTTGAAATACGTTAATAAAATTTTTTATCAAGGCATAATAACGACAAATACTGTCCAACTGCAATAAAATCGGAATAAAACAAAGCGGGATACGCAGATTAAAGTTTCCAACGAAAAAGTTAGGACTGATTTATTTTATGTTTTTCATAACAGCGATATGCTTACCCAACGAAGCGTTGCGGTCCATCCCACCTTACATTGTACTTAGCTTTAGGAGTAGGAAAAGACCGCTTGCCATCTTAAGGCTCCGCTGCACTGAATCTCCCCGATCGCGAAATCCCATGTTAACATATGAGGGAAATTTGAAGCACGATTACTCATTACCTAATATAATAACTATGATACGCGTTTTTAAAAATTATTTCCGAAATTTTAAGTACATTAAAAATCCCTATAAACTTTGAAATTTCCATTTGAATAAATTTTATCACCTTCTTAAAAATACTTAAAATTTACGTAGACAAATTTTAAAAACGCACATCATCGGCATCTGACGTCTACTTTCTGATGGTGAAAACGGAATTTTAATAATTACATTTGATAATGAGTAATCGCGCTTCAAATGTTTCTCATAGTTTAACATGGGATCCGGGAGTTTCAGTATTAGCGGCCCCTTAAGCTGAGATGATAGCTTTGCATCGCCTTCCAAAAGAAGAACGAGAGAGCCACCATAAACGCTTTGTTCTGGAATTCCAAATTCCAAAATTTAACGGCATTGCATTATTATTAATATTTCGCATATTTCCATTAATTCCATCTCGTGACGTATTCCCATTTTGCTTTCGACACGTGATCAACTTTCCTAAATATTCTAACTTTTAATACTTAGAGAAAAAAAAAATATTATAATTGATTCCTATTTAAATTGTTTTCACAGTGTTTATTTTTCAAATTGTTTCATATATCTTATTACTAATTGTTTTCATCATATTAGAAAATGTAGATTATTGTATGGCTCATATTAGTACTCTCTCCTCCCCACCACTTCCCATTGTTTTGCTCCCCACACTCACTGTTTGACAAACTGTTTGCTCACTGTTTGCTCGCTGTTTGACAAAGCCCAGACCTCATCTTCATATAGCGGTCAGCATCAGCTTCACCCCACCGTAGTCTGGTGAGAGATGAATTTTATATAAGGAGTAAATTTCAGATCCTGCATAGACTGTTCCCACATAGATAAGAAGTAAACTTGGACATTACGCCCCATGAAGGTATTCAGATATTAATCTTCTTTGGTCCTTGGAACAGCAAAATGCTGCAAGTTTTGCTATATATGATAATACTTTGTGATACCCTAACTAATATATTTAAAGACAAATTGTTTCATCATTACTCTCATATTAAGAAATACATACACGTATGAAAAAAATCAGCATTTCTTTTAAGAATTACAAACATACTTCAGTTTTCATGTCTTAACGATATTAGAAATCTCGCTAATTACATTCTAAAAATAACATATTTCTTAACCTATGAAAATATAATATAGTTAATCAATTAATAGTTATTAGTTATTGTTAGTAAGCATTATTAGTCATGGATTAGTACCATTTTCATACGGCGATTTTCAGCAAAGTTAGTAAAGGGGTAATGTATTTTCCATGACTATACGACTATATTATAATTTAATCCATACATATATTCATAGAATTTTTAATAAAAATTAACATAAAATTAATCTCTTAGAATTACTCCACAAAAACATTTGATAAAACACTACCAAAATCCCCAAAAGAAAAGTTTTACTTTAGTATGAAATGCTATATCTTTACCAAATATTTCCTGTAGGAGATAAAAAGAAATATATATTCATTATTTCTAAAACCTCTTTCAGATCTGAAAAACTTTCGTACGTAACTGAACTGTCTTTATCTTTTTGAAGTTCTTTGCATTGCATTTAGAAATTGCGTATACTACAAACTTGTTTTTTCACTATATAGAATGCAATTGTACATTATCATAGTATATACAGACACTTTTTTAAATAAGATAAATCTCTACGTCAGAATGTACTTTATCTTGAATGTCCTTTAAAATGTTTTTACAGAACTCTTTTAAAACAATTTTGTTTATTATTTTTTTTAAACCTTTTCGCACAGCAATATTTTACTTTCAAGAAAAAGTATTGAAATTGTAGGTTATGAAAAAAAATAAACGGCTACTTAATGCCGTATTTTGGATTATAGTACATTTGTACAGAAAATCTCCAATAAGTTTCTACAACTTCAGATTGAATTATTTAAAATAAAGACTCAAACATTTTAAATGTAAAAGTACAATATAATAATCATATCCACTTTGTGAGATAAAAGAAAAAATTTACATTTGCGAATTTATTTTATATAAGTTCCTAAAATTGGATAAAAAATGTAACCCTTTCAGGGGCAAGGTCGCTATTCGCAAAATACTGAAATGAGTGAATGACATCAGAATTTGCAAGCAAATTTATTTCAAAATAAGCAAAAGCTTTTGTTCGCGTACTTAGTAAAAGGAAATTTTTCATTCCAATATTCTGGTGCCAATGAGGCATTTAGAGATTAACGTTATGTGGTCCAAAAACTGAACCACCGCCATTGAAGGGGTTAATAAAACGTATATATAAACGTAAAATAAGAAAGTGATAGATAAGGTGGTGCAAGTCGGTGTGGTGTACGAGATTATGCAGAGTCATTAACTAATCCCAAAACAGAGTTTTGAATTTTGCTACATTTGTAAACGATACAATGACATGACAAATATTTGGTGAAAGAAATTGCGTATTTACGTGAAGTTTTAATGATTTAGAAGAAAAAATGTGAATTTGGCCTTCTCGTTATAATACTTATGGTTTTTCAAAACATAATCATAACATAGATTACAAAGGTAATTTAGCTTTTTTTTTTGTTGTTGTTTTTATTGGTCAAATTATTATTGAACTACAGTTCACCTAAGTCATTTGGATTTGCTTATCAATAGATGGCATTACTGATGTTTCAAAGGTATTTAGTGATGATAGTGCAAGAGTGTGGACTGCCAAAGTGTGTAAGAGTGCGCAAATGCTTTTGAAAAAACTACTGCCGTTGCTGAAGCTGTATTTAAAGTAACTGTTCTATAGCCTTTCAAAAATTACCTTTTTTATATACTGACTTTTCAGCAAGCAGCATCACTGAAAGGCCATTAGAATCAAAACTTGTTGAACCACAGAAAACTGAAAATGAGGAGGAAAGAGAATTGCTTTCAATAGAAAATTATATTTCAGAAAAGGCAGGCAAGCTGTATAAAGAAAAGATGTACGCTCAATGTGAAATAAATCCAATTTCGTTTTTGCAATGTATAGCATCGTCTTCAACAGCTTCATCTTACGTCAAATTAAGAGAGTTGCCACCGTATCCAGAATTATCTGTACTGTGATAGTATAATAAGAGGAGCAAAAAGTCTGTAATTTTAGGCAGTACACCAAAGAAAAGGCAGCTTGATGATGACGCTACGGAAAAACAGACAAAAATCTTTACCAAAGAAAAACTTGTGGATATGTCTTGCCAGCTTTGAAAACTATAGTGAACAAATTGTAGATGATTTGATCGGGGGCATTTCTTGTAGAGACTGGTTGTCCGCAGAATGCACAGACTACGCAGGTCGTGGTCAGTACAAATGTAAAGTTTGTAAGTAAAAGCTTAATATTTTCTATAGCATGCCCTCAATGGTTGTACACGAATGCGCAATCAGGAGGATAATCTTTTTTCATATAATACCGAAAGTGTTTCTTAAAAGTTGATGAATAAAAGCATTTTTTGTTAGCTTAATAATCTAAGTTTATTAATAATGTATAAAATCACCCATAAGTAATGTTAAATTTAGGAATATGCACATAGTTTTAATATTAATTCTTTCTGTAAATAATAATGTTATAAAATAAAATGCTTTGTAACAATAATACAGATAGAATTTATTGCTATAGAGAGTTGATCTCAAATCTAATTTTAATCCAAGCGTACCTCGGTCTTTCCGACTGGTTACTGATAAATCGTCAGATCAGATAGGAATTACTGTCAGAAGCGTTGCCTACAAATTTGCCTTGGGAAATAGTAAATTTTTTGGTAAAATCACCATGTAATAATACTGTTCGAGATGCTCGAGATCAGTAATAAAAATTGCTCATTTTTCTAAATCGCGCATATCTGCGATTAAAAAAATGCGAAGAATATTGTAAGAATATTATGGGAGGTATAAGCGGAATGGTTCGAAGCTATGAGAATGGCTTCACAAAAATGCACATATGATGTACGATTTAGGATGTTGAAATTAGAATTATGAACATGGTTGCCACGAAAGTCACCGTGACGTTGCTGTAGCTGAAGAAAACTTAAACATTTTTAAATTATGCTCTAAATATTCAACTTAGGTTGCATCTCCGTTAAGTAGATAATTTAAGTAAAATAGTGACAGAAAGATCAATCACACATGAAAAGATTACAGAATATGTAAATTAAATGTTTATCGTATACCTTGATGCTTTCACTTTATATATACTTTCAATGAAAAAAAAGTTTGCAATAGTTTTAGACAAAAACTTTCATACTTTCTTTTAAAAAGCTTTTATACATATATGTTGTATATCCACAAAATGTTACATTTGCAATTTTTGATCATAGGAACACATACAATTTTACTCTGTCATTTGTTTTTGTTTACTTTAACATATCTTTGCATATTCTTATAGTTTACACAAAGTGGGGTTAAAGACATGCATTATTTATGAATGAAGAAGCGCAAAAAGTATGTTACCTCTCTTAGTAAATGAAAAAAAAGACATCATGGTTTTGAAATATCTCTTTATTTTTAATGTAGTATTTTCCTTTTAAAAACAACTCTGCATTATTGAAACAAAACGCAGTATCTCAGATACTTTGAAAAACACATATTTTTTTAATCTTTTAAAAACTTTCTTAAACATGTTTTAAGGTATATATAGTTATTTTTTCTAACTATTTTAATAACTTATATTTTACATATAATTTTTATTATTCATTGGATTTTCTTATTCCTCTATTTCTTATTTTCATCTTATTTTTAAGCATATATTACCTATTAAAAAAGCCTATAGAAGGGAAAATAATCTGTCACATCTGAGTTTAACAGGTTAATACACTCATATTCAAAATTGAGAGAATTTTCAGATTTTGTCAATTATCTTCAGAACTACTGGACACATTTTAGCGAAATTGGGTGTGTACATAAGTTGATATAATGCAACAAAAATAAACATTTCCCAATTATAATGCGCACGCATGATCACGCGTAAGTATCATCAGCGTCGGAAAGTATAAAACAGAGCTTAAACCAAAAAAAGTGTTAATAGGAGGAATGGTCCCCTTATGCAGTTATGAAGCTCTGACAACGTGAACTAATACTGGAAATCAGGCAGATTATGTGTCCCTGTGACTCACTCCCCGAGAAACGCTATTTTCAGACCCTGGATGGTGCTGGGAGGGGGAAAGCGATTTCCAATTTTCCTCCCTAGAGTGTCCCAGACATGCTCTATATGGTTTAGCTCTGGAGATCTGGCTGGACATTTCATAAAGCGAATATCCTCAATTTCCAGTAACTCGACGACCAGTTGAGCTGTATCTGTGCGCGCTTTGTACCCAATTAAATTTAAATCAGGGCCAACTGCGTCTCAGAAAAGGCAAACAAAGGATACCAATAAGTTATCCCTACACGTCACACCAGTCATACAGCCTTTGCCAAACACAGGGAGGTGTATGCGCCCATCCAACATGATGCCTGCCCGGACAAATCAAACGTCCACTGCCATAGTGAACTTCTTCTCGGAAATTGGAAAGCAGGTAGCGGATTCCTGGTTTTATCCAGATGAAAGTAAGTAAAGAATTTGTATTTAGGCTGAATAGAGACCCATCAGTAAACAGGATGGTCACCCCATTGATCTCTGGTCCAACTTCGATTATCTCTTCACCATTCTAAACAAGTTTCCATGTGAACTGAAGGAAGCAGGACACCAGAAACACTACTTATTGCAAACAGCCCTCTGCCATGTAGCCTTCTGAAAACAGTCACTCTTCAAACTCGACTGCCTGTAGCCCCATAATTGTCACGAGAGAGCTGAGAAGCTGTTGCACTCTCGATACCCCTCGCTGTAATGGACAAATAGTGATCAACGTTTGACATCGTGTCTCTTGGACGACCTTCTCCAGGTTTTATATCTATAAATTCAGTGACCTCAAACTTTTTCCGTAAGCTGGACACGACGTTGGGCGTTACATTGAAGTCTCCAGGAATCTGCACTTGACAGTTCCCTCTTTTGAATCTCCCCTTGATTTGCCAGCATATTCCGTCATCCACACATTGGTGGTTTTAATGTTTTCTTTTGGTTTTCATCGAACAAAAATGTAAAAAAAGATTTTTTTTTCCACTCTCCAACTTTACAGACTTTAGGTTTCGACGGAAGTCATTTTTTTTTGTTGTAGTTGTTGAAAAAATATATATATATTCAGCAAGGAGTGCGAGCGAATAAAATACGAAGACTTGCACTCTCACTTACAAATCCAGTTCCTTTGCCCACACTACCCATACACACGTGTACGCTTACGTTTTAAGCACTAAAGAGTTGCATCTTTGCTTCGAAGCATTAGTTTTACCTTTCGTTCAGTAATTTTCATGAAATTCGACAAAATATGCAAATTCTGTTAATTTTGAACATGAGAATATGTCCAACCGAACATGCACATGTATAGATACCGGCCGTCTAACCAACATAATTGCCGACATACTGGTGGTTCAAACAACAGTTTCCAGTGATATGTAGTTTTATTCTCGTGCATAGGTCGAAGGCTGTATTTCTATATCAGCAACCGTTTTATGATTCACATTAATGTCGATTGTCAAAAATATCTATTGGGGTATCGCGTCTAACAGGATTGAAATGAATACTGCTTAGCGATTATGCATGTATTTGGCTGTCCATAGATAACTGCCTTTTTAGCCTTCTTTCTGATATTATATGTTTGTAAAATTTTTAAACTCGTCTGTTTATTTTCTGGTCGTTGTCCTTTTCTCTCTGAAATTTCTTATATCTGGAACTAAATAAAAGAGTTATTTCGAAGGAAAGTTACTGTTTTAATCTATTTGAAAAGAGATATGATAATTTAATATAATAATTTCTAATATTTAATATTTAATTAATATAATGTTTTCACATTTAATGTGAAAATATTTCAGAACAGTTACAAATGTAGAAAATTCCTACATCTATGAAGCACTAAAAAAGAGACAACTGAAATAAATATTACACTGTTAAAAATCTGCAGCATTTGCTGCATAGTCACTCCACCGCTTGTATAGAAAACGGTTACTTGACTACATTATGGAGCATTCTCATTAGTAAAAATAGAGATATTCCATAATAGTGGCGGAGTGACTATGCACAAATGCTGCAGATTTTTAACAGTGTAGAGAAATAGAAGCTGATCATTTGACAATGAGTAAATATGCTTATAGATGCATAACTTTTATAAATTTGGCAATAGTTTGTTGATGGAAGTTTTAAAAATATCTTGATTTTGGAAAATTTTACAATCTCAAGCTAAAGTCATTGTGTAACAATTAGAAAATATGTGATTTTAGTTTATCGAATGTGTTTGGAACGTTTTCGTGAACGACATAATATTGCTTACCTGAAACAAAAGTGACACAACTGAAAAATATTCCATTTAACAAGAGAGACAAAAGAAAATTCGCATCGTTTTACTTTAATAAAAAATTATAGCATTTATATTTGCTTGCAGCAGTAAAATCGTGAATAAAACTGTAAAACCCTCAAAAATGAAGGCATAGAAGCATAGAAGTTGTTTGGAGGATTGCGTTAATTTATTCCGTCAAAAAATTTGCTGTACTTCTGTGTTGGCAAAATAATACATAGGGTAATCTATCGGTTTTCCAAATAACTACCCTTATTACACATTTTTTCTGTAGCAATATATACCTTGTGCAAACTAATAATGTAATAATACAAAAAATAAATTTCTTGGCTTGTTTCATTTACTGCATTTAAGCAATATCGTAAAGCGTCATGACTATGGTAAAGAAAAATATATAAATATGGGATGCATTTACTACTGGAGTAAAAATATATCTATTATTGCTCAATATTATGAAAATGAAAATATTTTCGATAAAAAAAATGCATATTTTAATTTTCCTTTCCATGTAAAACGATATTAATAAAAGTGAAAAAAATGCACTCTCCGAAACCTGTCAAAGAAAGTTTAAGAAATGTTTTTTTTTTTTTTTTTTTTGAAATATAAAGAAAAACAAATCATTTGTTTTAGGAAAGGTTGCGAAACAAATTTGTTACAAAATATCTGTTTGTCACTATTTCGTCTACTCTAAAAATCTAATAAAAATTCTTGAATGTTCTCTGAATTAAGGGAAAAACGTGACGGAAAAACACAAATGCACTGTACAAAATTACAAACAATTATTCATGGATAATGTTAAAACATTTTAAATATGTAAAATATGTACTCTTGCCAAAGAAAAAATCATTCTGATCAACCGGAGCTTCAATGTTGGAATGAGATTTCTCAACACCCCCCCCCCCCCACTTCTTTAAAATAAATTAAAACTATTTTTTTCTCCAACTTGTCTATAATATTATGTTTGCCAAAACTTTTATCAAAACTCTGAATTTCGTTTAATAAAGTGTACATTATAACACTCAATGCACATTGGTACTTGCAAGTTCTTACTAATTAGCATTTGGCTTTAGTTCTAAATTAGCATAATGTAAATTTTCTTATATTTCTAAGATCTATTTGTTCGAAAATTAACACCGATTGAGACAAAATTTGTTCTTCTATAAGATATTTCATGCCGTCTATTCAAAAAACTGCAAAATTTGCACCAATTCCATTTATTCACTGACTTTGGAAGCAATACAATTTGACGGCAGTTGAAAGTGTTTAGTTTCATGGGAAATGTGGCCAGTCAATTCTTCGCGATATACAAAATTCAAGTTATTTTGATACATAATACTGTAATATATTGTATTTCGACAGGAAGTAGTCATGCACAGAATTCAAAGTCAATACAGTATCACAACTATACTATTCCACTGATTATTTTTAGAGTTTAAATGTGTTTTTCAGAGTCATCAAAAAAGGTTATACACATTTAAAAAAAATCCTAACTCTAAAAGTAAGTTATAAAACACAATAAATTTCTTCGCAATCTATAAGTCTCCAAAATTTGTTAGATTTCTTTGAATCGTGATCTTCAGGGAATGGCATGAACAAATGGTCTCTCAAAGTATCATATCTGTGTCCAACATTTTTCAATGACCCTGAATAAATAATTCTTTCAATTTTATACAGGTTATGGTACAATTGTTATTAGTATGATGATTATCAATCAAGAAGTAATTAGCATTTTGAAAATTCGTCGAAAACAGCCGGGTATTCAACTACATTTACACCAGGAATTTTTTCTGGATATCACGGCTGTAAAATAGTTATACAGAGTGATAATACATTGTTTTTACAAAATAAGGGAGTATATAGTACCCATCCAGACGAGCAGTAATTACCATAGAACATGGAGTTGCAATCAATTTATTTAGTCACAAATACAGAGTGTTCTAACCTAATCGAATATTGGATGACGGTAATAATTTTCAGCAAGCTGAAATATATTACATAGCTGCCAACTTGTACGGATTTTTGCTACCACTAAAATTTAACAGAAATTTCTGCCTTGTTTAATTATCAAAATTCAGTGCAATTCGGCGATTGGGTTCGGAAACATTTTCTATTAAATTTTAGTGGTAGCAAAAATCCGTACAAGTTGGCAGCTATGATATTATAATGAAACTTTTAATTGGCATGCTCACTTTTGTTCTAAATATGACAACACACAAAAAAGGGGCAGAAGTTTCCATTATGCGTGCTAACAATATGCATTTGACGTTCCACATTTTGGACACTGTTATTATCTGTTCATACGGTATCATCGATTGTGTGACTACCATGTTTTTCCAGAACTTTTTGTGATGTTATCACAATATAAAATAAGATACATATTGTTAGATTTTTATTGCGATAGTGTTATTTTTCGCTATATTATTACCGACAAGCCTACTTCAGTTTGGGTGAAACAACCTATATTTGTTACTCAATATGTGGTTGGCGACTACATGTTCTATGATAATTATTACTCGTCTGTATGGGCACTATCACCCCTCTTATTTTGTTAAAACAATTTAGAACCACCCTATATATCCAGTTCTCGGAGAATCGTCAGGTATTATTCAATTAAAAAAATTCCTTTGTCTTCTCAATTACTTTTATAGTTATGATTCTTTGAAATGTGTCCAAGCTTTTTCGATGAAACTTTATTTAGTACAACAGAAAGCGGATTTCTAATTGGCAAGATTAAGCAAGTCTGTTTCTACAAAAATCATCTAACACTT
Organism: Maratus speciosus; assembly: GCA_963932465.1. Taxonomy (NCBI): domain Eukaryota; kingdom Metazoa; phylum Arthropoda; class Arachnida; order Araneae; family Salticidae; genus Maratus; species Maratus speciosus. The sequence continues at coordinate 531,730,205 of OZ010791.1, read as the reverse complement.
TCCGGTCCAAATAACGTTTGTTGCTAAAATGTTGAAATAATTGAATGACACAGGGGCTTGCGAACAAGTTTATTTGAAAATATGTAATTCCTTTTCTTTCCGTGCAATCTAAAAGGCAAAAATTCATTTGAAAATACTGTTGCCGTTCTGGCAATCGGGAATTAAAATTAAGTGAGACAGAAATGAACCCGCCATGCTAGAAAGGGTTAAATCATATTCATAGAAAACACTTGAATGAAACACTTAAAAAGTTTCAGCAAACTGTCCAGTCCTTTCACCGTTTTTATAGAAGATGGTTACATAATCGTAATTGAACTGTACACTATGACGCAAAAGTTTAGACAATGACGTCATTCAGCTTTAAAATGTAGAATTATGACGTCAGAATTACAAAAACCTGTAAATATATTCAAAAACTGATTTAAAATGCTATGTACAAAAGACAGTCGTTTTATTTGCTATAATACTAATTTTTTTCATAAAAATTCAAATGTGCTTGTCGCAAAAGTTTAGACACTATTCTAAATTTCTTTGAATATTCGCTGGCATATGCAAATTTAGAATCGATGATGTCACAAATTTGGAGTACTTAAGTTCTGCAAACGATTGCGCTTCATAGTCGACATGCCGAGAGCTAAAGAAATTCAAGTGAATGAGGTTTCAAGGATTTGGCAGTTGAAAGGTGAAGGGAAGAGCGTTTCTGAAATTTCTGCTATTATTAATAGGTCAAAAAAATCTATTTATCGAGTTTTATCGAGTGGTTCCGAATATAAAGCAAAATGTCGGTCTGGGAGGCCACGTGTGACAAATGTACGAGAGGATCGCCTGATACAAAGACTAGCGAGTACTCAACAAATGAGCGTACGTGGAGTTCAAAGCTCATCGGGTCTCTCTGTATCAAAGGATACGATTCGTAGACGAATTTTGGAAAAAGGAACAATCGTTTATAGCAAAATGCAGAAGAAACCAGCTCTGAAACCACATCATAAGTTACAAAGACTTATGTGGGCTCGAAAGCATATGTCATATGGAGAGAAATGGCAGTCAGTCATATTTAGCGATGAAAAAAAGTGGAATCTGGATGGTCCAGATGGTTGTTTATCGTATTGGCATGACTTGCGGAAGGAACCTCGACGTTTTTTAGTCGCAGACAAGGAGGGGGCTCGGTGATGGTTTGGGCAGCCTTTTGCTATAATGGACAAGTATCTCTGACCTTCACCAGTGGTCGTCAAACTTCACAGCATTATACACAGACATTAGAAGAAAACCTACTGCCATTTGCTGAGCTTCTAGGGGGTCCTCAGTGGGAATTTCAGCAAGACAATGCTTCAATTCACACTGCAAAACATTCAAAATCTTGGTTTAATTCCCATAATATAAGAGTTCTCGACTGGCCAGCATGTAGCCCAGATCTTAACCCTATAGAAAACCTTTGGAGCATCATGTGTCGCAAAGTTTATAGCAACGCTAGACAATATTCTTCTGAAAAGGAACTTAAGACATCTATTGAGAATGCATGGTACGATATCGATCCACAAACTATGCAAGATTTAGTTTCTTCCATGCAGTCTCGTGTATATGACGTAATACATAAGCATGGATGCGCAACCAGGTTTTACAAATTGTTTATTTCGATTTTATTTAATTTGTGTCTAAACTTTTGAGACAGCAGTTTATTTTGTTACCATTTAATTTATTGCAATATGCACAATTCCACTTTTCTTTGTTATAAATATTGTTTATATGTACAGCACATTAATTTCAAGCAGTGATTTGAAAATTGAATAAATATTTTTCAAAGTATGTGAGAATTTCTTCATTGTCTAAACTTTTGCGTCATAGTGTATTATGACCATAATATGAGCAAAACTAGGATCAGAATAGCGTTATATTACGATTATGTAACCGTTTTCTATGAAAAAGGTCGAATGACTAGACAGTTCGTTACAAAATTTTATCAGTGGAGCTAGCTACAAGTTTAATTATTTCTTTTTCTAGTGTAAAAGAAATATTGGAATTGTATTTCACTAAAGGCCCCATTTTGAAAGATTTACAAGTTGTTTATTTTATTTTAAGAACTATCGAGCTTATATGTGAAAATATACATTACGTAATGTCAAATGTTGCCAGATACTGCTGTTGGAAACCATCCAGTACGTAAAAAGCACTTCCAAAAGCATCCCTAGTCTGTTCATTTTTGCCAGAGCTGCCAGATGTTACAGTTGGAAACCACCCAATCAAACAAAAATCACCCCCTCCCCCGAAAAAAAAATAGCGAAATGTAATTTCTTCCAGTATTGATGTTGATATCGATATGTTGTGTTCTATAATGTTAAGAAGAAATTAAATCAGAATTAGAAAAAAGAGAAATAATAATAAATCATTTATTATTTTTTTAGCTCTAGAATTTTTTTCTATTTAAAACAGGATGATAATTTGTTTGAAACAGATTTAATGAATTAAAAATAAATTATTTATTGCTGAAGGAGAATCAATAGTTATATTATACGTTCTTTTGATAAATTTAACAAAGTAATTGACGCATTAATAATATATAAGTACAAGAATAAATACAAAATACATACATGTGATGATTTTACCGGCCGTTGAAGGAATTTTGTCGTTTTTTTTTTTAAATGTTGTCATTATTGCGATGGTTAAAGACGTGGGTGGAGTTGAATATTTTAGTGCGGCAAAAGGGCGGTATAATGCAGTTAAATACACAGAAAGAATTCTCGAAAAAAGAAAGAACTCATCTTAGTAGAAAAAAATGTTTATTCCTAATGTTTCACATTACGATACCACCTTCCACGTTATATTGAAATCCTGGAGACACTACAACTGCGCTAATAGATTAGAGGGGATACGTTCATTTTCGTGAGTTGACTTCACTCCAATGAGCCGTAAATATTTTAAAAATCAGAAATACGACAAAAAAGCGAGCTCCGAACTCATGCAAGCCAATTTAAGAGGAATTTATGCGCAAGGTTACCGGTACCTCTGCGTAGATCCAGACAAATCAGGACTCGGCGCCAGCCAAGAGCCCAATCAGAGCGTGCGGATTTATTATAGAGACGCTTATTAAATTTGTAGTAACACGAGGGGGACATCGTAAAGTTTCAATTACAGGCGAATGTTTTTATATACTATTCGCACCACTATTTTTAAAAAATACATTTCATAGGATATTTCTCTTGCAAATGTCCTCAAATCATATGCAAAAGATTTTTGCTTTGAAAAAGTGGAGCGAAGTAGCATTAAAAAATATTCGCTCGTATTTGAAACTTTGCGATACCCTCTCGTATGTCGCTTTGCTTAAAAGAGCACAAATAGAAAGTTTAGGATAAAATAAGAAAATAAAAGAGAAATGGTTAAAAGCACATTCGAAATGATCTGGCGTCTCGGATTTAGCATTTCTTTAAGATTTTTTTAAAGGGGAAAATGCTTTTTGGATTAGAAATTCGAATAAAGATAATATAATACGCGTTTTAAAAATAAAATGAGTTTAAATAGATATAATATATAATATATTATGAAGGGACAGGGTAGTAGTGAATATGCGGGAAGATGCTTTAGTAGAGTATTGGAATGAAAAATTTGTTATATGTAGTATATATATTGGTTTACAATGGTTATAAATATACATATTTTACGAAATTTAAAATTTTTTCGCCAAGGTTAATATTATTCTATATAATTTTTCCTTTTAATAATACTCCATATATTATACCGGTGTATTAAATTAAAAACCTATTCTTGAACTAATCTATCAATCTCCATATGTAAAGGTATAAGATCTTAATCCACCTAATAATATTTATTGCAAATTCCTTAAATCTAAAAAAAGGCACTATCTATATATATTCCATAAATAAAACCTTTTATTTTTTTAAATCTCTGACAAATATCACTGTGATTTCCCGAGTATATCAATCCCCTCTAAATTCTTTATTTAATAGTTAAAATGTCATAATTCATAAATTATCCCCTTGTGAAAAACCTATTTATTTAAAATCATTATTTTATTAAGATATCAAGGTGTCTATTATAATATTTCAACGCTTTAATATTCTAATTTTTAATTCCACTCCAATAAATTCCTTTTTTCTTTTCTATTAACATTATCGTATGGCAATCTAAAATGTATTTTTAGCCAGCACTCTTGATCTCAGAGATTATTTTTATTTACACATTTTGTAACTAATTCGAGGGTATAGAAAATTCTAGAAGAAATTTTTCGAGCTACGAAAATTGAATCACCTCAAAATTAATCCACCGGAACTAATAATACACTCTTAAAGCGATTATTATTAGAGAAGAGAATTCAGCTGACCCTGATTGTCACTTTGCGCCAGAGTCAGTTAAATGCATATGCGCAGACAGATATGAAGGAGTACAATTTGTGAGTCGATTTTGAGATGGAATAAGACACGAGACGTTCTTGGAGACGTCGAAATTTATTCGAAGCTCATTTTTTTCTGAAACTCCGGCTACCACCTGGAGATGATTAAGTAATCATTTTATCACCGATAAGATTGAGCATTTCTCCTACAGAGTGTTCCTGAATATGTAAATAACGTTTGGAAATATCTCATTCAACTGCTTCATTTCTGGAATCCATCTATTTTCTTCTTAACATAATCATCCGGTCAAACGCCTCTGCGATATGCATCTGGAAACCAAAATCAAAAACGATTTTCGCCTGCTGCCTTTTTAAGCTCCAAAGTTTCACTACATCACACACACACATATATATATATATATATATATATCACCAAGTTGGCATTTTTTGCCATTTTATTACACAGTATATGTGACCACAATTTTGACAGTATTCCGCAAATATCGCCACGGAAGTGCATGTATATGTACAGTCGTGGAAAAAAACGTAAACACCCCCTACTAACTACTCAAGAAATTATCGTAGAAGAAAGTTACTGGTACCGAACGACTGGAAATAAAGTTTACTTTTAAATGACGTATATAAAATTTGCTAAGGGGGAACATATTAAAACGAATCCAAACTTCATTTTTTTTTCAATGACAATACCTAATTTTAACGAGATATTTCAAATCTTCTGTTCAATTTATGCCCAGACACCGAGTTTCAAGTCATTTGAATGATAAGTTTTTGAATTATAAACATTCAAAATTTAGTGCTTCTAATGTTAAATTACATTTTCATATTTTTATTTATATCTCCATATTTTTATTTATGCTCCTAATGTGCTAATTTTTTGTGTAGCAATAATACTAATATACCCAAACATAAATATGCTGAATTTGCAATTTTTATAATTTTATGATATGAATTATGATTATGAAATTAATATTCGAAAAAAAATATGAATTGCAACCTACAATTTTTTTGGTGGATTTAGATTTATTAAGTCCTGCTTCATGGAAATCCAAAATTTCACATTTTTCTTCCAAGTAGTTTTCAAATTATGCTTAAAAAACGGCAAAATCATGGTTTAAGGGGCCGTCAATAATAGAAGTGACTAGATATTTTGAAATTTCTTCTGTTGTCCTGTAATCTAGCAGGCTTCGTTGACTTCTTAAGTTGCCTTGATCAAGATGGGGGCTCTCTCGGTTAATAATCGATTTCCGAACTTCAATTTGGATAAAGCCCTCAAAATATGCTCGTTTTAATATAATTAATTTCTCAGAAACTTATGGTACGAATTGCATAAAAATTTGTTTTTACGCTAATTGATGGGTGTAGAGTTCATTTATACTGTCAGAATTGTGTACTGCTATTGAAAAAAACAAAGTTATGGTTCGTTTTAATATGTAGATGGCCCCCTAAGCATATTTTATCTGCATCATTTAAAAGCAGACTTTATTTCCAATCGTTCGGTACCAGTAACTTTCTTCTACGATAATTTGTTGAGGAGTTAGTAGGGGGTGTTTACTTTTTTTTTCCACGTCTGTACATGCTGCTACGTACATAAATATATGTCAAATTAAAGTTACATTTCATATATTTTGGTGGTTTTTATTATATAAACGATGTCATCTACAAAATAATATCATGACGTTACTAGAAGTATATGTAAGTTTGCATTTTTAGCTGTTTTAGTAAACTATATTTAAATGACTTGTTTAAATAACTCTTAAAAAAAGTTATACTTTTTTTATTGAGATTTTTGTATTTGAAGATATTTGCTTTTTAAAATACTTTCAAATGCTTTCTTTGATCCAAAAAAACTGGCCGTTAAATGAAGTACACATCATCTTTAAAAAGATTTTGCAATTTAAACTATAAATGTAAAGAATGTTCAAAGAAATTAATTTCAGTGGAATTGTTTTATACTGAAATAAATATTAGAAAATTATTCTTTGAGATTTCCTTTTTTCGAGAAGCTTGACATAGAAATAAGGCATTTTATAATGATTTCATATATTATAATTTTCATAAGCATATTAATATAAATCAAAATAATCTATCAATAAGTTATTAGTTTTTCATTTTTTGACTTTTGCCTTACGTATACTTACACCCATTTACATTTATTAGGTCAAAAATTCATTTACAAAGTACTTTTGCGGTTAGAATATTCCGTTGAAGATAAATTAGATGTCATACAATGTACGAAAAAACAGAAAGTAAATAAATTAATGGTGCAGGAATAAAATTATTTCAAAGGGGAAAATGCAGCTTACAGAAAATAAATATTAAGAATTGTTTGAAGTAGAATGAAATATTGAATGCTCGTAAATTCATATATTCCCATATTCATAGTCACTGTTCAAAAATTCATAATTATAGATTCTTAGTTAATTTTTAATAAATAAAAATTTAATTGTTACGGATAAATGGAAACAAGTAAACAAAATTTTAATGCACATACTAATATAAACTATAATTTTTTAATGTTTAAGGATTTATATTATTTATTTATATAACACTTACTCTACAGGATTTTAAAGTACCCGCTAAGAAAAAATTTACATAAATTTATTCAATACTTCTGTTAATAAGAATATTAAAATCGAAGCAGAGGATGAATTATGCTTGTCGATTTGTCTTTTTTATCGAACAATTAAGAATTTTTACTACAAAAGCATACATTTTTTTATTCGTGAATTACAGTTTGTCTGTAAAATAAAAATATTATCACAGAGCGTAAATTCTTGGAAACAAATATGTGTATTTCATAAACTAATTAAGAAATCGGGCTGTTCACAAAAAGAAATATTTATAGAAAGGTGCTATACTAATTTGCTAACTCTCTGTCTTTTCCCAAACAGACTGATACTTTTTAAAGTTGTTGTAAAGAGCCTAGGTAGCTTTAGACTCAACTTGATTTTTTGTCGGAATCATTGTAGTGAGCCTATGCAGTGTTACGGGAGTTCGAGTTTTAGCTTAATTAGATTGTACGTCCATACAGCCTAATGTTATAGTGTCTTATTAAAACTTTATGCTCTGAATTATGAATTCATGAAAATTTTATCTTCTAAAGCATTTTTCGTGAATTATTGAAACTACATTAGAAGATTTATATTCATTTAGAAATATATATATTCATTTATAAATATGCCATTTCTATCTAATGCTGTAGAAAAAAATCTACCTTGTCTAGAGATACTTTTGTAGATCTTTACGCGTGCCGATGAAGGTATACATTTAAGTGTAGCACACATTTAAAAATTTTTGTGTGAATTTTCAGAAACTAGGATCATCTTTTAACTCCTTGAGGGGTGGTTAGATATATTTTATCCCGCCTAATTTAAACAAAATTCCAACAAGAAAAATTAAACTAAATTTTATATTTTTATTTTTTATTTTATTTTTTTTGGGGGGGGGGATAGGGGAGGGGAATGTTGAAAAATTGATTATTCTTATTTTAAAATATGTTTCGATTATTCCGGCGAGAATTCAATATTACAGAGACATTATTGCTCGCCCCTCAAAGGGTTAAAACGCCTGAGAATATTCTCGTCAGTTCTGAACAACTTCACAGTCCTGTAATTCTAATCAATCACGAATTTCATCGAAGTACATAATGTTTTGAGACAATAACGAGTTCAAAAACTTTGAAAAAAAACTTTTTAGAAATTTTGAACTCATCTGTTGTGTTTGTTTTTAATGCAATCACTGTTCTCTCTATGGAGGAAAAACCAGCTGCGGTCGTACTCTAAATACAAATGAAATTGGCAACTGTCTACGGGTCAGTTATAACGTATACGCATTCTTATCACCTGCACATTATTACTTTACTCAACCCTATATTTACAAAATATTTTAATCTTGGAGAAAATTAAAAAAATATATTTTAAATTAAAATCTATCGCGTAAAAAATAAAATAATATTTACCATCGGAAACTTACAATAAATATTTAAAGTACCTATTTTGATTACCTACTTTTTTAACACTTTCCAACAAAGTTGAAAAGTGTTTTTGACTTCGCTTTGTCTGTCTGCGCTCTAACTCTCATAAATATGCTCGGATCGTTCTGAAATTTTTGGATGTTAGTGACCTCTACCATAGCACGTTCCCTATTTCAAATGATTTTTGTAGCATGTTTAATTCATTTAAAGGGATAGTCAAAAGTTTTCCGTTACATTCCGGCCGATGGGAAAAATCGTTTCAAATGGTTTTAATGGTGTTACACTCTTTCAAAGATAGTAAAATTGAATTAATTAATGAAGCCCACTAAAATATGCATTCTGTTGAATATGCGGTGCAAAGAATAGTTATTGTTCATTTACAGGGCCACACAAAATAATTCCGTTCAGAATGGTATAGGGGGAATTGTTTGCGGTGTATTTGAAAAGATTTCAAATACTATATTGTATCCGAATTACTGTATATTAGTAATGATCGCTCGACATGCATCTTTAATTATGATATGCGCTTTTTCCAGTATATTTATACATACTATAAAGTGCGTATAAATGCTATAGTTCATATACAGGGCTACAGAAATGAATTCGTATAGGTTACAGAGTATGAGCATAAATTGCTTAAAAGTTGATTTTAAAGGAGTTATGCATTTTTACGCTGAACTGAATTTAGTTTTCTAAGAAATATTTGTAGAATATAGATAAAATTATATACAGGGCTACGCAAAGATTTGAATACATGGGCATCTATGGGAATAATTTCTGGAAATGTAATTTCAGTAGTTTTAAGAGTGTTTCAGTTTGAATTAAGTTTTAGCTAAGTAGTAGCATGTAATAAAGGTACTACGTAAACTACAGGGCTGTACAAAAGTATTCAAGTATGTTTCCATACATTAGTATAAATTGTTGAAATATAAATTTCAACCTGTTATGCATTTTCTTGCTAAACTAAATTTTCCTATTATATTGTATCAACCTACAGATCAAATACAGGGCTGTTCAAAAGGATTGGAATACATATTTGGCTATGGACGGTAAGAACTGAAATCAGTTTTTCAAATATTTTATGCGTTTCATAAAATGTTTACTTATCTTATTTACCTTATTCCCCTAAATAACGAAGTTTTGTTAAAGCATTCAGGAAGTGTTGGAAAGTGTTTCATAATCTATGCTTAACGCACGATTTTTCTTTGTTGTTTCTTTATCAGTACGGGTATCAGTAATTAAAAATACATTAACATAAATTTCAAATATATTATTACTAATATTATTTTAACTAATTTCCAGTAATCTTTAGCCACCGTTTCAAAAAAAAAAAAAAATATTGAAAACCTTAATTGAATGAGAATAGATAGCGAAATTGAAATCCAATACACACAGTAAAATTCTACTAAGCAATTACCTTATAATAAAGAGTAAGCTGCTAGTGCTTTTTAGAGGAAATGGAAAAATGCTTTATGTTACACATTGCAAGGTTCAGTTATCAGCGATATTTTAATTTAAATGCATCATTCAAAGATAAAGATTCCCTACTTATAAAATCAGTGAAAGAAATCTCTTTTAAGGAAGGCATTTTCTGTCATACAAGTATTTAGCTATATTCCACTGTCAATTTTTGCAAAGATTGTGAGATTGATGTCAATAATTCGCTTATAATTAATATTTTTTTATAAATATTAAATAAATTATTTAACAAGTAATGGTTTAAAATGCACTATCATGGCAAATGCGTCGGAAAAAATTGTGTTACATCCTTGCATGCATATCATAGAACGTTACTTTACAATAAGAATAGTTAACACGAAAAATAGTATAGTTTTGTACTTTAAAATTATTTATAATGTTCTTATTTAACAAAAAGAAAACTTTACTTTTCTTTAATTTCGTCAAAATTGGGCTAGACTTAAAATTTTTCTTGTATATATTAAATGTATGATAATCAAAATTGTCGTTTTTTTTTTTAAAGAATGGGTAGATTTATTTAACATCTTTGTTTTTCTTTAAGAGTCCGGTGATGACGAATATTTCGACAGTTCTATAGAGTTAAACCCTTTATTTTTATCAATACTTCTTAAAGTTAATCTTTTTAGCCACTATTCTATCTTCATATTTAAATATTATTATCATGCCTTCTCAATTATTTGATTTCCTTGACTTCGTCAGACGTCCTTGGTTTATTCCACAGGAGTTCCGCGTCCTACTTTCATACTGCCAAATCCGAATTTATTGACCCTATTCTCCCAATGTTTTAACTTCTATCTTTGTGAGGGGAATGCATTCGTTTATCTTTTTTAAATTTATATTTTTAATGTAGTACATCTATAATATGGTTAGATTCTCTTTTCAAGGCTCTTCTAAAATGTGTGTCACAAATACTCACCAACAAGGAGTTGAATTGCCTTGGAACCGTCTCTTCAAAGCTTTACTCGTTTTATGTAATGTAATATGCATTCTTTCTTCTTTCCTCTTCCTATTAACTCTTTCGTTGCCGATCTCGCGCGTGCGCGTCCTTTTGTGCTATAAGGCAATTAATTTTTTAAATGGTCTGACACACCCTCGGAGCTGACACACTACTAGAAAAAGATCTGTTGTGCCAGGTCCGCAGGGTCGTCGGACCAATTAAAAACTTGATTAGAACTCATATATACATACATATATGCATCATGGTAAATATATATATATATATATATATATATGTGTATATTTATAAAAATTTTGTAGGAAGCGAAAAAGTAGGTGACACATGGAAACATATTTTCCAAAATGGGAGTAAGGTACAGTGTTAGGCGACTTCAAGAAAAGGCGAGGTTTTTAGTTTTTGTAATACTGGGGGGCTCGGCCCCCTACGAGCTACGCTCGCCAACCCCCGTTCAGACGCCACAGTCTCTAAAAGCACGCTAATTTGATTGGCTTTTAAAAGATTTTGAAAGATTGAATTATAATTTAAAAAACAGCGGCGATCTCCCTATAGATGGGTTTCTATTCATTTTTCATCGATTGGTGAATTTTAAGGAAAAATCAGCTGTTGTTAAAAGATACAATGGCTGTTTTCGTCTTTGATTAAATAAAATCAGTTTAGCATTTCAAAATAAGCTAATATAATTGCTGGGCAACATATAACTATGATATGTTCCCGCACCATGTTGGTTAAATCAAAGTAAAATTACGTAATTTGTTATTTCTGTTTGTATAAATATTTTTTATAAAATATAATTATGAGTGTAAAATTATAATGTTTATATATTTAAGTAAAATAGGAGTGTAAGTTCATACAAAAATTATTAAGTTGATTTTAAATATTAAATATATATTTTTAAAAAAATGTTGTATTGTAAAATGAATGTATAATATTGAATAGAGTTCGGATCTCAGACAACAACAATAGCCAGACGCCATGGTGTCGTTTTATGACAAGCCAATGGAAAGTGGTGTATAATTAGAAATCGTAAAATAATAAAAACGTTGGAATAAGTTTATGGCCTCAATAAAAGTGTTGCGATAAATTTATGGCTTTTCAGACCACCCACTCTTATGTTAAAAGCAGAATACAGCATATGAAGGAAATCAAAATTCAATCCCTTGCAAACCAGGAGAAAATAATGCAAGAATATATAGATGAAGAGGCATACGAAAAAGTAAAGGATTTAAATTTGGGTCAAACAGTATATTTAAAATGTATTGGAAAACCGGGCGCATTAGAGCCAAAATTTCAAGGACCCTACGAAGTTACTAAAAAGTTTAGAAACTTTAATTATTTATTACAATATGTTCAAGATAAATCAATAGAGCCGATCAAACGACATATGGATCAGCTGTACGCTCCGAAATATGCAACAGGTCATACAGAGGCGGAAATTACGAATTTACAGGGGTCTCAGAAAAAAATTAAGGGTGATAAAAATTACAAAAATAAATGTGACATTTGTCAAAGAAAATCACACTCAACTGAAAATTGTTGGTTTAAATTAGACAAAAATACGATTCAAAAGGGTGACAAAGGTACTATAAAGTATTATAAAAAAAATAATAAATATTTTGAGAATGTAGACCCATATTTAAAGTATCAAACAAATTATTATGATAAAAATATGTCGTTATATGGTTATACACCATATACAAACTTATACGGGGATGTTATACAAGATCATTACCCTTTCCCCCCTCCCCAATATTATCCATGGGATATGAATTTGTATTAAAAATAAATCAAAATACATAATTAATCGAATTTCAAAATTTCAAAATTTTCAAAATTTAAAAATAAATTTTTCTCTTTTAGGTAAAAAAAATTGAAACAAAATTAATAACTTGCCTTTTTAAAATTCAAAATAATAATAAGAAAGGATAGGAACATGGGAACGCCAATTTGTCTCAGGGTTACAATATTGAGCAAATGTGCAGGGCGCACCCGAAAACATACTTATAAAATTATGAAATGTGCTTCACAAAACTTCAATGGAGCAGTGAAATATTTCTCTCCAGGCAAAAGTTATATATTTTTTTTTCTTTTCGAATATGAATTAGAAAATATAAAATCTTAACAAAGCCAAATAACATTAAAACTTAATTAATTTAATAGTGAATAATGTTGGAGTAATTTTCAAAAAAAAAAAAAAAAAAAAGGAATTTTTTCTGTCTTCTATAAGGGTAGCCTTTGCTAATAGCCTTACAATTTAGATGACAGAATTTCAGAATTACTCTTTAAAATGAGTAGGTGTAAGCTATAGGTTCAGGGTAGTTAGAACAGCTTTATAGCATACTCATATATATATATTTTTTTCTTATATAAATATATGGTTGACAAGGAATAAATTATTAGTGCACTTTATATTAGGATAGCGGTCAGCTATAAGCCTAAATATAATAAAATATGCAAAAAGTACTAAGATTTATTCTGGTAGTTCAATTACAACTTATATGCTAAAGTCTAGAATTTAGACAGCAGGGATAAGTTTTATGAACAAAAGTGTTATAAAAAAATTAAAAAAAGGATTTTGGTGTAGCACATTGGTTTTTAAAAAAAACATATATATGTATAACAATGGACAAGGCAAGTTATTTCAATATGATTGCACATAAAATTATTGTAAAAAAAATTACACAAATAAATAATTGAAGTAAAATTAAAATTTTCTCACCAAAGGCTTTCTGTATAGGGTGCAGTTTTGGCCTACGGCTGGGTATGCACCAACACCAACAAAAATTTTGTAGAAAATTTATCAATTCATCAAGGTAAATCAAGATCATCACTTAGTTATAAATTTCAGGATTCTTGGCTGAAAAAGGAATCGAAGAAAAAATTAAGTATGGTATAATTACTAGATGTTATGCTCAGAAACAATAAAATTAGTAATATTATATTGTAAAAAGCAAAATTTTGAGTTTTATTTAGGAAAACTTTTGATTTTTAGGTTTTACACATTTATGGAGTGTCTAGCTCAGTGTATAGTTCCTAGATTTAATAAAAAAAATAATAAATAAAAATATAAGTTGGTGTTGTTTTCAAAATAAATAACAAAAGGTATAGCAATTAGCATTTACAGTTAAAAGTTATGGAATTTTCAGCAAAATTAACATTAGACAAACATAGTTTATATTATATTTAACTTGATAAGCTAATTTACTTTTATTAACGGTATTCAATTAGAATTAAAGTAGGCTTAAATTCAAGTTAAATTAATTAATAACATTGTTATAGTGTAAAATTTTATGTAAGACTATTATATTTTTATTGTATATATAAAAATATGCAAATTTAATAATTAATAAAATGTATTAGCAAAATTATTTAATATAAATATTAAATGACATCTTGCTGAAATCAGCTAGAAATTAGATTTTTTTTTTTTTTAAATAAAATATTTTATAAATTTATGTTATTTTAGAATTTAAGCATTTTTTTTCTCTTTACTTTCCCTTAGAATTAAATGCAATTCTAAATTTAACACATATAAATATACATAGTATTGATAAATTTGAGTGTGTGAGTTCATAAATTTTTTTTATATATATATAATTTGGCCAATTTAACATACGAAAACAAAATAAATAAATAAATATATTTATATATATTGTCCTTATTTTTATTAAAATAGGTAGTATGGCTTAATAAATTTATTTACTTAATTTTTTTTATAGTACATACAGTAATTATTTTTAAAAAACTTAATCTGTAACAATTGGGTGTAGATATTTATGAGTATACAAAGATTCTTTTCTGCGGGCAGAAATTCTTTGGTTCAGCCGAGTACTCATGGGTTATTGCATACGATGTTACGTAGTAATTATCATTTGCTTTTTTTTTTTTTTTTTTAAATTATACAAGTGTATTAAGTACATTTTTTTTATAATTAAATAATAATTATTAATGTTTGATTAATAATAATAATTTAGTATCTTTTATTTTTAAACATATCATTAAAGTTTAGACATTAGAATTCACATACGGAATGTTAATGATAAATAAAATTTTGAATAAATAAATTTTTATTTCATTCAGTAAAAAAATAAATAAATATAAAAATTTAACAATCTTTTAAGATAGAATTGTTGGCTAAATAAATAATAATTAAAGACACAAAAATTGTTCTCTTCTTCGTCAATGGCACTTTCTGATAACACTATTTAATAGTATTAAATGAAGGTGCATTTTTAAGGTCAGCGTAATAGTCCAGGCAAATTAAGATAAATATGCTTTCAACCCGGGCAAAATTGCAATAGAAGCTCTGTTACCTGATTTTGAATCAGTAACCATTACTGAGAAATATTACCAAAATCAGACAAAATCCGAACACGGGAACACCCTTAAAAATGGATTTTAAAAGGGACTGAATCATATGTCGGTTTACGTTGTATTGCTGCATAGTTTATAGTAGCGACTTAAGACGATAGAGAGCAGCACTAACCAATTTGGACCTCTGATATTTTTATCAAAGAATTTACTGTTTTATAAATATCTGTTAATTAATTATAATTCCCATTATCATAATCAATTTTTAATTTCTAAAATCCTCTTATGTTTCTTTCCTGTATATATGTATAATAATCATATTTTTTATTTCTCTTCTAGATAATTTTATTTTCTTCTGCAGTAGTATTTTTCTGCGGAGCAGTTCTGTATGTTTTGATTTTATGAACGAAGTGTCAATTCTAAATCTCGATTCTGTTAAATTCTGAAAAGGGCAAATTTAATCCTATTTGTTCTGAGTTATTTAAATAATTTAAATCTACATTCAAATCGCAAGTCTTCAAATAGTTATTTAGGTAGGTCCAACTTTTTAATTTACCTATTCGCATCGCGCATCGGAATCTTCTTGGAACGAAACTGGGAATCTACAAATGTAGGCTCGTATTTCTAAGATAAAGGTACTATAATTTTCTATTCTTAAAAACTCTATAATTGTTATTAACTCTTTATGTCCCAAATTATGAATTTATCAAAATTTCCTCTTCTAAAGCATTTTTCGTGAATTTTTTAAACTACCTTAGATGATTTACGCAATCATGTAATAAATTTTAGGAGGATATTACCAATTAAAATTAATTATTTAAATTTGAATTTATACGAATTTTGTGCAATATTTATAACTCCACTCAAATCATTTATACAGATATAATGTTCTTACAATAGAAATATAGGCGTAATGTTGGCGATATTGATATTAAGAACCTAGCCAAAGTTGATATAGTAGAATACAGGCATTCGATAACCGTCATGAAGGAGATCTTATTCTGTAAACTTCCAATACTACCAAATGCTTCGGTAAATAGACTGAGTCTTTTGTGGCAAATCTCAGCATCCGAAAGACAGGGTCCAAATTGGTCAGGAGCTATGCAGTTAATTCATTCCAAATCGGACGTTTCACATCCAGGGGAATCATCTATCACATTTCTTCCTATAACTGATATGGCAGCCGGCGACATGACTTGAATTTATCGACACTAATATACCTTAACAAAGTAGCATACGATCATAACGTCCCATGTGTAGTTACTTTTGATCAGCCTTTATTTTGGAAAGCTTCCCAAGTCATTAACGGATAAACAGACCTTCAAGATATTATTTTAATGCTGGGAACATTTCAAACTCTAATGAATGTTTTAGGTGCAATCGGAACTCTCATGAATGGTTCAGGATTATTTGAAGTACTTGAGGAAATCTACGGAACAAATACTGTGGTACATATGATGACAAGAAAGCTGTTTCTAGGGCAATACGAGGACATATGATCGTCGATGCAGCTCTTAGTTGCCTACTAGTTTGAGATTTTTCCTCGCAATGAACATGGATCTTCCCATGACCTGGTAAAGGAAGGTTGTGATCTGTTCGACAATATTATGACCGGCCAAAAACAAATGAAAGACATTGAACTGTGTGACGCGGTATCTCAGATTGACATTGCTCTGAAGACTAAGAAAAATCGCTTGAAATCTTCTTCGAGAACAAGTAAACTCTGGTTAGAATATCAGCGAATAATCAGTGTTGTAAGAACATTAATAACAGTTGACAGGATCGGCTCTTGGGAATTGCACTTGCGTGCTATGCTGGAGATTCTGCCAATAATAGCAGCAGCAGGACATGTTAATTATCTCAAGTCACTATACCTGTACTTACAAAAAATGTTTAATCTGCCATCTGAAAATGCAAAGGTGCACAAAATGTTTGTAGAAGGTAAATTTGTGATAAGAAGAAGTGACAGATTATGGGGTGGACTCGGATCAGATCTTGTAATAGAACAAGTGCTAATGCGTTCTCTTAAAAGCAGAGGAGGTCTGACGAGAGGATGTGGACTGACGGAAAATCAAAGGGCTATATGGCTGTTTTCTATGCCTGTTTGTCCGATTTACAACTTAGCTATGCAGGAATATGTAGGGTTTTTTATGCAAAGCAGTGAACAACACAAAGAAATAAGGGACAGTAGACACAAGACAGACAGCAATGACATTAAAAAAGTGGCCAATATACTAGAACACATATCGCCATTTCATTCTGATTCTACTCTACGCAATATTGTTACAGGCGTAACAGCAGAAAAAGAAGTTAATGTTGATGAGTTGCACTTATTTGGTACGAACATCATCTCTAAAATGATAGGGAAAGACATATTTAGGTATTCGGCTAAAAGGTCGAATAAAGTGAAAACTCTAGAATCTACTGCTGCCATCTGTAGTAACAAAGATGACTTAGATATAGAAATAGAACCAGCGCTACTCTTCCAAAGTATGATGACTGTTGCCACTTGTGGTGAAATGAACCTCGGAGATGTCATGCGTTATGAACTGTGTAGAGATATTAATTTAAGCCCATGCATGAAGTTTATTGGCAAAAAGGAAGAGTTCCTGGCCAACGAAAAAAACAAGCAATCAATGATTTCCCTCATAGGCGAATTGCTTACAAAACAAGGCTGTGCAGTTCATAACGCAGACGGAGACGCCGATATAGACATTGTTCGTACTGCAGTCCCATCTGCAGAACATGCACATACCACTGTAATAGGTGAAGATACCGACTTGCTTATTCTCCTTCTTTACCACGCAAAGGATAATGGCTTCAAGTTATACTATCGTAGTGACATAAGACGAGGATCTTGTTCCAAACCAGTCTATGATATCTTCAAAATGCAGTCTCTATTAGGTCAACTTACTTTTATTTCTGCATGCTTTCACGGGCTGCGATACAAGATCCAGAATTTTTTCAATTGGAAAATTATCAGCATTTCTCAAACTGATGAAGGACCCAGAGCTCGTTCTATTGCAAAAATATTGTGCTCAAATTCATGTCTACATTGAGATATCGCTGAGGCTGGGAGAAAAGCAATGCTTCTGTTTTATGACTGCAAGACACAGGAATCCACAGACAAACTACGTCACCAAATGTTGGCAGAGAAGGTAACTACAGCAAAATCATTTGTTACACCTGAACGTTTGCCTCCGACCGATTCTTCAACAAAATATCACAGCTATCGCACTTACTTATAAATAAATATCTGGAAAGCTACTGAAGAAAGTACCAAGCCAGAAGAAAGGGGTTGGTATGTAAAAAATAACTCATATTACCCAACACTCTGCGACTTACCACCAGCTCCAGATTATCTACTTAATATGATTCCATGTTCTTGCAAGACAAACTGTGCTACTTTACGATGCGGATGCAAGCGTAATGGATTGCCCTGTTCTACAGCTTGTGGGATGTGCCAAGTCAATGGATGTAACAACAATTACCTAACGCCTAACTATGAATATGATGAAAATTATTGATACGTCTTATTTTTCACTGGAACATTTCTGTAAAAATTAAATTAAGCAGTAATTTGTAAAGAATAGTAGACTTTTGTGTGCTGTTTAACTTTTTTGATTATACTTCAAAGTTAAGTTGTGAAAATAAAGCAATATATTTTTATGAGCAATATATTTTTTGCCTTAGTTCCAGAAAATTCCTCCGCCATTTTGAAATCCGTATATAGGGGTGTTCCCGTGTTCAGATTTTGTCTGATTTTCAGTATACTATTGAGCAGTAGTTCCTGATTTAAAAAAACTGTAAAAAGCTTCTATTGCAATTTTGCTCATGTTCATTCACAAAATGCCTGGACTATAATGCATATTTTGCATTTTGAGAGGCTGTAGAAGTCATATTTCCGTGTTGTTTACATTTTAATAGTAAACAATATCATGAATCAAAATTTGTGTTTGTTAGAAAGGTCTAAAAATATACAATGTAATCAGTTAAAGAAAATTATATGAATTTTTTTTTAAATCCTGAAAGGCAATTTGGTTTAGATTTGAACCTGACAGCATAAAAAGCCACGCTCGCTTCAGTTCCAGTATGAGGCAGGAGAATTCAAGTGCTAGAATCGCCATTTTCCCCTACAAAATAATAAAAAAAAGCAGAAGGTTTACATTAGATATGATACAAATACATACACTGTTTATGCATAGATTGTGTTTAAAATTACATACAGGCATGCACAGTTAGTTAAGAAGAAAGTATATCAAGAAATTATACTAATTAATAAGGTAATTACAAGCATGAAATGGTTTAAAATACATACTTTGGGAAGTCGTAAAAGTTTGTCACAGCGCAAATCACCTCGCAGAAAGTGATTAGTAGCTTGACCAACCCCTCGTTTCGAAAGGATCGGGGACGGTCAAACTGGTTTTATTCTCCTCTCCTTCTTCTTCTTTTTTTTCTCGTATCGGGTAAAGTTGGAAAGCATTACGTAATAATATATTAAAGGAGATGAGATAGCTTGTATATTTTGACATATCATACATGTTAGAAGTAACAAATAAATAATTAAAATAATGTAACCAGTTTGTATACAATATTTTTCTGATTATAATTTGAACACATCAGATTAATTATGTGAAAAACAACATGTCATACGACAAGCATTGTATTTACTTTTATTCAGTATAAAATGTGTTTTAAATAAAACACTGTGTCATAAGGTTATACGTGATGAAATAATATGTCAAATGTGTATGCCATTATTTTTCTTGTAATTAGGTTTATTTTGGCATATTAGTTTCATACAAAATTATAGCTTTGAATGTATTTTGGGCACTTAAACTGTAAAGTTACAAAATTATTAAACATGCGTGTGGTAAAGAAAAAAGGCTTCGAGAAAGACGTCAGATTTTCTGTACAGAGGTCTTCTATAAATGTGAATGTCAACAGACAACTATGCTATCATGTGTTGAACTTTCTGTTATAAAAAATAGAAGAACTTCTTATAAAATATACCAGAACCATTGATAATTGAACTTTGCAGACTTAGTTCAAAAACTGTGTAGATACACAGTCATATGGACACGGACATTCTTTTATGCTTTACAAAAAAAAAATAAAACCAGCAATCAGTTTTTATTTTTTTTTTCTGACTACCGGGAGAGATGCTGGGCAACATATAACTATGATATGTTCCCGCACCATGTTGGTTAAATCAAAGTAAAATTGCGTAATTTTTTATTTCTGTTTGTATAAATATTTTTTATAAAATATAATTATGAGTGTAAAATTATAATGTTTATATATTTAAGTAAAATAGGAGTGTACGTTCATACAAAAATTATTAAGTTGATTTTAAATATTAAATATATATTTTTAAAAAATTGTTGTATTGTAAAATGAATGTATAATGTTGAATAGAGTTCGGATCTCAGACAACAACAATAGCCAGACGCCATGGTGTCGTTTTATGACAAGCCAATGGAAAGTGGTGTATAATTAGAAATCGTAAAATAATAAAAACGTTGGAATAAATTTATGGCCTCAATAAAAGTGTTGGGATAAATTTATGGCTTTTCAGACCACCCAAACTTTAAGGCAGATAATAATATTAAAGTATATGTAAGGGGCCATTTGCAGACTGTTAGCTAATAGGCCTATCGAAGAATAATGCAAAATCTTCTCACATCCAATAACAGTGGACTAGACAAAAATAGTTCCACCCACTGCAGGAGTTGGTGTGCAAGAAGAATAAGGTTTGAAAAAGAGAGTCTGAAAAAAGATGTAGAGGACGCAGGAGCTCTCCTGAAATCCCGTGCAATGAATCCAAAAAGCCCTAGTAATGCCCAGGCGAGATGGACATATCGGAGCGAGCCTAATCAAGCCTAATTGAGGATGTCTTCCTGATGTACATATCGGAGTGAGCCTAAGCAAGCCTAATTGGGGATGTCTTCCTGATGTACATATCGGAGTGAGCCTAAGCAAGCCAAATTGAGGATGTCTTCCTGATGTTAAAATAAAGAGGATTATTCTACAGAGGTCCGT
Source organism: Maratus speciosus (assembly GCA_963932465.1). Lineage (NCBI taxonomy): Eukaryota > Metazoa > Arthropoda > Arachnida > Araneae > Salticidae > Maratus > Maratus speciosus. Next base: position 531,709,082 of record OZ010791.1, on the reverse strand, counting down.
AGCTATGCATCCTGCCATCCCGATGTTGCCGCTCTGATACGAAGCGAATTCCGGATGACATATGAATATGATCCTAAGCAACGCGACAACTCTGAATTTGATGAATAAAGGCCACCATCCCGTATATTAAAAAAAGGTACTACTTTAAACTTTTTCTTTTACCACTTAAGATCATATGAAAAATCATAAATATACTTTTCTGATATTTTATGGTAGAGAGTAATCTGAGATCCGACAAAACCAATAATTAAATAAAATTAAGGTAATTTAAAAATGAAAGAGAATTATTCTTTTAGCAAAAAGAAAAAAATATAATAATTAGAGTAAATGAAAATATTATCTTTTTTTTAAAGATTAAATATACTTAAAATAATGAGAAGCAAACAAAGGTGTTGCTTTCTTTTTTTTGAAATAATATTATCTATTTCTGTATATAGTTGTGCTCAATGTAAATAAAATATTTAATCAAGTTTTAAAAAGTTTCTGTAATTATTTAATTGATAATGTTGGTGTGTCAATTTATTTTTACAGCTTAAATTTTAGTTTAATTCATAAGTGGAAGAGTTCGTCTAAATAATTCACAACGCAAACTCTTAATTTTATTCGTAATTATTCAAATTTAATAATTACATTTTGACGCGAATTATAATTTAATTTTATTAATGCTTCGCGTTGCTCTTCTACTAGAATTATGTAATAACGATCACTTATGTTATTTGAATTTATCTAAGGTATATAAAATTATATACCAATTTACTATGAGGTTGCTCGGTTGATTTGGACCAATTAACAATTTTGGATGTAAATTAAATAGAAAATAAACAGGTGTAAATATCTGTCCAGCAATAATAAGCAAATCTGCATCAAAATGCAAATATATTTTACAAATACCAATGACTTCATTTGACGGAAACGACACAGAAGGTTAACAAATCTTAACTAAACCATTTAAGCAATTTCTTTATTTTCTGCTTCACAGATTTTTCTCTTTCAAATCATATTTTTTGTTGATGACACATCATTTTCAGACTGTAATCATTTTTATTTTTATTACATTACTAAATATTCGCTCAAAAGCAATGTTAATAAAGCAATGTATCTTATTAATATAATCTCAAAATATCAAGTTAATGTCTCGCGCAATTTTTAAATTTAAATTGTTTTGCAATATTACTTTTTGTTCATTTTACGTAATAAGTGTAATGTGACGTAAATGTGACGTAATTTCTCCTATTTAAGACTTCTATCGCATGTTAATGAATTTATTATTGTACAATATCCTTTAAAAATTCACGTGTAAATATAGTTTTTATGAAGTAATTTTCAATAAGTTCCTGCTTTTCCCACGTAATTATTTAATTCTAATTTAAGAGTTTTTTTTCTGTTAATAATAGTCACGTGTAAATAAATTTTTAATTTGAAGCAACCATTATTATTTTCGCTGCTTATACAGTTGGCAACAGTTTAAATTAATACCATTTCCGAAAATAAGTAAAAAATATGTCTCGAAATGCTGAAAATTTGAATTTAAAATAGAAATAAAACCTCAAAAAATGAGTCAAATTAAAAAAGTGAATGCAGTCTGAACACCGAACAATTCTAACGTATAAAATGATCTAAAATGAATTAATTCCTATGTATAGTTTTTGTTAGTATAAAACTTTTTTAATGGAACGATTTTGTCCAAATGTAGCATTAAATATCTCTTAAAATAATTATTCGATTTGAAAATTGTCTGCATCAGCGTGTTTATCAAACATTTCTCTATAATACCGCCGATTTTCATATTTTTGTATGCAGTATTTTTCTTAATATTAACGGAGAAAGACCTCCTGTCACAAAAAATTCAAAACCGGCGGCGGTGACAGCGTAAGTTATTATTATTATTATTATTTTTTTTTTTTAGAATAGAGAGATGTATGTATGCATATAAGTCCACAATTTTCCGAAAACTAGATGGATTATATGTAACTTTCACACTACAATACTAAGTGCACTAGGATAGATTTTAAACTAAAAGAATTCATCGAATTATGCATAGTTTCACTTTACTTTTTATAAAAAAAACTTGATAAGAAAAACGTAGATTGAATTTAATGTGGTTATTACACTAAATCAATAAATAGACTTTTTTGCCAAAGCAATCTCCCTAAAATAAGCCGACTTCCTCTCAAAAAGAAAATTAAAAAATAGGCAATGCTAATTACATGAGACAGCTGATTGCCTCTTAATATAATAATAAAATGACTTAGAAGTCAGGTTTCAAAATTAGTTATTTTCGATGCATCCGTGATTCAATTTTCAAATATCCTTTTTAGCATTTTGAAAGATAAATTATTACTTAATTTTTTAACTTCCAAGAAAGATAATTCATTCAATCGCTTACGCTTAAAATAATTATTTTTCTTCTCACAGAGGAGTCAGATTACGTTTCATTCATCCTAAATAGTTACATATGGAGAATAAAACAAAACAATTTAGCAATATTTTCTGACTTTTAATAAAAAGGAAAAATTTTTTGACCATATTTATTTCGTTTTCTGTAGAATATTAGATTTATATGATAAAAAAAAGCAAATTAAGGTTCTTCGCGAGTTTTATAAACTAACAAAATCGAGGCAAGTTTATATATTTCTCGTAAATTAAATAGTCGGCAAATTTAATAAAAGCCTTTGTGTTAGATTTTTTTTTTTTTTTTTGGTGAAAATGGATTACAGTGGGAAACTGAGGAGAAAAGGTGAATTTAAAAGGAAATGGGAAAGCATACAAAAAAATCCTTATTTTTGCCTCTTCTTTCTATTTTTAAAATGTTTCCCAAAAATTGCATATATAAAATTTTGTGTAAAAAATTTGAATTACTGTAAGTGAAACGCAAACCCATTGTAATAAAGTCGTCTTTTCATAATGATACTCAATGTTTATGCCACGAAAATTCCATTTGGTAGTAATATATATATATATATATATATATATATATATATATATATATATATATATATATATATATATATATATTATCCAATATAAGATTATATTTAGCCTGAACCAGCGCACCCCCCCCCTCACAAAACAAGAAGAAAATAACTATTTGTAAAATTTTAACACAAACTAGAAAAATAGGCTGCGGCCTCATCGGCAGTGGGTTGTATTTCAAAAGCAGCCGAGCATAAAAAAAATGTAGATAAAATATGCATTAGTGGCAGTGGGTTTCGGCGAGAACAGTGATAACAAAATCAAATGTTAAACATTCGATGGCTATTATCACATGCTCACCCACCGGACCCTACGCCAACATTATTATGAATGTCTCACCTGGAACACAGTAAAAGATGCTAAAAATATGTTCGTTGAAAACACCACACCCAACCAACTCATCCACATTGCCACAACCCAAATATAAAACATAAAACAAACTTAACAAGGCAGAATCCAACATCCAATCAACCAATCCAAATTCATTCCAAGTCTGTTGCCAATCGACACAACACCTCATCATAAAACCGCCCTTGAACAGGCTTTAGGAAATATGAGTCATTCACTGACGTCGAAAAGCAATCTATCAGTAATGAAGAAAATCTACAAAATCTGAATATTTTTTTATAAAATTTAAAGGAATATTGTTTTTGTAATATAGATCACTTTTAAAATGAAACAATTCCTTCTTAAACAGACGTTTATCTGTACAAATTCTGAAAAAGCGAAATATTTGACTAATAATTATATTAATATATATACGTTTGTAAATATTGGAGGACCAGTGAACAAGTTGATTAACATGAAATTGAAAACTATTACGTTTATTGTAGATTGAAATATGTACTTTGTTACCTACTAAAATTATTTTTAAATCAAGGTAATCAGCCTCCAAACCATTATTATTTGTTTTCTTTAAAGTCAGGGAATCAGGATAAATTTCTTGAGAAATTTCATTAAAATCGCTATTGATGTTTAACACGACCAAGTCGTCTATGTTGTAAGCTAGGAATTGGACATCAGCTTTATTAATACTCTACCGAAACTCATAAAAAAAATTAAAATAAATTAGCAGCTGTAGATGAGTAGCTAGCACCTATCCCAATTCCATTAATTTGTAAGTATATTTTAGAACCTGTATAAACATAATTGTTGTAAAGGCAAAACCGACATAATTTATTAAACAAGTTAGAGTTAAAATCTGTAACATCTGAAACCAATTCCGCTGTCTTTAAAAGTGCCTCCTTTAAACTATTAATACGAATAGTAGTAAATAAATTTTCAAAATCATGTATTTGGATAGAATACTATTGCTTTTTAATTTTTCAGAAATCAGGGGGTGCGCTGGTTCAGGCTAAATTTTTATATTTTTCATCATATCCACTTGAAGAATTATTATTTTTCATCATATACAAAAAAGAAAAATTCGCTTTATAAATTAATATTTATCGCTTAAAAACTCAAAAATATTATCTGTTTGGGAGCCTCTAGTTATAAATGTCAAACAACTGGTTAACCAGGCTTCAATGAGAATATCCATTTTCACAAACACTGAAATAACTTTCTCGTTTTAGTACAAATGACTGTTACGCTTCCTTATAAACTTAAGTGCTATTTTCAGAAAACAATACCGATGTTTTGAAAAAAATATTTTTTGAAAATAAATTATATTTTGGAGTGATTGCAGTATTGAAATCCGATAATAAGTACAAAAAAATTCGGGAAACTTTAGGGACTGGTAGCGGAAAAATCAGTACTTGAAAGTCAATAATTTTAAAACTGATAGTATTATTGAAATCCAATCACTATAATTAAATCCAAATATATATTTACTTTATATGTATAGTAAATAATTTTTAAATGAGATGGGATAGTGCTTATTTGTTTCAAAAGAAGTATTATCAAAATTGTGAGTATTCCCATATATATAGGATGAAATGCTGTGGCTAGAAAAATTGTTAGGGAGAATTAAATTATATTAACTTTCAAATAAAAAAGAGTTTCACATTTATTTGTATTTTTGTCCTTTTTTATAATTTCTTCTAAAAAAATATGTTTGACATATTATATTAGCAAACTGTCTACAAAGGCTAGGAAATTACTCTTGTTTCATAGAAAAATATACGCGATACCGCCAATTCTAACAATTCCCAGAAATTTGTCATATTTCATAGAAAGCAATCTACTGAAATTATAGCTACATTATATTTATTATTAATTATGATAAATGAACAAAAATGCATTTTAGGCTTTGAGTGACGATCCCTGTATTTATGAACGGATAGGTGGATTGCGACACTGGTTTTCTATGCAACAAATGTCTTAAACATGGTGCTCTATCACCTCTTAAAATTTCTACACAGCATTTAGGGAGACCGTATTTATCCACCGCCAAGTCATATTGCATTTCAATCATACATTGATTAATTAAATTAATTAACGAAGATGAAAACTTAGTTTACTGATAACAAAGTACTTTCATTAATCGTAGTTTACACAATACACTGTTAAAAATTTTGTGCTGGGACGTATCAACTTTCGATGCTGCAGTTTCTTCAACTATAAGCTGGTAAAATCTCGTTCAAATATTTCGAGTTGTGGTTCAACCAGAGTTCGAAATTCTTGAACGGGTTTTCATCATCTTACGGTTGTAAATGATGGAGTACGAAAAGTTAGTTCAACCAAACATAAAATTCTCAAAAATATAAGCTTTTTCTATTGCCAACATATGCAAATAGGCATCTGCTAATTAAAATAGAAAGTTAATCCCTTTTTTGGAATAGGACATTTTAAATTTTGTTTACAGATTCTATACTACATTCTATATTTTTTGCTCACCAAATTTTAATTTTATTAATTAATTATAATTCTTTATTCAGAAATACTGGAAATCAAATTGCAGCATTTAGCAAGTATACATCGACATTCTTATTTCATTTCCGACAAAGATGTGTCATTAAGGGGTCTCAGGATTCTTAAAATTGGAAAAAAGGAAAAAAAAAGACCATTTTCAACATTTAATATCTTAAAATGTATATACTTTTAAAACACAATTTTTATTGTGATGGAAGATATAAGTATGTTCTTTCCTTTCATGTATTTAAAAAATTGCTAGATGCAGAATTAACATTTAAGTGGGGTCTTCAAACTGTTAGACATTTGAGGAGCAGAAAATTGGTCAAACAGCTTATGCGCAGTATTACAAAGTAAACATTGCAACTGGAATAAACCTTTTGGTGCCTACTTATACTTCAGAATGTAGTAGTTACCCTGGACTTAAATAAATTTGTATTTAAATCATTTTTCTATATTTTATACAAAGTTGTGTTTAGTTATTACACAATTTTGAAAATTTCAACAGTATAATCACTTAAGAAAATATTATTTTGAATAATAAAAAGGACATTTTAGGTTCCGTTTATACAGACTAACATGAAACATATGTTCTGAAAATGTCATGAAAAAATATTCAGAAGTTTTTGAGATATTCTACGCTTTTTGCTCAAAAACGTCATTTAGAGAAAAATGCTTTGAAAATTTCGGAATCGCCCCTACAGCTATTGGGAAGGCATAATTCTAAAAGCCGTAACTTCTGTTCTAATGGGAATTTCATGGAAACAATTCTATCAAAAAGTTCAGAAAATGTAGGAGATTAAAATCTAAAAAAGCTAAAATTTTGAAAATTTTGAAGCTTTAAGTGTCTTGAGACCCCGTAAGATACCCACGTTTCTCAAGAAAAGTATTCATTATCATAGCGAAAAGAGATCAATATACCTATTAAACTATTATATCGTGAAAAAAATTTAAACAAAACTAAAGGAATGAGCAAAAGTTTGGCTTTTAATAAGTAACCCTGAAAATATTAACTCTGTCATAAAAAGAAAATCAAAATTAATTATAGTCTCATACGAAATAAACAATCGAAGTGTTTTTAGAATTAAAAAAACAAACAGAAAACGTAAATTATTTCTTATTTATTTTAACTTACGACACCCATTAGTTGATAACATTCTTAAGCTTTAAAATCATTCCTTTTTGTCATAGCGAGAATAGATCGCTTTCCATATTGTTAAACGTAAATTCTAAAACAAAAGAAAACAACTGAGTAATAATCTCACTTTTAGAGAACACTAAAACAGTATCTGATTCTGTTTGGTTGTGTTAAAAGGAAAAGGAAAAGTATAAACTTATAACGAAAAAACCAATCAAATTTTTTTTCGGAATTTTTAAAAGTAAGTAAAGGAAATGAAGTTATAACCTTTTTATGAATCAAAATAGCTGGGAAGATTTATTATAGTTTCGACTGTTACATTCTTTTTAAGCGGATATGAATTGCACTTAAAATTGGGGGCAGACGGATAATTTAAAACTAAATTTGTAAAAGTAGAAAGCAAGATAAATTGTATTTTTCTTTCTTTATAAAAAGACTTAAGTGATATTACAAAGAAAAAATTAGTAGCATTAAAAATTTACGAAATATTATGAGTAATGTTTATGTCATCTGAAACATAAAAAAACTGAAACTTCTTACAATAAATAATCTTTTATTTTAGATTAGCATTTGAGATATGATTATTTTTAGATATATGTAAAATATAAAACTTAATATTAAACTCTGAAAAATATTTCTATCAATAATCTGTAATATGCATTCCTTAACAAAGTTTAAGAATTAAGAAAATTAAAAACTGCAATTGTTAAGCTGAATAGAATTTACATGTACGAAAAACTTCAACGTGATAATAGAAATTATTTAAATGGTGCCTATTGAAAATTCCCTACTTTAATTAAGCAGAGAATTTCTTTCTTCTTTCAAGGCATTAAAGACGCACCATTTACCCGTTTAACAACTTACCTTAAAAATAGAAAAAAAAATGGTTGAAGTCTAACCATAAATGTTTTTGAAAATTAAGCTAACGTTTTAGAAATTACAAAATCATATGTGCCTAAATCCATAAAATTAAAATAGTAATAAAAAATATTCATTATTAAAAAGTTACTAACTTTAAATTTTTAGTAAGCCTTTCAACTTTTAACTTTCAGTTTTAATTTTTCAGTACTTATTGCCAATGCATCCTTTTTTTTAACAGTATATATATATATATAAAAACATAAGAAGTGCAAACATTATTATTTCACAAGCTAACTGTCCCATTTTTATGACAAAACCGCTAATTTTAGATACTTAAAAATTCTTTAAATATTTAAATTTGTTTCTTTTTTAACTTGGAAGTTTTTTTTGTATAGTTTCTGAGATGCGGAAGTTTTTCTAAAAACTTACTTCCGCCTGCGTTGGAAAAGCCATGTGGGAAATCAATCGAAAATATAAAAATACCCCGTAGCATTCTTGGTAAAAATTTAATAAACTCGTTTCATTTTTCTCCACCTAATATTACGTTTTCGTTAATATTTATTACTTGGTTATACAAATTTCTAAATTTCTATAAATAAGAAGATTCTATTTATTTACTAGTCTCCGGAAAGTAACAAAGGATTTTTATCTTTTTTTTTTGGTTAATATAAAGTTTTTCATTCTGCTCCACTAGTTTGCCACATGAAGAATTAGCTTTGTTACTACATCCTAAATGAAATAAACTGAAGCAGCTGGTTAATAAAAATCAACTTTATTTAAATATAAAATGTAAACAATGTAGATATAATGGTGTAGTAAAATGTGTTATGCATGCTGTCTTAAATTTCCTATTTCGCTTTAATTTTCTTTGGTTCAGATCACTTTCAAAATATTTATCGAAGCAGCATATGTAAAATGAACACACACACACATACAGACATATATATATATATATATAGATAGATAGATCGATAGATAGATAGATATAACCATAATATACTTACAAATATATATATATATAGAGAGAGAGAGAGAGACTTTTTAAAACTTTTTGGGGGTCTTTTATGTGAGATATAGCATTTTCCGGTACACGTGAGTGCTCTTACCAGCTGATGATTAAATCCTTACGTGTCCATTTATATATTTTTTAACATCTTATTTCATGACTAAACCCTTTTTATTACAATTTTTGTTTGGCAGAAACTTACTTTAAAATGATTATGATTCATTTTACTGATATTTAATGATAGGTAATTTTTGTTATGATGTTTCCATACTTTTATTTTTTTCTATAACAATTAATGTATAAAATTACATGTCATCGTTATATTTGGTCATATTTTGTTATAGGAACTTGTTTGTTGCCTTTAGTTTAAAAAGGTAATATATATATATGTTACAAAATTAAATCTTCCTTCGCGATTTCCCGGTATTATTCTAAATTACTACTCTATATTCACTAAATCCTTATTATTAAATAATCTCTATCGTTAACTCTGTAAAATTCCCTTTAATGTAATGTCTCACTTGTCTAATTCACTCAGTTATTACGCTTTTAGTATTCTTAAATTAAATGTTCTATTTTCGATGTTTCGCGTTTTAGGATGCTCTTTGGTAGCCATTTTATTCCGGCCGAGAATTCCCTTCACCGCGCTTAATTCCGGGCTTTCCTTTTCACTTTCTTATTCACCCGCTCCTCTGTCAGATCTCTTTTCATGGCGTGATATCTTTACGTCTTAATTGGTTTAGAGCGCGTACTACGTTAATTTTGTATTCCTACGCTTAGGAAGTAAAAAGCGGCTACACACGATTCTCCGGCAGAATTAGCAGATTTTTAGAAGGTTAAACTGCCCCCTGGCTGTGTGTCTGTCACTATGTAGTTCTTTCTAAAGATTTAACTTAAGATGTAATCAAATTTATTACAAACGATTATAGATGTCGAATACATTGAACTTATCGATGGCAGTGCATCGTATTTTTGTGATATCTGCCGCTCGATGTTATTAAATAAACACCTGTGACCAGAAATGCTTCTTTCCTTGTCTCCTCCTGGAGAGATTCCTACTAATCATGTCCATTGTTTTGAGCATTCGCCTGTCGACTGCAACCCATCTTAAATGAGAAACGATGAACGTCTGGAAAGATTAAGTTGCTCAATTGAATCGGTGAAATTGTTGCATCTACATCCATCTACAACCATTACATCATATAATGTATAATCTTACATCGACCATCACTAATGATAGATTATCATCATATAAGCACGGCAGGATTGTGCTACACATCCAACATCTCTACTAGATCGACGTAATTATTACCAGTAACCGTTTATCGTAATATATATATATATATATAGTCTAACCTTTTGTAACAATAAATCATTTTAACAAATGAAAGATTAGCCGTAAAAATGTACCATCCAAAATGCTATATATCAAAGTGGAATAATTCAAAATATATTTTGAAAAATTACAAAAGTTACGTAAGAAACGTGAATAAAAATTGAAACTTATATTTTGAAATTCTCATCAGTGGCAAGCATATTTCGCAATATATGCAAACAAAAACTGTTGATTTCTGAACGAGAAATAGCAAGCTTAGCTTTAAATGCTAATAATTCTCTATGAACTGTAACCAAACGATTGAGAAGTAAGCAATATACATATATATGCAATGAAGAAGTTCCCACTCATATCACATTTTCAATTTTCAATAAAGTGATTTTAAATACAGATGCATGCCTGTAAAAAAAAAATAATAATAAAGTTAGTGGTTTGACCATCGTTATTTATAACGCGTAATCCCTTTACACACAGAGAGAAAAAAAAATACTTTTATAGAATTAGCAATGAAATTTTAGTTTTCAAATGCTGCTAACTTTTTAAATTTTGGCAGCAATATCTACTTTCTTTATGCAGTTATTTTTATTAAATTAAAATTTTTTATTTTTATTATATTGATCCAAATTTTCAGAAAGATTCCGTTAAACATGTCTCTGTGTAAATAAAATCATAGGATGGAATGCAATATTTCACATTGATTCAATTATAAAATACCCAATATGAACTTTAAAAAGCTCACTGTTTTACTGAAAAGGCGACTAAAATAATAAAATAGATGTTACAATTTAAAAATATGCATTTTATTTAAAACGTCTTTGTACTTTCGACCTACATTTCCTGATGATGACCTCGGGAAATTCGGACAGAAAGTTCTACGAGGTTTTAAATAAAATGTATATTTTTAAATTGTAACATCTGTTTTTAGTATTCTACTCGCTTTTTAGAGAAAAACAGTCAGCTTTTTAAAGTTCATATTGTGTATTTCATGTCCCTATGTTTACGTTTATTAAAAATGTTGGTATTTTATGTATCGAAATCAAGAAATGTTACTATTAAAATTTATGATACTTTAAAATTACTATATTACGTTTTAAATACATTTGTAAGATAGTATTTGGACGTTTTTCTTGATTGTTTTCTCAAATGTCCTGCTGGAAATATTTCTCCTTACAGAATAACTTAACATTAAGAATACCATGATTCATAAAGAAATTCTCTTATTTACTTTTTTTTTTTTTTTTTTTTTTTTACACAGCTCTGAAATTTACGCTTACAAACCATTTAGTTTGTATAAAGTTTAGATTTTCACAAACTATATCAAACTAGATCCAGAAGAGTAAGATTTAAAATGTTTTTTTTTTTTTTTTTTTTTTTGAAAATAGCGAAATCATTTATTATTTTTTTTTTCCCTATTTTATACTTTTGATCAACTCTCAATTTCAACATATAATTCAATTTCTGCCAAATTATCGTAACAGCGATCATCAATCTTTGGCAAACAGTGTTTTTTAATGCAAATGGTTTTATTATAAGTCAAGAGACAAACTGCATATTCTGAAGCAGATATTTTAATTGACTAGAAAATATTACAAAATGAAGATAAAATTAAAACAAAAGAACCTAAGAAAAATAATGTAAAATAAGTTTTAACATGAATAAAATATCATTCATCGTGGGATAGATTATGAACGCTTTCCAATAGTATCGAAATATTGTTATTTTTTTTATTTTTGTTAATACAATGATATGGGATATATCGGGTGTCCTAAAACGGACTGACTGATTTTATAATTCAATAACTTGCAAACGGTTACAGATGTTAAAAAATTCTTGCTGGAGAGTAATATATGATGTCAGGAGTTTTTTTAATGTGATTCTTCAGTTTCAAATTAATTTTAGTTTAAAATATGAGCAATAGATGGCATTGAAAGCAGTGGACACTGAGTCGAGGCAGAAATGGAAATCATCCTGCAATGGTAAGGGAAACGGAGGTCCAACGTATGGAGTGAATCTCATTCACGTATATAATCTTGTTTTTAGGGCGTAAAGTTCAAATTAGGGACCCTAAGAACAAAATCATATTGACCAATATGAAGCACTCCATACGGTTTGGCTTCCTTATTTGGCACCATGATTGCGTGATTTCTACTTCTCCTCGATTGGAAGTCAATTGATCGCAGCGCCATCTATAGCTGGTAATTGGGAGTAAAACAAGGAATCACATTTGAATAGACTCCTGACATCATACATTACTCCCCTGCAAGAATTTGTTTAAAAAATGTCACCGTTTACACATTGTTCAAATTTAAAATCAGTCTATTTTGGGACACCCGGTATAAAAAAAAAAAAAAAAAAAAAAAAAAAACCCAGTAAAAACACAAAGCGCAGTAAAAATTCTGTTTTAGCAATTAATGTTCTCAGCTACTAATGTGTGCAAATTCCTTTGTGTAGCAATGTATGTGATTTACACAAAACTCAGTTAAGTTTAAAAATGCTTATTACAGCTGAAAACGCATATACAGTAGTTATGGGTAATAGTCAGTCCTGTAATCGAATTCATTTGAATGTCTCAAACATAAACGCTAAATTTCTGTATACTCAATAATTTATAGAAAACATGTTACATCGTATCTCAGTAGTGTATATTAATTTCATTATGTTTGAAATTGTGCAACTTCATCCAAATATACTGTAAATGACATTGGCACCTACATAGTAATATAATGGAATAATTTTGCGCGCACCTCTAAACTAATTCCAATTTCTACTTACAAATTATTCTACAAACAGAATATTACCACCAACAATGCCGATACATATTGGTTTTTGCCTATTAACCGCAATGTAATGAACTATTTTTGAGTGTCTCTGAAATGTATCTATTAACGGTAGACACATAATTTCCAATTACTTTATTCTTATATTAAATTTCCAAGATTAAGAACCATGTCTTTCTTTAAATTGCTTGTAAATACCGGGTGACAAAAAAAATGGACTGGCTGGTTTTAATGTTCAATAACTTGCAAATAGTAACAACTATTAAAAAAAAAAATGCTTGTAGTAGAGTTATATAAGATGTCAGGAGTTTATTTTATCTTGTTTTATTTTATTTTTTACTGCGATTCTCGATTTTAGTTTAAACAAGCCATGATAGATAGCGCTGGAAGCAATAAGCACTAAATCGTGACCCGAATTTTCCAATCACTCTTATCTCGGTATTCATGAGAAAGAAAGAGGTTAAATATATGGAGTGGGCCCCTAAGAATAAAATTGTACTGATAACGGAGAACTACTCCCTGTATTTAACCTCCTTCTTTCGCAACAATACTGATCGAAGAGGGAGGTCAAAAATCAGACACCGATTTAACTGTTATTGATTTCAGCGCCATCGAATATCGCCATAAAATCAAGAATAACCGTAAAAAACTCTTGTTATCCTATATGAACCTTCGGCAAGAATTTTTTAAATAGATGTTGCCATTTGAAAGTTATTTAATTTTAAAATTCATAAGATTTTGAACACCCGGTATGTCGCAATTATGTTATTTTTAATCAGTACACTCTGTATGATGGCATGATTTCACTACTTCCAAGCAGTTCTCTTTCAAACTTTTCCGACACGGTTACAGATAAAAGGGACGCTACTCATATTGAAATCATCATGCGATGCCCGAGCAACTCGGAGTAATTTTATAATCGGAGAGGGTATCAGTTGCCAATCAGACTAAAACATAGTAAATGGATGCTTACCATTAGAATAAAACAAAGTGTAACCGCATAGGTTAAAATGTGGTATTGGATCAAAGAATCATAGGGTTTTTCCATGATGAACAAGGAGTCATTGCCCATATAGAAAAACAATGTGTTTTATCAAGCTAGTTCACACGAAACAGGGCATTTTCCGTAATTAATAACTGCTATAGAATCACTAGCCAGAACATGTCATCGACGCTCAACTTTACTTTTTCACCCATCAAATCTGACAGAATTAAACGGTAGTAATCGATTTATTCATATTAACCCTCCACCTACCAGACGGGTCCGAAAGACCCGACAAGAAAAACGAAATTAGTTAAAATACAGCAAAATTCAGCTGCATGTGATATAATTAAGAAATTGGTTGGTAAATTCGTATTTTTAGATCTAAATTCGTAAAAATTTAGAAACATTTTACAAGAATATAGAATACAAACCAATGAAATTTAACTGCGGTTAGACGTATTATTGCAATTTTTGTACAGTGTTGATTTTTTTTTCTTGGTAGTCTGAGGGTTAATTAGGAGACATTCTTCCTGGTGACATGTTAAGATGTTGCAAATCAAAAATACACAAAACCTAGCTCCAAAACTGAAGTCAGTCAATAAATACTAGCTGCCGAAAAGTTGAAAGGGAAGGCAATGCAGAGAGACCAAGGCCCAATGCGATCACATAAAAGCGCGGACTCTATTTCGTAAACGCGGAAGAAAAACGAAGTGAACTGTTCTTTCCTGAAAGCGCGCGAAAGGGGCTTTTAGAATACCAGAAAAAGAAAAGAAAAGAAAATTGTCAAAAATAAGAATTGCAGAACAAATTATTTTAGTAGAATTCATATCAGCATTTCAGATTGAAATAAGAATGAAAAGACCTTGAAACAAAATAATAATGCGTGACGTGCTTTTAAAAAGGGATTTTAAAAAGAAAAATATGATATTAATATATGCATTTAAATAGAAAACAAAATTAAAGTAAAATCAATGGTTGGAATATTTTTTAAGACTTAAAGAATAGAATAAACTAGGGTTATAAAATAATGTTACATAGAAAAAATCTAAAGAATATTTTTTTAAGATAGAGCAAAATATAATTTTCGTAATATTAATATATATATAGGTTAACTCTAGGATAGATGGTATAATTTTCAAAGATAGAAATAAAAATTTTTAGAATGCAAATACAAGAAATGTTTATGCAGATTTAAAATTCTTATATATAGAGAGAGTAATTCCGGGATTTATGCCGCACTTTTTTAAAATTTGTATATAAAGCCCCATGGTGGACAGAAAAAAAAATATGCTGTGCGATTTAATATTAAATGTACAATGCGTGTACTGCGAAAAAAAAAATCAAAACAAATAATTAATATTTTTTAACAATTTGTTTCTGAAACATTACACTGCGGCGTATCATCCGTACATTCAGGCTAAGACGCCGCACTTGTGCGGTAGTTATGCCGCTCTTGTAATAAGAACAGAAGGAAATTATAAATAAAAATATTCAAAAAACTATTCGTATCTGGACTATAATTAACGATGTAATAACAAAATGAAACTAAATGAGTACAATGAAACGCATTAGTAGATTCAAATTAATAATTGTTTGCCAACTTTCACTTTTAAAATTATCGACTTATTTTTTACATTAAATTTTAATTGTTATTTCAGCAACAACGTAACATCAATGTACTAGAGAGGGAAAAGAAAAAAGTCAAATTGTGTTTACATAATTTTTTTATTAACCGTTTCGGGACCGGTGACTTTAACACAAATTTTATTCGGTTGGCAGCACTTTTTAAAAAGAAGTTACCTTTACTTAAATATTCATGAAAATACTCTAATTAAAGAAAGAAAATATTACTTTTGTTTTTTACTGATGCCAGAAATAAATTTTGTATGCTCTTTATGAAGGTCCTTGTTTGCACCTATCGTCCTGAATGGGTTAAGAGACCTGTTTTTGCGACTACAATTTACAGAAAAAGGGCTGAAAAAGCACAGTCTTTGTGTAACTAAATTTGACACATTATGAAACGTAGCCAATTACACATCCTTTTTTTTTGGAGTAGTTTTCTATACATTCCTTGCAAAGAACGTCTGCGTTACCCGTAATCCAATTTTTCATTATTATCATCTTGACGCATCTTTCTTTCCCTTCTTACTTTTTATTTATCCCTTTTCTCCTTTGGTTTTAGTAAACTTGATAACATTCCTAACATGGTTAGTCTGAGCAAAAAAAAGTTAATACTTAATTATCCCGTATAGGAGAAACTGCGACATGTATACCGGAATTGCAGTGCGGTGCATTGCAAAACGTCTGCATTGTATCCAATTTTGCATGGTGGAGACGTTGGTCATCACAGTTACCTGCCATCGCTAAGGGGAATGACGTAACCATACACATAGTACTGTATACAAACGCTACGCTTAGTGACTTCGAAATCATGCATGCATTTAGTAATTAGTGTATGAAAAGTATTTAAACATAACGTGTTTAAAAGTTTTTACAGTGACATCATGCACTTACGTCAAAAATACGGATTGTACTTCTAGAAGTAAGCATCGAAATGGGATTCACGCTATACACTGGTTAAAATAGTCTCATTGTGCACCTACACTGTGCATTTGACAACCATCTATCGATAATTACAAGAAATACAACGGATGCGGCGACTCTCCCGGAGTTACCCTACTCATAATAGTTTGGGCCAAAAATAATTAAATATTGAGAACTTATCATGGTAAACAAAATTTAAATTAAAATGGCAGATGAGAGAGGAGAGATGGCCATCCAATACAAGAAAGAAAAAATGAAGTTAAATATAAAAAAAAATAACACATTTCAAAAATTAATCATGAAAAATATATAGCAATTTGTAAGTATGTAGTTATATGATGGAAAATAAGTAAATAAAACTGTAATAAACATTATTTGAAGTATAAATTCAATACTTCACTTTTCGTAAAATCTCTCCGCATTTTTGGCAAAGGTCTTGATAACTTGTACACGTTTCATGAAACCACTTCAGATACCTTGTGCATTGCATCCAGCCATCCTTTTTGGTTGTGATATTATATTGTTCTGCACGTGCACAACCAACACAGTGATACTAATCCAATTCTATTCACTCGGATTCTGTAGAAACAAATAATTTTAAATGTATTTCATTTTCTTCGGAACTGCAAGTGTCGTTTTTTTTGCGTTAGTTTTAGATTTATTGCGTCAATTTAGCTTATTTATTAACTTTATTAGTTTCTGGGATGAACGTTTCCGACATTTTTCAGTATTTTTTTAAAACAAATACATCATTAAGACTTAATATATTATTATTATTATTACTGAAATATTTATATTAGTTAAAATTTAAACAATTATATCAATTAATATAATTATAAACATAAAACGTTACATATTTATTTTAAATTTAATTATAATTAGTTAAAATCCCCATTCCGTATAATTTTGAAATATTGATTAAAAGATGGCCATCTCTCCTCGATTTCACGTGGTCATCTCTCCTGAAATAGAAGGACTGATGGTCGCCCAATTTAAAGCATCATTAGTCATTGTGCGTCTTTGTTTTAGGCTTAGAAAATTTGATTAGATTATATACGTGCCTTAAAAGTCCATATAGTAAAAATCTTACATAACGTACGTACTGCAAACGTCCCGATAAATAAATCCAAAAAAAAAAGTCAACTATTAAATTAAATAAACATCAAAATTACACTAACTTTTTATAATCGAAAAACAAAACTGCACGTTGCAATGAATAAACTCGTTGAACTATTTCCTACAAACAAAATTTATGTTGCGATCTATGATCAAGTTTTGGAAGTATTTAAACTGGCCATTTCTCCTCTATGGCATATATCCTAGAGTTACACTACTTACATATATATATATATATATATATATGTGTGTGTGTGTGTGTAGAAAAGTTCTTTAAAAAAACATTATTTAGAAGAATTATATTTATTGAAATATATCGGAAAGAAACTTTTGCATTCCATAAAAGAACTTTTGCATCCCAAACAATTATTTTATTTCTGACACGTTTCACATTTTAAACTGGTTTTAATTGAACCTATTTCGGCCAAATTTTTGTTAAAATTATCTTAGTTCATTAAAATGTCCCAAATGCGATTATACTAAATGCTAATTTATTTTTTTTATTTTTTAACCCTCCGACTGTCTTGGAAAAGGGCAAAATTGTAATGTTGTTTTCTCTGCATTTTGTTTAAAATGCTAAAAAAATGATTCTTTGAACATTTTATAAAAAAACTTAATAACGAATATGAATGCAATCCTTGGAAGTATTAATCATTGTTCAATGTATTAAAAATACACTAAATCAAGAGAATTGTATTACTTTAAATATTGCTTGTATTGCAGTGAAACCTGGAGATTAGTGAACGTATTAACACGGGCTTGTCAGTGAGGGGGTTTAAGCTAGATGTTCTTTTTACTTTGATTTACGACCGTAATTTTGATAATGAAAATATTCCAATCATCATTTACGGTTAATATTTAAGCCTCGATAGTCAGTAATACTTTTTTTCTAAATTATCATTAGTTGAACAGAAGATTTAAATTTAAATTTAAAATTTATATTTTATTTCAAAACATTTCTTGTAACAGTAATTTAAAAAGTTAATCTGCTTTATGGCCTTTTAATTAAGTTTAGGTTTTAATTTGTTTACTGAAGAAATAAGTAAAAGTACGGGCTTTGTGAATAGTATCAAAGCGATTTTATGATTTTGTTATTATTTCTTAAATAACATTTTCCAGAATAGCATTATAAAAAACATAATTTCCTTCATGTTTTGTTGATAAAAATTTATTTTTAAGATGTTTTCTGAAAACAAAAAATCAAAATATACCTTCAGTAAAACTGGTTTTAAGCAAGGGAACACATCACAAGAAGGTATAGGCAGTTAAAATAACGTTTTAACCACGTCACTTTTTATTTTTTAATTACTAAGTGCAGACAAGGATCAGTAGCATTCAGTGTAAAGTCACCAGGGAAAAGAAAGACTTAAATGTGCTCATACATATATGGAAGCTAAGCGAATCGAAGGGATAGGTGTATTGACCAGTAAAATTGCAGGTAGTTACAAAGAACCACCAATAGAAAATTGTGTAGGACCCTAACCCTTTTCCCATTAGCTACACTATTTGTATGCACACCTTAGCAGGCTCTATGCACTGTGCAGGATATGAGAACACTCATCTAAATAAACTGCATACTGCTTGAGTAGAATTTGGTCGTCATGTTCATTAATAATGCGTAATGAATAACATGTCAAATCCCCCCAAAATTTTATTTAGTGTTGCCAAAATTTAAGAGAGTTTTTCTCGAAAAGATTTATTTAGGCAAAAATTTAATATTTCGGTTACTGTTACGGATATTTTCATAAAATCTATAAATTCCGAATGGTTTAGACACATCTACTTCAATTAATAAATGTTGGTCTTTCCATACATTTTCGTGTATTCAGTTTGGCGACGAATGCGAATTCACGTTAATTTTATTTTTTAGCAATTCATTTTATACACATATTGAAAATATAAACCGATATGTAATTTAATTATAGTCAAAACTAATAAATTAAAAATATTTCAATTAATATTATTTTGAAGGCTTATCAATTTGCTTTTATTCTTTTATTATCTTATACTTCAGAATAAAATTTACATTTTAATGTTTCGTTATAGACTGATTTGCTTATCGCATTTAAATGAAATTTTCAATCGAACAAATTGTACTCAAGATCAATATATATATTTTTATTGTAATATTAGCATATATTTTGTTACCAATTTTCTTTCTTCATTTAGTTATTTTAAATTAATGTAGAAAAACGTTAATGTGGTAGGGCCTTGGATTGCAACTTCGTAAATTAGATAGCTTTCTTATCTCAAAATTAAATTAGCTTTCTTATAATTACGATTGAAATAAGTGCCAAGAAATTTTCATTAAGTCTCCTTCTTCGAACTCTTATGAGATTTAATGAATATATTTTACAAAATGATGAATGCTTTTAATTACTGTGTAACGCCTTTTTGAGTAAAGATAAAATGGGTTTTTAGTAATTTTTACTTTAATTTTTATTTATTCTTTGGCCATTGGCTCTAATTTATTTACATTCATTATTTAATTTCAATGAAATGCATAAAAGTAATTTGTATATTTTTTACTTTTTATATAATGAAATTACTTTATACATAAAGTAGCTTAGAAATATTTATTGACTTAGTAGGTTAAAAAAAAAAAGAAAAACTCCTGGAATTTTATCTAAAGCTGCTATCAGATTCACCAACTTTTCAGCCAATTTTAACCCCAACTTTTTTCCTGTTCAAAGGGAGAAAAGGGTTACAATTGCCATTGCTAAAGTTGGAGGAAAACCAGTACTACTATTACCGGCCATTAATGTTTATCGCCTATTCTTATCAATCGCTTACTTCTGATTGGCAGAAATGTTGAAAGTTGAGGTGGAAATGCGCAGACACTTTTAGAATGTGGATAAAAAGTTGGGGATATTTCTGTTTACTATCAGACTGGGTGTTGAGACAATATTTCGCGAAAAGTTGGATGAAATCAAGAGTTGGCTCAAAAATTGCTTGAAAAGTTGGTGAATCTGATAGCAGCTTAAAGCTTCCGGTGTTCTGTAACTTGATGCAAGGAAAAAATTTATGTTGTAGAGTTACGCCTTTTTTATGTACCATTTGTATTTTTTTTTTTTTTTTTTTTTTTTTTACAAAACTAAAGAAACGGTTATTTTTTCAATTTTCTTTATTAATGGCCTTATTATTACCTGTATTAATATAATTTAAAAAAATATATATAGGCACTTATTATTATTTAACATAAATTGAGAAAAAATATTATTTTGAGTATGCATTTAAATTTTCTGTATTACATTTACAACATTTTAAAAGGTAAAATAAATTTGAATATTCGATTATTAAATTTCAAATACAGTAACAGTAATAAATATTATTTTATATGCAAATCATTCATAAACAGTACAGTTACTTCTGTTTAGCTTATAAACTAGTGTATGTTTTATATACGAAATACGCTATGTGTGTTGCGAATTATTGAAAAAAAATAATAGTTTATGTCAAGTTTATTACTCTAATGAGCATGTAAATAATTAAGATTGCTGTTATCTTTTTACTTATCTATTGTATTATATACGTATCACTTCTGCGTTCTTGGTGTTTAAAGTAATATTATCTTAAAATTGATCTGGGCTATATATCAGTTAGATAGTACGTTATGGAAAAGCACCATAATTGTGTCCAGGGATTCCAATTGGCCTTTCCATTCAAGAACGCATACCTCAGATAAGGAAAACAAAGAAGTTGACGGACTATCTAGCGAGATAGCCGACGACACGGAAAATGAAGGATTTTAGATAAGATAAAGGGTCCCTGTTCACAGGAGAAAAACACGGGTAGGCTGGGTTTAGAAGCCATCGCTGAGAGAGACAGAGCAATTCTGGGGTAGACCTGATGAAGCGAGGTCGTAGCGTTTTAATTGAGTTTTGGCGTAGACCTGATGAAGACACGTCGTAGTGTTTCGATTGAATTTTCCTAGTGTTAAGTGTATTGTGTTCCGGGAAAAGGTTTGAGTTTTGTGCAGAGAAAGGATACGCAAGGGGGGGTGCAAGGTGATCCTTTGCTAAACCGGATGAAATACCGTCAGGTGAGAAAGGAATAGGTTAACTAGTATCCGTCAGGCCGAAATGTCGGAGCATGGAGTCGTATAAACTTTACACATAACATTTTAAAATTTAAAAAAAAAGTTTAATTTTCATGATTACTGTTTAATAGTACAAAATTAAATTTGAAATGACACCCGTTGAATCCTCATTTTCCAGTGTTTAATTCAGTCATCAGTTGCCTCAGGTAATGCTCAAATGCTAATTTGTGGCATGATAATCAACAAAATGAACCATTGTAGCCTGTGGCAAGCCTGGAGGTTGAAATTTTGGGTCATAGACAGTATCTTTTACTGTACTCAGTACACCGCTTATCAATCCCCATCGAGAATCCCCATCATCTTATGAAGAGATTGAGGAAGAAATTAAAATGAATTATTCTGAAATCGATGATTCTGCATCTGATGCTGATGAAGAGGAGCACATAAATGACGAAATCCATACAATCTCCGATGCTACAGCAGCGATAGGTGTAACCCAATTAATTAGTTTTTGTGCACACAAACAGTGGAAGAAAGGGTGTTGGAGTCATTTTATGTACTAGATTAAGAAATCCATAACATGTTTTTGAAATCGCCATCACATCAGCAGAAGATTACCACTGTATCAAAACAGTGAGTAACAACGGTGAAATTAATTTATTTCTGTTTGTCTTCATTATTAGTAAATTTAATTAGTACAGTCGAACCCCGTTATAACGAACTTCAAGGGACCGAAGGTTTTGTTCGCTATATCCGGTGGTTCGCTATATCCGAACCGTTAAGAAAAATGTTAGAGTTCACAAAATGTGTAACTCATTAGTTGCTATGTGTATATTAAATAATGATGTATTTAAAAAAAAGCTAAAATCTATTAAATATGATCATTAAGGAATTAAATTGACTAAAATCGATTATATTAAACGGACACAATACTAATTAAATTTACTAATAATGAAGACAAACAGAAATAAATTCATTTCACCGTTGTTTCTCACTGTTTTCATACAGTGGTAATCTTCTGCTGACGTGATGGCGATTTCAAAAATATGTTATGGATTTCTTAGTCTAGTACATAAAATGACTCCAACACCCTTTCTTCCACTGTTTGTGTGCACAAAAACTAAATAATTAGTTACACCTATCGCTCCTGTAGCATCGCAGATTGTATGGATTTCGTCATTTATGTGCTCTCCTTCATCAGCATCAGATGCAGAATCATCGATTTCAGAATAATTCATTTTAATTTCTTCCTCAATCTCTTCATAAGTCGGATCTTCATATGTAATGACTTCATTATCGCATGTTTCGAACAATTGCATGTCACAAACTGAGAATGATGAAATTTTGTGCTTTTTTATCTCCATCGCGATAGGTAAATTTTCATCATCCTCTTCCTCTACATTCTTTGCTTCTTCAATATTCTTTGCTAGACCTGCATGTCGAAAATATTTTCTAATTGTAGAATCTGTAACAAACCGCCAAGTTTTTCGTCTCTAGTCTTGCACACACTTGTGATCAGGAATAAGGGGAAATGACTGACGGGTGGGCAGGATCACGCCTGCAGAGTGACTATTGTAACAGAGAAAGAATGCAGTTGTTTCTACCCTTTAATAAAAAGACTTATCGCTGATTTGCACCATGTTTCACTAACCGGCATAGATTTTCTTATGAAATTGGAGTCAAAGACCTGTTTTCACAACTGCAGAAAAGTAAAAATGAAAAAAAAAATCATGGTCGACTGGAAAAAATGTTCGTTATAGCCGATTCTTAAGATTTCGGAGGTTCGCTATAAAAGGATAAATTAGCATTAAATACAATAGGAAAACGGCGAAACCAAAATTTTCGTTCGTTATATCCAAGAGTTTGCTATATACCGGGTTCGCTATAACGGGGTTCGACTCTAAAAAACATTTTTTCGAAGTCTGTGCGAGTGTTGATCGTGGTCTGGGAGAATTCATCAGCGTATGGCCTAAGGAAGAGTGCAAAAGTTTGTTTACATGGGTTTCTCTTTTTTAAACTTTTAGAGCATCATTTTTTGTTCATATTTAACATTTCTGCGTCGGAAATTTCATTATTTTCTTCGATTTCAACTTCATCTTCACTAACACAATCTTCTTCATTTTCTTTTTCATTTGTAAACATATCGCAAATTTCGCGCTTTGCTTCAAACTTTTTTGATTACGGAAAGTGTTGCATGTTGGGATATCACAGTCAAAATTCATGAATAATTCAGCCTTTCCTGGTTCATCTTCAAAAAACAATTGATTTAAAAGATTTTGAAAGGCTATTGCCATCATTTAAAGACTATGAATCATTGATATCTTCAGAAATTTGTAGCGAAAAGCCAGAATTTTCAAAGCATTTTGAAATTGTACTTTGACTTATCAAATTCCTCGGATCATTAACACATTTTATGGTGTCGAGAACATTTAGAATCAAGCAATCTCATTTGCTGATTTGCATCCTTCAGTTCTGGAAATTATAACCTGGAGTAGGAACTTTCTATAATGTAGCTTGAAAGTTTGAATTATTCCTTGATCTAGTTGCTGTAAATGCGATGTGTTGTTAAGTGGTAGAAAATTTACTTTTACATTTGAAAGTGACAAATCACTCGGATGGGCTGGACAGTTATCTATCAACAATAGAATCTTTCTCTTTCTTGGCTTAATTGCTTGTTTAATTGTGTAACCTATTCATTAAAAATAGAGGATGTCATATAGGATTTTTTATTTCCATACCACGAGACTGATAAATTCTTGACTGTAACCTTTTTGAAACAGCTTGGTTTTCTGGCTTTTCCTATCTCAAGCCGTTTTAGTTTCTCGGTTTTTGAACTACAAAGAATAGAAATGACATTTTTCTCTTTAGAAATCTTCCCATCTTTAAATCTTTCTCCAGTCATTGCTAATGTTTTGTTCGGCATTGTTCGATAAAAAAACCCACATTCATCAGCGTTTAATGTTTTTTTTTCTTTTAATTGTCCAACAAATCAGAAACCTTTTTTAAAAGGAGGTATCTTTCCATATCAATGTCATTAGATTCTCCACACTGTTAAACATTTTGCAGCATTCTGGCAGGTCATTCGACTGTTTTTTGAAAAAACGGTTTCATAACCATAATTTAACTATATTCTGACAATAAAATGGCCAATAATATGGTCAGAATAGTGTTAAATTCACGGTTGTGTAACCGTTTTCGGAAAAAACGGTCAAATGACCTGCCAGAATGCTGCAAATTTTTAACAGTGCACACAAAATTTTCTGAGAAATGTTATTTCTTTTCTTGAATTATTATAACCAACAGTTAGAAGCAGTAAAATTTTCTACATTGAGTTTTTCAAAAACTTCTAAAGCTACTTCTGTAACAAAAGGTCCAGAAACTCGCACATTCATCCCATACATTTTTTTAAACCATTCAGCAGTTGCTTGATTTATTTCAAAGTAATTGGTATTTCAAATTTTCCGACTCCTAGACTCATTTTCATTTTCTTCAAATCTTTGTAGATAGTGCAATTTCTTTTAAAAATATTAATCACACAAGTTTTACTGACTTGAAAATTCTCAGCTGCTGAGTATACTAATTTTGAGATTTTGAGATTGACTAATATTGTTTTAAAAATTGATAACTTCAATTTTATTTTTTAAACACAACTCTTCATATTGTTTAGATTTAGATTCTTTATTATCCATACTTTAATGAGAAAGATAACTAATGCAATAAAAATAAAAAATTGAAAAACTACCAAAACAGTAAGAAAATTACAAATTCATACAACTAAAACTTACAGTTAAATCTTACTAATTTTGCAATCAGTACAAAGAAATAACATGTGCAGGTTTATTCTTAGGATTTCTGAGAATATATGACAAAGAAACCCTTTTTTAAACAAACCTGAAAAATCGCAAAGTCGTCACAGGTAAACGCAGTACTAGCACGTGACATAGTTAGTCAATTAGTACAAGGTGAAAGAATTCCTACCCTTCCATCTGTCAATATGCGTGGGGGAAACACCCCTCTCTCACCTCGAGAGAAAAGTAGGCGGGTATAAACATCATTATAATAAATGACAAACTGGTCACTTTGTACAGCAGGTGGTCGTTATAGGAGATAAATTTCCGTATTTTGTTATGGATGAAAATAAAAATTTTGGAATATGGTGACATTAGTCTTTGAAAATTTTCGGCATGCAGAAATATGGGTGGTCACATTTTACAGCTTCAAATAACATTGAGAATGACAGGCTATCTGGTCACTTTACATTTTAAACGGGTGGTCGTATTGCCGGACTATTCTCTTTTTATTAGGTGCGTTCGTAATTATATAAATATGTAGCACCTATAGTCGTCGTTCAGTCCGTCTGTCTGTCTGTCCGCATTTAACAGAGCAAAAACTACCCAACCAAATGGTTTGAAATTTTAAATATATGATTGTTCTAAAATTTTGTCGAGCCATTTAAAATTTTATGAAAATCGGATGTATAGTTTAATTACAGGGACAGTCAAAGTTTTTCTTTATATTACGGCCAATGGGAAAAATTATTGCAAGTGCATTTTAATGGTATTACAGCCTTCTGAATGTTCTGAAATTTTAAATACATAATTGTTTCAAAATTTTGTCGAGCCATTTCAAATTTTATGAAAACCAGATGTATAGGTTAATTACAGGGACAGTCAATAGTTTTCCATTACATTACGGGCAGTGGGAAAATTTATTGCAAATGCATTTTAATGATGTTACAGCCTATGCACTTATGAAGTGCAAAAAAATATACATTCAGTACAATATGGGGTGCAAAAAATATTATAAAACTAGTTATAGTACGAACGCACCTCATTTTCCACGTTTAACGAGCAATTTCCTACTTGTTTTATATGAGCATGAGTAAAATTTTGCAAAAGCGGTCAGTTAAGCCAGGTGGCCACTTTACCAAGGTGGTCACTTTAGCAGGTTCCACGTTTATTGTCTAAAATTATATTTACTGCATGCCATATTTTTGTTAGAGTTGTTTTTGGAGTGTGAAAGTCATATAGTCACAATTTATTAATTTATGTGTATAATCTGAAGCTTGGGGAAGTAGGATCATGGAAGTCAATTGGTATAGGACTTGGAGTATTTGAGTCATGAGAGTCAACTGGTTGCCGACATGTGATACTAGGCTGTATTGGTGATGAATCACCTTCATTCGCCATTTCATTTTAACTGCGAACAATTACCTGGATCACTTTATTCAGAATTTGTGTCAGTAACTAAAGAAATCTCTGAACCTGTATTAGATATTTGTTCAACATGCCTTTTCCCAATATTTGAACCAACTTGAATTATATAATGTAATTTTATTCTCTTTCTACACTGTAAAAAAAATCACTGTAACTTTACAGCAAAAAATGCTGGCAATATGGGTGCCAGCAAATTTTGCGGTAAATTTACAGCAATTTTGTTTATCACGGATAAACAGCAAATGTGTAAATTTACAGCATTTTTTCATTTAATTTTACAGTAATTTTGTTTTTCAGATTTTACAACAAGTCTGTATTATATCAGCAGTTTTTGCTGTTAATTCTACAGCACTCTTAACAAAATAACTGTAAATGTTTAGCCTTTTTTTTTTCTTTTTGTAGATATGTATTTGTATTTTTACACACACACCCCCCCGTAATGTTTATTTACATTGATTTTCTCTTTTTTTATATTATGACCATCTTTTAAAGACAAATGGCACTAAGTATTATCTCTATGTCTACTTATATCATTGTTTTAATAGCATTCTTATATAATAAATTTTGTTATACATATGTAAGATACAAACTTCGCACCATAAAGTAAAAGAAGAAATAAAATAAGAAAAGACACCGAAAAAGCTATAAATAGAAAATTTTAAACTATTGTAACTCATTGTATAGAATATTCCATATGTCAATTTAAAGTATCCTGTGTATTATAACATACATAGGGGACATTCAAAATATCTAATTTCAGCATCTAGTTGCGGATTATTACTTATTATTGTTAGATAATGGACAAAAACAAAATGCGATCTGCTGCGATAATAGTAAGCAAACTCTTGGAATTTTTTTATGGATTAATAAAATAGTGTTACATATTACACATAAATGGTTTGAACATTACATATAAAAAAATGAAAATAAATGCGCGTAAAAATCTAGCATCTATAAAATCTGAATATCTCTCACGGAAAATAAGATCATTGTTAGTAAAGTTGTCTTTGATAATTTGAAAAACATTACATTAATAATACATCAAATAATTTAAATATTTAAATTACAGAAAGTGAACTTAAAGCTTTTGGAGAATAATGAAAATTATATGATTTATATTATTAGTAATTATATTTACAATCGGATAAACTGGAATTTTGGAAAATATATAATAAGCAAAACAAAACATATTTAATAATATATTGGGGAATTTTTGTTATCTGGGACTCAGACACAAAAGTATAAATAATAACAAAGTCCTTTAAGAAAAAAATAATTAAAAAAAATCGGATTTTGAACAATTCTCTTTTGTTATAATTTAAGAGAAATTATTTAATATTTATACAAATGATTCAAAAGCTATTGTTGTTACTCAGCGTTTATATACATGTGGTCAAATACGAAATTTGTATCTTACATTATATAATAGAACTGGCTATCTAATAGTTATTCAATCAATGATACAAATAAACATAAAAATAAAACTTACTATGAATTTTTAAAATATATAGTATCCAGTTTCATGTTTGTGTATCCAAAAGCGCCACTTTGAATTGCAGTAATAAGCACTTATTCAGATTCAGAAAGACGCTAACAATCGAACGAGACTAACGCTAGTAATAATCTGCTTTGGTTTACGCTGCCTGTGAATATCTAGTTTGGAATGTTGTTTGGGCGGTTTTGGCGGCGTTAAAATAACAGCAGTTTACTGTAAATCAATACTGAAATTACAAAAGCGCTGTATTCTCATGCTAGTGAAGCGATTCACAGCGAAATTGGCTGTGATTTTTCCTGTTTTTTTTTTACAGTGTATAATATGACCAATTTTCCACTTGGCTTCTGGAGTATAATTTTTTACAGCTGCATTCTGGTTAATTTCAAATTCTTTTATTTTATATTTGGACTTGTTCGCATTTGGATTATCATGAACAAAATTAGTAACACTTGGCACTATCAAATCTATTTTTGTTCTGATATGACGTTTTAGGAAAAAGGATGCATGACTCTCAACCGTTTGAACATGAGGCATCTTTCTATGCTGCAAAAGGAAGTTATTCAATTTTATTATAAGTACCACATTCGGAAGCTAAGGCTTTTAATCCACGTTTGAGAGTTTGCACATATCTCTCAGCCTGTCATTTGTTGCTGGATGGTATGGAGCACTCAACCCATGTTTTACACCATGATTTTTAGAGAATGTCTAAAATTCTGTAAGTGTAAATTGAATAGAATTGCCCGATACTAATGATATAGGAAAAAAGTATTGTTTAAAAAGTGAAGAAAGACAAGTAATTATATTTTCTGTAGTTGTACAAGGAACAACAAAAACTTCTAGTCATTTGCTATGAGCATCAACCACTAAGGGAAGCCTTTTTCCCATAACAGGACCCAAAATAATCAATATGAATTCTTAGCCATGGAGTTGTAGGCCTTTCAAGTGTTGTGTATCTACTTTAGGAGGATTATTTTTCAAATTTACACAAATAGTGCAATGTCGTGCAAGATCTTCAATATCTTTGTCTATTCCTGGGAACCATACAAAACTGCGGACTAAAGACTTCATTTTTACTATACCAAAATGACCAATGTGTAATTCTTTTAATATTTGCTTCCTATGAATTTCTTGGTTAACTGCGCTTCATCCTTTTAAAGTACAA
This sequence comes from Maratus speciosus, assembly GCA_963932465.1. Lineage (NCBI taxonomy): Eukaryota > Metazoa > Arthropoda > Arachnida > Araneae > Salticidae > Maratus > Maratus speciosus. Next base: position 531,679,581 of record OZ010791.1, on the reverse strand, counting down.
CTATGTTGAAGAGTAAATTCTTCTTGTTTAGCGCCAAAAAATAAGTTTTTAAGAATTTCAGAACCAGAAATGAGGTGAATAAAATTTGACGTAAAAAGGGATCACATTTGTAGCTGAAGTAATAGATTTAGGAGTCAAAGTCAAAATAGAGAGTTCCTTAATTTGAAGAATTTCGGCTTCATCAGTTACACTATTTGAATTAAATTGTTGAGGTAAATCTTCACTACGTAATGGAAGACGTGAAAGAGCATCAATATTTCAATGTTCAGTAGTTTTCTTATAACGATATCATAATGAAAAGTTTGTAAATAAATTGCATAGCGTTGCATTCTGGAAGCTGATAAAACAGAACTTTTACAAAGTGAAAAAATAAACAATAAAGTTTACTGTCAGTAAATAATGTAAATCTGCTATCGTACAAATACTGAAAACATTTCTCACACCAAACATTATAGCTACTGTCTCTTTATCAATTTAACTATACCGTTTTTCTGCATTAGTCAACGTTCTGAACATAAACCCAATAGGCTTTTCTGTGTTAACTGGCATCACATGCGGAAGAACTTCAGAGATACCATAAGGAGAAGTATCAGTTTATTAAAGTGAGTAAGAAGCCTGTAAGAAATAATTTCCTTTTTTATACTTTTAAATGCTTTTTAACACTTAGAACGCCATTTAAACTTCACATTCTTCTTAAGCAAATTATTTAATGGATGTGCAATTGTAGATAAGTTTGGTACAAACTTAGCATAATATATAACTAGGCCTAGAAAAGCTTTAACCTCATATGCATTTACTGGTTTTGGAGCGTTTAAAATAACCTCAGTTTTATCTTGTGTTTTATGAATGCCACGTTTATCAACATTACATCTACAATAAGTATTCTCATCTGCCATAAAGAATGTTTTTTTTTAATTTATCCTAACATTGTATCCTTTCTAATACTTGCCATAATATTTTTGAATGAATTTCGTCTATTTCACAAGTAACCCCAACATCATCTATAAAAATTGTACCTCCCTCAATTCCACTTAAATAATGCTCATTTTTTCTGTGTCATATAGCAGGAGAACTAGGAAGATCAATTGGTAATTTAAGGAATTGGAATGATTATTTTGGTTTATTAAAGGTCAACAGTTCTTGTGACTTTTCATCCACAGGTAACTGAAGATATGCTTGATTTAAATCAATTTTTGTAAAATGTACACCACCATCTAATGTAGCTAACATATCTTCTATTTTAATTAAAGGATACTTTTCAACTTTCAGAAATTTATTAAAAGTTACTTTAAACTCACCACATAAACGAATTTTCCCATTAGGCTTAACCACTGAAACTATAGTAGTTTCCCACTTGCTCTTAGTTACTGGTTTAATATCTTCGTCTTGTAGCCGTTTTAATCCATCATTGAGTGCTGCACGTAGTGCATAAGTGACAGTTCTAGCTTTGAAAAATATGGGTGTAACATCATTTTCAATATAAAGTTCTGTCTTCAATGATTTTATTTCCCCAGCCTTGTCAGTAAACAAATCAGAACAATAATGTATTAATGTTTTCAATTTATTAGAATATAAATTACAATTTCATTGATATAGACATATTTTAAACTATGGAGGAAATAACAAATTCAGATACCCAATCTCTACCAAATAACAATAGTAAATTATCTTATTTTATCATATACAACTTTACCTTTCTAGTTTTATTTTCATAACCCTGAGCAAAAAATGCCATAGATTACCATAAAAAACCCTAAGTGAAATCTTATGGTGTTTTGCCTAAGGTAAAAAAATATCCTATGGAAAACTATATAAACATCAAGTATATGGTAATTTTTATGGCATTGTACGGTAAAAGTCTAAGGAGATTTTGGGATGAAAGATTATGGCATTTTTATGGTAATTTGTATGGAACTGTACTGTAAATGTCCAAGGAGTTTTTGGAATGAAATCTTATGGTATTTATATGGTGTTTTGAATGAAATCTTATGGCATTTGCATGGTACAATCCAAGGCTTTTTTTAATGAAACCTTAAGGACTTTGTATGTTACAATCTATGGTGTTTTCAAACGAAATCTTATGGCATTTATGTAGTATGATCTATGGTGTTTCAGAATAAAATCATATGGTATTGATAAGATACAATTTATGACATATAAATAAAAACGTAGCATTTGAATTAAGATCATATGTAACATGATAATTTATGGTTTTACAGTGTGTAGATGTAATTAGTTAATTTGCATTTAATGATTTAAAATGATGTCTCATTTTTGAAATTCCGAGTAACATTAAGAGTGTTACACTATAAAAACAAAAAAAAAACGGTAACAAACAGCCAGGCACTTTTCTGGGGTTCAAAAGAATACTAATACACCCATTGTGACATCGGAGATGAAAACTTTAGTTATTGCACAATCAAGAAACAAAATTACGTGCGGTGCGATATTCAGAAAACTGAAATTAAAAACTGAACGTTTGAGAAAAATAGGGAGCAATGGGAGGTAGGGGTTCGGAAGTAATTAGTAAGTACGTAAATAATTCGTTAAATTGATTTCTCATATATGAAACAATTAAGAGAGTTGTACTCAAAAAAGGTGAAAAACAGCCAAGCACTTTTGAAGCACACTGGTGTTCGAAAGAATACAAATTCCCCGATTGCGACATCGGAGATAAAAACATTAGTTATTTAGTAATCAAGAAATAAAATTACGTGCAGTGCGATTGTTAGGAAAATGAAATTAAAAACAGAATATTTGAGAAAAAATAAAAAGCGAGCAATGGGAGAAAGGGGGTGCGGAAATAAACAGATAAAACACTATTAATGCTTTACAATGATGTCTCATTTAAGAAATTCCGAGTACAATTTTGTGAAATACCCTTAAAAAACATATGAAAACAACCCTCCACTTTTGGAGTGCCCTGGGGTTGAAAAGAATGCAAAACAGGAACTGCGACATCATAGATGAAATCAAAATGTATTTTGTTATCAATTTGCAGAAAGGAATCAAAATAAGGTTCAATTTTAGCATAACTTCACTATTTACTGTGCGAACTCGATGACATTTTAAATGTATTTATAAAAAAGCATAGAAGAACTTAAATTATTCAGAACTAGGCCCAAAAAACCCAACATGAGCCAGGAATTCCAACCCAAAAACACCACCACATCAGAGATTTACACTTTATTCTTCTGCTGAATGTCTAAGTCTAAGAATAGTGTCTAAGAAAATCGAAAAATTTAATAGTATACATTACTGCCAACATTTCCACTTAAAATTAAGATTAAAATTTAAAAATAAATAAAATATAAGGGCTGGTCCACAGTACCCCACTCTCCCCTACATTTAATTTTATATGCACTAAAATTTAATTACATCAAAACTGTACAAAAACAGAACTGCATATGTATCTAAAATATATACATGCATGTAAATTGTAATATACCCACATGTAATAACATTTTAAAAATATTTATGCTTTCTATGTCTCTGGTACATATACGTATAAGGGGCATTCTCACAATCTTTTGACTTTCATGTCCCTGAATAATAATTTTTATTTTAATACACTTTTTTGTGTTTTTTTTTTTATTTCATATACTGGGGAACGTCCCATTGCATGATTGCATAACAATATTAACGAGATAAATAAGTTTTGGACGATGTTGAGAGTTCAAATACCAGGAAAACTCCTATACCGTCCCATGTCCCTGATGCTGATTTTTAAGTTTGGATCTGTCTGTATAAAATTGTTTCAATAAAAGTAATTCGATGTAATCTTTTTCCGAAACTGGGATAATTGTTTTATATAAATATGTAGCAAAAAATTAACCTGCATACATTTTTACGGTTGATATTATTTTTTTCTCTCTGTCCCTAGGTTTTTCATCCTTACCGTCCCTCTTGCTAAACTTATGCAGAAAATCACCTCCGATGCAGCCACAGAATTTTTTCAAGTTTTTTCTCATGCAGAAGTATGCTAGAGAAAGAATGTCTAATATTCTTTGATATGAAATTTACTGCAGAATTTAAATCATCATTTAAATATCAATTTCAAGATCGTGCCTTTATTGGCGGTTTTGCCGTTCCTAAGGTTTATTCCTGCACTATTCGAGGTAAATTAAAAAATAAAAATAAAAATAATCCAATGTTAACAACTATTTCTAAAATCAATGAACATTGTGGCTATCACTTAGTCTTAACGTGATTTTCCTCAAAATCGGTGGTAATTTTCCTTACCGTTCCATCCTTACCGTCCCTTCTTTAACACCCCTTTAAGACAATGTTATACAAAAATTTTGTATTAAAAGTACTACATTTTTATTATTTCTTATTTGAATGACCTGTGGGTACTATGCAAATTCATTATAAGTAAAAATTTAGAAGAAAATAAAAAGTTATAGGGGTAAAATGGTATGGAAAATTAAACTCGCAAGTTTCACTTAAACCTCAGTTAAATAAAACATTTTTCGCTGCTGACCATTTTTTCTTTATTTTGAATCATTAAGGCATTCGTCTATCAGATTAAAATGTTATTTTAGCAAGTTTAATTTCGCCAGATTTCCCCCCCCCCCCAAAAAAAAGTCAAAAGATTGTGAGAATGCCCCATATACTGCATTAACATCTTTTAACATGTTCAGGAAATCAAAAATATTGCAGCAAACTGAAAATGCATTTTCGCTTTAGTGGAATTCAAATGGGAATGTAACTTAAATAATCACAACACGAGAAAAGTAATACAACTTTGGAATTTTCAACATGCAACGGCTTCGAAAATTTACTGAATAAAAAACAAACATATTTTAACGGATTACTTAAATTAATTAAGGTTACACAAAGTAAAAAAAAAACAGATAAATACATACCTAAATAAATCCAGTAATATAAACTGCAGTCTGTGGCACAAACATCACAACACTAAACGAGTTTCGATGAGGACAATACACCGCATGTCAGGAGGTAAACAACTTTCAAAAGGTATTGTATATTTTAAGATTTTACCATGCACCATGCTTTAGAATACCATACAATTTATGTTACAAGCAATTATCATATGTATCATAAAGTTCGTATTAAAGAACATTTGAGAGATTTAAAGTATAACCGACCTACAACAGCCCTGTCAAAACTTGACCAAAAGCAGAATATATAAGTTAATTTCGAAAACGCAAAAATTATATATCCCTCAAAGACTTATCATGATTTAATTATCCGCGAATCAATAGAAATTATTACTAAAGGAAATACAGTTTGTAATGACGTTTTATCCTACAATATACCCAGAATTTGGCTCAGTTTGCTTAAAGAAAGACAAAACAAGTAATCTTCCACTTCCCTATATCCATGTTTTATTTTAGTTTATTTTTCCAATGCTTCCGGATTTATAAATTAACTTCCACTTTCACTCCTTTCGTCACCATCAACGTGGATTTTGAAAATTAGGCGTTCATTCAATAACTGTTGTATTTCTTATATTCCTCCGAAGAAGACTGTGTTTTATAGTTGAATGTATACTAATGTATTAAAATAATTTAACATTTTAAATACTGTGTCATCTTTTAAGTAATTTTGCACTTAGTGTAAGTTTAACTTTAACTTTTAAAGATGAATTAAGCATTTCTATTTATTTATTTACTAATTATCATATGATTCTACCATACATCATGCTATGGAACGCCACTGAATGTGCAGGGTGTCCGGTCTCAACGCTATCCAATAGCTAATTTCTAAACCGTTAGTCCTAGACATATAGTTCCACTTACAAAAATGCTTTAAATCAGGTAAAGAAATACTTTTAATTTAAATTTTTATACGGTCCCTCGTCCTATGAGTTTTGTTTAGTAAAATTTTCCTATTGCTCTGACAAGTAAAACAAAAAAAAAGCCCCATTCATATAACAATAAAATTAAGCGAGTTATGAAACTTTTAAATGCATGACTTATGTCACTTTCCTGCTCTGAAAACAAATGAGTTCGGCTTGACATTGAGGGGTGACATACCAAGTGCTTAAAGTATTCGAAGATCTTATTTCATGCGTATCTGCGCTTTGCCAAAAATATTAAAAGTATTACGATTAAGTTAATATTTATTAAATTTCAGATTGGCAAAAATAACATATGTTTTATTTTGTCAGGATTTGAGACTGTTTCTTTTATGATTTCTTTTAACAAAAATTATGTTATTTTTATAAGTTTTTACGCTATTTCAACGATCGTATGAGTGCTTTACCAGTTCAAAATTTGTATTTCAACTTTAACTCACTTTCAAATATCCGATCAAGATTACATTTTACATACTGGTGCAAATATGATAACAATCTATTACCATTTATACTTATTTTACAGAATAAGACAAAAAAATTCGGATAGATTACCGCCAAGAAGTTTAAGAAAAAGTTTTAAATTAGATAATACACGACTGCGATTGTTGGGTTTTTTAACTTTTATGTATTTTTTAGCACTGAATCCGAAAATTACCTTAATTTTTAACCATCATATCAGGATATTTCGAAAATCATAAATTGTCAAATTTAAAGAATAACAAAAATCGGATACTATAAAGTAGGGGAGATGGTTGTGTTTTTTGACTTTTGATAATTGATTTTTACGTAATTTTTAGCACTGAATCTGAAAATGACCTTCATTTTTAACCATCACGTTAGAATTTTTTTTGCAAATCGTAAATGTGTAAGTTAAAATATAGCGAAAATATCATACTATAAAACATATGTAAAACTTTTTTATTATTATTATTCAATAATGTATTCGATATTTTTGCTTGCCCTGGGATTCTTACAGCTAAACAGCTGATTGGTCCGATGATATGGGGGAGGAGATTCAATTTTACCTTTGAACTTTTTAACTTTGAAATATGCAATTTGCAAAATATCCTGATGTGATGGTTAAAAATGAAGGCCAATTTTGGATTCAATTGGGCAGAATACATAAGAATCAATTATCAAAAGCTAAAAAACATGACATAAACCAACTTTTGCAGGCTAGTGCAATCAAATAATATTTTAAAATACGTATAATTTTGTAAAGAATTGAGGCTGTTAATTTAGTATAGTTTTATTTAACAAAAATTCTGTTTTTTCTTTCTTCTTAAATGTTTATTGCAAATTGTATATTTTGCATTAATATGTCAGAATGATTAAAGATTTCAAATTTGTATTGCAATGTTAATTTTACTTTCAACCATTTTTTTAATATATCTGACGAAATTATATTTCGACTAAATTTGTGAATGACCCCCAATTTGCAGCAAAAAATATGCTCCATCTTTAAACAGCTATTACTCGGTCAATTTTAATCGTAGAATAATAGGACTTTTTTGTATTACTTGTCGGTGCAAAATGAAAATTTTACTAAATATAACTTATAGGACCGAGAGACCGTATAAAAATTTTAAATTCGTAATTTTTTAAGAAAGGTTTTTATTGACCCAAATTGCTTTTAAATTATTTCTTTTTCCAAATCTAAAACATTTTTGTAATTGGAACTATGTGTCTATGACTACCGGTTTAGGAATTAGCCATTGGGCATCGTTGAGACCGGACAACCTGTATGGTAAATTTCATTACCCGATAATTTTACCATACCCTTGCTATGGAATACCATATGATATATCGTATATATATTACCCTATAATTTTACCATCCACCTTGCTGTGGAAAACCGTAGAAAGAAGAATGTTTACCATATGATGAATACAGTATGTTTACATATAATGATAAAAAATTTTTATCTTTTTCCATATAAAAAATATGTTTCCATAAATAATCCTATGTCATTTTTGCTAAGGGAAGTATCCTTCACTTCAACATAACCTACGTGTTTAAAAATTTCATCAGTTGCAGTTTTTAACTGAACATCTGTATGAAAATTTTTAGAATTCGGAAAAATTCTCCGAAATCATTTTAAAGGAACTGCAAAATTTCAGGTCCAGTATCTAACTCCTTCTTAGCTCTAGTCTTTTTTTCAATTATTAGGTTGAGCAAAATGTTCTGGGAAATTTTTTTTATCTAATAGTTACCAGAATTTGTACCGTACTAGTGGTATATCTATAGGAGTTCAAGAATTTCGACTACAAAATGCTTTCACAAATTTCCCAAAACTTTTTGCTCAACCTAGTAAAACAGACAATTTAATATGATTAGTTTTTATTTTACTGTTAAAATATTTACTGTATTTAAAATATTTACCTGATTTTGAAAATTTCTACTTCTAAACACTTTGCTTAAGGGGCATTTTTTTTTTACAAAGGTTGCAAGTAGCATTTATAAATCAACATACATGTGCTTAACCTAAGGACTATCCACATTTATAATATTTCAATTTACCTTTTTTCACATCAGAATGTGTATTTGCATGATTGTTGATATTTTGTTTTCGAGAACAATTTTGTAATTTCTTTTGCTGTACATTTTAAGTACTAGAAATTTTATTTACATTTATATTTTTATGCTTAATTTCTGAAATTTCAATATCTACATTGTATACAGCTAAAGCCTTTCTCAACAACTTTTTCAAATGTTAAGTCATCAACTTGAATTATCAGTTTATTCTGAATGCTATCATTTTTTAAGACCTCGCATAAATTGCTCAAGTAAATTTTCATTTAAAGCATCTCCTGTAAACGAACAAAAGGTCGTATTTTTTTTTTTTTTAATCTGGCAGTAAAATCTTGAATTGATTCATTTTCATTTTGAAAACATTTTCTAAATTTTATGGATTCTAAATTAATTAATCTAAATTATTTTTTCTAAATTAATTAAATAAATTTGCCGGGGGTGTTTATTATGTGCTTAAGCAGAATATCAGCAAATTCAGAATATTTTACGGATTCGCGATTTTTACGTACTCATAAATCACAAAAAATTACATTATTTCTCACCCATGCAAGATATACTAGCCGTAACCTTCTCTTCCTCTTTTATGCAACATAAAATAAAATTCTGTTCCAACCGCTTTACATAGGCTATGAACAATTCAATTGTATCAGCAAACACTTTGAAAGTAGTAAAATTTTTTATATACTAAGTACATCAAAAGAAAAAAATGCAAATCTAACTTGTCACTTACCACCCCCCGAACTTGCTGTAGACAAACTTATAAGATCATTGCAGGATTAAAAAAAGCAGCGGTAACTTGAAGCCGGAAGCTTAGCCATTTTCATTCGACTCAATTATTTTCCGTAAAATTATTTCATTTAACTCCATCGTCAGTGGCCGCCCCTCCGGGTGGTTCCGACCCGACCCCTTGAGTGGGGGAGGTGACCGGATGCTCGGCAGAGTTCGTTGTGCACGAATGCGAGGGGGCCGGATGGGGACGAATCGCCACCTCCTCGAGAGGCTCATCTCTGACAGGCGTTGAGTCCGGTGGCCATGGTTAACAGACGTCGTGCCTGGTGCGTGGGGCCCTCGGGCCTGCGTATTCCCGCAACCCCGGCAGCCAGGTTCTCTGGCTAAGCCGGCTAGCGACGCTCCATAGTCCGATCCCAGAGCCGGTCATTGACCGGGTGGTGACTCTGGGCAAAGGATAGCTAAGGCGATAGGACCCCATCCACCAATTGACTAAGAGGGAGCCTGAGGTAGGAGTGAGGGCTTTGTAGTGGAAAGTCCTCGGTGCTCGCTAGTGACGACGGGGCTCGCGGGAACGCCATGCAGGGACTTCCGGAGCAACCGAAGTGCGAGGGTTTCGGACAGCGCCCAGGTTACTTTATGACTTGGGTGGCTCATCCCTCCGAGGACCTCAGCTGAAGCAGTTGTGAGCAAAGACTTTTAAGATACATAGACCGGCAATTCCCATTCAAAAGCATGCGAAATCATGGCAGCCATCTGAAGTAAATTGAAACACCTGAACCGCGAGGTTTGTACGTCAGCTGTGGTTATTTACCATTAAGTGCTATGGCTAGAATGAGCTTAAAAATAAATTTTTATCAATATATATGAAGTTTATGGCATATTGTTTTACATGAAGCTATTTTTTATATCTAAATATGCATTATAAATATTGAATTTTCAGAAATAAAGTTTAAAAAGGCGATTTATTATTACTTTTATGGATGGTATGCTTACAAAAGAGTATCTAGTTTTAACATGTCTTATAAACCTAAATAAAGGCGAAATTTATATGGAACCAGATTGTTAAAGATTATAATTCCACCCTTTTTTAAGTTTGACTTACAAAAGTAACTGGAAAGGAAGTTTAGATTGAAGGTAGCAACTGTAACATAATATAGTAATTTACAAAATTTTAAATTACTTGTAAAGAAATTTGCGTTTTTTAAACTAATTTTTATACAAAACGGTAATTAAAAAAATGCATATTAACGAAAGTAACACTATATTTTTATCCTTGGAGGATGTTTTTTGAAATACTTACTTGCTATACGAAAAGAAACAAAACAATTGATGAATAATAAGGTATTTTTTTAAAAAGGCCTAAATGAAATAGGGTAGACTAATACTTAATCAATCGCAATGAAAAAATACGCTAATAAAAGCATTTTCTTAAGTAAATTAAAATATAAAACATATAAACTGCCGTACAACAGCTGTGATCAAAAATCCTCAGTTAAACTAACAGTTTGCCGGTCTATGTATCTTAAATGTCTTTGGTTTTGAGCCGACCCTTAGGGTGGTAGGGTTTGGCGGTGCCCCCGTTGACCAAGGAGCGGTCGCGTGTAGAGGCCAGTATGGCTCTGGTTACTCCATGTCGTGCCGTGACACTTGGGAGGGGGTCGGCCGGCAGGTCCACCATCGAACGCTGTCCTCGCGGGGAAACTGGCCGGAGGCTCGCCGGTAACGAGGCGGCTCATCGTGCCTCAGAGGAATACTTGGTCCGATCCAGGTCCTCCGTGTCTATGCGGTACCGGAGTTTTCCTCGCCTGGTGATGAGGACCTAGAGGTGTTTCCACCTAACTTTCGGACGCACTAACAAAGGTAGCGGTCGGTCACTGCACGGGGTCGGGGCCTTCGGGTCTGGGTACCCTCGACGGCCGTGAGGTAAGGTAGTGGCGGGCGGGCTTCTGTCGGCCTCCGCTGGCTTCTCTGTCTTCGGACGGGGTCGAGTCGGCGGGGCCTGGCGGGACTCCGTTCCGTCCAACCCGCTACCGAGGCGGAGTCTATTCCGTCTAGGTGGAGCTTTCCGTGCCCGCCTGGGGTCGCTAACGGCACCTAGTCTGGGCCAACTGGTTCCCGGCCTGATCCACGAGGGGTTCCGTCGGTCGAGCCGGGTGGCTTGTGTGAAAAACCAGGAGCTGGGTCGCTTTACGGCCGGAGGGACTTTCCCCGTCCTCCCTGGTCTTCAAGCTAGGGCTCTTCAATAACTTTCCTATCGGCTGGCCACACAAAAATGTCTCTGCCGGAAAATGGTATCTGATCTTGGGGGCCTTCCGTAAATTAAATTCTGGTCGGGAAGCCTCGGTTCTGTTCGTGGGCCCAGCGTCTTTATAGGCGTCTGGTTCCTGCAGGGCTTGCGGGGTCTACCGGCTCGAGTAAGCAAGTTTAGGGACCACTTGATTTTTCTAGCTGGGTGGTGAGGACTATCGTAGCGATTGTTCACCAACTTGGGAATAGCCGGCGTGGCGTGCGTTGGGCAGCGCGTCGGCCTGACCGGAGTTTGCGTGGGGTTCCGCTTTGCGGGGACTTGTCTGGCGGCGACCTTCGGGACGCGCCGCGGGTGGTTCCCTGCGTTGACAGATGGGCCTTCTGAGGGCCTGGGACCGGGAGATGGTAACCCGTCTTTAACTCCATCGTCACCAATAAAGTGTCTGTATAACTAACTAATAATAAGTATCACAGACCATAAAGGAAGAGGTAGCAGTAAATAAATAATTAATATTTAATTAATACATAACAATACAAACACACGTCATATTACACAAGACATCATAGAACAGAATATTCTATTTTCTCTTATACTTGTGTATCATGAATTCGTTAGAGAAATTGCTTGGTGCTGTCATTTTAAATAGAAACATAAATATATCAATGTCAGTCGCAGTATAATCATTATATTTAAACTCATATTTCTTAAAATGCAACACTAGAAAAAAATTATTGGAATTGAATGAAATGTCAAATTCTACAAATGACCTGTATCGGAACAAATAAATGATGAAATTTACAAAGAAAATAAAACAATATCATTTGTCTAAATCAGCCTTTTGTACAGTCACCATGCGTTTCAAGTGTTTCTATACGACGTGATATCAGATCTAACAGATTTGGTATTTGTACATGAGGAAAACCATTAAAGATTGCTTCTATATCTGTATAATCTAAACGATGACGTTAGAAGCCACACGACGATAAACAAAATTCCAGATATGTTCGAAAGGGTACATATCTGGTGAATAGGCAGGTCAAGGAGGAAGCTAGATCTGTTGTGCTGAAAAGAAGTTTTGAACATACTTAGCAATATCTGGAAGAGATTTGTCCTTTTAGAATGAAGCATCAGGAAGGCGTTGAAGCCAAAGTACGGCTTAGGGCCCCAGAACGTCTTTGATGTCCCGCTTGGTATTTATATTACACACAATTCTCAGCTGCTGCAATTGTCCATGATTCCCAGTAGTGCCTCAAATAATCACGCTTGATGTTCATCCGGTATCACGTTCGATAACACATTCCGGAAAGTGACGCTCACCGTTTCAGTGTCTCACGTTCAGTCATCTCTGCACCCTGAATTAAAGCGAGATTCGTCGATAAAGACATATTAGTGCCAATTAGCTTAACAGTGTCCATCTCGACAAGCCCTATGTTGCCGCAGACACCGATGGCCTTTAGTGAGGGGAATGGTGTATAAAGGAACTAGTACAGTCCGCGGTGCAGCAGACGCTGACGAATTGACCGATAAGACAGTGACACACCTGTGGCAGTGCTTCAACTTTCTACGACTGTCAATATTAAGCTGTACGCCCTGTTAATGCCATGCGGATGCGGTATCAACAATCATATTTTCACGTAACATTTCGTCGTCCATTGTCATATTTCCGACCTGACAGGTTCTCTAGTGTGCATTTCTTCCACACACGTATCACTGTCCTGGCATTGAGCTCCATACAATTTGCTACGACAACATTAAAAAAAAACTTCACGTAAGCCATTATTCACCCCCCTACAAACACAGTAGCTTGCTCATAGGGCACCGTCTGTCTCGTCGATGTATACTGACCTCTCATGAACTCTTATTATTGGAAAGCAACCATATACTATTTTCAACGTCCGGTTACAGCTCTCTATTTATACAGATAAATCAGCAAATCAGAGGCCGCGCAAAAAATTGACATCACTGTGACGAAATTGTAAAAAAGTATATAAGTTTTTAAATTTAAATAAATTATTTTCAAGAATTAAAAATATGTAATTTTCACCCGATAAACTACTTTATTTTTAGCGCCCTTGTTTTACTGCCATCATTAAAAAACAGTTAATTTTAAAAAAAGTACAGGCTTTTACTTTAAACATAATTCTTGTAAATAGGGTGCAATAACCCTTCAATACTTGGACTACACAATTGTATAGGTGATCCTAAAGACAATGAAAAATATTTTCCTCTTTTTGTGCGATTTAAAATAGAGTCTGCACCAACATATTTGCTTGGATACTCCATTAGTATAACCAGCCATCGTGGATTTTTTAAATATATTTTTAATAAAATATGTTCCTATTAATTAGTAGAAAACACGAACACTTTCCATTTCTATCAAAAGTCCTTGGGTCTTAAAGGTATAATTCTAATAATGAGCTCGAAGCCGCTGCGGTCGTCCGGAAGCTTTATTGCTCCGAACTCAACCCTTTCCTTTTTTCGATGTCTTTAATTTAATTAAAATTTGTCCATTTATTTAAATTTGTCCGGTTTCAATTTTTCATTTTTTTTTTATCTAACTGAAAAATCTTGACTTGATTCATTTTCAATTTGAAAACATTATACTTGGGCTACACAATTGTGTAGGTGATCCTAAAGACAATGAAAAAATATTTTCCTCTTTTTGAGCGATTTAAAATTGGGTCTGCACCAACAGATTTGCTTAGATACTCCATTGGCATAACCAGACATCGGGATTTTTTTAAAATATTTTTTTAATAAAATATGTTCTATTAAATAGGGAAAACCACCAACACTTTCCATTTCTATCAACAGTCTTTGGGTCTCAAAGGGATAATTCTAAAAATGATCTTGAAGCCGCTGCGGTCGTCCGGAAGATTTAATGCCACGAACTCAACCTTTAGCCACATTCGATGTCTTTAATTTAACCAATTTCCCTTTTAAATTTGTCCGGCTTCAATTTTTCAATTTTTTTTTATCTAACTGCAAAATCTTGAATTGATTCATTTTCATTTTGAAAACATTTTCTAAATTTTATACTCTCTATTAATTTGTTGGGGGCGGGGCTTTTCTGTTTAAACAGAATATACTTGCGCAGTAACTTTGAAATTTTAGTCGTTTGAATGCAACACCCTAATTAGCATTTGATGTACATTTCAGCACAATGGCATCATTCCTTCATGGAGTTGTAATAAAAAAAAGGAGTTTACTTATGTCTTCATTCTAAATCTAAATTGAGTCTATTTAACGTTTGGAAAAATCCTTCGCTATATAACTGGTAAGTGGTTGTAATTTTTAAGATTACATGTCTTCCTGCATGTATGATGATACACATATTAAGTGATTTTGAAAATTACCTGAAAATATAAATAAATGTATTACAGCGAAAATAAAACGTACTCATGTAAAATTATAAATATGAATGGTACTGTTCTGTTAGAATTAAAACAAATCCAGCAAATTTATATTTATAAAAAATCTGTAATTAATGAGTAATACTGTTTTGAAACTAATTAATTTAAAAAGGTAACTTTAACGGACTGAAGTTTACTCAGTTTAGAAAATTTTTATTTTTTCATTTTTAAACATTGTTTAGATTCTAAAATTTATTATCATTCAAATTAACTAGCACCTTTCAAAGCTTTTATAATTAGTCTACTTTTAAATCGAAACTTTACATTTAAGGATATATTTTTTTTTTTATAATATTCTAATGATTATTACTTACTTTATTATAATAACGTTTCTATTACTGACTAAATGTGTTTATCATATTTTTCTTTCATCGGACATTAAATTAAATTTATACGTATTCATTATGAGACCATGCAGCTGCTTAATGACGCTAAGATCATTAACTGTTTGAAAAATGAACAGAATAAAAATACAAAAAGTACCCAAGACATATACTGAAAAGAAAGAAAAAAAAGCCTAATTAGTTAAAATTAACAAATTTGGCACAGTAAAATTATTCACGCGTTATGTAAATATTTTACACTTTCAAGAAGTATTTTCGCTTCTAGAATATAATGTTGATTTGTGCTGTTTATGTATTTTTCTGCTAAAAATATTTAACATTTCGCGCTATATGTTTTAAATAAATATAGCATAGAACATACGAATCAATACGTATTTTGCACAAACGTTATATGTGCCACGTAATTTTAATTCATCTTTATGTAGAAACCATTTGCATCAAAATGTATGTTCATAATTCATGTAAGTGTATAATACAATAAATTGTGCCTCCAGATATGTGTTCTTTCTAATAATTTATTTTAATGATAAATTTAAACAATATTTAGGTATGCAATTTATAAACGTAGTTTTTTGAAAAACCCAAAATGCAATTAATCTATTCTTATGTATGCAACATGACAAAAGTTAAAACAAACGCACGTGTATATAAAATTTAAAACAGTTACTTTTCAATTTCCCACTGCATTCGAGAATGAATAGTGCGCTGTGTTAAACCATTTGCATCATTAGCGTGCATTTCAAGATTTTATCTTTTATTCCAAAAATCCGAATCGATAACGGAAATTCCGAAATAAGAGTCTTTACTTTATGTTATCAAGAAATGCCTGCCGCTAAATAAAGCAAAAAAATACTGTGCACAATTTCTGCTGTGAATTCAAAATTTCTTAAGAAAAAATCCTGAATGGACGTATATATTCGCTACTAACTCAGTTAAGTCAATGAAAAATAAACACAAATTCAGTAGTCAAGAAACTTAATGTACCTCTAAAAACATAAACTTTTTTTTTTTTCTACTAAAAAAATAATAAATAAATGATATATAAATAAAAATATAATAATAATTCATTGAATGGACTATTTTTAGAAATTTAAGAATATATTATTTTTTCAATCCCTACTATTAGTTCACACTCTCCCTATATTTATTTATTTATTTATTTATATATTTATCTTGTTCAAATTTTCTATCGTTAATAAAATACTCATTATTCATCCTATCAAGTTGAAATAAATTTTTTGCAACTTGTACTGGATGACAATTGATGTTAATAGCGTTTTTTTCAAATATTAATTAATTAATTAAATTTTAATTAATTAATTTTAGTTTTGCATGGGAAATAAAATGGCGGCCATTGGTTTTTGAAGATCAATGAAAGTATTTTCAATAAGGGGTTACCATAGGGGGGACCCTGTTTTGTCGCCAAATACCGCCAAGTTTGTCGCCAACTTAGCGATATATCTGCCAAATTTGGCGGCCAAAATGACTCGCCAAAAGTAACGCCAACTTGCCGATATCTCTAATATTTCGCCAAATTCCCATAGAGTTCCATTGTAAACCTACTTGCTTACAGAAAATCAACAAATTGAGATATTTTAATGCAACAAAAACTAATATTAGCTTAAGGAATTAAATTAAACTTTTCTTTGATGGCCTAAGTAGGAATTGACTTTAAAAAGAAAATATTTATATTACTTGTTTTATTTAAGAAAATTAAAGAGATGAATTAATTATACAAATCACACTTTTTGATATGTATAAACTTAAATTCTGACTGATGACACCTTTATGTATTTGAAAGATGCTTTTGAAAAATAAGAAAATGGTTGGTTGGTTGTATTTATGACGCCCAATTATCTGCACGAGGGATATGGGCCCTGGGGGGGAGTGCCCTTCGTGGGGGTCTTTCTAAGGGAACCTAACCCGTATGAACGCTTGGAAAAATCCAAGGTTCGAAGAAAACCACGAAAACTCCGAACGATTAGGCCGACGGGCGCGATTGGGTTCGAACCCAGCACTTCCCGTCTACCAGCTTCGAGAGCAGAACCTCTCAGCCAAATAAGAAAATGTATGCTAAATATTTTATTTGATAATTAAACATTGTACTAATTCAAGATTTATTTTATATGTTCTTTTAGAAGTCTTATATTTTTAAGGAATTGCTATAATTAACATTGTTTGCACAAATGATTTTAAATGCTTTATACTACTACTGCGCATTACATATATTATTTACTGGTACACCTTACAAACACTGTTTCTTCAAAATCTCAAAATGCATTTACACCATGCTGAATTATACAGATACACCCAACTTTAAAAAAAATCAAGAAATGTAGTTTAAAAGATATACATTTTACTGCATGGTAATGGTAACAGCAAATCACATAGCGCAGTCGATGCTAAAGAAGATGCGAATTAATCTTGGCAATTTTCCATTCAGAATGAAATTTCTCGCTTTCTTGTTTCGAATCTAATTTTTCTTTCTCAATTTTTAGTATATTGTATGCAGGAAGCGTAGGAATTTAGTGTTAGAAAAATAATGTTTGAGCCGGAAATTTTATATAGAAAATAATAACTGATATTATAAAATCTTAAATTTAATAGTAAATTTTGAATTTACAGTAATTTTTGTAAAAATAAGATTTGTACATATTTTATGGAAAATGTGGCTCGTTCAAATCAGTGTTGCCAGATTGAGGACTTTTTTTATTCAGATTATTTGATTGTGATCACGTTTTTAAAATTGTATAATTCGTTTTTTTTTTTCGGAATTATTAATCTATTTTGAAATAGGTCGAATATATCTGTTTCAAAAAAGCTGTGACAATCAACAATCTGGGGACAAAAAAGTCCCCAATCTGGCAACACTGATTCAAATTATATATATATATATTTTTTTTTTCTACTTTGAGCACCGCGGTGCCCATTGAAAGTGAAAAAGGAGCACCTAGTGCTCCGTCGGTAACCTGCGTAAATGATAAGTTAAAATGTATCACATTTTAACTTATCATTACTTTTTTAATAAATATATTTTGTATTTTTCTTTTTATATTTTCAAAATCTGTTTGAATGCAACTTAAAATAAAATCTGTTTTTTTCTTTAATTTATTCTTTTACTACCCCGGTTAGCCGTAAAATGAACAGATTAAGTTTCTCCCATATAGTAGACTCCATCCATTCATCCTAAACACCAGAGTACCTTCTATACACCTCGGATATCGCATTGTTTTCAATGGATTAATTCCTTTCTTTGGCTTCTGGGTTTTAATCCAGTAGTAAGGGATAGAAAAATGGTCGAACTTGAAATTAATTAGATAAAATCTGTAAATCCTTTTAAAACCTTTAGTTTAGGTATGAACTTCCTAAGTTTTTGCCCTCGTACTAGGCAAGCTTTAGGCGCTATGTACAGATATTTAATCGAAAAACACGGTTTTTGTTAATTACAATAACAGTATCTAAAAGTAACTAACTTAATCAATAAAATTGTCTGTACAAATGTTGTACAGCTTAAATTTCTGAGTAAAATGAGTATTTACACTTAAAATTTTTGTTTAAGAATAAGTTCAAAACTCTACTTCAAAGTTTTGTCTAAATCGCTTGTCAAGAGATTGACACTGGAACAAAGTTATCTCTCATATGTCTCCAATTTTTACATAAATGTCGTTTTTTTAATTTATTGAGGGCTTCACGACGATTTTGTAATTATTTTAGGTTTTATTATAGATATCTTGAGAATTATAGTTTAATCGCTTGTTTGCGAGCCTGTTTAGGACTGGCGACTTTTTTTTATATTCATCTGTACCACAATTTTGGTTGACATATATCCCAACCCACGTAATCAAAGGGTTAACAGAGAACACTGTCGCACGAAATCATCAGCAATGCTTCAGAGGGAGATGAAGACCAACAACATTCGTGTTAAAAGCACTTATTATTCAACATAATATCTCTAAAGTAACATTGCATAGTAAATACAAACCTTGTGTTATGAACAGCTTCAAAAAAGTCTTAATCTAGAGGAGTAATGCATTTCTTGATAATGGTAGCTGAGTTAAAATTGAAATAATAAATAATTTTCACTCAGCTACCATTATCAAAAAATGCATTATTCCTCAAGATTTAGATTTTTTTGAAGCTGTTCATATACATAGATTTAAAAACTCCTTGGTTAAGGATTTGTATAGTGTACCATTCATCTCAATATTCTGGGTGGATTTGTTTTGTCACGGCACTTCACTTCGGCTTTAATTTCATTGGATGTTGGAACTTGATGGTCTTTTGGTATTGTGTTTAGACATTTGGGTTTTCACAGTACATATAGTTGGGGGGGGGGGGATATTGTTTTTATAGATTTTATACACTGATCTTGTGAGTCCTGGAACTCACGAAACGTCTGTTCAAACCTTATGTATTTTATTGTGTGTTTAAACGTTGTTTTTAGGTGATTAACATTATATACTTGATATTATATTTCATTTTTTAGATATTGATAGTCATAATCATCAATGTCAGTTTATTCTTTGTCAACATTCCTCCAATTTCATTGATTCACACTCTGCCTACAGTAAGTCAAGTTCTTCATAAATTGCATCCTTCATTATCATATTGAATTCCGCTTCTTGGTTGGCTGAGATAATAGTGATCTCATCATCCAATCGGAGAATTAGTGCAAGATGCACACCTTTCGCAGTGGCAGCAAGTTCTAGAACAATTGATGCTACTAGCATTCCTAGAGATGTAGGCCAAAATAAACGATTTTGGAACAACATATGTTTTTAATTTTCAACTCAAGTCCAAAGGGGTTTTTGAAAATCTACTACAAAGTTGAACTTGTAGGTATGCACGCAGAGAGTGTTCACTTCAGCTGCTGAAGCGTGGAGCAGAGACGCTAAATTGAAGTTATTTTTTATCTGTGATTTGCCCTTTCCCACATACAAGATTAACAAAAATATGTGACCTGCTTGAACAATGTCATCGGGGCAAACATTTTTATCATGGAAAATGTTCACAACTTGTTGCAGTACCGTAGTGTCTAGAACTTTTTCAATTTTTTTCTTCCTCTGTCGAAAGTGTGTGGATGTGGTATCTCAACAACTGAATACATGGAGCAACAAAATGTTGTCTTTTATGTGTGGAATAATGTTCAGAGTTTCTGGACAATATGAAATACATTCTGTCTTACCTCTTCCAATCTTCAAGAAGAACATGTTTTTGAAAGTAGTGGATTTTCAAGTTCAGTTGTTTCCAATTGAAAGTAGTGGATTCAATGACTTCATAATCTTGCTTCACAACAAAACCTCCTTTTTGAACCTGCACACATAATATACTTATAAGCCGTTGCTTCTCCTTACCATTTGATAGAAATTCCTCTTAGGACATAGTGGATGACATCGACTTATGAAACTACCAACATGGCCAGTTATGTGTTTCTTTATTCATCAGATACGCTCTGCTGATTTTGAAATTTTTGCTTTAGTGTAACCATAAAAAGTTATTGTGGTCCACGCATTCACGTGCTTTTTGGCGTAATCAACATGTTTTTGAAGTATGAAGGAAAATTAATCACTTGATTGCATCAAACGACGCAACAGAAATCTGCCATCAAGCACAAGCTGAATTGAAATAATGTGTAAAATCCGTCGTAGTGGAAAATAAGTCATAAAATATACTTACTTGTGGGTCTTTCACAGACCTCTTTCATCAAATTAAATACCTTTTAATAGTTCATATTTAAAAATTCAGTAAATTTAAGAAAAAAGTGTTTTGTTAAATATATTAATTTAGAGAAATTTTTCTTTGGTGAATAAGACGTCCAGATTAAAACCTCTATAAGCGATCAAAACGTAATGACATAAATTATTTCCTTTTTTCAGTAATAATTTCTAATTTGATCGTTTCTGAAAGAAATAAAAATAAAAATATACTATAGTTAAGGGATTTGGAAAAAATGTTTTTTCTTCTAAAATTAACATATTAATTGCATTTTTAATTTTTTATTTTTTGCCAAACTTTCAGTTCAATTTATATGATAGCTCGTGCCAGAACTTTTTTAAAAAAGTACTGAAATCACTTCATTAGTTATCGATAATGAGATGCGTAAATGTCAGCTGTTTTATATGTCATTTTACAATTGTTATCGCTATCATGTTTTAAAAGAGCGATTTTATTTTTAACGTAAAGATAATGAACACTTTTCTTCAATATTCTGAAGCTTCCAAATACTCTGAAAATCTTATGAATAAAACTGAAAACGTATCATATTAATCTATGATAATTAACGCATATTAACGCATATCTATCTATGATAATCAATTAAAATAATTTTGATTTAAAATATCTTAACTCTTTCCGTAACATACTGAAATTTAAAGTCGTTCGATATGTTGGTGTTCAATTTTCGCCAGAAACTAGACTTCTGCATTCTCATTTGTTTGCTCCTCTCCACACCCTACCCACCTAGTCCTGCAACTTTATATTCAACCTCCTTAATTCGAATCTGCACATATCTTCATTCACTCTAAATAATAATACTATGTCATATTAAATACTACTCCATATTTCAAATGCAATATCGGAAATAACAATATTGCCCATCATTTATGAATCAATTTTGAAAAATGCTTAAATTTATGAAAAATGCATTATTTTAATTATTAATCTGCTCGTAATGGATAAAGCTCGAAAATAAAATCAAGAAATAATTACAAAAGCATCGTGAAGGCCTCAATAATAATAAAAAAATACATGTACATTAAAATTGTTGCGGGGTGGACTCCTAACTCTAACTGTTCTTGTTTCAAATTCTTGATTAGCGATTTATGCAAAATTTTGAAAAACTTTGTGAGCTTGCGTCTATTCAAAACGATATTCAGTGTGGCTACTCACTGTCGCGAGCAATCAGGACAGTGGGCTGTGAATATTTCGATAGGTTTATTTATTATAGCAAAGGGGCAATTGAAGTTTCTTAGAGTTTCTGATTTGAGCGCAAGGGCGCCCGTTACAGACAAGATGTTCCGGTGACAAAATAGCTCAACTGAATGGTTTACATATTTTTATCAGCTACGTGGCGCTGATTGCTTAATCAAACTTCGGAAGCGCACACTCATTTTACTCAAATTTTTAAGCTTTGTAACTTTTGTATGGTCAATGTTTTTGATAGAGTTTTTTTGTTTCGAAATATTGTTATACTAATTTAAAAAAATGTGTTTTCTGACCATAAATCTGTACATAACGGCTAAATCTCACCTAGTACGATAGGGAAAACTTAGCATTAAAGACCTAAATTGAAGGGGTTAAAACAATTTCTAGCTTTCCCTTAATTAATTTGAAATTCAACCCACTAACCACTGTGCTGTTTCAGTTATCGAAAGTGTCAGAATCTATGAGACGTTTTCGCAGCATGACAAACAAAATCCTGCAAAAAACCACCTCTTTTAATTAGGGATATTCTCTTCATCCATTGGTAACAAATTTTGAATGGTATTTCTTAGTATACACTTTAAATGGTATTACATTCAAATTAATCATTATTAATTGGCAATTATCTTAGGCGATAGATATGAAATACGAAAACTTCTATTAAAAATAATTTGACGCTTTGCCCTTTTTGCAATTTTTTTTATCGGTGTTAAAGCATAATTTTATAGAAAATTTTCAAGAAAAGTAATTAAAATATGCACTTTTCATGATCTTTATTTTTCTATTTTTATAAATATGAATTTATAGCTAATATAGCCAGAATATGCAAATTCATTTATGAAAATGCATGTAAATTAACTTTTACAAAAAAAAAAAAAAAGTTGTTTCGGTGCGAAATACTTTGCCGATTTAGTTAGAAAACTTGCTGTTTGAAAATATTTCTTAGAATAATTGTATTTACTAGAAAAAAAAAAGTAATTTCACATTAGCTTTGAGTTTTCAAATTAGTGATAAATAAATCTTCTTTTATCTTTTATAAATGTTTCAACATTTTAAATGTTATTTGAAAGTTCTTTTTAGCGAAATTTATGTTCAAATTCTTCTTGTTCATTAAAATATCCCTAATGCAATTAAAACGAGCGTTAATTTAAATTCTTGTGAATTCTTCAAGGTAGTGCTTGGCTTGAAATGAAAATTTTGTTAAGATCATTAAAACTTTACTTTTATCTGGCGAATGTGTTTTTTTTAGTCTTGGTGGTCTTAAACAGATTGATTTTTTCATAAATAACACTTTATTATTTCTCTTACATTAGATTCAGTTTTATTTCATTTGATAATATATTCCTGAACAAGTTAATTATGATTTATTTATTATTTTTGGAAAGAAAAAATAACTGTCATTTTATACTTTTAATTATGCTTTAATTAAAATTCGTTCTACATTAAAAACAAAATCATGAATACCAAAATACGCCTATAGAAAGGAATGAGAAAAAGTTCTATTACCGTGAAACATCCATTTGTTTTTCTATAATATAGGTGAAGGTAAGATCAATTCTTTAGTAATTGATTTTTTACTTTTACCTGTTCTTCTATAAAATCAATACTCCTGAAAGTCAATGCATAAATAAAAAAAAACAGATTCTGTAGATTTTGTCCTATTTGTATTATAGCTTCAACTGGTGAATACATAAAGCAAATTTTTACTTAAATGGAAGAAGGGTGTACATTCAATTATCAATATATTTCATAGTAAGACAAAAGTTGAAGTTGCCCTCTATTTTATTTAGTTTAATTATCAAATTCATGAATACTAAAGCAGGACTGTATAAATGAATGAGAAAAAGTTATAAAGTACCCATTACAGTGAAAAATCGATTGTTTTTATCCAAAATACAGATTTTAATTCTGTTTCGCACAACTTTTTCAAATCAAAATTTTTTTACATACGCTTTGATAACGCTTCACTACACTTCGATACGCTTCAATAAAATCATTTCTCCAGAAAGTCAGTACATAAATAAAAATCATATGATGTCAGTTCATAATGAAGTCAGTACATAAATAAAAATCATATGAACTTTGGTTCTGGAAAATAGCATTCCATCTTCAACTGGTGCTTACATAAATAGAAATTTCAATTTAAATGGAAAAAATAGTAGTACATTTAATTTACTATGCAAAATAATATATATACATATATACATCAATATATTCCACAGTATGAGAGTACTTAAAGTTTCCTTCTGTTTTATTCAGTTTAATTACGCTATTTTGGAAAGAAAAGACATGAAGAAATCTTAAATTATGCTACAATTTCTTTTTTAGAATCACAACTATACAAATGCTAAGACGTCTGATTCTTCTTCGCAGATGTTCAATTACGATATTTATGGAAGAAAATCCACAACTTAAGTGTTTTTTAAAGCAGCTTGAGTGAAACCACTCATACACAATTTTTGAAAGTATACGCTTGCAATAACTATTACAGATTTTCATAAACGTATATACGATATTTCAAAGGTTCCATTTATATTATTGTAAAACATTCATTCAGGTTCAGAACTATGCTCCGATTTTTAATGTTGAGAAACAAAATGTATTTTACTCATGATTACTCATGATGATCAATATATTTTACTATTTTTTTGCATAGCACTGCAGTTTTCAAAACAAACCTTTTTAAAGAAAAGTTGTCTCGAGTATTTCTGCAGCAGTGGAATAGTTATGAAACATCTGCATTCATGTGAATATTACGCTTTTGCTGATTATCTCTCAATTAAGAAAAAAAAAATCTCTGTCAGCTCGGCCTACAGGCGGAGGTAGATTTCGAAGTTAAGTACTAAATTCACCAACAAAACTTAAATCAAGATTAGAGATAAACCCAGTTCCTTCACTAAGAAGACTCTAGAGAGCTAAACATTTTGTGAAAATTCTAATATACACGAATACATACACGTACGTATATTGAATAGGTTTAAAAAATGGCTAAAACAAATTCAGAGAACCTCAGAGTGTTAAAATAAGTTATTATTTCCATTGTCGGGTTTTCATCATGTTTTAATACGTTTCTTCAAACTCACATGACTTTACATATTCACCTGGCATTTTTTTTTATTATTATTATTCGTCAAACTATTTATTTCATTTTGAGTTTTCATGCGGAAATCTTGCTCTAGAAAACTTATGACGTAATATTCAATTTGCTTCAATTATTCAATTTATTTAATTTAATTTTTCACGTGAAACCTTGCAATCGAAAAGTAATTGTTGTGGTGAGAATTTTATTGCGCTTTTTTAATTGTTGGCAACTGCTATAACGAAAAATATTTATTTTTTCCTGTCATTGTTGTGTAAAAGCTGGTTTTATCAGAATCATGTTAAGGCAGTATTCAAAATTTTGAACACTCCCCATTTCTATTCCCTTGGGTCGATTTTGTCCATTTTCAATCCCCACCGAGATATTAGCCATCTCAAAGTTGTTGGCGAGTTTGAAGAAGATCCGTGCATAATTGCGACTTTTATCGTGCGGACAAAATTTAGTGCATACATATATATATATATATATATATATATATATATATATATATATATATATATATATATATATAAACTTTTTAGGTGGGGGTGGTTTTGGGTTCCTGGGGTCCTATAATGAAAAGTTATGAAGGAATTTTTCAAAAGTCGCACCATGGTAACGACTGCAATAGGTAGTATTTCTTACGAAATCTACCTAAAACTAATGCCTCTGTTGCGGCAGCCTTAATTGAATTTATTCGGATCTTTCGATTTTCTCGGCACATAATGTGCACAAAAAAAATCATTGCATATAAACACATGAAAACTGGTAATTTTATAGAGAAATTTATGATAAATTCTAAGTGGAATATTTATTTAAAGTACAATTTAATGTTAAAATCTGTCAAATAAGCTTAGTTAAAAAAAGTTTTAAAGAATCGGAAACTATGCATAGCATTTTAGCCGTCTTTCGCAGACACGTGCATGACAATATTGCAGTGTGCAGAGTCCAATAATATTTTTATTGGTTTAGTGTTTTGTTTCGTTTTTAAATTTTTTATTCGCAATTTCATTATCTGAATAATAATTTAATTCACAGAATTAAATAGCCCACCTATACCTACAGTAATCGGATTTTAAAAAGCCCAAATAACAAAATTTACGAAACACTTTTGAATTGAAAAATATATTTACATGCGAATATTAAAAAAATAACGAAATCTTGAAAATAATTAAGCTGCTACGTGTGGGAAACATTAGAACGTCAAAGTTATGTCTTATTTTAAAATATATAAAACTTGATATTTAAATCAATATATTTAAAATATCATATTTAAAACAATGCATTTAAAAATTTAATTGAAAATTATTTTTTCTACCGTTTATAAACACTTTATTTTTAGTAAGTAGAGAACTTGTGTGGAAATATAAATTATTTGAAAACAACGTTTAAACACACAATAAAATAAATTGATTTGATCAGACGTATGCGTTTCGTGAGTACTACGACTCACAATCCGATTAAAAACATCACCCTCTCCCCCTCTTTACGCATGGTTTCATTTGATGTTTCTTCTCTGTTCACCCATGTTCCAGTTCAAGGTGCACTACAAAGTCTCACTGCTAGATTAAAAAAAAATTCATTACACAGATTATGAAATCAACCACATTATTGAGTTATTCAGTACATGTTTAAAACAAAATTCATTTCAAATTTCTAATCAATATTATTCTATGACAGATGGTTTAGCAATGGGTAATCCCCTTAGTCCTTTTTTAGCAGATTTATATATGCATTACTTTGAGGTTAAAACGTTTAACCTTATCAACTTCCCATTTTACTGTAGATATGTAAATTATTCTTTTGCACTCTTGGACCTTTCTCTATTTTCTGTTGACAATATATTAACGATTTTAAACTCAATAGATTCAGTCATTCAGTTTACTTATGAAGTTGAAATAGATATTAGATTGCCATTTCTGGATGTGTTGGTTATACCTCAGCTTAACACCTTTGATACTTGCGTTTACCATAAACCTTTTGCTGTCTACACCCCCCCCCACCATTTCAATTCATGTCACCCCCCTTCCCAAAAAGCTTCGGATTTTCTTTATTTGATTAATAGAGCTCGCTTAATTTGTTCAGATAATAATTCACTTATTACAGAATTAAATTACATTAGATCTGTGGCTATTGATCATCGAGGTTTTAGTTTATCTTATATCAATAATTTAATTCCTCATAGTCTTAATTAATGTGTTAATAATCTTGATTCTCCTGTTACTGCGGTTTCCATTTCTAACCTTATCATTTTACCATTTTATAATAGCATTAGCTTTGAGATGGCTAATATCTTAAGACATTATGATTTTAATGTGGTTTTTAAACCAGTTAATAAATTAACATTTTCATAACTTAAGGATCAAATTCCTCCTCATAATTATTGGGGCGTTTACAACATTCAATGCCAAAGTGGTTTGTCCTACATTGGACAAACTAAACGAAAACTCCGTTACAGAGTCAATGAACACAGAAACTATGTAAAGAAAAAAGAATTCGAAATAAAATAAAAACTTGCTTAAAAGGTGCATTTTTATACAACAGATGTCACAATATAAAAGATGTTAACACATATTACACTTTTTAAAAACTTAAAAAGAGTTTACAAATATAATACACGCGCCGAGCGCTTTCGATCAAAACCTTGATCATCTTCTGGGCCGCTTTGAGTACAACTGATACGTCTCTAACGCACTTTCATCCTCGGTCGGACAACTGGGCAAGTCAACTTTACAGTGGAGGGGAGACAGCAAAACAGTTCTGAAAAATGGAGGGGAGACAGCAAAACAGTTCCGAAAAATGGAGGGGGGGGGATGAAGTGAGACGGACAAAAAGTTGAGAGTTACAAACCAAAAACAACATCTATTTCAAAAGATTTAACCATATATTTGGAATGTTATATGACATATTATCATTAATAGCTTTATTATTCAATATTAAGATTTCAATGGACTCTTTTATCAACGACAAATGATAATGGGATGAAGGAATAATTATTCTTGCTTCATTAAAACGGATATTTAAATTATGCTGTAAGTTAAGTCTTGCTAACGCTGTGGAGGCTCTATTAAACTTAATGTCACTCATATGGTCTTTTAAACTATCTTTGAATTTTCTTCCCGTCATTCCGACAAAAACTTTTTCTTCTTGTTCTTCTGTTAACAATGGAATAATGTAAATGCCTGCGGTCTCTTCATTAGGAACAGTGTCAATCTTGCTATGGATAACGTCTTTGAGTTTATTTGTTGTTTTAGCTACTAAATTGATATTGAACTTTTTTACTGCATATCTTAATTTCTCATATAAACCAGGAATATAGGAAAAATTACAAAATTTAAGTTTATTAACTGAATTGTTCTTCTTTACTTTATATTTCATTTCGTAGACCAGTTTATTGATAAAATGAAGGGGGAAACCATTTTCTTTGGCGATGCATTTAATTTTATTTATTTCACTATCAAGAAAATTGTCAGTGCATACTTCAAAAGCTCGCTTAACATAAAAATTGTAGGCTGCTATCTTGTATCCAAAAGGGTAAACGCTGTTATACGGTATGGATTGACCTGTTGATTTTTCTATAAACATTTCTATCTAGTTTTCCTTCATTTCTCGTTAACTCGACATCCAAATACGGTAAGGTCTTTTTATTTTCTATTTCTAAATTGAATTTTATGTTTTCGTCTATTGTATTAATTTCCTGTAGAAATTCATTTAATTCAACAATACTATAATTCCATATGATAAACACGTCATCGACATATCTAAACCAAACCTCCGGCTTTAACCTACATGTATTTAAAATACGATGCTCTAACGGTCTTAGTTTAATCTCTGCTAGTAATCCCGATATAGGTGACCCCATTGGGGCGCCTTTTATTTGCTTATAGAATACCTGGTTAAATACAAATACGTTATTTTCTAAGATCAAATTGAATGCAGATTTTAAAGTTGTTTTTATATCCTTGTTAAAAGTGCTATTGGCATCTATGGAGTCTATAACAAAATTCTTCACCTCATTTAGATTAATTGAGGGGTACAAAGATATGATATCCAGACTTGCGATTATACTATTTTCTTTTAATTTAATATATTTGATTCTGTTAATGAAGTCTGCAGTTGAATTCAAAGCATGGTTAGACGGTGGAAGGATTGTTTTAAGGAAAACAACAAACGCTTTCTCAATGTTATAGGTAGGTCCACACATTTCGTAACAATAGGTCTAAGAGGGAAATTGTCTTTATGATCCTTTACTCTTCCTATTAACCTAGGCGTGATTGCGGTCTTGTTAATTCTCAAACTATTCTTCATATCAGTAGGCCAAGTACCATTTTTAATTCATTCCTTTGTTTTTCTTTCTATCGTGGTATTTGGATCTTTATTTAATTGTTTGCAACCCATATCTGAGATGCATTTCTGCATTTTTGTAATATAGTCATTTTTATTAAGGATTGCAAGCTTATTGGTTTTGTCGGTTTGGATAATCGTAATATTTGTGCCCGATTTAAGTTGCTTGATTATTTTATGATATTTATCTTTATAATTTAGTGGCCTTTTCGAAAATTTCTTAATATTGTTATGGAGTATATTACGTATTTCATCCCTCGCACTAGGTTCAACTAAATGAGTAATCCTTTCACTTTCTGCGACCACTGTTTTTATATCAAATTTACTACCAAAACTATACTTTGGGGCAAGAGTTAAAATCCTGTCCTCCTCCTCGCTTAAAATTTTATCAGATAAATTAATGTATGAAACTGGTTGTTTTAATGGTCTTTTAGAGACTGAAACCTTGAGACTGTTTATTTTCTTATACATAATCCTTTCTTTTCTTTGGCGTTGGATATTTCTATACATATCAATTATCCTTAAAAATGTATCAAACTCACTAGATTCCAACATTTCCGTAAGTTTCCCATACATATTTGTTGTGTCACGACATTTCACTTCCGCATTAATTTCATTGGCTGTTGGAACTTGATGGTCTTTTGGTATTATGTTTTGACATTTAGGTTTCTGCCCTTACATGTAGTTGGGGGGGGGGGGATATTGTTTTTAAAGTTTTTTACACTGAGGATGTGAGTCCTAGTACTCACGAAACGTATACGTCTGATCAAATCAACTTATTTTATTGTGTATTTAAACGTTGTTTTCAAATACTTTATTTTTAGCTCAAATATATATTTAAAGATGAGTATTAAAAAAAAAAAGACTTTTAAATAATAAAATTAAAACGTGTAAAATCATTTAATGGTAAAAATTGCGTTGTATAGAAAATGTTATATTTAAAATATCATATTTAAAACAATTTTATCTTTGCATAAAAAAAAAAAAAAAAAAAAAAAAAAAAACTTTTTTCTAAACCATATAAAAAACCAGAAATCAGCACTTATTTTTTAAATTAAATAATTTTCTACAAGCTGAATTTTAAATGTGTAACTGAAATTTCTCAATGAATTACGAAAACATCTGCCAACTGTCTACAATAGTTGATGAACCTTTAGACCCGAAAACTCCCACAGCCAATGGGAATTGAACAGCAACCCGGTTACAAAAGATTTCTATAGGTCTTAATAATATAATTTAATCTGCCGTGAACGGGTAATCTTTTTAATAAAACAAAGCAAAATAGCGTGTTTTTAGGGCATGTGGATCTAGTTGGGGGGGGGGGGGTGGTGGAACCCCTTGTTTAGATAAAAGCAACATTCTGAATTTTAATGTTGTCCTATAAAATGTCTTTACTTAAATACAAACCGTATTTTGTGTAGCATATTAATTTAAGAACAGTTCTGTTTCAAAGGAAATTGACACAAACATTTCACTAGTTCTTGTATAAATAAAAAAAAAGTCTACTTTCATGTAAATATCATCTATGCGGTGAGTTACTTAAAAACAATCCTATTTAAGACAAGAAAGTGTCGTTTCTGGACAATAGAGGGATTGTTGGGAAAAATATATTAAATCTCCCATTCATAAATTCTTCTTGCCTTTTTTTTACATTACCAGTTCTTACCATATAAAATTTCCTATTGCTGTTACCTAGAATATCCTATAATTTTATCGCTCAATAAACCTACCCCTCGAATTCGCTTATCCTATATATAGAGAGAAAGAGTGAGAGAGATAGAAAGAGAGATATGAGCAAAATTCCAGAATTCTTTGCACGGTATGCTTTTGCTACCAAAACTAGTTTGCAACAATTTAAAACGTTCTAGTGCTATAATTGTTGTTTCTATCAGCGTATACAATAAGATAATACACTCATTTTTATTAATTTAAATCTTAATATGACACAATACGTTGTTTAACTTTTTAGTAAAAGAATGAAGTAACATTTATTATTTCAAAACATTATACAAAATAAACATTTATTATACAGGGTGATTCATAAATATCGAAACAATAGGCTATCTCCTTAAATATTGCCTCTAGGCACATACTTCCAATTGCAAAGTTTCATAAAAAAGGGTGCAAAATTTGATTAGATAAGATTCCACTCCATGGAGGGTCTATACGAAAAAATACAAAAATTAAATTTTTATACGGCTCCCGTAGAGTAAAATTCCCAATTAGGAAAATGTTCCTTATCCATTCCTGAAATAAACACTAAACATTCATCTCGATATCTTCAAAATTCGCAGAGATATCAAAATCCAAAATTCATGACTTACACGATTTATCCATGCCTCTGAGCGACGAGTTTTTGACTCATTTTGAATGCACGATAGGGATCAGCCACAAATTGTACATTATTAAAAGTCAATATAAGACAGTGCCTCCCCTTTGGGCATAAAATAGGCAGCGTATAGATTTTACGTTAAACCTGTTTTCAAAGTATGCTGGTGGTGTGAACTAGAGGTCTGCACGGGTCGAAATATCTAGATCCGGTCCCGAACTGACTCATTGGAATAAAAGTTCGGCCCTGCCTGGAAAAAGTTCAAATCGTTTCCTGGACCGCCCTGACTGAATTTCTACATGGTTTTTTACATCGAAATGGTTAAAAGGTTTTTCGTATGGAGGAATTCTGACTAAAAATACTATATCTTTTTTTTCATGTTTATAATTATTATTTTTAAAGAAGCGCCAAAAGCTGTGATTATTTGTTTTATTTAAATCTCTATTTATATGTAAATGATTCACTTCTCCTTTAATTTCGTTAATCCATATTCCATGTGTTGGAGACAATGAAAATTGCTGTAAAGTAAAATCTTTTAAGATGGAATCACATAGGAAATTAAAAAAAAAAAAGCGTTATAGACAAGTTCTCTTCTTAGGAGTTGTAAATTTAGTCTATTTTTTTTCAGGTATTATTATATTCATTTTCCATGAATCAACCGATTTTTCCGTTTAAGAAAGAATTCCGTCATAGGCAGATTTTTTTCACTAACTTTACTGTATTTTATTTATTTTTTTTTTGCCTTAAAATCTACTATCCATTAAAAATATGAATTTAAAAAATTTACTGTAAAATAATGGCCATTTAAAAATATATGCATTTGTTGTAAAAGTTTTTGGGCAGAGCCAAATTTTAGTTATTCTTGCACGGATTAGGTCAGTCAGAGATAATGATTTTAATACGGGTTGTCTGGAGACCGGAGCTGAAAATTTTGCCCAGGGGAGACCTAGGAATAAGGAAGCCAGTCCCGATTCGTTATAACCAGTGGCCGTGAGGTTCTGCTCTCATGCTGGGTTCACACCCAATCGCGCCCTTCGGCTCAATCGTTCAGAGTTTTCAGTGGTTTTCTTCGAACCTTGGATATCCTTGCGTAAATAGGGGTTAGGTTTCCTTAGAAAGACCTCCATGGAAGGCACCCCCCCCTCGGGCCCACATCCTTTGTATGGATAATTGGCCGTCATAAATCACACCAACACCCGTTTCGGTATGAAAAAATACGTTAGGCCCGGCCTGGCCAAGTCTTCAGAAAAAAGTCGCCAATCCAGTATACAGACTTTTTTATCGGCCTCGCCGGGGCGATAAAAAGCCTGAATTTGTAAGGGCTAAATTATGAAAAACTCTTAATCGGCATGTTAGAAAAAAGCTATGTTTCAAATTATACATTTAACATTTATTATGGACATTTAAGTAGTACAAAGAGGTGGTGGAAGCGACAAAAGTCAACTGAATCGGAAGTTTAAGCTATCGAAAAGAAGTTACTTTTTCACGTGCATTTTTTTAAATGCATTTAAACATTTTATTTATTATGATGTTTTTTTTAAATCGTAAATTAAAAAGGCTCAAACTTGGAACATGTATGTTTTGATTATTTTACATTAATTTTGTTTCGGCAAATTTGAAAAAGAAATTACTTTTGAAAATATGATTTTTTAAAAAATAAGTTACATAATTTTTAAATAAATATTTATAATATTTTTAGAATTAAAAAAAAAAAAATTCCTGAAACAAAACTAAAATTATACTTTCCTCTTTAATTAAATGAAAAAAAATTGAAATCCGATGAATAATCTTTCGATTTATAAAGATTTTAAATTAAATCCTCTTAAAAAAATACTAAATATTTAGTTTTTTTAAAAACTTTATGAGAAATATTAGGATTTGATTTTCTTTGCAAATTATATGGTTAACCATTACAAAGAAGAAAAAAAAATCAAAATTCAAAATCAAAATCAATCTAGCTCAACAAATATATTTTTTACATGTTTTCTAGAACTCTTAAAGTAACATAGTTTTTCCGATTGCACGCATTTCAATTTGTGTCTAATCCCTTAAAACCTGATGAATTATTTAAGCGGCCATAACTCTGCGAGTTTTTCAGATATGAAGATGCAATTTTTTGTGCTTAATTCAGGAATAGATAAGGAAAGTTTTCCTGATTGGCATTTTTTACACTACGGGGGCCGTATAAAAATTTAATTTTCGTATTTTTTCAAATAGGCCCCCTATGGAGTTGCAACTTATGTCATTAAATTTTGCACCCTTTTTTATGAAACTTTGCAATTGGAAGTATGGGTCTAGGGGCAATATTTAAGGAAATAGCCTATTGTTTCGATATTTATGAATCACCCTGTATAGTGCGTCCCAAAAGCATAAGGACATGCGATTTTTTGAAATAACGGTTCAGAAAATGAAGCCACAATCACGAAAAAAAATAATAAGCATATCTAATCATAATACAAATTTATGACAGCAACGAAATACAGTATAGGTTTTATAGAATTTTTGTAAAAAAAATAAAAATCAAAATAGGCTGTCCCAAAAATATATGGATTTTTCAAGAATTTTGCATTTAAATTCAAATTTTGGATCCGTTCCTTTGAATGATCATGAAAACCTTATCAAGTATGCTTCAAACTAATGTTTGGAGAATGTGTGGCTGTAAAGAGACCCAATTCTGCTCTACTAGTTGCTTTAATTCCCGAATAGTAGAAAACTGACGACCATGAGCATACAAATCTCGTGCAAGTACTCCCCAAAGGTTTTCATATGGATTTAGGTCTGGGCTGTTGGCTGGCCAGTCTATAACAGTCACTTGATTCTGCATAAACCAATCTGTTTTTGAATGGCAGGTGTGAATCGATGCATTGCTCTCTGGGGATTTTCAGTTTTCCCTTCCTAAAATGTTTCCAAATGGAAGTAGCTTGCTGTTAAGGACATTGTATTAATCCTCAGAGCACTGTCGACCATTAAGAAAAGCAATATCCGTTGCTCCATCGAAACAAATCTCACCCCACACCATGAGAGAATGCCCTCCTGGTTTTCGACTAAAGAAATCGTAGATTCTTGTCGCAGATAATGGAAATTGTATGCCCAGCTTTCAAGGCCATCCCAATTGATTTTGTTTTAGTCACTGAATAAACACTTAACAATTAATCTTCCCAAGGCATGTGTTTTTTAGTTCAAAGAATGCGTGAATTTCTGTGGTGCACTTTCAGCATAGGTGTCCGATACATTCTGCAATATTTATGAATTTTTCTTGAGTGTATGCAACGGTGAACAGTACATCTCGTAATAGGAAACTCTAAACTATTCGAAATTTCACGAACAGACTTCTTTTGGGTTGAAACTGCTCGCAAAATCTCTCTGTCTTGTCATAGAAATGTATTTATTGGTCGACATGAACGTTGTTTTGCAATCACATTGACACTTTTTGATAAGTTTTGATAAATTTCGGATCTGCTACTCTTTATTTGTTTAGCAATATCAGAAATTTCAACATTTTGAGCTTTTAAACGCCAAATTTTAGCTAAATCAGTAAAAGAGAATTAAATGCTGCGAGGCATTTTCCCACTATTCGACAATTGAAGAACGAGCAGTGATTTTATACTTCGAAGTGGTTACTTCTCAAGTACAAAACGCATAAAATACAAATTTCTTCGATACTGTGGAAATAAAAGCAGTTCGTTTCATTGTCCATATATTTTTGAAACAGCTTATTTTGAGTTTTATTTTTTTACAAAGATTCTGTAAAACCTATACTGTATTTCGATGTTGTAGTAAATATATATTATGATTCCACATGCTTATTATTTTTTTCGTGATTATGGCTTCATTGTTTGAGCTGCTATTTCAAAAAATCGCTTGTCCATATACTTTTGAGACGCACTATAGATATTATAGCTTCTCCGCGTTACGCCCTTAACTACTGCATGTATAATTCGTCCACGTGTATAATGCGTGTCCCTATTAAAACGTTTATACACAGTATCCTGAATTCATAGTACAATCTTTAAGGGTTAGTACACGGCACTCCAACCCGTTTTCAGTCATTTATTGTATAGGAATGTATGGATGCAAGTGACGCAGTGAGGCAAAACTACAGGAAATGCAATTTTTACAAAAACAGTTCAAAATTGCGCCCATAGACACGTGCTTTGTAGCGTCGATGGAGCGATTGACATACATTTCTAAAGAATGCCATGTATTTCATGCACACCTGCAGCAGCTACGAATATTGGAGCAACGAGGCCCTCATCTGAGTTAACTGGAGTTTCATAAAGAAGACTTTTCAGATGTTCCCATAAAAAAGTAATCGAGGCTCGATAAATCGGTAGATCGGGGTGGCCCAAGATGCTCCAACATGTCAAAAAAGGTAGTTATTGTTGTATTTTGTGGAAGAGGATTTGCCAGAACTACTTCAAGATGTTCCGATTGCCATTCGTAAGCGGTTCTTGTTTCAGTGTAATGGGAAGCCAGCCGATTACAGTACTGTTCTGAGGAATTACTTGGATGCCCCTTGTGGGGTCGCTGCGCTGCATTGATGGTGCACGTCTCCCGGAGGATTTCGAACCTCGAATATCCGTTGCTGCTGCACGTGTGAGTGAAATACCTGGCATCTTTGAACGTGTACTACACTCGCTCCATCGACGCTGTCAGGCAAGTATTACTGTTCGTTGACGCAATTTTAAACGCTTATTCTAAACATAGCACTTGCCAAAGACGCTGTCAATAAACATTCCTTTGATGTCTATTTCCTGCGTTTGTGCCTCAACGCGTCACTTGCACCCACGCATTCATATACAATAAATGATTATTACAGTGCGAATTCAATATTTCCAACTGAGAGAAAATATGCCCAAGCCAGGACTCGAACGAAGATCTTTGGCTTACATTGCCAATGCTTACCGTTTAAGCTGTCTGGGCTGACAACCAGCAAGCATATTTTATTCAGGTAACCTTACTGCTAATAGCATCTGGTCTACCATGTAGACAGCTCAACAAAATAAACCGCAGGTAAAGGAAGCCCATATAAACGACGGCTACGTAGATTTTCGCTCAATAGGTAATATTCAATTCGTATGATAACTTTACCAATCAGTATGATTGTGTTAAAAATAGTAGGATTGTTACAGTGTCTTCTATAACCCTTAAAGTTTGTACCATGAATTTGGGATCACCCTGTATATCCATCTATTTATTTTATTTAAACTTCACGAAAAAAGCTTAATTTTCGATTTTTTGACACACAGGTTTGTTTTAGTTTTAATTCAATATCTATATTGTATTCTCAATGCGAAAAGCAGAAGTTACATTTGTTACTTATTTTAAATTTACATGACATTAAAATCTGAGATATTTATTTTAATTATAAACTACGGAAATCGTTATAAAATTTATGAAATTTTAATAAATAAAGATGGTTTAAGTATTTATCTAAATACAAAATCAAGGAAATTTATGTCTTTAAAACAGTTTATTTATTTATAAATAATCTAGTTGGCATCTGTTATTTTATTTTCTTTATAAAAGTATGTTAAGCTTCCACATTATGCAAATTCATTTTAACTTACAGGATTGTGAAGAAGAAAATTACATTCTCTTTTCATTCATGAAGGCAAGAAAATATTTCTAAGATTATTTAATTTTTCTTCAAATGCGTCTTCATACATTGGTGTGGAATGCAATTTTGAATTGTTTTCAAGCAAATTTATTTAAGCACAGTTGTTTCTGCAGAAGAAAACTGAATTATTCTCTTTATTTTTTAATGCATTTCTTAGTCTTTTGGAATATGTTTTGTTTTAAGAAATAGTAAGGAAAACAAATAAT
The DNA here is from genome assembly GCA_963932465.1 of Maratus speciosus. Classification (NCBI taxonomy): domain Eukaryota; kingdom Metazoa; phylum Arthropoda; class Arachnida; order Araneae; family Salticidae; genus Maratus; species Maratus speciosus. The sequence continues at coordinate 531,641,989 of OZ010791.1, read as the reverse complement.
ATTCCAAGAACATAGATTTTATTTAAAAAGGGTTGATATAGCTGATTTAGGGACGAAAGCAAATAGAAAAAGAAATGTTCCTCTTTTTATGGATAATATTCAAATAAAATAATTACATGCATTTCATTGTCTTTGGTATTAAAGTTAAGATTCATAAAGATCAGATTTTTAGTTTAATGTACCGGTATTAACGGGAAGATACGGTTAATTAAGGATTTCAACAACAACATTTTTAAGTATTAAAAACAACATACTATTAAACAAACTAAGATAAAAAGGATATAAAAGAGATAAAATACCTTTTTTTAGATTAACATACCTTTCATCGCACAAAACGGCGACACTTTCAAAATCATTCTTGATAGAAATATTTTTGCAAAAAATATTTAGAAACAAGAACTTGGTAAATAATGTCACCAGACTTCATGCATAATGAAAATCAGTGCAAACGTAAAATAAAAAGAAATTGGATATTTGTGAACGTGGATTAATTTTTACTATTGTTATTAAACCTGCATAGCATCTCTTTCCAAATTTTAGGTAACTCAGGGGACACTGGACTATTGCAAATATTCTCGTTGCGTAAAAAGATAACTATTGATTCCCGGATAATGGATGGTAAATAAAATCTTGAAGAAAAAATTATTCTGCTATTTTTAAAATTGATCTGTAGAGGTTCTTTGCTCCATAATCTGGCCAAAACAGTCGTTCACTTGTTGTATTTGCCACCAGAGAAATATCAATTATGAGCTTGAAAAATAAGAAGAAAAGAAATTTCAATCCACAAAATTGCATGTTATCCACTTTACTGGTATCTTCGAACGTTTAAAATATAAACTCAAAAAATTCAATATCTCCCTTGTTGAAAAGCCTTCCGCGAAATTAAAAAATGTTGTATGGAAAAAAATAGATCCAATTGATTCAAGCCAGTTATCAGGATTATATTAAATAACATTCAGCGTAGAAAATGGAACAATGCAGTTTTATATAGGTATGACATGCAGAAAACTGAAAACTGGAATTAAATTACATATAGCAGGCAGCAAATATAACAAGAGAACCTCAACTTTGGCCAGATTATGCAGCAAGGCACCTTTACAGATCGATTTTTAAAATAGCAGAATAATTTATCCGTCAAGATTTTATTTCCCACCCATTACACGGGCATCAATAGAGATATTATTACGCAACGAGAACGTTTGCAATGATTCAATGTCCCTTGAGTTACCTAAAATTTAGAAAGAGATGCTATGCAGGTTTAATAGCAATAGTAAGAATTATTCCACGTTCACAAGTATCCAATTTTATTTTATTTTATGTTTGCACTGATTTTCATTATGCATGAAGTCTCGTGACATTATTTACCAAGTCCTTGTTTTTTAAAAAAAATTGCGAAATTATTTCTATCAAGAATGATTTTGAAAATGTCGCCGTTTTGTGCGATGAAAGGTTCGTTAATCTAAATAAAGGTATTTTATCACTTTTATAGTTTTTTTAGCTTAATTTTTTTTTATATTATAAGTGATTTTCATGCACATTTTTATTACAATATACTATTGCTTATCTTTTATTGTATTTCCTTTAATCTTTTGAAATATGATATTTCTTTAAAAATTGTAAAGAATAAAATATATTCCAGAAATACAGATTTTATTTTAAAACATTTGATAAGAGGATTTAGTAACAAACTTATTCTTAAAAGGAATTTTCTTTTGTTTGTGAATAATATTAAAATAAAATTTTTGCATATATTTCATCCTCTTTGGTATTAATGTTGATCATTCATAAAGCTCAGATTTTTAATTTAATCTACAGGTAATAACGGTAAGAAACGATTAATGAAGTATTAAAAACAATATAGAATTCCTTATCTGTTAATGCATTTCTTAGTCTTTTGAAATATGTTTTTTTTTTTTGTTTAGAAGTAGTAAAGAATAAAAAAAATTCCAGAAATAAACATTTTATCTAAAAAGGTTTAATAAGAATGATTGAGTAACAAAGTTGCAAAGGAAATTTTCTTTATTTTCATGGATAATATTCAAATAAAATAATTGCATATATTTCATTCTCATTTATATTAAAGTTGACCATTCATAAAGTTCAGATTATTATTTTCATCTAGAGGTAATAACAGGAAGTAAAGGTCAATAAAGGTTTTCAGCAAAAACATTTTAAAGTATGAAAAACAATATACTATTGCTTATCATTTAATGAATTTCTCAGTCCTTTGAAGTAAGATTTTTCTTTAGAAACAGTAAAGAATTAAACAAAATTCCAGAAATACACATTTTATTTTAAAAAGTTAAATAAGAATGATTTAGTAGCAAAGTTTGTTGAAAAAGGAATTTTCTTTTTTTTTTACGGATAATATTAAAATAAAATAATTGCATATATTTTATCTATTTTGGTATTGCATTCATACATTTGAGAGTTTGAAAAGCATCTAAAGGCAATAGCAGGATAAGTCTGTTAATAAAGGATTTCAAAATAAATAATTTTAAATAATAAACACAATTTACCATTGCTTATCACATTTCATTTGTATACTATACTCAATGCATCGCATTCAAAGGTGTTGAGTTTTTCATTATAATTGTTTTCTAAAAAATAACAATAATTTTACTTAAAGTATTTATTCATTTAGTTCATTCATTTAATAAAAATGTTGTAAAAATATGAAAAACAATTAAACCCGCTTCTTTATACAAATTTCAGGTTTTTGTAGTTTTATTTTGTCATAGAGTTCGCAGGTCTCAGTGGTTTATGCAAAAAGCTTTAGGGCAGTGGTTCCCAACATTTTTTTTGGACGTGCCCACTTAAGCATCTCTACTGATGTCCCCCCTCACTTCTATATCATATAAATTTTGTTACATAAAATGTAAACTTCTATTTTCTCTGAAAGATCCGAAAATAGCATCAACTCTGATAAGTGATTTCACATTCTTTAATTTATCAAAATAATAATTTTTATTATAAGTATGTTTTTAACATAACTCTATGAAAGAAATGAGATCATGGATTTTCGCATTTACATCCTCAAAAGTTTTATTGCTTTTTTCAACTTATCTCAAATTTAAAGGTAATAAATAGTCTACATTTTTAAATTCGCAAAATTTCTTGAAATCTCTCTCTCATTTTGTATTACATCTGATAGAATTCATACATTTTATAATGGATTTTAGTGCTTCATTAAGAACAAGTGATAGTTGTTTCTCACAAAGACAGTAGGGATAACATAATTCACAAATAACATTTCCGGATTCGCGCTTTTATCCATTTTAAGTATCTATTTTATTTCCCCTCATAATAAACTTCTTTGATAGCGAGCTTTCTTTTTCCTATTATTATTATTTGGCCGACATGTTTTCTACTCTTTTAAATTTTAAAATGCATATGTCCTGAATAATGTTTATATATTGTGTATGTGGTCAGTAAAGGAGCCATGAGAAGTTTACTTTCTATCCATGTCCTTCCGTGAGGAGTATTTATTCATTTCACAAAAGTAGTATCTTATTTAGATAATTCAAAACATTTTTTTAAATAAACGTGATAAAATAGTAAATTTTAGTTATGCCTTACAAAATTTCATATCTAAAAGTTCCTCATGGGGCATATTGGACTTTGAATTAGATGTACATTTTTTTTATTTTTAAACCACACAAATTAAAATTTAATATATATAGAAAGGTGTCAAAATATATAAAATAAATTCACATAATTATTCCGGTGGCAGTGTATTTTGAACTTTTAAATGGAAAGATTTTGAAAATTAATTTTAATTCAGTTATTTTTAATATTTTTCGTCTGTTATATCTATTTTTAGACTACGACATTACTTTCATTAGTAGTAGAAAATTTCCCGAATCCAAAAAGTTCTTCTTGTAAAGATAAAGAGACTTTTTTTGTGTCATGTTTGTATAAATTTGTGTGTTAAAACGTTGTTAAAGTTTTGGCTTATGTATTGGAATTGGCACAAAGTGTTTGATTCATAATTATATGAAAGCTGATTCTTAAAAATTTTAGGATATTGAAATTACTGCTTATTAATATGTCGTTTGCATTTATTAAGTACAAACAAGGAATAAATAATTTATATAATAATGTCTGTAAATATTTTACATCCAGGTACAGGAAAGTACATAAATGCAGATTACTTTCCATTTCGTACATACTAGACGGATGTGCCAATCTCAAAACGTTCTCTTGTCTTATACATATTAATACTTCAAAATTTGCTATCGCAATGCCAAAATTTAATGGCAAACTATGCCCATAATGAGAATTCAAAAGATATTAAATCCAGTGCTTTAGTTCTTGAGATGTGACTATCGTTAAAATCGTGTAAATCCTGCAGAATGTAGCACAGCAGCGCCACCTGTTGGATGATTTACACAAAAAAATAATCCGCAACAATTTATGTCAACGTCTAACTGAATCTGAAGTTTGATGAAAAATCCTGCATTAGTTTTTGAGGTAGAGCTACTGCGAAAATCACAAAAATGCGATTTACACGAAAACATAATCAACACCAATATTTATCAAGGTATATCTGAATCTGAATTTTGATTAACATCCGTGCATTAGTTCTTGAGATTGAGGTATTGCAAAAATCGTGAAAAATGCAGCATAGCAACGCAACCTGCTGGGCGATTTACACTCAAATTTATTCAGCACCAAATTATATCAGTGACTACCTGAGTATAATTTTTTTTAATTATGTGCAATAGTTCTTGAGATAGAGTGCTAACAAAATTTGTGTCATATATAGACCGACAAACAGACAGAGTCAAAGACTAGCCTACAGATATTTTGAAAAATATGTTTTCAGGGATCCCTGACCCCTAAAACGTGTAAATCCGTCGAAAACCGTATCTTAAAATTTGCACGAATCCAATACTTACTTCTTGTAAAGATAGAAGTAAAAATAGAATGTTCAAGAAATGTTGCGAGATATGTTTCCATAAACATGAAATAGAATCAATTATAATTTACGATAATTAGCATCGAAATGTTTATGTGTGTTAACCACACAAAACTGCTAATGTAAAAATATATGTTCAAATAAAAGCAACAAACAAATCTATACTTTGTATACTAGAGTAGTCTAAACAAATTTAGGTTCTTTATTTTATCTTCTGTGCCTTACAACGTTTAAATTTATATAAAAATAAAAATTACTTTTCTTCAAAAACACACAAAAGCTTTTAATTTGTATCATTTTAGAGAAAAGATTATTCCCTTCATACATTAACTCAACGACAACAATTAAACATTATTACATTCACGATTTGAAAGAAAACTTTTCTTTTAACGTAACAAAAAAAAACCTATGCTTTAAATTGGTAAACTTCGAAGAATGAAACGAAACAAAACAAAAGAGTTTAGCAATAATTCTCACTTTTTAAATAAATTTCAAATGTTCCTGACCTTGTTTGCTCTGTACTGAAAACAAAATTTAATTTATATTCGCTTTAGTAATAAACAGCTAAACTTGTTTCAGAATTTTAGAAAATAAGAAAAGCTATTAAAGTTTATAAACTTTTCAGGAATTAAAACAAACTTGCAGATTTAATAGAACTTTAAGTTCAAGTTATTCGTTTAAGGTAAGATAGATTTCTTTCAAGGTAACATGAACAACATTTAAAATTGAGGTCAAAAGTAGAATTTAAAACGCAATTTGTGAAAGAAGGAAAACATAAGAAAAAAAATATAGATGCGAGACGGAAGAGGTTTTACAGGTAGTATTGTGTAAAGAAAAAAAACTAATAACATATGTAGGACAATTGAAAAATAAAATATAATAAATAAGATGTATACGTTAAAAATACAGAAACTTGACACGACTTTTTGATGTGAACTTGTAAAAAATAAAATTGAAGATAAAGCATAATATCGTCGTTTCGAACCGCTTCAGAAGTCGTCTTCAGGATAAATATGATGTTTAAATGTTTAAAAATCTAGAGGCGAAAGCGTCCTGTTGAGTCTCGATCAATTATATGAATGTAAAACTGTAATGAAAACATCAAAAAATTTTAAAATTAAATAAGATGAGACAAATCGAAAGTTCGCTTGAAGGGCATAAAGTGGCATCAGCTATGAAGAGGAACGGGTTGCAGTCAAACAAGGTAATGGTTCATGGTAAAAGAACGGAAAGTGAAATATTGCAAACAGGTGAATAATTAAGACTTTGTTTATTTTATTAACCCATCTATGCCTAGCGTCCCATTTTTGGGACGTTTCGAATTTTAATAATTCTTATATAATTTTCTTCTTATTTACAACATGAAAATTGCATGACATTATTGTCTATAAATGTGTTTATCGCTTACCGAGAGATGACAGCATAATATTGATATTTATTTCCTTAGAATGAAGTGCTTCTCTCGGCATTTATAGGTTTTTCATTTTTCAAGATAGCGAAATGTAAAAAGGAAGCTTATTTTTATTTTTTGTATCAATGATCCAAATAAATATGTCATAATCTTAGCTTATAGGCTCCTTTGAAATACGTGTTTCTTTAAATCACAAAGTTATATGTTCAAGCCTATTTTTTATGCATGTTTTAACGTACAAAATACAGGACGCTAGGCGCAAATGGGTACATATTTCTATCAGCCAGTTAGGGAACAGTTATTTATGTAAAGTCCTTTTCAGGTGATTTTGAAATAAATTGTTTTCTAGCCTCAATACGATTATTCTTAATTTATTATTAATAATACTTATAATGATATATTTTTTAATATTTCATAAAAATATTAATTTTAGTATATGATATGCAATTAGAAAGCTTAATTTATATAAATTTAGACAAAACATATAACTCTGCATTTTTCCACATATGGATATCCCTATATTTAGTACGTTTACGTTCTATCAAATAAATACAAAAATATTTTATCGTATTTTTTTTAGTATTTTTCCAGTTCATTTTGCAATATTTTAAAGTGATTTTACCAAGAAATTTGAGATAACAAAAATTTAGGCATAAATGGATTAAGCCAGATTTTTTTCTATAAGATAAATTATAGTTACAGGCATACTGCCTGTTATTTATTATTAATATTCGAATAACAACTCCAATCACTTTACTGCTATTAAAATTGTAATTTTGATAAGAGAAAACTAAAATCATTGTTTGATACACAGTTGTTATTTGTTAGCTTTACAAACATTTACAAACTTTCTATAAATTACAACACTTGATTATCATGGACTGTATTTAACAGTAAGGCAAGTTTTTATAATTACTCTTTTCAAAACAAATTGTGCATTAAAGACATGTATATATATATATTATGATAATATGTTAATGATTATTACCTCAATCACTGTAACAAGTTTTCTGTTAATAATTATATTTTTTTGTCACAAATATTATTCGTTGGATATTAATTTAAATTTCCAGTCATTAAGAAACCATGTAGCGGCTTAATGTCTCAATGAATAATGAGTTGAAAATTAAGAAAATTGCACACTAAAGAAAATTATACGCTATTATTAGTTGCTAAAGTTATCCACGCGTTATGCAAATATGTTAATTTTTTTAATTTACCTTCACTTCATTGTGTATCGTCTATTAGAATCTTAAGTTTATAATTTTTCTTTCAGCTGTCACATGCTTTTTTCTAATAAGGTTAATAAAGTTTTGGGATTTTTTTTTAAATAAAGATTAATACCAAGATAAATATTTAGTACGGTGCAACAGCTTAAGAAAAAATAATTACGGGATCCCAACACTATAAATATTTATATCTTAACATTGTTTTTGAAAATACCAAGAATGTATTTTAGTCCGGGAGGTAGCGTCAGGTTTCTGCAAAAAATTTTAGGATGGATGATTTTGGTATATATCGCTCACCTGCAAGAAAAGTGACACATCTCACAAAAATTCATTTTGCGTTTTATTTCACTAATAGGGCTGTCATACATGTGTCTTGCTGCACAAGCAGTTTCATAAGTGTAATTATATGGAAAATCACTTTATTATGCTATATGTCCATCTGTGACCACAGAAGAGGTGTAGATTGAATGGGAGGTAAAATTACCCAAAACTCCAAACCTCATCTTACATCTTCATTCTTAAGAGTTTTATGCGTTTATTCACATTTTTATTCCTGCATGCACAGCTAAATCCTGCAATTTCATCTTTTAGTAAAATTATGCAAATTTTCTTTTGCCTCTCCTGGAAAATTTACTTTTGTCGAGATGTGTCAGTTTTCTTACGGGTGAGCGATATGATAGATTAGATGGTTGGGATAAAGAAACTGTTAGTCATCTGGCACACTAGTGAAGTGTGTTACCATAGTAATATGACACATGTCGCTGAAATGTTAAATAAATGACATCTCCATTCCTGGTGATCGTTCCGAGTCGGAATCACATCAATAAATGTGATAATATTTATTTTACATTACTGTGGAATGGGCTACGCTGTTTTTTCGCACACTCTCCACTAGAGCAGCAACTGACTGACTGACTGGTGGTTTAATTATTCTTACCATTTATTCTACCATATGAACAAAATCATTGACGGTAAAAATGGTCGGAAAAATGTGACTATCTTCCCGGACTATTTGATTTATACTCAATATATAAAACAGTTTCGAAAAAAATCATATCGTTGACTTTTGTACAGTACACTCGAGAGTGTATGGTGCACTATCAGGAATTTAAAAGAAAGACAAAATTCTGTACCAATTCCAACTGTGGTACACAATATTAGATCATTTAAACTTTACATTCCAGCACAACAAAACAATTCAAACGAAATGTTTAAATGTCAACCATTTTATTTTAATTAATCAAAGAAGTTATATTTATTATAAACAAAAATTCTGATAATTGAAAATTGTTTGTTTTATTATGTTAGTTACTTTTTATATATTTGAAGAAATACTTCTGAAAAGTAAAGAAAATCATGTTCAGTCATTTCATTCGATAATTTTACGGCGGAACAATGCAATATTTTATTATGGAGGTTTTCAACTCGTTTTCCGTGGGGTTTTTGTATCTCGTCCTTTCATTTAGAATTTTAAGAACAAAATGTTTAGAATGACATCGACAGATTTCTGAAGCGCCTTATGAAATCCAATACATAACTGGCAGATTTTAAACTTTCGGGTACGAATTGGTTCTCAATTTTAGGAATAAAAAATACTTTTGCGTTAATAATATTAAAAATAGCGAACTAAATCACAAAAATTAAGGTTGACTGAAATTTAACGTATACGAAATCTATGGAAATGTAATGAAAGTAGTTATTTTTCCTATCCAAACGATAATTGGCTAAGGACTAATTTTAAAGACGTTCGGAAAGGCTGCGTTAAGGCAGATTTAAACATGCGTAACAATTTTCTATTATTTTTTATGTTTAAACAAAATATTTTCGTTAGGGAAAAGTAGCTGCTATTTTAATTTTAAACAGCGGAATATATGTTTCAAATAAATGAATTCCCAACTGTGTAAATAGAATTGAACTTTAAGAGAACCAACCCCTTATTAATAATAATAAATAAAACATAAATAGAGTCGTAATAATAAATATATTGACACATACAATAATTGCTACATACATATAATAAAAAAAAATTGTGAAGACAAAATAATACTCAACACAGATCGGATTAACAGGATGTCAGATCGGACCTGTTTAATATATTTTTAGCATCAAATTTAATTGTCTCAATCCTGAAAATTTACTTAATAAAATGTTATATTAAATTTATTTGGTTGCATTGTTTTTGATATTGAACTTATTTGGTTTTCTTAAAATATGTATATATCTATGGGTGAAAATACTTATTTAAGTTTTTTTAAGTATATTTTAGTAGTTATGGCACGTTTTATGGTGTATGGTAGTTTTTCGACATATTAAACAAAAATGCGGCAAAGTTAATTTACTACTTCCTCCATAAAAGACTTTTTAGGACCGACAGTATCAGATTGTGGCAACAACTCTCGATGTATACAAGCTTTGGTAAGTATTAATATGGTATTGTAGTATACACAATACATAGTAGAGCGAGCGAGTTTTTCTTCAGAGATGCGTGACATACTATCCATAAATACTGAGTGCTAGAATTTTTGCTAAATCAAGCAATTTGACAGAATGTCTGGCTTTAGAATTAAATATTGCGCGCTTTGTTATGTACCGCATATATAGTCACGTATGGGCTCAAAAATTAAAAAAAAAAAAAAAACTTTATTTTCTTTGAATAGCAGTATTTCAGTAAAGACATTTTTGCTTCATTTTCGTATTAGGTAGTTAAGTCAGGAAAAGGAAACTGTTAAAAATATACTAGTATTTAAACTAAGGACATGTCATTTTTTTCGAATTTTGGAGTTCACTTGTATACAGAATGATTATAAAAAACTATGGCGATATCTGAGCCCTATCTATTATACCATTCACAGAAACTGAATTAAATTTTGTTTTAAAGTACTTTGAGGTACACAATCAAGAATCATATAAAACAAAAAAGTTAAACTTTAACAGTTAAGGTTACGCTGACAAACTTTCGAAAATTTCAGATGCAACACAAACTTTTTTTTATTGGAATTGGAATAATGAAAAACCATAAATAGCATTAGAACAGGACCTGTAGCACGAAAATGGCCGGAGCTTAACGAACTAAGAAGGAAAGTGAAAACAACCAATAATGACAGAAAAGCAACAGAAAGAAAATCATTATACTGTGATTCACAAGTTTACCTTGAGACTTCTTTCATACACGATTATACTTTGCGTGCGGGAAATGGAGTGAAGCATGTTGCTGTTGCACATTGGGAATTACGTAATTAGTCAAAATTTCTAGATAGCGATCACTCGTTTCCGTACACGTATATTGACCTGCGGCATTAACTTCTTTAAAATGTAAGAGCTGAGGATGCAGTTGTCCATTATTATACTGCATCTAACAGTCACTTTTCTTCGTGTAACAGAAGTGCAACCCCATAATGGGGATTACTGTCTGCCCTGTGCACGCACTTCTTCGAATTAACGTTACTAATAAACGAGAAATGGCCCTCGACCGTCCACAGAATGCGTAAAGGAAAGCTGTTCATACCGGATGAGAAATTCATTCGCAAAATCTAGCCGTTGTTGCTTATCACTCGCTTGCACCATCTGAACACGCTAAAACGGATACGGAAACAAGTCTAAAAACAGCGCAGAATATTGTGGATAGTAGAATTCAGCACCTGCCGAACGCATGCAACGTCGTGTACATTTTCAAGAGGAACTTCGCTTGTCGTCTCATGGACTTCTGCAACAGCCTCGACAGTAACGGAAGGACTTCAAGGCTGAGATCGATCGCATGTGCAACCACTTTCTTCAAATTTGCGTATCAAGTCTCCTACAGCTTTTACAATACACGGGCCTCGGCTAAGCCCATGGTTTCTGCGGTAGATACGCAATGCCTCTGTCGTAGTTTGTCCATTCAGCTAATAAATTTTTACAATTTCCCCGTGTTCTTTCTATGTGAGCGGCATGTTGTTCAGAGTGAAATATAGCAAGATACGCGTATCGTATTTCACAGTGTCTTTTTCATTCACTTAGGGCGACGACGACAGTCATGACGATGCCTTACATTGAACCAGGAAATCTGCGTTCTTTGGTCTCTTCTGCTCGTTTCGAAAGAGATTCAGGAGCTTGAGAAAATATCCGAAAACACAGTGTGAAACGGGATGTCATTAGGAAAGAAATTCATGCTCTGCTGAGTGCCACAGTTTTTTTCTCTTTTCTTCTTAGTCTGTCTAGGAACGGTGATTTTCGTGACAGGTACCGTTCCATTGCTTTTTATGGTTTTCACTATGAAGATCACATTTCAATCAAAAAGGAGGTGCAGCATTTTGAAAATTTTATAACTTTGTCTCTATAACCGTAACATGTTGTTCAGAGTGAAAGAAAACAAGATACGTGGCTGGCATTTCACAGTGGGTTTTCGTCCACTTAAGGCGACGACGCCAGTCATGACGGTACCTTACATTGAACCAGGAAATCTGCGTTCCTTGCTCTCTTCTTTTTGTTTGGAACGAGATTCAGAAGTCTGGGATTTGAGCCGAAGACACAGTGTGAAATGTGATGTCATTAGAAAAGAAATTCGTGCTCTGCTGAGCGACAGTTGTTTTCTCTTTTTTCTTAATAGGTCAAGGGATAGTGATTTTCGTGCACAGTTACCGCTCCATCGCTTTTTATGGCTTTCACTGTGGAGAGCACATTCCAATAAAAAAACATGTGAAGCCATTTGAATTTTTTTTAATTTCGTCTCTGTAATCGTAACGTGTTGTTCAGAGTGAAGGAAAGCAAGATACGCGTCACACATTTCACAGCGCTTTTTCTTTTACTTGGTGCGACGGCATCAGTCATGACGGTGCCTTACGTTGAACTAGGATATCTGCGTCACCTTGGTCTCTTCTTCCCGTTTCTAAGGAGATTCAGAATTTTGGGATCAGAGTCGAAAACACACTGTGAAATGTGACGTCATTGGGAAAGAATTTCGTGCTCTGCTGAGCATCACAATTGTTTTCTGTTTTCTTCTTAGTCTATCTAGGGACGGTAAGTGTTTTTGTTATGCATATAAACTAGTCTTTCGTAAATAATATTTATTTCAACAAGATATATTACCTTATATGAAACGAAAGATGAAAAAAAATAGGTTTGACAGGGTACAAAATGTGTCTTTATTTTTAACGTGGTGTTTCAAGAAGGTTATTTATGTAATATAGAATACACGGTGTATTTGTTCTAAAGTGTGGCATCTAATGTTTTTTAGAGTTAATAATTAATTTTATACAATATCAGCTGATGTAAATTATTTTTATCTTGCTTCAGGAAAAAGATATAAATATATAATTGCCATATACAATTTTCATATGAAATACTGTACAAATACGAAAAATACATGCATGGAACCTTCCTCCCTATCCCCTGATTACCAGAGCCACTCACACCTTTGGATCAGTCATTCGAATTCTGTCCAGGGAAATGTTCTTGTCACTAGTTCTGGCACTCGCCGGCAAAAGAATAATTTATACTGTTCATTTCCTATACATCAGGCTTTTACCAGGAATTTCAGCCAATTCTGATACTAGCAGAACCTCAGGGTTTGTTCGTAAAATATACATGTATATATGTTTACTTCATATATGAATGATCCATATATAAATCATACATATATATATGTTTATGAAACAAAAAGAAACTCATAATTTAGTAGTGACACAGATACTGTATACAATCCGCCCCTTCTCTTGAAACATAAACGCGTATGCACCTTTGTTCTATGCTATTTAACTCGAGGACATATTGCTGTCGGAAAAGAAAGAATTTACAGGCATTGCCTTCATTTATAAAAGCTACCATTTTATCACATTTGAACATGCTTAAGCGAAGAAAGTAATAACAAGTAAATTGAAGTTTCAAAGCATCGACATTAGATACACAAATATAATTCCTATTTTTATTATATCTTACTTAATATCTAATACGTTACAATTTACGTAATGAAATATTCTTCATTTAACGTTACACTAACATTTTATTATACACAGTAAACATTTTTGTGATACGTTGAACCATAAAATGGTAAAATCTCTGTCCAAGTTTGGAGCTCCAGTTGATATTTTGCTAGAAATGTTAGCTCAGGTTTTATTTTTGCAGCTACTGGAGTACCAAATTTTGGTTCAGTGCATCACAAAATTTTCAACAGTGTAGGCTTATATATTTTAAACCAGAATATGTTTTAATTTTGATGAAATTCTCTAAATTATGAATGTATGTGATTTTTTCTACTGACTAATCTCAACTATTTAAGAATAGAATAGAAAATGCATTTAAATGTACTAAATGCATACATTTACAATGCATGCAAGAATGAAGACATTCTGAAACTTTTGCATCATGACTAAAGGGAATAAAAAATACGGAGTGGAGAAAATTATTTTGCGAAATGAAAAAAAAGCACTTACAGAAATTTACTGAAAATATTGCAAATTTTCTTCCTTTGAAGGACAATTAATTTAGTTCTACATTTTGTTGTGTTATAGAAATATTTAACAGCCGTCTATTCCGGAAATATCTAACGAACTAAGTGTACGATTCCAGTTAAAAATTGCAATGTAACTAAATAAAAAAATCAGCATATTACATCATTCGTTCTTTTTTTTTTTTACTAAAGTAGACTAAGAACTATTTTCTAGACTATAAATGTTTTGATGGAGATGTAATATAATTCCAATACACTCTCTAAAATTGAAAAGTTATAATATAATAAGGGAGCTTCGCCCGTTACTCTATTTGTTTTTTCTGAATGACTAAAACATAATTTTTTTTTAACGATTTCGAAAATCAAAAACCTCGAATTAAACTAACCTCTTTCCAAAAAAACCTCTGCCTAGGGACTAAAAGCATTATAAAGTCTGCTTAATGTAAATTATATCTCTCACTTTTTCATTATATATTTAAATAACAGTTAAAACAACCGCGTAATCTTTCTTACTGAATCAAGTTTATTACAATCTTTATTTAATTTTAATCAAAATGATAAACTACTTCTTTTATAAATAAACAACATTTTTACATTTATTTTTTTTAAATAAATCAAGGAAATTTAATTTAAAAAAGATTTTCTTAGCTGTATTTTAATATTCCCGATGAAAAGTGCTGGCAGATGTTTCCTTATTTTTTATAAAAATTCCCTGCGAACTTTGAAAATTATGTGATTTCTTTTTAAATAATGGAACTCAAAAGAAGAAAATTGCGTTCCATTTCATTCTTGATGCAAGAAAATGTCTTTTTTTAATTCTTTCAACGTGTCTTCATACAATCGCTTGGAATGCAATTTTGAAGCATTTTGCAACATATTTATTTAAGCCCCATTTCATTCCATTAAATATAAAAATGAATAATTCGCTTTTATATTTTAATGCATTTCTTAGTCTTTTTCAAAAAGCCTCCGTGTTAATAAATACCAGAGAAAAGAATAATGGGGTTTCAGTTAAATAAAATAAGAAAGTGAATTACAGTGCAAAAGTGTTCAAATTTCCGTGATAAAAGTAAGTAAAAGAGATTTTTTTTTCCTTTTTATGTGGCTAACGTTGATGCAAAATGGTTATTACTTGAAATCTATTTTACTTTCTAGATGCATCTTATGTCAGTATTGTATTAGAAATTATTATAAAGATTATTTTAAGTAAAATTTTAATTTAACTAGTATCCGTCATGCCGAAATGTCGCAGCATGGAGTCGTATAAACTTAACACATAACATTTTAAAATTAAAAAAAAAATAATTTTTATGATTACTGTTTAATAGTACAAAATTAAATTTGAAATAACACCCGTTGAATCCTCATTTTCTAGTGTTTAATTCAGTCATCAGTTGCCTCAGGTAATGCTCAAATGCTAATTTGTGGCATGATAATCAACAAAATGAACCATTATAGCCTGTGGCATGCCTGGCGGTTAAAATTTTGGGCCATAGACAGTATCTTTTACTGTACTTAGTACACCGCTTATCAATCCCCACTCCATCCAGATATTGGTATGTAACATAACTCAGGATCCAACTGCTGAAAAAAGTCCAGCCTGAAGTGCAAACATGTGATCATCTTCACTACATCTTACTTTTAATTACTGTGGTCTGCTAACATTCTTGTCATTCACCACTTTGATTTAAGAAGTACTTCTTGATTGTATTCTTTCGCTTGCTTGTTTTTGGAAAAAGGACATGTAGCATCTTGAAATCATTCAAGTTGAGCCGGAAGCGGTGTAGCCTTCCACCGTTGCATAAGGGACGAGAGTAGTCTGAAACTTCACCCGCGCAAAGCGAACATAGACTCTTTCGATACTGTCTTTGCTGATCGTCATTTTGTATGAATTAGTTTGTTAATGTGAAGCAATTTTCAAAATCTCTAAGCATTTTTTGTCTGCGAAGAGCGAAAATGTCTTTTATAGAATGTCTCTTATATAGAGGGATGTCTTTAACGCGACGTAACTACCTAATACCTCCAAGGATTTAAACAAATTACCTTTGTGACATCTTTGTTCAACTTCAGCCATAAGACGACAATTGAAAAATCGTCAATAAAGATAAATAATACTGTATTCATGCTGAGCTGTTTATTTCTTTCTGCCTGACTTTTTAAATCAGCGAACTATTTAAAACACGGTGGTTTTTTAAGCACTGAGTGAATTAACTTTCCTTCGACATTAAGCGCAGCAGTACCTGTTAGTGCCAAAAGAATGACAGCTTCTGATCATAACTGCTCTATGATTGTTTTACTAATTTCTTTGAATATCCTACTTTTTCCAGCTCTTGCTTTTCCAATAATAAAAGTTGACTTAGGGAAAATTATAACTTTTGTTTGCAATGACGAAAGCTGTTCTGTGCATAACTAAAATATTTTCTGCTGCTCATCTGTAAATCTGATGTCAGAATTATCAAAATTTTCATGCAGCGTGATTTGTTGTTCTTTAAAATAATTCAGAAATGTTAAAAATAAAGAGAATTCATTGAATAAGAGAGTCTACGGTAAAGAGAAAGAATAACCACCGGGAATGTGTTGAGCGATTTTGATTTGTTTAATGTAGCTCCGATCTTTGAGACAATCAAAAATTGGAACTGGATCCAACGACAGGATCCAACTGGAGCTAACGGCAAAAAACTTCAAAGCCCCTTCAAAGACTTGTATGTCTGGCATAGCCCAGACTTATTTAATATGGTATAAGGGAAAGGTTTGTAACACGTATATAACATGCACACATGGGTAATCTGTTATACTCCTCTATCAAACGTGATACTTTTGTTCATCTGAGTTATTGTGATATCGTTATTCGCGCAATTACTCATAGGCAGCTGGGTTATTTTAATGTGACTTTTTCACATAGAATTACGGTGAATAACTCTTTTCACCTCAATTGCTTTCTTTTAACCGGCATTTTCGAAACTTTTGTGTATAATGTTACACATATAAAAATATGTACATTTCTTAAAATGTACACTACATCTAGGCAACAGGTTAAAAAAATCACGGAATGATTTATGACTTTTAGTGAAGTTGATTTCTCACGAATTATCTTTCATTGTTGTATCCATTTTCCGATTATAAGCATAAAACTATATAGTCATATACATTAATGTCAAAATTTTTGCCAAGCTTGGAGACATTTCGCGAAATTTCGCCAAATTTGGCGCCCAAAAATATGTTGATATAAATGCAGAGAATTTGACTGTAGCTGCCAAATTTGGCGAAATTTCCACTGAAATTAAGCACTGATGATACTTCTCTAATCGGGTTCTTCACATTTTAGCTTAGTGTACGTAAAATTAGCTAAAATCTTAAAATCAAGAAATAAGTAAGCTACCTTTTCTTTACGCTTTTAGGACATTTTTATTTTGTTATCTACGTATTTCTGTTTTCAAGTGTACATCTAGGCCAAAAATGCTTATCTCATTCACTTCAGAATGTTCACTCGCATTTCAGTTGCAACAAATTCGCTTACTGTGAATTAAAAAAAAAAAAAAAAAAGAGTAACCATCTGTAATTGGGACCACTACCAAATTGTTATATTTGCGCATAAAACAGCGCTCACTAAATTATGAAATTTTCTACCAACCCGATTACGGAAATTTCCTAATACAAACATACATACCTTTGAATAAAAACATACATAAGAATACATACATATAAGTAATACATATATAACATTATATTTTTCACGACTACTTTTATTATCGTTCGTTGCCATGCGGTTAATACTGAATCTGTTACCATGCAACTAACATCCAAAATCGCATTCTGCGTATTCCATTTCTTTTTATTTCTCTTAATTTAAAATTCAAAGTGAATCGCATCGATTTGGTAGGTTACGGAAAATGTTCACTTGCATTTCAGTTGCAGTACATTCACTTACGGTGAATTAAAAAGAAAAATTAATAACCTTCTGAAATTGGGACCGCTACCAAATAGTTAAATTTGCGCATCAAACAACGCTCACTAAATTATGAAATCGTCTAAAAACCCGATTACGGAAATTTCCCAATACAAACATATATACGTTTTAATACAACCATACATACATAAGAATACATACATATAAGTAATACATACATGTGACATTATATTTTTCTCGATTTCATTGATTATCATTCGTAGCCATACGGCTTATAATGAAATCGTTACCATGCGGCTAATAAACGAAATCGTATTCTCCGTATTCGATTTCTTTTCATTTCTCTTAATTTAAAATTTAAAATGTATTGCACCGATTTGGAAGGTTACGGATAATGTCCATGTGCCTTTCAGTTGCAGCACATTCACTTGCAGTGAATAAAAAAAATATGAGTAACCTTCTGTATTTGGGACCGCCACCAAATGGTTAAATTTGCGCATCAAACAACGCTCGTTAAATTATGAAATTATCGACAAACCAGATTGCGCAAATTTCCCAATACAAACATGCGTACGTCTGAATATAAACATACATACATAAGAATACATACATATAAGTAATACATACATGACATTATATCAGGGTTCGTACGACTGCTGGAATTTTGCGACCAGGAAATTCTTCTGCACCGCTATTTTCTTACAGAAAATCTCTCCTTATAAGAATACGATAAGAATTACTCAGTGGTACTTATAAGTATCGCCAGTATAATGGGTGTATGAGAAAACCTTCTTGTTTACTTTTCGTCTGTGTAGTTATTCATAGTTTTTATCTGCTAAATAATGTAATTACTAAATTTTAGTGTAGTAATGATTTTCTTGGTATTTGTTTTCTGTTTTATTATTATTTTTAATAGGAAATCGAGAAAGTTGTGGCACAGGCTCTTTTTTGGTATGCCAGAAATGGCGTATGTAAATTCATATATTACATATGTGGAGATGCGGGAAAACATGTTGTCCCTGGAATATAGGCGTCGCATAACTAAAGGACTGCTAACAAGTTCGAAACCTTAAAGAAAAAAGTTTTTTTAATGCTATCAAATTTGGATTTTTACTCATTATTCATGTGTAAAAAATAACTATGTCAATTTTATATTTTTTTACTGTTAACTTGCGAGTGTAAACTTGTTATTTAATATTTTTAAGAGTTTAAACTTTATTTGAAAAACCATGTGGATTTTCTGTTACGAGAATATTTTAGGTATAGTGTACAGCCGGTACTTCAAATATCACTTTAATTAATTTATGTAACGAATTATATTTCTCACGGGTGAGTATTTTTTATGTATATCCTTTATTTTCATTGTACTAACTGAAAAAAAAATTACAAGAAAAAATTGCAGTAGATAAAGGGTTAATGTTAGCTCCTATGGCACAGTCAGTAACGTGTTATAAATTTAAATTAAAAGCAACGTTAAAAATGCCAGAAAATCCAAACTTTTCACAAACTAGTTTCGGTAGCGTTTAACGTACCGTCCTCAGTGAAAAAGAAAAACGAAAACTTGCTCATTTATATAGAGGAAAAGCGGAAACAACTGAGAAATTCATTAACCAGTAAGGAAACAGGAAAATACAGGTACTAGGCAATAGGATAATAATATAGGTAATGCCACCAGAATTTTGTTTAAAAAAATCATTATCTGGCGTTTTTAACGTTGCTTTTAAATTTAAATTTATATCATTCTGAGCCAAGTAGCATCTTAATAATTAGTCATTAAGATGATCGTCTCCAACCCAGAGGACTCGGGATCAAATTACGATCGGGCTAGAAAAAAATGTCTTTAAATTAAAATTAAATGGTACAGAAGCTTAAATTCACTCGAAAATTTCTAATTCTTCGAAGTTCAAAATTTCCCTAATTTATAAAAATAAATTTAACTATTATCATTAAAATTAAGGAAATTGAATAAATTTACTGAGTCTTCTAAAGATTTACCGAACAATTTCTCTGTAATTTACAAGAATCTCAGTCACTCTAATCTCTGTAATTTTCCATTAGACTTAAGATAACGGATTACAAGTAGATTCTCTGAAATTTCAAAGAAAATTGTTTAACTGTATATAATATCTGTAGCATAATTGTATTACATATTTAAATTCTAAATTAAAGAAATACTTTAAAACACAAATTTCCATCAACATTGATGATTCATTTATGTGATGTCAGTTATTTAGGAATAAAAAAAATTATGTTAAATATAAATGTTCGTTATTTAAGCATAATTCAAAATATATTTTGAGTACCTTATTACTTTTTTATACGTGGAAAACCCAAAATAATGCTCCTGCATATTTTACATTATAATTTAAGTCACACTAAATTAATAATGTGAATAGTGTAAATTGAAACATGTAGATTGTGCAAAGAAAAATCCCTTTAAGCTGAAAATACTTGGAATGGTGAGAGCTACAGCTATACAAATGTGATAGCGATATAGTAAAACAATTACGCCCGACTTAATACAATCTACAGAAGCACTTATTTGTGGTAAAATTTTAAAATACCGACGCTACCTCGAAAACTATAACAGATATAATCCAGTCATTTTAGTTAAATTTTCTGCAAATAGTGGAAAAAATTGAACAAAGCTGTATTTTTGCACATATGCTAGTTAGAGTGTGTAGTTTAATATACTAAAAGTCACCATCCATCCGATGTGCGCTTTCGTTACCAGGGGTCATGGATGGTCTTAAAATCAGATTTTGTGTGAATATTTCATGAATGACGGCTTCTAGAAAAAGTGTTCAATAACAAAAATATAAATATTTTTAATTTCTACAAAAGTGTCATTAACATTTTTTTTGTCACACCAATCCTTCACCGTAAAAAAAAAGACTAAAAATTAAACATAAAAAATAGGATAACGCGATTACGAACGCGCACAAGAAGCACAACAAACACCGATGTACTTTCTATGACTCCGCCTCCTTTCCTGACAGTACTTCCCATTTGTCTGTAGACAGGTTTCGCATGCTTCTACAATAGTCATTGCCCACTATCCTATCTTCCCTTGCTTATGAAGAAATATACCACGTGTATGTATCGGGTGCCCTTAAATGTATTTACTGATTTTAAAATTCAAAAACGTTCAAACGATGACAGCTGTTATAGTTATCCTGCCCAATGCAATGGATTAGAAAATCGCTACATCTGAATTTAGTAATGATATCGAAGGCTAACCAGAAAATACTGAGGGCAATATAACAAGGGAAAAAATAAATATAGATAATGACGAAACTAAAATGATTAAAGAAGTTGAAAATGTGCAAAGGACTACTCAAGCAGTCAAACGATTGAGATTTGATTAAGACCTGTCATTATTATTGGGTTATGCCTACAAGAGAAACCACAATAAAAAATCGGCTAAATGCTTTACCTCGAGGGTGATGGTGAAATAAATATATTATGTATGAGTATACATTAACCTTCTTCCTTCAAAAGTAAGATTTCTAGACCTCTTAATATAAGTTTTTTGAAAACAGCAGGGGTTTTTTGTGTATATTTACCCTTTTTCTTCCATGCATGTTGACTTGTTTTTATTTTTGAGAGTAAAGGATTGATGTGGCAAAAAACATTAATAACACTTTTTGTAGAAAATAAAATTATCTACATCGTTGTAATTAAACATTTGTATCTAGATGCCATTGTCCATGAGATATTGACAAAAAACCAATTTTCATTGTCATTCGCGCCTCCTGGTGGTGAAATATAAAATCGGACGGACGGGGAATTTTAGTATGTTAAACTACACTGGTGAAAACAATTAAAGGGACAAACGGTTTAAAAAAAATAAGTTATCCCTGTACGCAAATAAGGTATCAGATGATAGGTAAGCTCCTTGCGGACGCACCTGCCACGCAGTCGTCTGTGTCGTCTCAAGGCACTGGCGCTGTGATCGCTTTTGTACTGAGGTACTTCATTTGACCGCCAAAGCTTGTAGCGTAAGGATGTTTTGAATCATCGTAGCATAACCCAATCCCTGTTTTTTGAATTTCTTTGTTTACCCAATGTTAGTGTTGCTAGTCGTCATCGTCTAGATGATGACAAAAGATGGCGAATTGTTGGCCGACTCGAGGCCGGCCAATCACATATGCTACCGGTTGTAAGGACCTCGGGGTTCCAAGAAATGTGGTGTTCACTCTGTGGAAATAGTTCACAGAGACAGGAACAGTAGCCCGCTGACCTGGTCAAGGTCGCAAAAAGGCAACAACGCAGGCTGAAAACCGTTATTTGAGATTTCTAGCCAGAAGGGATAGGTCCGCAACAGCAACACAACTGTCTCGTAACCTGTATAATGCAACAGGAACATCTATTTCACGGATAACAGTCACCCACAGACTTAATGAGGGTGGTCTCTATGACAGGCGCCCTGTAGTCTGCATCCCTTTGACTGTGAACCACATAAAGACTCGTCTAGCTTGGTGCCGAGAACACCTGTCTTGGACAGAGGATAGTTGGGGGCGGGTTCTCTTCAGTGATGACTCACAATTCAGTCTAGACAGCCACTCGAGACGTGCTCTCATCTGGAGAGAACCCGGGAGTCGATATCGGATCTCCAACATTGTCGAAAAGGACCACTATGGTGGAGGGGGGTCTAATGCTATGGGCAGGCATTATGGCAGACTGGCTTACCGACCTTCATGTGTTTTATAGAGGTACTCTGACAGGTCAGGGGTACAAGGACAAGATTCGTGCACCGTATGTGAGACCTTTTCGCGGAACATATGGACCAAATTTCGTCTTTATGGACGATAACGCCCGTCCACATAGGGCTCAGTTGGTGGACGAATACCTCGAATCGGAGGATATTGAACGAATGGAGTGGCCTGCGATGTCCCCTGACCTTAATCCCATCGAACACTTATGGGACCCTCTTGGACGATCATTTGCAGCTCGAAGACCAGCTCCAACGACCACCGATGAGCTCAAGGGCGCCTTGGTGCACGAGTGGGTGCAGTTGTCACATGGATTTATAAAGACCCTCGTAAACTGTATGAAACGCCGATGCGAGAGTTGTGTAGCTGTTAAAGGCGATCATACACCCTATTAGACATGTTTTTCTCTTACTGACAAGGTGTCGGTCAGCTGCTGCGCTGGACACGTGACCAGTTTCCTTATTTAGGATGCAGGTTGTGTTCAATTTTGTTTTCACATATATTGGTCTTATATCGGATGATATTTTGGTCAAGTTTGGTTTTATTTGATTCGTTAGTCTTTATTTAATTGCAAATAAACCATTTGTCCCTTAAATTGTTTTTATCGGTGTACATACCCTAACTATCAGCTATTCAAAAATCAAGCTGTGTTCTAATATTTCTGCTTTTTTTCATAAAATGACTGTACTAATAGCGATAAAAAGTCAATTACAAAAGATTAGTGTGTCCTTGATTTATTAAAACGTTCTTGAACGCTGTTAGTAACTGTGAAAAGTATTTTTTTGTTTGCAATCAGCAATTAAAACATGGCACTAATCGTATGTAGAATTTTGCATTCTAAGGAACATGTGCTTATAAACCTGAAACAGGGAAATAAAGTACCATTTGTATTAATAAGAAAATCAAATTAATATTTCTCAATAGACGCTTAGTACCTAGGATGCACATGCAAAAAGTATGACGCATCACTGCCGATGATGGACGCATAAATTCCACGTAACATGATTTTTTTTTAATACAGTACAGATTATTTACATGCCAGTTTTATTAATAAATGTATGAATTGTATTAATAAATAATCTGCGCCATAGTGACAAACGTCTGCAGGCTAACTTAATAAGTAAGTAAACGTTTGATAGGTTATAAAAAATGTCCATTTT
Source organism: Maratus speciosus (assembly GCA_963932465.1). Classification (NCBI taxonomy): domain Eukaryota; kingdom Metazoa; phylum Arthropoda; class Arachnida; order Araneae; family Salticidae; genus Maratus; species Maratus speciosus. The sequence goes on along the minus strand of OZ010791.1, from coordinate 531,618,222 downwards.
GAGACTTCAATATTGTTATTTTTACATACTAAGTAGAGAACATTATAGACATTTGTAATTCACTTTTTGACATATCTCTAATAGTTTTCGAGACAATGTCGATCAAGACATAATTACTTTGCTAATACCAATGTGTCATTTGCAGAGATGTAGCTTTTGCACTCTGTATGATAACAATATATAGGGATTTTGATATGAACCTTGAATACTTTTTATTCACCGTTAGAATAAAAAGTTTAAAAAACATGTAAAATAATTTTTCGTTCACTTTTAAATATTAGCTCTGAAGTTATCTGGAAGTATGTAAAATCGACAACTTTAAAGGACCACAATATAAATTAAAAATCATAATCTCGTTTCACTCATTTATTACAACTTTAATAGTTTTAACCACAATACCACTCAATTTTGAAAAGGAATTTCTCAATGTTGGGAAAGTCTCAGAATACATTTAAACTCTATTTATCACGTGTTTCAAAATAAAGCCCCCATTAAACCGACCACCTAGCCAGAATATCTGCCAGAATATACCCTTGGTTTGTGCACTGTAGGACAGGATCCACAATGAATTGTAACGCTACAGGTTTAGTTAGTTAATTAATTTTCAGGTTTTATGCGGTATATAAAATCCAAGAAAAGATAAAGTAATAGAGATTCGTATTTAGATTTTCGAATGATCATTTAATAATAAATACATATACGGTACCTCAAGAAAATATAATTATGACATCAGTATAAAAATAGCTTTGATGCAAAAAAAATCTTTTTTTCAGTTTTACAAATGTAATTATCACAATGGTTTGCATTTTGTTCTAAGGTATGGTCAAAAACATGATTTCAAAACTTTAAAATTATATACGAAATTTTAAATTGAATAGTATGCGTATAAAATCTTGAGATATTTTATTTTTACTTTTGTAACTTCTGATTCAGTCTTTAAAAGAATTTTTTACAGTTATGATATTATTCTCCAAGCGTCTTCAGCAGTTAAAGTATGCAAACACTAATTAACTTGTTTAATTAGGATTTCTTTTAATTTCTGATATTTCAAATTAACAGGGAAAAGAAGTCTCCTATACTTGGGAGTTAACAACCTTATTTTGCATTGTTTACAAAATATTCTTATCTTCTTACTATTTCTCTTTTGTATTCTAGGTGTTATCTTTTGACGATATAAATCTATTTCTATTCACGAAAAGCTATCTTTAAAAAATGCTTAAATCATGCTAATTTATCTTTTATTTTCACACTATTCTCTTTCAATAAACCATATTTCTCTCTTCACTCGCAATTGAAGGTTAACAAGGAAACTTAGAAACACAAATTATTCTTAAGATAAAACATATACATGTAAGGAATACGTGGGAGATAACTTGAAAATCACCACTGCAGCTTACAGTATCCTTCGCGAGTCAGATCAGAGGCACCGCGAGACATTTAATTCGATTTTCAGGACCAACATTGTTTAAGATTATCAGGACTCACAAATGTGCAAAATCTCATCTTATTTGCGCGGGTTCTTGCTAATATTTTGCAGCTTTTATTATTTTCCGGCAGGGACGAAGTTGTCAATCTGGGAAGAAAATCTAGTTTAACTGGTTGATTAGTTTTTAATTTATATGTGGTCAAGACCCGGACCATTTCTGGTTTCTGTGACGTACAAGGCTTTAACCGCAAATGAAAGAGAATTGTTTAAACGTCAGCATTTCCTAACTATAGTTACTCTAATGATGAACGTAATAAATTTTGTGCTAATAAACAAAGTTACAAAAGATAAAAAAGGGTTTTAAAATGAGATTTAAAGGTAGGGAAAAGCGACTTAAGATTTTATTTGAAATTTTTTTAATTTAATTTTAATTTTGCATTAAAAATAAAGTTTTAATTTTTATTTTAAAAGGGTTTTAATTCTTGTCCCTTCCGTGCATAGAAATATATAATGGGTAAGATAAATTCTTAAATATTTCCTGTTTCGAAAGCAAAAGTTGCATTCTATTTTTATTTCAAACATAACACTTTTACTCTGATCTGTTTTCGATAAAAGTGTTATGACCTAATGACAGTGAACAGTTACTTCACAGAAAACATTTACAGAAATCCTCTAATGTACAAATCGATACGGCAACTTTTAGAAAGATTATAGACTGAACGATAAATGAAATTCTTTTGCTTATGTTTCGTTACTCTTTAAATTCCGATGGTAAAAAAATGTTTTTTTTTCTATAATCTTATCGAATTCAGACTGTTTTTGTCTCATGTGATTTAAGTAAATCGTGAAAAGTTTTACTTTTCAGCGATAATATTTCGATATATTTTTCATGCATATCAGAAACTCAAATTGTAGCCTGTTCATATTCATTACATATTTCAAAAAAGTGAAACAGGAAAACTGTCTTTTAAGAAGACACAGTGTAGCCATATGTACCTAACGATTAAAGTTTCCTATCTAAAAAACAAAATAGGAAAACATGAATGATAAATAATTTAACATTATTTTTTTCTGAGGAAGGGGAAGGTGCAATGTCTCAAAAATACTTCTAGGGGAAGCTATTAAAAACCTTGATTCTGCATGTAGTAAAAAAAAAAACGTGCATTCATTAATGATTTTAAAGCAAAATGTCTTGTAAAAAAGATATATTTAAAAAAAAACAGTTAGGTATTAACAACATACATTCGAAGAGACGCTAACGAAAACCTGTAAAAGTAGCCTCTTTAGACAAAATTGGCCCATACTGCTTTCATTGCTTTACAAAAAAAGAAATTAACTTTATCATACTAATTCCTATTCCCGCGAGTTTAAAATAAAATCGAAAAACAATTAACATAGAAAGCGAGATACCGGATGTTTTGAAAAAAAAGTAAACATGTAAAATACTAAATAAATATCAAATAAATAAGCGTTGATTAAGGGGGTGAATAATGCTATAAAGAATTTTAATTTTGAGTTATAGTTCAGTGGTTTAATCTAATAAATGAAAATAACCGTATTGTTTTATAATATGCGTGTTGGAAAGAAAACCGCAATTACTGGCTTTACAAACATTACGGAAGGTACGCCCTAAGGACTGATGCGTGATCTAAAGAAAAATAATAAATTGTTAATACGTGGCAGTAAAATTAATTTAAGATAGTCTACACTCGGTGTTGTTAACGGATGTAAAATGACTATTCCCTAGGAGGAACTAAACTAATCAGAACCATAAAGGTAAGTCACCCACTACGCATCCATAATTAGATGCTGTTAATTAAAACTAAAAGATAGCATGCACTTAAATTTAGATTTTATGACATAAAACTATATATCATAATTTTGAATATAAATTATCCAAAATAAGTATCACACAGGGCTAAAAAAATAATACCAAAATATAAATTAAATTAAATCATATATATCCATTTCTAACTAAGATCTACTGAGAAATTGTATAATTAACATATTGAAATTCGTTAAAATAAATATCATTTTACAAATTTTAATTTATCTTTCCGTCTTGGTATATTTTATAGTAAACATTCTGGAAAATTGTTATATGCATAATCAGATATATAGTTAAACAATCCAATTTTGTGATCAAAGTCGAATAAATATAGAATAGTTTCTGATAGTGATTAATGACAAAGAATGATCGAGAAACTATTTATTTACAAGAAAAGAATGGTGACACGAAGAAATTCAAAGTGTTTTATTGAAATAAAAATTACCCCTAAAATAAGTATTAGACGGACGCCAGTATTAATTGAAGTTATATAGATAAAAATGAAAGATTGTTCTCACCCGGATGTGTGTAAATTGTTACTCTTATGAACTTCTCTCTAATGAGCTGAGCGGAAGTGCAGACGCTGTACTACTATTTTTTCTTGAGGAATTTTGGAACTTCTGCTCTGATTTTTCAGAGCGGCAAAATATTCTGTTTCGGTTATCACATAAAAATCTTATTTTTACCGTGAGATTTCAACAATCGACTTCGCTCCCTCTTATATCTTCAGTAATTGCTGACTAAGAGATATTAAATCCTTCTGCTGGTGTTAAGCAAAGATGGGGTCGAATTGCCTAGAAAAGTTGAGAGTCTAGCAGTGCTATTGCTAAGAGTGGATACATGGCTTTGTTTTTCAGGGGTCATCTGAATGCCCTTGTATCGCGTTACGTACGCGTCCGAACGAATGGCTCATAAGTTAAAAGATGAAAGAAAATTCTAGGTCTGAAGTAAGAAAAAAAATCTGAATAAATTAGAGAAAATAAAGATAATTAAATTTAGAATAAATATTTAGAATTATTTTAAAATGAGTTTTAATAATATACCTATACTTATAAAAAACTCTAATAAGGACAATAAAAGCCAATAATGAGATACAGTTTTCTTAAATGGGTATTCAACTCTTTTATCAAGATAGAGGAACAGATGTGTGCAAGGAACACATTCAGTTGTGCAAATGGTGAAATTAAAAATGAAATGAAAATACGGCTGATAGTTTATCAAACATAAATTAATCAACTTTTATTGCATATATATGTTGCTTTTAAATTTTAAAATGCTTAATTCGTATGCAGAGTCCTATTTAAAAATTCCTCATAAATTGAAATTTTAATTTCATTTCAAAGTTTTTATTTCAATTATTACCATTTATAAAAGAGTTTGGTGACTAAAAACTTCTTTTTAATTCAAAATATAAAACTATACTTACAGAATTCGTTTTTTTATTTGCATTCCTCGAACAGTAATTAATATTTTCTTAATTTAAAGTTCATTGTTAATTGAACTTCTAAAAGTATTCTCTTTTATGAATTGTTTTGAATTCAAAACAAGGTATTATTAATTCCGTCAAATATAAGATTGTATTAGCAGCATTATGAACCTTTTTTATTCCCTTTCATTAACCAATAATGATGATAAAAGAAAGCAAATTACTTACTCAACAAAAGAAATAAATAATAAGATCTTAGTTTGGCAAGTCAATAAACATATTAAAGAATTGTGATCATTAAAGATAACTTATTATGTAAGGTGAATGTAAAAAGCCATTTTGTTTAACAAGTTAAATTGATTTTCTTAGTTTTAATATTTAGGCAATAAATTTTTAGGAAATAAAATTACTCGATGTTATAAAATTATATTTGTACAAAACAATCATATAATAATATGTGTGTATACAGAGTGATTATAATTAAACTTGTACTTTCAAAAGGCCATGAAAAAAAACCCTCAAAAGTTTATCTATAGATGGCTCTGTACTCGTCATAAGATGCTAATTAAAATACGTGATATGCGCACAACACATCGCACTTGTGATAAAAAGGCGGACACTCTTATTCTGCGTCTGGGAAGGTAATCATGACTCTATCATTGAAAGATCGGGCTCTGCTTGTGATGCTTTTTTACAAGAACGGTGACAGTGGGGCAATTGTATAAAAGAAATTCCAGAAATAATACGGTTTAAAAAGAGGCTCTGGCCCGATGACTGGGTTCGGTTTGAAGATTATTATTGACAAATTCTAAGAGACGGGTTTATTTGACGTAAAATATGGTAGAGGGAGGAAATCAATTGCTTCGACGTCAAAGCAGGATGTAGCTAGAGCATTGCAGTAAGTGTCAAACAGTGCTTTGGGAACGAGCAGTTCAAGGGTTATTTCCCGAACTTTAGACATGCCTGTAATCCCCATTCGTGAAATTTTACGAAACAACCTGTAATTCTATCCATACAAAACTACGCATGTCCAGGAGATACCTTTTGCTGACCTGCCAAAATGAGAGGCTTTCGCCCTACTATTTCTTTCTCGAATTAAATTGGACAATGCATGGCCATGGAACATTTTATGGACAGACGAAACCCATTTCCATCTCCAAGGTTCTATAAACACTCAAAATTGCAGAATATGTGCAAGGAAGAATCTGTTCCAAATACAACCATTGCCTCATCATTCTGCAAAAGTCATTGTGTGGTGCGGATTTACGGCAGCATTTATCGTTGGCCCTTTCTTTTTTTGGAAGATAGGTCCTTCGGGTCCTGTCACATTTACTGTTCATGGGACACTTTAGGAATCTCTTTTGAGCAACCAGATCATAACAGCACTGCATATGAAAGCGTTTAAGCTTAATTTTATAAATCCCAAATAAATAGATATTTGCTATTGTAAAGTGAAAGAATGTATCAAAAATATAACTTGAATATGTGTGTGAGTTTAAATAAGGATGACATGTTTAAAAGTACACAAGCTTTTATTATCAGTTTTAAAAATGGCATATAAACGAATATATATATACTGTAAATTAAAATAAACTTTAAATAAATAAGTAAAAATAATAAGTTAAAACTCATTCGCACTAATTAAATAAAACTCATTATTTATCTGAATATAAAGTAGAAAATCATAACGTGACTGTCAGTTAGCATAATAGCTTTCGTAATCAAAAACTTCTCATAGCATAAAAGACATTTATTCATTCCGAACTCATATAGCAAACGTCCAACAAGAATAACGTATGCCATGCCAAAGAAGATATACATATTCCACTAAAGTGAATAAACTATTCAATCAGACTTAGCATGAAAAAGAAAGAACAGGTGAACAATTCTCTAACACAACCATGTGACAGGAAATTAGTCACTCTCACACGGATCGCTAATTAGGACGAAAATAACACATGAGCTGAATTAAGCCCTCCATGATAACGTTCCCAAAAGTTCAGTAGAGACGAAAGATAAAACCTCTTTTCCCACACAGCATTTCCAGGATCTTATAGTAACACAGTTCCAAATGTCGTAAACAAGAACATCTGTCACATCATTTAGAGATTAACTATTCAGCATCAAAAGACTTTACACGTTTATGAAATATGATCCAAGCACAATGCTTTTGAAGGGAAAAACTATAAGGCATCTAATTAATAAAATCCGGTACCGACGTTTAACAGCAGTTCGACAGAAACTACGACAACATCACTCAAGAAAGCAAGTGTACTCAAAGCTATCAGAGATCACTTGTCATGCATGCTATTTATCTCCGGTCGATGATTGAAAACGAACTTTCACGCATTACCGATCTTCCTGCCACCGGCTTACAGAACGCCGTAAGCAGATCTGAATGAAAAGACGTGAGTCGAGTAACGATCTATGCCTACGTCATACTACATCGCCAAGAGACTAACGAAAAAGACAGTTTACCACGGTACATGCCAAGTGTCTTTTTTTACAGGCCACTAGAGTCACATGATGCTCTTTACGTTCACCTGATTTGGTGCATTCGAGCATCAAGTGACTCCAACGGCCTGTAAAAAAAGATACGTAGAATGCACCGCGGTAGCCTGTCTTTTTCGTTAACCTCGACATCGATCGCCATCTGTTAACATTATCGAGATTTACTCAGATAAACAGATAGATGTTGGACCAGAAACGTCCAATTAAATTTCAATATATAACAGATGTTTATAATAAATAAAGAACCTAGAAAAAATAAAAAATATGACATTTCTTAAAAGTATAAATGAAAGAAGAAAGCTTGTAATGGAATAGTTGCTGGAAGAAAAGGTATAAAGGATATAGATACCAAAAGGATAATATACAACTAGAAATATCCATTGATTCAAGTATGTAAACCATTTTTCTAATGCAATATGCCAATAAACTTTAGTCCAATGCAAATATATTTAAGTTAGTGCAAGGTTGATAAGACACTGAAGCATTGAATATTCCTAACATGAAGCAGCTGTTGTATTTGCTTTTTGGAAATGATAGAATTATCAGTCGCCATTTTCCATCAGCCTAGCCGCCACGATCATCTGAGCTGAACCCTTGCGACATCTGGCTGTGCGGTTACTTACAACATGTTGTATACGGGGGTCCAGTTGCGAATTTAGGTGAATTGAAAACACGCATTATCTCCTAGAGGGACGGTGGGATATATTTTATCCCACCTACGATTAATGAAGAATTGCACCTGTAAAATTTTATTAAATTTTACTTTTCTAACTTTGGTGGAAAGAAGGTCATGTAATTGCTTTTCCTCATTTTGCAATAAATCTGCTTGCAGATTCCGGTGTGAATTTGACATTACACAAACGCAATTACATGCCCCTCAAGGGGTTAAGTAGCACATCAGCAATATCACCCCTGAAACTCTCCGATATGTTGTGGAACATGCTGTTTTACGCTTCCAGCTCGTAGAAGAAAACGGTGAACTGCATATTGAACATTTCTTAAGCATGTCGTAGCCGGCTTCCTTCTTTTATGGTTTCGTCAGTTTTTGCTTTTTCTACAGTTTTTAACCTAATAAAAACCGATTGCAAATAAAAACCGATTTCGTTTTTGCTTTTTCCATGGTTTTTGGCCTAGGGACAATTAAAACAAGATTTTATTCCTGTTCGATGTGGCACCACTTTTTCGTCATGGATGGGCCTTGAAGAAAGAGTGTCACAACAGCATGTCACATCTTTTTTTTTTTATTATTAACAAATTATGACGAGTACAGCGCCATCTATCTGTCAACTTTTGAACTTTTTTTTCTTTTTCAGAACAAATTTCTATTGCTTTACCTATATTCAGATGAAATATCGGGTCATTCTAACCAGTTGTTCTTTTTTATAGCCTTTTGAAAGTGCAACTTTAAGTATAATCACCCTGCATTTTTCTTTGACAAATAAAATTTTCATGAGTTAAAGTACTTTTCTACATTTTTTTTTTCTGTAAAAACTTTTTAAGGTAAGGGTATACTTTAAAATGAATAAAAATGTACAACAAATACGATAAAGGAATGTTAAAATTCTGGTACTAAACTCACCTTCAGTAAATAATTAAAATTCATATAAAGCACAAAGAAAATGTACTACAATTGCTTTAATGTACATATATATATACTATAAAATTATTAACTTCCATTTAAATACCTTAAAAATACTTTAAAATGAAATTAAAATCCCAAAAAGTTTCCAGCCTAGTCCACATGGCCTTCATCATTGTTTCTTAACTGTTGTTATTTCTCTTTGCGCTTATTCGCCAACGACAGATTATTGTAACTTGGTTGGTACGGAAAATAATTTGAGAGGAAACGTATTTAAACTTTTTACAAAATAAGTTTTCATCTACTATGTAGCATTTCTTTCCAGACTTCATGGATCTCACTTGACAATGCATCGTTACATACTATTTCTTTATTGGAAATTATTTCAAGGGGTTCTCTTATAGTTGCCTCCTGGTAATTACTTGTACGAAAGATTCAAATTCAGCCTATAAAGTTAAATTTCAATAAAGGCAAAATTATCTTTCGTACAATTAATTACCATGGAGCAATTATAAGATAACCCCTTGAAATAATTTCCGTTAAAGATATAATATGTAACGATGCATTGTCAAATCAGATCCATGGAGTTAAATATTTTAATACCATTTCCTCTCAACTTATCTTCAATACACATCCTTAAATTACACTAGTCTCTGCTCGACGAACACACACACTCTGCACAGAGAAATAACAACATTTAAATAACCATTGACGATGGCCATGTGAATTTGACAAATTACATTTTTGGATTTTAATTTGATTTTTAATGTATTTTTAGGATATTTTAACTTATTTTCAATAATTTCCTATTAGATATATTCACCTAAAAGCAATTTTAGAACGTTTCATTTGTGCTTTATATGAATATCAACAAATACGATTTTTTGCATTTGAGTTTCAAACTTTGAAAATTTAAAAATGTCAATATAATGGCACACACTCGGCAGGAAAAATCTTTTCATACTTCAAATATCTAAGTAACGTGATGTAATGTATTAAATATATATATATTTTTTTTTCAAAACACATTTTCGCATCTCTTAAATCTTTAAACATAACCTTTTTTTACATCTTTCAAATTCTCAATGTGTTTTAATTGTTCTTCAAAATTCTCAATAAAGCTAAGGAATGATCTTGAAAATTCTAGGACAGATTTACGTGTCCGATTTGGAATGTCGTTTTTGACGATATACAAATTATTATTAATATACAATCACATGAGGATTTTTTAAATGCAAGTTGATTTTTGTAAAGATTTTCATTTTGTTCCCTTTAAATACCCGTCTGTCAGATGAGAAAAATGGATTCACATTTCTTTTTAAAAAGTCCATTTAATTAACAAAATGAATAAACGGTAAAAATATTTCAAAAATCCCGGTGCATACTAGATTATTAAATTATAAATACTATGATATGCCTTTTAAAATTAAGAAATTTTCTGTTTTTTTTTTTTTTTTTTTTTTTTTTTTTTTTTTTTTTTTAATGCATGAACCAGAAAACCTTTGTAAAGAATCTCTTGATGGAATAGCAAAGATAATGAAAATAATTTTTAAAGATCACATTTCCCTTAAAGGTGCAGTCAATTGTTGGAAATGACGTTTTTCAGGGTACATTAACAGTACTAGAACTTTTATAAGTGTAAATAAAGATTAAAATACAGATTTTATTCCAGCGTTTTTTGTTTAGAAAATTAATAAATTCAAAATTTATTAAATAAATGTATCTTAAATTTTATTTATATAAGTTATTTTGTTATTTGTAAGTTAAAATTATGACTAGCTTTGTTCCTAGTTTAGATTTAGTTTCTTAAAATACAAGAATTTAGAGCATTTAAGTAGGGATTCATATAAAAAAAGAATACAATAGATAGAACTATTTAAAGAAATGAACGTTGCACTGCCTGATAAAGTAGCGTTAAATTAATAATATAACTTCTATATACAGGGTGACGTTTAATTAATCTATAACGGTCAACTGAAAGAATTTCTCAGAGCCTCACTAGATGGCGACACTAATACGTGCAGTTAGAGGATATTAAAGGAATTTTGTTATGTCCGTTGCAAGTACTTTTGAAAATGTCTCCTAAAGCGTCCTTTTCAACTGAAGATCATATTTTTATCGTTAAAAACTGGCATTTATGTGGATAAAAAGCAACACTGTTTCTACGGAAATGGTCTTCAACGTTCAGAAACTTACCTAAACTTTTTAGAGCAATGGTAAGAGATCTGATAAGAAAATTGGAAGGGTTTATCGTTTTTTCCTCAAATTTGAAATCTGGGTAAGAACACCGATGAATATTGCTTCATGCAGGACGGTTCCTCTTCTCATATAATAGTGTTTTTGATACCATTAACCGTAAGTTTGGAACCCGAGTTATCGCCTATTTATACCTAAATCGTTATTCTGGTACATTGCATTGGTCACCTTATTCACCAGATATGAATCCATGTGATTTCTATCTTTGGGGTCATTTGAAATATTTGTTTTACAAGGAAAAGCCGTTAGACTTTATTATTTTGTAACTGACAACTTTGTAACTACATTGTACTACTGTATCACCTATGAAGTTTTTCACTTTAAAAACCTTATCCCTTAAATTTCTTTTCAACCAAAAAAAAAAAAAATGCTTTGTAGTGCTATCTGCAAGATAGCACTACAATATTTTATTTGAGTTAAATGTTGTAGATTAATAAAAAGCCACCTGTATATAAAGAATAAAAGACAGATAAATTTGTTCAGATAAACGCTCATTCAAATGATTTATCGCATTATTTATTAACAATAAAGTTCAAGCATTATCTTTGTAATTGATCGCTGGAACGTGAATGTTAATTTACCATATTTTTCAACTGATATTTTTCACGCTTAGCATCTTATAAATTTATCCCACATTTTACGTTGCTGTTCATTTATTTTTAAAACTGTTTCAGTTTCCTTCGATTATTTTATTTGTTTTATATTTTATCTTTTTTCTTTATCTTTGATTCGTTTGATTGATTTCGCTACTGTTATTAGAAAATAAAACTGTTATATCGTATGAAGTTTACTGTCATTCGTAGGAAGGTTGTAGAATTTATTTTCTGAAATAATATAAAAATCTAAATTTCTTTTGAACATTTTATGTGCACATTTTAGGAAAAAACGTGTGAATTAAAAAAGTACATTTTGAACCTTTATTAATCTTAATAAACGTACAAATATTTAAATATCACTACTTTTAGTTACCGATTTATGATACTCAATACATTCTTATTAAAAATAATATATTATAATACATTAATGATACATTACAATAAGAGCTGTATTTTTTATCAATATGCCCGTCAAATATTGGTATTTTTTAATTATCGTAATAACAATATCCAAGCTCTTATTCTGACTCTGACGATATATCCTAATAGCTGTATCTAAGATCTGATTCTACTGATATATCCCAAGAACATTTTTTTTTTCACACAGCGACTTCAAACTCCGGCGAAAAAAACTTAATATTCCGTACCGATATTACAATATCTTCTCCAATCCTTCTGTTACGCGATCCATGCATTTATTCACCGCTCCGCGTCATTCAAACCAGAATAGCCCCCTCCAGTGTTTGTCTCTCTTTAGTTATACATCCCAAAATGTCACAATCCATTTTCTATGTTCCACGTTATTAACCGCAAATGTCACTGAATAATAATACTGTTACTGTCTCTAATTTTATTCCGCCGCTGATGATGGTCTTAACATATTGCAATATATCAAGGCACTCATATATCTTGTCTAAAATCGTTATCTAAAATAAGTGCTAGTTATTATGGAGTCGATATCACAGCTTAGAAGCTGAGAATATCGGCTCGGGAGCAACCAATTAGAGTCCGCTAATGGTAAAGTTTTGCTACAGTGCCTAGAATACCTAGTGTGGAAATATGCAATCCAAACAGTACTAAAAATTTGTATCCCTTAAATATGCGACGATACTGCTAAAATCCCAAGTGTCGATCGCAGCGACATCTGCGGGATTTTCGTATTACTAGTATTACATTGTATAGACCAGCAATTTCTTGCGGTTGTAGAAAATATCCTGCCGATGTCGCTGCGATCTGCATATTGCAGCAGTATCATTGCACATTTAAGGGATACAATATTTTAGCGCTTTTTAAGTATTACAGGAATAGCCGATTTCCACACTGTATATTCTAGGCGCTATAGTTTTGCTTTTCGCTTTTCGTCACATTAACGAAGGTTCCCCGTTTGTTCGCTGCGATTCGTTGCTTCTGATCAGAGCTTTTCAGCTACTAACGTTTAGTGTTGCCTACGGTGCGTCCAGCTTATCTGTTATCTGTATAATGAAGGATTCTCGAGTGAATTTAATATATCCTGTTTTGATATTTCAGCTTAAAATGAATATTTATATGAAAAAAAACTAAATTTTAATTATATAAAACTATCTTGAAATGTGATTTGAATACTTTTATTTCAAAACAGGTTTCAATGTTGTAATAATGTAGTAAATAGTTAGGAATTTTTAAATACAGTGAAATTATTATTATTATTTATTAAGAACGCATTGATGGCTTATACCAAAATGAGGAACAACATTTTTGCTGCATCTGTCATTCATTGTAATCTATTAAATTGCATGTATATTAGCATGACATGTGGCATTAAATCAATTCCAATTTTTGCTTTTGCTTTCCAATTATTTTATTAAAAAGTAGTAAAGTCCTTAATCAATCTAAAATCAATTTTAGTTTTTCCTCTGCTTTTACTTATTTTAATTGTATTAAAATCGTCACTGTCCTAAATTTAATAACATTTTATTCTAATTTCTTTTTTACAATATTCTCAACTATACACGAGGAAATTAAGCAGCAGTTAAAATGTTATTAATGAATTATGCATAAAATAGAATGAATAGGAAATATACTACTTTTAAAGAAAGACGCTATGTAAGCAAAGGTAAAAGAGCAAATAGCATATATCCAACTTTGGTTCCTTTTTCTAAAATATCTCTATTTCGTATAAATATATAGAGAGCGATATTTAAGGGATGCTGTGTCAGCAAATAGGTATAAACCATGATTTGTTGCATTCTACATTTGTTTGTAATTAAATAGCTGCTATCTACTATTTCTCTTTCAAAATTAGAATTTTTTCTATTACCATATACTTTAAGGAAGTTATAGCGATATATCACCAATATCAATATTAACTCATTGACGTATTACTATATTAAATTTCTGGCATCGTCCAGTCCTAATTACATTATATATTGATACGTATATTACTATTCTCCAAAACAAAATTCAATTGGAAAAATTTTGTTCCTTAAATTTCTACTATATTTTTAAATTTATTTTATAAAAAACGCTATAGTCTCCTGATTAGTTAAATTATATTATAAAATATTAAATTAAAAGAAATCTTACGTGGTGTCAGTACACATGTTTTTAAAATTGAACAACAACGACGACAGTTTTTGAAGTCATTCTTCCAAGAGATTAATGTGTGAAGGACGGAATTTCATTCTTACGTTACCTTGTTTAATTTTAAAATATCGCTTATGGATGGCACTGCTTCTCCTTAAATTGTAATAATGCGAAATATAATACTGGAATTTAAAAATTCAACAAAATATTATTGCACTTCAGTAAAGGTTAAGAACTGATCAAAATTCAATCTATTTTATACACTAGTTTGGTCGTTTCAGAGAACTCAAAGCAATCAATCGATGGACATTTGGACCTAAAAGAAGAAAACCTAATGTAGGAACTCACGATTTCATACATCACGCTCCTGCAAGAATAACAACAATAGCTGCCACCGTTTCCTTGTTATTCAATTTTAAAAACTGCCTGTTCGTTTTAGGTAGATTTCGTATGAAATAGTACCTGTTACATTTTTCCCTATGTTGGAATTTCTGAAAAATGTTTGCAGATCTACACCGATCATGACCTCTAGGACACAAAACCACCCCCAGTAAAAAACTTTATACCTATATATATATGTCGCTTTTTTATGGACACAAAACTTCCGTAATTCTGCAAAAATCTCTTCCAAACTGATACAAAAAATCAAGGGGCATAAAATCTCGGCCAATGTCGTTAATGGGCAAACGTTTCAAGTGTGTGGAAATAGGGAGGGGTTTTGCGAAAATCGAAAAAAATACCATAACTTCTTAATTTGTGTACATATCAAATCTGTTTAAAGTTATTATTACTTCTAAAAATAGGGATAAAAATTTATGTGTCACAGATTTTTGATAAAATTAAAAATGGGCTCAAGGGGTGCAAAAAATAGGGTTTTTGGGAGGAAAAAATTCATAAATACGTCAATTCTCAAGATATCAATTCCAATTAATTTTATTATAAATCTTATTATATTATCTACAACTTCTTATATTATCTACAAGTTTTTGATAGGACCAATTCGAACCGGAAAAAAATTAAAACCAAAAACAAAAAAAAGGGGGGGGGGTGGTTGAAGAAGATACAAATCAATAACTTCGTCAATTCACACGATTTAAAATCAGCATGAATTTATTATATATCTCCTTAATATTATCTACAACATTTATATTGACATGTTTTTCGTAGGACCAATTCTTACCGAAAAACAAATTAAATTATTATATTAAATTAACAAATTAAATTATTCAAATCATGATGTCAAAGTGGCATTTTGAACCAAATTTCCCGAAGCGATTGTGTCGGAAACGAAAAATATTGTCCTACTGAGAAGATAATTGTTTATAAATCAAGTTTTAATTAATTGAACAAAAAATGAAAACACAGATCGCTTATAAATCTCTTCAAAAATCACGTCAGCAAGTTTCATATTTTTTCTTTTAAAAATTAATCTGAAAATGTGCTAGAAAATTTCGAGTTGTTGAGCATGGAATAGTATATTTTTAATACCTCCTTAAAATGATTCTTATAAAACTATCTCTTATATAAAAAGGAAATAAAAACTCGTCAAAAGCGACCAGAAAAATTGTTAAAGTGGGTTTATCTCTAATAGATCTCTATATTTAGTTTTTGTTGTTGAAATTAACACTTAACACCAAAATCTACTTGCGGCTGCAGACCTAGCCGGCAGGGATTTTTAGGATACCCTGTACCTTATAAAATAATAATAAAAAAATCTGTCAAGTGCGAGTATTAATAGCATACAGAGGGTTTCGTACAATAAATATATTAATAGTAACTGTCACATTGCAAAAAATCTCTGTTAAAGGATAATAAGACTTTGTAAAAAAACTATACAACGTAGTGTTGGGTATAGCTATATATGCTAGAAACTTATAGATGGATATACGATGAAAGTTCAGAGACGTATGAAACCTAAGTAGCATCAAATATTGTTATTATGTTTAATATTTTGTAAATCGTATCCAAATCTATTTATGATAACTAAAAAATGAATGAATAGCGCCACATTTCACGGCGATGTTGGTGAATACATTGTCATTAATTGTTTTTTCCCTGGTAGTAGATTCTTGCAAGAATCGACTCAGACCAAAAATTAAGAAATATTCCGACAGTTTAATTGTAATATTGTTTCATAAGTTGACATTGGAGTTACCTGCGATAATTAAATTTTGACATAATTTTCTTTGACCTATGCTTTTAAATAAGAAATTATTTATATATTCAATGACGAAATTTATTAAGCACCTTCGTGATCTATGAAATCGAGTGTAGTAATACTCTTTTCTTTTTTCAGTGTACTTAGTCCTTTAGTACTAAGACCTTTTTCAAAATTTAAATATTGCCATTGTGCTAAGAGCGCTTCGAAGGGAGGTTGCAAATATGCAATTCCGCCTTTGTCTGTTCCGCGTTTTTCCAGATAGATTTTTCATTAATCTTTAAAGACACTGGTGACGCATCGAGAACGCCACGCAATGCAAACTATTCACAAATCCCTATGTAATTAAGTTATTAATTCTAATTTGTAGTCTAGTTTTGACAATTTGACGTTTATTGCTTTTATACAACAACTGAGCATATCTCAGCTGATAACTGACACTTTTTTTTTTCGAAAATCATTATCAGGAATCCTTTTATACTTCCGAGACGATAGGTACCTAGAACGGACCTCAACCCTCTTGTTGAGCAGTCACAAAGTAACCAACTACCTTAAATACACTCATATTGCCGTGTAGTTAATATAGATTATTGAAGTTTTCTATGGCTTGCTCACTGTCGCAATACAAGTTTGTGGCATTTTTGGTTCGTTTACAAGATCACTCCAAATGTTTCCGTCACATTATGGTCCATGGAGGAAAAATCGTTTTAAATGTATTTTAAATATTGTACACCATTTAAATATCTTTGGAAATCATACATCGGCCATATGTACTACAAGATGTTTACTTTAAAATATGTTATGCATAGCATTTAAAGTTAACTTTACACGGACACACAAAAGTATTCGATTACAGTACTGTTTACGAGCAATAACTTATTTAATTGCGTTTTCAGTCAGAGTAGCAGTTTTTAAAATAACTAACTTTTGCCTAATACTTGAAGTGTTAAAAATCTATAAGTCATATGCGACGCTCCACAAAAATATTTTAATGCAGGTTTATTTATTGACAAGGATCGAAAGCGAGGAATTTCAAGTGTGTTATGAATTTCCTAACTGAAACAAACTTATACGTACTAGGTAGTACATATGCACATCTATAGATAATATACAGGGCTAAACAACAGAATTCGTATACATTTCTGGCTGTAGCCGGTAATTACTAAAATTGGGTTTTCAAATGTGTTTTTCATTTTGCAAATTTTTCAATTATATATCACCCTTAACCTTATTAAATGAAGAATTTAGTTATACAATTTTCAATGTATTGGAAAGTGTTGCAGAACGTATGCTTGACGCATTATTTTTCTTTCTTTTTTGAAATTAATACAAAAATAATCTCATGGGATGGAAATAGAATGAGTCATTTACAAAGATCACATACATTTAAAAATGTGTCCTAAGACCAATAAATGTTCTTTTATACATTATCGCTTTCCCTTGCTTTCCCAAAGTCGTTGTTTTTTTAAATTGAAATATGATGTCTCTTTCTGTCAAGCTGTCAAGCTTTCAATGGTAGTTTTCATGATTTATCTCTCATTAACCATTTGGAGGTGAAAATGTCACATCCGATCTTTCTTAGAGAAAATGACGATTTATTTGTTTGAAAAGTAATCTTGATTTATTATGATATATATGATAAATGCGATAAATCTGAATTATTTCAAATTTCAAAATACTTTTCTTACAAAAGATTTAGTGACATATTCAACCGCACAATAGATTTAAAATGCTCTAAATACTTTGTATTTTATTTATTTTTTCTTTGTTTGTTTTATGGTACTGGTAGTACAATTCACTTCTGGTAATAATTATAATAATAAAGCAGTAAATTTTTGCTGTTAATGATTCAAATATATTTAAAAATATATTGTTAACTTCTTTTTATTTCCTTGGACGATAAAGTTTATTTCTGTTTAAAAAAGGTAAACACCAAATAGGAAAAGAGTTTTTAAATCCCTCTAATGCTCTCTAGCTAAATTAGTTATTATTATTATTATTGTAAAAGAGTACTCTTGAATTATTTGAAAAAAAAATGATTTCTCCGAGTTTAAAAATGCCAGTTAAATATAACTGCCAGAACTGTAATTTATTTTATTATATTTATATTTTTAATGTCTTACTAACTTAAAGAGAGACATTCCTTAATTTCTTTCTCCAAAGATATTCAATATGAATAAATAGTTGAAACAAAAGTAACCGGCATGCTATTCATATTCTTTGGAATTTTGGGAAATGAAGAAATGTTAAAAAAAAACCCTCGAAATATCCGAATAGACGCGGTATTTTCATAGAAAAATTGCACTGTATTAGAAAGCTTTGCAATGCATTTCTAACATTCTATATACAGAGTGTATCTGAAAAGGGGCAGAACTTTATGGGGTGATCGAACGCAGCTATACGAGCAAATTTCTTCATAGAATGTATGATCGAAACGCAACCGGTGAGAAGTTAAAAGGCAGTTTTCCACAGTCGCAGTTAAAGAATTAACACAAGAATGAGGGCAGATACTTCAGAAAACATTTTATTAACAGGATGTAATTAATGTGTTTGCTCAAAGAAATTGCTCAAAAGATCTGCGGCCAGCTATAATACACGCTTCACACTTGCGGGATAGGGATTACGCACATTTGCGAAGACACCAGGCATTTCTCGAATATCGTCGGCGACAACGGAAATCCTGGCGACAAGATCCATATCGGTTACAATGGGGCAATCTTAGATTAGACTTTTCGTATGGCCCCACAGGAAAAAAGTCCAAACACGAGAGATCGGGCGGTCTTGGTGTCCAAGCTATGGGACCACCTTGACCCATCATGGCCCAGGGACTGTGGAAAACTACCTTTTAACTTCTCACGAATTGCGTTCCGACCATATATTCTATGAAGAAATTTACTCATATACCTGCGTTCTAGCACCCCGTAAGGTGTTGCCCACTTTTTCAGATACACCCTGTATAGAAGAACTTCCTAGGACATATTTCAAAATTATTCGAATTATTTCGATTATATTGGTGTTTGATAAGTATTTTCCCTTTTAAGCCATATTTTTGCAAATATTAAACAAATATTAGAATGCAATTTATACAAATTTTAATTATGATGCATCAGAAAATTTTTATTTAAAGAGTTTTTTTAATAATTTGAAAGAATTGTATCTGTAATGACATAAAATTTGTTTGATTAGTTATGTAAAAATGCTAGTTCATTATTTTCAATTTTAACCGTTCTTCACTAAGATGTCTGAATGGAAATAAAACAGAATGACACTAATTAGATATGAATTCCTTTATTTAACATTTCGGAAATAAAACCGATAGAAATTGACTAGTAATCTGAATAGACCTTTAAAGTTTAACGTAAAATTCAATCAGTTTCATTGTATCTTATTAACTTTAAATAAAATTGATGTAATCCGTCTTTTAAAAAATTATATCAAATAGTAATTAACTTGTGCTGCCGGCTAGCTAAATAAAAAATCTAGCCCCAATAAAAACTTCGCTGCAAGCTACGTTGAACGTTTAACCAAATAACAAGAGCCGTATTTACACTGTAAAAAAACGACATTTTTACAGTACAAAGTACTGTTCACCTCGCGCACAAACTCGATCACAGTTGAATGTACTGTATCTTTCTTTGGTTTCCTGACTATTTAAACATGGAAAATACAGTAGTTGCGTAAAATTAACAGCACAATGTACTGGCAATTTGGACGCCAGTAGTTTGTGCTGTGGTCCAAATGCGTCCAAAATTGCCAGTACATTGTACTGTTAATTTTACGCAACTACTGTATTTTTCATGTTTAAATAGTCAGGAAACCAAAGAAAGATACAGTACATTAAACTGTGATCGAATTGTGCTGGCAAATTTAGAGTGGTTTTTTTTTACAGTGTACTCGAGATCGTGTATAATATTTCCAAAGTTTTAAGCGTAAAAATTCCATTGCGCCATATACACGGAATACTCACGACAAATGTATGAAACCACACTATCTTCCATTAAGTTGCAACACGAAAATATCGTGATTAAAGTGTACTGAGTAAAATACGAAGATGAAAACTTTTTTTGCGCTGCACTGCGTAAAATATCATAAAATAGATTTCCGGAGTCGATAGATATTTTAAACCGAAGCTTGAAATTAGAGAAAAGTTAACATCCAAGAAATCTCAATACTGGTATTAACCTGGTATCTTATTACGGGGCTAAAACATTCTTCAGATAATATGATTATTTTATATATATATATATGTAAGAAATTCTACGGAATTTTTTCCAAATTTTGGAACTTTCTGCCGCTAAAAAAGTTAGTGCAAATTATACACGATGCCCGACATTATATCTGTTCGTTTTTCGCTAGCAAAACCGGGTTCGCTTTGTATGCGAGTTTGCTCTATATATCAGTAAATATGGTAATCCTGTTAATAAAGAAGTCAAACAAATACCTCGCAATATTGTTTATTTACTACTGAATGGAAAGGTGTCAGCTAGACAGCACCGTGAAAGGAATGACAGAAAAAATTATTATGTAGCTCCGCTGAGAATGGTTATTCATTTCTGATGTGTTTAGTAACAGAAAGAGAGAATTTGTTTCTTAATTCACGTATTAACCGACGTATTTCTATTGGAAAAGCTCTCTTTAGGTATTCTAACCTTTTTTTTCTTCAGAAGCGAACTCTTTAAATTGAAAGTCGTGAGTTAGATTTGCTTTCCGTGCGGTTTTAGTTGGATTTCAATTACCTTTTGAAAATTGAGTGAGAAAAAATTTAGAAAAAAAAGTCAGGAAGTTTACGACTAGTTCGCAATTTAATATTTTTTCCATAATTTTCTGACAATTTTTATTTACATTTAAAACACGATTTCGATTTTAAATGCCACATCCCACAAACGAGCGGAACTATAAAGTATTTCAAGTAATCTTTCTGTGGAAAACTTCTATGCGGAAACGTTTTTATAGTGTATCATAGTACATATATATACTATAATAATAAACTAGTCGGATATACCAATCCCAAAACTTTCTTCTATCTCATACATGTTAATACTTCAAAATCCGCTATCACACTGCCAAAATTAAATGGCAATCTATGCATCTCATGAGGATTCTAACGATATGAAATTCCGTGCGTTAGTTCTTGAGATATGACTATCGCTGAAATCGTCTAAATTCAGCAAAATGCTGCCTAGCAGCGCCACCTATTGGGTGATTTATACCAAATCCTAATCAGCAACAATTTATGTCAACGTCTGACTGAATCTGAAGTTTGGAGAAAATCCGTGCATTAGATTTTGAGATAGAGCAATAACGAAAATCGTAAAAATTCCTGCATAGCAGCCCCACCTATTGGGTGATTAACACCAAAACCTAATTAACAACAACTTGTGTCAACATACAACTAAATCTGAAGTTAGATGAAAATTCGTTCATTAGTTCTATTGATAGAGCTATTGAGGCAATCGAGAAAAAGGCAGCAGAGAAGCGCCACCTGTTGGGCGATTTACACCAACACATAATCAGTAGCAAGTCATATCAAGGACTAACTGAATCTGAAGTTTGATGAAACTCCGTGCGTTAGTTCTTAAGATGGAGTTATTGGGGAAATCGTGTAAATCCTGCAAAATTCATCATAACAGCGCCACCTTTTGGGAGATTTACACCAAAACGTAATCATCATCAATTCATATCAAGGACTAACTAAATCTGACGTTTGATCGAAATCCGTGCATTAGTTCTTGACATAGAGCTATTGCAAAAATCGTGAAAAATGCAGCATAGCAGCGCCACCTGTTGAGCGATTTACACCAAAAACTAATCAGCATCAATTTGTATTAGGGACTAACTGAATATCAATTTTTATTAATTTCTGTGCATTAGTTCTTGAGATAGAGCGCCCACAAAATTTGTGTCACATACACACACACAGACAGACAGACAGACAGACTCACAGAGTCACAGACGGACATTTTGTAAAAACATGTTTTTTGGAATCTCTGACCCCTAAAACGTGTAAATCCGTCGAAAACCGGAATTCGAAAATTTTCATGAATCCAATACTTTCGTCTTGTAAAGATAGAAGAAAGTAAAAAGATAGAAATTTGTGTCCGTGATCAAAGACCACTGCTCTTTGAGCTACAAAATTTTGCAGCAAAATTGCTGTGTTCTATTATTTTGTTAATTAAACTTTTTATGGAATTATTCTCCTTTCATGGAGATTTGTGAACAATTATAAAAGGAGTCCGGTTTTAATCCTTTAATGCAACATAGTACAATCCTTTTCCTCTGTGATGTTGAATTTTTAGCAATTTTGTATGAAATTATTGAAGTTTTCTTCCATGTTTCGTGATGATTTTGGTACAATAGTTAAAGAAATACGGCTTTAATATTTTAGCCTAATAAAATTAGTTTTATCTTATGCGATTTTTAAATTTGTAACGGTTTTCTTTTTCTTTTTTTTTTTATTCGAACTTTGCGGCAACTATTCAACATTCAACATAGAAGTCGGTTTCAAGATTTTAACAAATTTCAATTTTTTTTTTAGCCCTGGTTCCATAATATACGAAAAACTGAATTAAAAGGTCGTAATTCAGAAGCCAACGTATCGTAGTCGCAATATAAGGAATTTTCCCTTCCGATTACTAATACACTAAAAGAAATTCAAAATTTGATAGGGGTAAGCATAATGTTTTTCACCTACTCTAAATATACAACTACCCCCAGATTTAAAGGATTTTTTTTTTTTTTTTTTTTTTTTTTTGCTTATTTGTAAAATTCTAATCTTAATATTTTTTTTTTTTTTTTTAAGTGGAACTCATGATTAATAAATATAAAGTCTCTACTTATTTTTTTTTATATTAGTAATATTAAGTATTCCAGGTTAAAAATATGTATATCAGAATCCATCTATATAAAATATTACACACCACGTTCACAAGAGATACACACAAAAAAGGCTTTGTTTAAGAATGGAATTTTTCCAGTATTTCAGATATGACACTTTTATAAGAATCTACTTTTGATTAACATTGCTTCAATCTCTCCTTGTCTGTCTCTTTCTACACCTAATTTACATTCTGTCAGTTATACTTTCCGACATAGGTTTTTTTTTTTCGAATTGCAAAGGAAAATCTACAAAATTTTACATAAAACATACATGAAATCTGACGCATGCATACAGTGTCCCTATAACTTTCTCAATGCATTTTAAATCAAATTTAATATGCATATATATATATATATATATATATATATATATCATTTTCAGATTAAAGTTGTTTGTCAAACATAAAAAAATTCTAACTTCGCAGCTATTTCATTTAACTAAATAAACTAAGAGAATTTGTCAAAATTCTTTACATGTCATAAATTTTGAAAAAAAAAAAAACATTGATAAGGAATTACTTCTATTATAATTTTAGTAAGTTATAATAAATTCGAATACAGGAACAAATACCGTTACAAAAATAAAATGTTGTCTTTTAATTAAGATACCACCACACAAGCTTTGTAGAACGATAATCTTCGCTCAGAATATATTACAAGTGTCCAAAGAGGAAGGTAGTTATCGAGGAAAATGCGAAATGACATGGGTACTATGACGCCGCATCAAAAGCACCGAAAATACGATTTATTGAACTTCAGGAAATTGAAAATCGGATTAGAAACCAAGATAAAAAATAACTGTAACACATAAAAATTGTACCCCACAGGTTTATGAAAGGCTGTCAATTCAAAACTAGTATGTTGTGGCCATCACAAAACTTTCTTCTATATAAATCACGTCAATTAAATCATTTAAATAGTAAAAGAAATTATATCAATTTATTCATATAAAAGTATACCTGAATTTGAAGTTTGATGAAAATTCGTGCATTAGTTATTGAGATAGAGCTGTAGGGGAAATTCTAAAAAATGCAGCATAGCAGCGCCATCTGTTGAGCGATTTGCACCAAAACACAAACAGCACTAATTCATATTAAGGTATACCGGAATCTGAAGTTTGATGAAAATCCGTGTATTAGTTCTGGAGCTAGAGCTACTGTGGAAATCACAAAAAATGCAGTATAGCAGCAGCACTAATATATAAAAACGCAGAGCACTAATAAAACTAGTATGTTGTGGCCATCACAAAACTTTCTTCTATATAAATCACGTTAATTACATCATTTAATAGTACAAGAAATTACATCAATTAAGCACCAATTCATATCAAAGTGTATCTGAATTTGAAGTTTGATAAAAATTCGTGCCTTAGTTCTCGAGATAGAGCTATAGTGGAAATTCTGAAAAATGTAGCATAGCAGCCCACCTGTTGAGTGATTTACACCAATACATACACAGCAATAATTGATCTCCAGGTACATGGATCTGAAGTTCGTTGAAAATCTAAGCATTAGTTTTTGAGATACAGCTATTGCGGAAATCGTAAAAAAATGCAGTATAGCAGCGCCACCTGTTGATCGATTTACACCAAAATGTACAAAATGTCAATTCATGTCAAGGATTAACTGATTCTGAAGTTTGTTGAAAATTATTGCATTAGTTCTTGAGATACAGCTATAATGGAAATTCTGAAAAGTGCAGCATAGCAGCGCCACCTGTTGAGCTATTTGCACCAAAACACAAACAGCACTAATTCATATCAAAGTATACTTGAATCTGAAGTTTGATGAAAATTCAAGCACTAGTCGTTGAGATAGAGCTATTGCGGAAATCGTAAAAAATGCAGTATAGCAGCGCCACCTGTTGAGCGATTTATACCAAAAGGAACAAAACATCAATTCATGTCAAGGACTAACTGAATCTGAAGTTTGATAAAAATCCGTGCATTAGTTCTGGACATTGGGCTATTGTGGAAATCGAGAAAAATGCTGCATAGCAGCGCCATCTGTTGAGCGATTTACAGCAAAACATAAACAGCAGTAATTCATATCCAGGTATACCTGAATCTGAAGTTTGTTGAAAACCCAAGCATTAGTTCTTGAGATAGAGCTACTGCGGAAATCACAAAAATGCAGCATAGCAGCGCCACCTGTTGAGCGATTTACAGCAAAACATAAACAGCAGTAATTCATATCCAGGTATACCTGAATCTGAAGTTTGTTGAAAACCCAAGCATTAGTTCTTGAGATAGAGCTACTGCGGAAATCACAAAAAATGCAGCATAGCAGCGCCACGTGTTGAGCGATTTACACCAAAAGATGCAAAACGTCAACTCATGTCAAGCACTACCAGAATCTGAAGTTTGATGAAAATCCGTGCATTATTTCTTGAGATAGAGCGATTACGAAAATCGTGTAAATGCTGCAAAATGCAGCATAGCCGCGCCATCTGTTGGGCGATTTGCACCAAAACATTACCAGCACTAATTCATATCAAGGATTAATTGAATCTAAAGTTTTATGAAAATCCGTGCATTAGTTCTTGAGATAGAGCTAGTGCAGAAATCGCGAAAAATGCAGCATAGCAGCGCCACCTTTTGGGCGATTTACACCAAAAACTAATCAGCACCAATTTATATTTGTGACTATTTGAATATAAATTTTTATTAAATTTCGTGCATTAGTTCTTGAGGTAGAGCGCCCACAAAATTTGTGTCACATACACACAGAGTCACAGACAGACATTTTGTAAAAACATGTTTTTTGGAATCTCTGACCTCTAAAACGTGTAAATCCGTCGAAAACCGGAAGTCGAAAATTTTTACGAATCCAATACTTTCTTCTTGTAAAGATAGAAGAAAGTAAAAAGTCCTTCCGGCCAGTGCCGGGAGGAAGCGGTAGCTTTCATAATCCTTATTTTAAAAAAGCCAACTTATATCATGCAAACACACGAAGCTCAATTTAGTGGAAACCGAATATAGGAGATTCAATACTAATTTTTATCAATATAATGAATGAGAATTTCGCGAAATTAGTCAGCTTTATCCAAGCTGGTTTTCTTTAAAGTAACTTATGTTTGGCTGCCAAATTCGGCAATTTCTTAAAGTGCCTGTCATTTTAAGACAACATGGTGGATGAGGCTAAGCAGTGAACTTGGTCGAGACCTTAGTAATTGCTGTGCACATGCTCACTCACATCGGAATAGGTTAATATATATAGGAGTGCTGTTGCATGCAAAAAATCAGATTTTTCAAAATGTCACCCACAACAGAAATTGAAACTGCTATATCTGAGCCATTTTTTAAGGTAAAGACAAACAAAAAATGCCCCTGAATCCTTATATCAAGATCAAATACTTAAGAAAGAAACCTTTTTCAATTTGTAATTTTTTTGCACCTCACTTTAAATATATATATATTTTTTAATTTAATGGCCGCCATTTTGAAACAAGATGGCTGATGAATCTGGCCAGCGAACTTGGTCGAGGTGTTGATGTATACTATCCATATGCCTTCTTACATCGAAATAGGCGAATAAGTGTGTTATCGCGTGACAAATACAAGATCGTTCCAAAATGTTAGCCATGCTAGAAATTCAAATTGCTATAAATCAACCATTTTTTAAGATAATTACAAAAGAACAAATTTTCAGAAACAAAAACTGCTCCGGAATCTTTGTATCAAAGCCAAACACATAAAAAAAATCTTTTTCATTTTCCAATTTTTTACCACCTCATTTTGAATTTTAAATTCAATTTATTTTTAAATGGCAACCCTTTTGAAACAAGATGGCGAATGAAGCTGGCCAATAACCTCGGTCGAGACATTGGTATGTACTATGTACAGACCAAGTTACATCCAAATCGGTTCATAAATACGCCTGTTATCGCGTGACAAAAATCAGGTCGTTTTAAAATGTCAGCCACAATAGAAATTCAAAATGCTATTACTCAGCCATTTTTTTTTTTAGATATAGACGAAAGAAAAACTGTTCCGGAATCTTTGTATTAAGGTCAAACACATACAAAAAAAATCTTTTTCATTTTCCAATTTTTTTTGGTATCTCATTTAAATTTTTTTATTTTTTAATTTTTTTAAATGGCCGCCATTTTGAAACAAGATGGCGGATGAAGCTGGGCAACGAACTCGGTCGAGATATTTGTATGTACTATGTACACACCAAGGTACATCCAAGTCGGTTCATAAATACGCCTGTTATTACGTGAGAAAAATCAGGACGTTTCAAAATGTACGCCACGCTAGAAATTCAAAATGCCATAACTCAGCCATTTCTTAAGATACAGACGAAACAAAAACTGCTCCCGAATCTTTTTACAAGGTCAAACACATAAGAAGAAAATATTTTTTCAATTTTCAATTTTTGGTACCACATTTCAAATTTAAATTTTTCTTAAAAATTTAAATGGCCGCCATTTTTAAACAAGATGGCGGGTGAAGCTGGCCAACGAACCCGGTCGAGACATTGGTATGTACTATGTATAAACGAAGTTACATCCAAATCGATTCATAAATACGCCTTTTATCGCGTGACAAAATTCAGGACGTTTCAAAATGTCAGCCACGCTAGAAATTCAAAATGCTATAACTCAGCCATTTTTTAAGATATAGACGAAACAAAAACTGCTCCGAAATCTTTGTATAAAAGTCAAATACATAAGAAAAAAATATTTTTCCATTTTCAATTTTTTGGTACCACATTTCAAATTTTAAATTTTTAAAAGAATTTTAAAGGGCCGCCATTTTGAAACAAAATGGCGGATGAAGCTGGCCCACGAACTCGGTCGAGAGATTGGTATGTACTATGTACACACCGAATTAAATCCAAATCGGTTTATAAATACGCCTTTTATCGCTTGACAAAATTCAGGACGTTTCAAAATGTCAGCCACGCTAGAAATTCAAAACTCTATAACTCAGCCATTTTTTAAGATATAGACGAAACAAAAACTGCTCCGGAATCTTTGTATAAAGGCAAATACATAAGAAAAAAATATTTTTCCATTTTTAATTTTTTGGTACCACATTTCAAGTTTTAAATTTTTTTAAATTTTTTAAATGGCCGCCATTTTGAAACAAAACGGCGGATGAAGCTGGCCAACGAACTCGGTCGAGACATTGGTATGTACTATGTACACACCGAATTACATCGAAATCGGTTCATAATTACGGGAGTTACAGTGTGACATAGGTCAGATATATATATATATATCAATTTTGAACGGAGGGTGGTTTCGGGGTCTGGGGGTCATGATCGATGAAAATATACCAAAATTTTTTGAAATCGCTTTCCTCCGAACGGCTGCAATAGGTAGCTTTTTTGTAAAGAAAGCTACCTAAAAGATGGGAGGTAGGAGTATGTCTAATAAACAAATGAACAGCCTCCTTTCGGCTCGCTTTAAAACATCGCAGCTTGAACTATCTGCAAAATTTGTTTTCTAATAGTATTAAACTATCTGCAAATTATTGTACTGAGCTAACCGCAATATTGTATTGAAATACCCGTAAACTTGTATTGAACTTTCTACGATATTGTATTGAACTATCCGCTATTGCATTTGACTATCCGCTATTGTATTAAACTAACCTCAATATTGTATTGAACTAACCTCAATATTGTATTGAACTAACCTCAATATTGTATTGAACTATTAGCAATATTGTATTGAACTATCCGCAATGTTCGTGAATATTTTATTATGTATTTAACTTTCAGTTAGTTCAATGGTAATACATTATAATATATAATGTGCAAACTTTTTCTTTTGCATATTTCACGATAACTATGCGTCGTCGTTGTTTGGTTCTTTGGACAATATTTATGTACTTATAGAGAGGATTCTCATTCTGCACAGTTTGTGTGATAGTACCCATAGTAGCATAAGGGAAAACGAAAAAATATATATAAGTTAAATTCATTAGTTAATTTTCGAAATATAGGCAGAATATATTAAGTATTTATATCTTGTCACATTTTAAGTAATTAATAATTTGCTTTTTAATTTTAAAATCTATCTATTTTTTATTCTTTTAAAGTGCTAAAGTAAAATCTGTACACAGTTGACTATGATAGTTCATCACCAGAGTAGTTGTTTATTTATTTATTTTTTAGTACTCATATTATTAAATACAGAAAAAAATACCAGCATTTAACTTTCTGTAAATATCACGCGTTTTTTTATACCCGAAATTATTACTGTAATTGGAATAAGCATACACCAAGTTATAAACAAACTGCATCTATGGCACAAATACCTATAAATAAAACTTTTAATTTTGAGTAACTTAGGAAAGTAACCTAAACTATTCGTGCCAAGCATCTTCGAAAAGATATATCTTTACAGCTTTGAAAAATAGCACTAATATTCTAACAGTAGAGTATATATCAGATGTAAAGTTTCAACTCCTTTCCTATGCAGTGTAAAGAGTATAGAAAATTAAACTCATACTTCGAAGATGTTAATGTTCGATTATTTCAGTATTTTGCACTTCACAGTCTCATATATAACTAATATGATCTAAACCAGTGTTTTTTCAGTTTATTTCATTTATAAATAGCCAAAAAAGCTTTTCGTTTAGGCTTATTTTTCTCAAATCCTAAGTAGCAAATATCTGAATTAATAATTGTGCAGGAAATTGGGAAGTGCTGTTACTGAAACTATTTAATCGAATAACGTTTTCTATTTTTTCGTAAAATCAAGAGCGTTTTCAAAAAATACTCTCAAAGTTTGTGTTTTGAACCGAATTTCCGGACGCGACTGTGCGGCAAACAAAAAGAATTTCTAATCACGTGTCAGAAATTCTTTATTTCTCAATAAGAAATGCATTATCAAAAAATAGCAAAAGTTATTCCATTGAAGATCGCTTCAATAGTCAGCCCTGTCAGTTTTATGATACTTTTAAGAATGAGTCAGAAAGTGTCCTGAATATTCCGGTTGATGTGAAGGGAATTTGAAAACCGCTTTATTGGAGAAAAATTTTGTTTGTAGAGAATAGACAACAAACCTTATTAATATACGAAATCTTCCAGCATTAATTTCTTTACATAATATGGCGACAGAAAAAAAATGCTCGAAAAAATATTTCACAATTACCTTTCACTCATAATTTCCTCAATTTACATTTTCGTAGAATTGTTGTGTTTTCTATAACAAAATTGTTGTTAAATGCTTAAAAAAATCTACAACATTTATTTTATAAAACCTCAACGTTTTATATCATAAATTTCCTGTTTTTAATTTCACTAAGTATGCCACACAATTTATTCAAGTTACCCTTATGTTGATGTTTCAACATTTTATTTTTTTCCTGTCATCACATTTTTAAAGAAGAGCCATCTGTTTTCATTCTTAAACTCTGTTCTATATTTTTCAGATTACGTTCAGACAAAACAATGCTGTGTTGTTTGAATACTTCGATAAAAATATTTTTTGTACAAGAAGAAGATGAATACTTTGTCACTAAAGTTTGTTTTTTTTTATCCTAGAAAATTTTAATCTTTGAAAATTATTATGCTCTTCTTCTAGGAAATATGGAAATACAAAGAACATTTTAGCATAAGTTGATTCATATCAAAACACATTTTTTTAGAAAACTGTCATAGATGAATAAATGACGCAAATAAGAAACATTCATTTTCTATAAATATATGGATACCTGAACATCGATACTGTCTGAATAAATTTTGTTTATTCCGTTTTTGTTACAATATTTATTCTATTCATCTAATATTAATATTTTAACATTTCTTTTTGAAAGGGATGATTTTTTAAATGCGATACTTTTATTTTTCATAAAAAAAATTTGCTCGATTTTAGTTAGTTTGTGTTCAGATAAAAAAGTATTTATTTTTTATAGATATCATACATTTTCTTTTAGAAAAGATATTTTTTAATTCTTAAACATACATATACATTTAGTTGTTGCTAGATTATCATTCAGACTTTGCATTCTATGCATTTTAACACTTTTAGTCGCAGGCAATTTCTGTAATGTTGAGTTCACACCGGAATTTTAAAAATATCAGCTCAAAATAAGGAAAAGTAATTTTTGAAGATTTTGTACCAATGTTAAAAAAGTAAAATTTAATTAAAAGTTTCTGGGGTAAATCATGATTGTAATTAGATGGAATATAATATATCCAACCGCCCTCAAGATGTTAAAAATCGCAAAACTTGCATTAAAATTATTTATAAAAATATAATGATTATGCATTTCTAAACTTTATTTTCACTCTCAATTTTATAGATTGTGAAATATTGTTAGTATGCATATAGAGACACTGATGCTTTATACTAGAATAAATGCAAATGTATATCATGGAAGACGATAGTATTCCAGTGAGGGAGCCTTAAGCGTAAAATCGTATCGTATCGTATCGTAGAATTCGTAGATGGCTGAATTCATATATACAACTAACTCGACTTCAAAGAAAACGCGAAAAGCCGCCTTTCAATAATTCAGTAAATATAGCTCTTATTATTCTGATTTTTTTAGAACAATCTTATATCTTCAGTCTAATCCTATCCTGAAATTTTTACATTTCTACCTGCAGTATATGTTGAGATCTAAATACCCATTTTAAAAGTAAAAGCGATGTTAGAAATTACTAACGTCGATTACTTGAAAATGGCCCGGGCAATTTTCTTTAAATTGATATATAATAGGAATCTGTTTTATGTGAAGGGAATAAGATAACAGTTGTTTCCGGGAAAACTCTAATTTTCTTTTTAATTCACACTTTTTTTTTTCCTCCGAAAATGATCTTATTAAAAATAATATATAATATGAATATATTTTAGATGAACCGAATAAGACGTTGTTTGTCTCCAGGAAGACTCTTATTCGTTATATAATAAGCATGATAAATCGGACTATATTTTTCCACCATTTATGGGAATTTCATAGAAAATGCACCTACTGTATCCATGCGTTTAATTTCTTGTGATCAACTTTTAGTAGAAAGTTTACGATCCTTCTGTAGCTCAGTCCGTTAAGTGCGGGCCTTGCAATGCATAGGTTGAGAGCTCTGTCCTCTTTGAAGCACTAAGTTTGTTTTTTTTAATCCTTTTTAAGTCAGTTAATAAAGTAAATTTGATTTTATGTTTCTATAAAAATGTATTTATTTATTTTGATTTTTTTCTTTAAGAGTTTCACATATCACTATTTCGTGACAATTTTTCAGACAGTAAAAATACTGTAAAATCTGTCTAAGGCAGACTCTGTGTAAGTCGGAAATCTGCCTCACGCGGAAAGACTTTCAAGTCCCGGCGAATCCATAGAAAATAACAGTAATACGTGCTCCATAAGCCAAAATCCGCCTAACGCGGAAACGGAAAAGTTTTTAAGATCCGCCGAAAGCCAATTTTTACATAATACGTAAAAAAAGAATATTTTAAAACCGAAAAGCATTCGGTAAATGGAACTTTAAAACTGATAGATAGATCAAATGCATATAATAAATAAATACATATAAAATACAAATATAAATAAAAACACATTTTTACGCATTCATTTGTTTACAGTGAGAGAATTTTTATTTTGAAATTTTTCAGATTTAATGATAAGGAAAAGAAAATACGCGGTTTGTATTTGTTCAATCTACAACAGTTTCTTTTTAATAACAATTTTTAACACAAATAAATTTCTGTTTTTCTACTGTACATAAATTTAAATTATGCGTTTTTATTTTTTCTATTACCCTTATAATAATAATAAAAAAAAAAAAAAAAAAAAAAAAAAACAGGCCTTTATTCTTTCATTACCTTTATAATAATAAATACATGCCGTTATTCTAACTGTAAATGGAAGACTACGAGATTTAAAAAAAATGTCATACAATCAAAAGTTAAAAAAGTAAATTTTTAAAAATCATATATTTTTGTTTTTAATTTTTAGGATAATTGAAAAAAAATTGTATAGTTTATTTATATGTATCGTATTTTAATCCGTTTCGCTGAGGAAAATACTAATTTTTATGTGTAAAATACTGTAAATAAAAGGAAAATGTAGATTAAACAAATAAAAATGCGCACATTTTTCTCTTTTACTTTTCATTAAATTCATAAAATGGAAACTTCAGATTTTAAACTCTCTCTTTGTGTAAAAAAATTATAAATAAATGCAGAAGCTCATGTTTTTTTTTTTTTTTTTTTTTTTTTTTTCTTTTAAGACTGAAGATTACAAACGCAAAAAATACACGACAGTCTTTTTTTTACCAATTTGCGTAAGGCTGAATATTGTCTAGTATAACGGTAAAATCCCATTAATCCGCAACCCCCCCCCCCCAAAAAAAAAATCTAAATATTTATATAACATGTTTTATTTTTTTATATATTTAGAAAATAATTAATAACCTTCAAATTGTTTAGCTAGATCTAGTAAAATCAATCCCGTTTACATTTCTGAATTATTGAAATAAGTGTTTGCTGGTGCTGCCATCTGTCTTTCAAATGTAAAAATAATATTCCATATAACGCCTGTCTCGTACATTTGCAATTTTAAATATTGGTAAATAGGTTCCCAAAAAATTTATTTGGGTCTCCAAAATTCAGATTAGTACCAAGCTTCAATATCTTTTATGAACAGCAGTTATATTTAAGAGATTTAGTCATTTATCGTTGCTTTGTCATGATATCAACGACATTACATTTTGGCGAGGTTTTGGCGATTTAATGTTACCAGTTCACTTTGGCAACCTTTATCTTAGAGTGGAATTTCATTTGATGCTGTGGAAGATTGAGGCTTTCCTGTGCTATTTCTGTGTGGAATGTATGTATATTCGAACTGTTGCTAAACGAATATGGATACTCAATTATTCCATTATCATTTGAAGTTTGCAATATGAAGAGGAATTTATTTTTTTATTTATTTTTAATGTCAGTGTAAAACAAGATTTTTACCAGGCTAAGGCTCAGTGGTTGTTTTGAAAAACCCTGACTATAATCAGCATTTCTATTACAATAAAAATAATTCAATTTTTTAAATCAAAAGTTTTATGGCAAATAAATTGTCCTCTACTTCTATAAGTACAGTCAAACGTCTATGACCGGCACTCCCTGATAACGGATATCTCTATTAGGAGTGCATTTTCCCCTATCCCTAACAATTATGCGCGGTATATTCACAAAGTAAGTTCCGTTTCTATTCTTATTCGCAGCAGCGCTGCGATCTCAGTTCCGAGCATGCGCGGCAGTCACCCTGACTGATGGAGAAGAAATGTACGCCATTTTCAGATCACTGCTGCCGACGTGTTATTTGTAGTGCTTCTTTACAATGTCAGCCTTAATTCAAAATGCCGCCGCTTGTGAAATCAGATCTGTGATTCGTTTTGTCAATGCAAAAAAAGTTAAACCAAGTGAAATTTATCGGCAAATCTGCGAGGTTTACGGACAAAATGCTATGGTGATTCAATGGTTAGAAGATGGGTCAGACAGCTTAATGAAGGACGTGATCAAGTGCACGATGAAGAACGAAGTGGACGCCCGTCTTTGGTTACTGATGAACTGGTTCACGCAATTGAAGAGAAGGTTAAGCAAAACCGTAAGTTTACAATTAGTGCTCTTGCTATGGAATTTCCGCAAATCTCACGATCACTAATTCATGAAGTTGTTACTGAAACACTGAAATTTCGAAAACTTTTCGCAACATACACAGGCAGCAACCTTCTATGCAGAAGGCATACAAAACCTTGTGGCACGCTACGACAAGTGCCTACAAAATTTCGGAAGCTATGTAGAAAAGTAGTTTCACAGTTATACATTTTTGTACAATAAATATTTTTTTTTTTGTATCTGTACACGTTCTTTATATAACCAAACGGAACTTACTTTGTGGATATACCTCATATATCTGTGCATTTTTACTTCTCAATAGCGGGTACTTCCGAATAGCGGACATATTACGCTCTCCCGAGGTGTCCGTTTTTCATAGTGTGTTGGTGGGCAGGGGGGTTTGCGGAAAAGGTAAACTACTTTCCGAGTCCCTAGGGTAGATTTCGTTGGGCATCCCCTCCTTTCCTTCAAAACAATATATTTCTGTGTTTTCTGGTACCGAAAAAGGAAAGAAATACTTTTAGCGCAGGAAAACATTGAATTTTCATAAAACTGAAAGTGTCATAATACGGAAAGTGGGGAATTTTTTTAATTTCCTTCCTAGATGTAGAACAACATTTCTGTAAATATAAGATATTAGGACCCAAGTGCCATATAAAAAATATATTTAAATATATTAATATATATATACATATATATATATACAGCCCCTTTCAAACAAAAGATAGATGTACACGCTTTTTTACAATTGGTGTGTTGAGTTAGTTATGACAGCCGATTATCTGTACGAGGGATATAGGCCATAGGGTGAAGTGCAGTCCATCGGGCTCTTTCTAAGGGGACCTAACCTTTACGTAAGGTTTCCCAAGGTTCGAAGAACGTACCGAACGGTTAGGCAGATGGGCGCAATTGGGTTTAAACCCAGCACCTCCCGTCTACCAGCTTCGATAGCAGAACCTCTCGGCCACTAGAGGGCTTTTCTTTTCACAATTGGAAGAACGTTACTATCATCAGCAGTTTAAATGATAATAAATGTCGCCTCTGTAAATAAATCACAAACTGGAAGTCAAAGAATTCCAAGAATCCAATATTTTCTTCTTATGAATATCGAAAAAAATTAAAAGGTGAGTAGCACTTGGAACACCATCTATGTGATAATTACCTACAAGATTTGATAAATGAATGAAACAAAGAAAATTGCATAATCATTTCTCTTTTACATAAACATGCCAAAAATACCCAAAAGAAAATCTTAGCACCAGGGCTTTTTCCCTTCCAGACACTTAGGCTTCAGCTTGTTCAGCCTAATGAGTAATCCGCTTCGATAAGGCCTACCAAAATAATCAAAGCACCCCCCCCCCTTCCACCCCCCCCCCCACACACACACCCTGACTAGCATGTCATGATCTTGGTTGAAAACATTGCTTCAGTAGCGGATTTTATTTACGGAACAGGTAGCAAAATATGCCTTTTTTAATAAAACTAATTATTTTATTTTGTTCAGTATGAGCAAAGGCGATTATGTTTCGAATTATCCGAAAATGTACGGCATGCAGTTCCAAAAACACTTTAAAATCGACCTTCTGTCTGAAAATTCGGGATAAAAAATATTACGAAAAAATATGGCGAATTTCGACAGATGGACAGAAAGCAGCAAAAAATTGTAGGTTAGATTTTGATTTAGATAGATTTATTTACTTTTATTTGTGAGCAATTATTGTATTTTAAATAAAAAGGTTTAAAGAGTAATATTTCTTGATATTCTTCTTATAAAAGTAAACTTTTTACGTAGTAAAATTTAACAAAGCTTTAAATGTATGAAATAAACCATAAAAAAACCCATTTTGTATATAGGTATGCTTTTTTAAGAGGGGGAGGATTAAAGGCGAATGGAAATCACGATTATGAGTTCATACCATTGGTCTTTTTTTCTTTTTATTAACCTAAAATGTAATGATATCAATACAATAAACCCTTAACGGATTAAAAGTTTGTGACGCAGCACTTTGTCTTATTGTTATAAGAATTTTAAATATGGAACTTAAAAATAATGATATCAAATTTTAAGTGACACTATGCTATTAATTAATGTATATGTCGTAGGCTAATTGAGAAATCCGGCTCTTTGCAAACAGCCTAGGCTCTTTGCAAAGAACCGGGCTAATTGGAGAATCCATCTCCCTTTTTCCAATTAGCCTGATATTTTTCAGGCTTATTGCAAAGAGCCTAGAAAGCGTTAGGCTAATTGAAAAATGACCACTTATTATCCGATCAGGGTGATATTTTTAGCTCACACGCTATCAAAGCCTGAGAGCTTATGTGCCCACCAATTCTGTAGGTACGTGTGTACGTACGTACATACGTATGTACGTAACACGCTAACTCTTGATAGAAATATCCGATTTGCTTCGAAAAAATTTTTCTAGGTTCATTCTGATAAGGTGCTTCCCTGATTAGTTTTTGGGGTTCATTGGTTTAGGATAAAGGGGGAAAAAGGGGGGCTAGTCCCCCCCCCTTAACTTATATAAATGGGTTTTTCATGCAGAAATATTCGATTTGCTCCAAATTTGGTATACCGGTTTATTGTGTTAAGGAGCTTCCCTGATTAGATTTGGAAGCTCATTATATAAGAATAAAGGGGGGAAAGCGGGGCTACCTCCCTTAATTTAGATAAATCGGTTTTTCATGATGAATTATTCGATTTGCTTCAAATTTGGTATACCAGTTTATTAACTTAAGGAGCTGACTGATTATATTTGGAGGTTCATTAGTTACATATAAAGGGAGGAAAGGGGGCTATCCCCCTCCGTAATTTAGATAAATGGGTTTTTCATGCAGAAATATGCGATTTGCAATAAATTTTGTATACCGGTTAATTATGTTAAGCAGCTTCCCTGATTACATTTGGAAGATCATTATTATGTATAAAGGGGGAAAGGGGGGCAATTGCCTCTCAACTTAATTTAGATACATGCGTTTTACATGTAGAATTATTCGATTAGCTCAAATTTGGTATACTGGTTTATTATGTTAAGGAGATGGCTTGATTAGATTTGGAGGTTCATTAGTTAAATATAAAGGGAGGAAAGGGCAGGGGCTAACCCCCCCCTCTTAGTTTGGGTAAATGGGTTTTTAATGCAAATTTATTCGATTTGCTCCAAATTTGGTATACCGGTTTATTATGTTAAGGAGCTTCCCTGATTAGATTTGAAAGTTCATTAGTTAAGTATAAAGGGAGGAAAGGGGGGCTAGACCCCCCCTTAATTTAGATAAATGGGTTTTTCATGCAGAGTTATTCGATTTGCTCCAAATTTCGTATACCGGTTTATTATGTTAAGGAGCTGCCTTGATTAGATTTGGAGATTTATTGGTTAAGTATAAAGGAGTGACAGGGGCTAGTGTCCCCTTAATTTAGATAAATGGGTTTTTCATACAGAACTATTCGATTTGCTTCAAATTTGATGTACCAGTTTATTACGATATGGCTTCCTTCATTTGATTTGGAGGTTCATTGGTTAAGTATGAAAGGGGGGAAAGGGGGGCAATTGCCCCTCCCCTTAATTTAGAAAAACGGGTTTTCATGCAGAATTATCTGATTTAGTTTAATTTTTTTTCAACCGGATCCGAACTTGAAGATTCCATTTGAAGTCAACCCGAAAACCGACCACAACCAGGTTTCGGATTGAGTTCAATTAGAACTTTCAGGTTCGGATAGGGTTGCTGGTGGACAGAGATTATTTTGTCTGGCTTGCATTGGGTTATAGTTCTTTGGAATATTTTTGTCGGTTAAGATTTGGTTCGGGACGGGTTTCAGGTTGACTTCGAATGGAATTTTTAGGTTCTGGGCGTGTTGCGCGTCCACGAAAACTATTTTGTCTTGTTCAGATCCGGTTATGGATCTTTGGAATATTTTGTCTGTTATCAGATTTGGTTCGGGATTTCGAGTTTTTTTGAATGGAACACTCAGGTTCGGGTCGTGTTGCATGTAGACTGAAATTATTTTGTCTTGCTCGGATCGGGGTACGGTCTGTTGTAATTTATTTTTCGGGTTTAGGTAGGGTTATGCGTTAATAAACCTAATAAAAAGAAAATTGCCCAGTTAAACTGATGGCATTGAGCTTACAGGCTAGTCACACTAATTGTATATCATACTCTTATTTCAAAGAATAATGCCCCTCGAAAAATAAATGAAGGTATTAGTCCCCGTTGCAACCCTTTCTACCTAACCAAAGATCCTCCAAATCTAATCAGGAAAGCTACTTAACATAATAAACTGGTATACCAAATTTGAAGCAAATCAGATAATTCTGCATGAAAAAACCATTTCACTATATTAAGGGGAGGGGGGTATTAGCTCCCCATTTCTCCCTTTATGCTGAACCAATGAACTTTCAAATCTAATCAGAAAAGGTCCTTATTAGAATGAACCTAGAAAAAAAAATTAAACTAAATTAGATAATTCTGTATGAAAACACATTTATCTAAATTAAGGGGAGGGGCAATTGCCCCCCTTTCCCCCTTTTATACTTAACCAATAAACCTCCAAATCAAATGAAGGAAGTCATATCGTAATAAACTGGTATATCAAATTTGAAGCAAATCGAATAATTCTGTATGAAAAACCCATTTATCTAAATTAATGGGACACTAGCCCCTGTCCCTCCTTTATACTTAGCCAATAAATCTCCAAATCTAATGAAGGCAGCTCCGTAACATAATAAACCGGTATACGAAATTTGGAGCAATTCGAATAACTCTGCATGAAAAACCCATTTATCTAAATTAAGGGGGGGTCTAGATCCCCTTTCCTCCCTTTATACTTAACTAATGAACCTCCAAATCTAATCAGGGAAGCTCCTTAACATAATAAACCGGTATACCAAATTTGGAGCAAATCGAATTATTTTGCATTAAAAACTCATTTACCTAAATTAAGGGAGGAGCTAGCCCCCCACCCCCTTTTCCTCCCTTTATACTTAACTAATGAACCTCCAAATCTAATCAAGCCATCTCCGTAACATAATAAACCAGTATACCAAATTTGAGCTAATCGAATAATTCTACATGAAAAACGCTTTTATCTAAATTAAGGGGAGAAGCAATTTCCCCTCTTTCCCCCCTTTATACATAATAATAATCTTCCAAATATAATCAGGGAAGCTGCTTAACATAATTAACCGGTATGCCAAATTTATAGCAAATCGGATATTTCTGCATGAAAAGCCCATTTATCAAAATTACGGGGGTGTAGCCCCCCCCTTTCCTCCCTTTATATGTAACTAATGAACCTCCAAATCTAATCAAGGCAGCTCCTTAACTTAAAAAACCGGTATACCAAATTTGGCGCAAATCGAATAATTCATAATGGAAAACCGATTTATCTAAATTAAGAGGGGTAGACCTTCTTTCCCCCCTTTTTACTTAAATAATGAGCTTCCAAATCTAATCAGGGAAGCTCCTTAACACAATAAACCGGTATACCATATTTGGGGCAAATCGAATATTTCTGCATGAAAAACCCATTTATATAAGTTTAGGCGGGGGGGGGGTAGACCCCCTTTTCCCCCTTTATCCTAACCAATGAACCCCAAAAACTAATCAGGGAAGCACCTTATCAGAATGAACCTAGAAAAAAAAATTGAAACAAATCGGATATTTCTATCAAGAGTTATCGCGTTACGTACGTACGTACGTACACACGTACATACAGAATCTGCGGGCACATAAGCTCTCAGGCTTTGATAGCCTGTGAGCTAAAAATATCACCCTAATCGGATAATAAGTGGTCATTTTTCAATTAGCCTAACGCTTTTTAGGCTCTTTGCAATAAGCCTGAAAAATATCAGGCTAATTGGAAAAAGTCCTTCCGGCCAGTGCCGGGAGGAAGAGGTAGCTTTCATAATCCTTATTTAAAAAAAGCCAACTTATATCATGCAAACACACGAAGCTCAATTTAGTGGAAACCGAATATAGGAGATTGAATACTAATTTTTATCAGTATAATGAATGAGAATTTCGCGAAATTAGTCAGCTTTATCCAAGCTGCTTTTCTTTAAAGTAACTTATATTTGATTGCCAAATTCGGCAATTTCTTAAAGTGCCTGTCATTTTAAGACAACATGGTGGATGAGGCTAAGCAGTGAACTTGGTCTAGACCTTAGTAATTGCTGTGCACATGCTCACTCACAGCGGAATCGGTTAATATATAGGAGTGCTGTCACATGCAAAAAATCAGATTTTTCAAAATGTCACCCACAATAGAAATTGAAACTGCTATATCTGAGCCATTTTTTTAAGGTAAAGACAAACAAAAAATGCTCCTGAATCCTTATATCAAGATCAAATACTTAAGAAAGAAACCTTTTTCAATTTCTAATTTTTTTGCACCTCACTTTAAATATATATATTTTTTTTAATTTAATGGCCGCCATTTTGAAACAAGATGGCTGATGAATCTGGCCAGCGAACTTGGTCGAGGTGTTGATGTATACCATCCACATGCCTTCTTACATCGAAATAGGCGAATACGTGTGTTATCGCGTGACAAATACAAGATCGTTTCAAAATGTTAGCCATGCTAGAAATTCAAAGTGCTATAAATCAACCATTTTTTAAGATATCAACAAAAGAACAAATTTTCAGAAACAAAAACTGCTCCGGAATCTTTGTATCAAGGCCAAACATATAAAAAAAATCTTTTTCATTTTCCAATTTTTTAATACCTCATTTTGAATTTTAAATTTAATTTTTTTTAAATGGCAAACCTTTTGAAACAAGATGGCGAATGAAGCTGGCCAACGAACTCGGTCGAGACATTGGTATGTACTATGTACAGACCAAGTTACATCCAAATAGGTTCATAAATACGCCTGTTATCGCGTGACAAAAATCAGGTCGTTTTAAAATATCAGCCACAAGAGAAATTCAAAATGCTATAACTCAGCCATTTTTTAAGATATAGACGAAACAAAAACTGCTCCGAAATCTTTGTATAAAGGTCAAATGCATAAGAAAAAAATATTTTTCCATTTTCAATTTTTTGGTACCACATTTCAAATTTTAAATTTTTTTTTAAATTTTAAATGGCCGCCATTTTGAAACAAAGCGGTGGATGAAGCTGGCCAACGAACTCGGTCGAGAGATTGGTATGTACTATGTACACACCGAATTACATCCAAATCGGTTCATAAATACGCCTTTTATCGCGTGACAAAATTCAGGACGTTTCAAAATGTGAGCCACGCTAGAAATTCAAAATGCTATAACTCAGCCATTTTTTAAGATATAGACGAAACAAAAACTGCTCCGGAATCTTTGTATAAAGGTCAAATACATAAGAAAAAAATATTTTTCCATTTTTAATTTTTTGGTACCACATTTCAAGTTTTACATTTTTTTTTAAATTTTAAATGGCCGCCATTTTGAAACAAAACGGTGGATGAAGCTGGCCAACGACCTCGGTCGAGACATTGGTATGTACTATGTACACACCAAATTACATCGAAATCGGTTCATAATTACGGGAGTTACAGTGTGATATATGTCATATATATATATATATATATATATATATATATCAATTTTGAACGGAGGGTGGTTTCGGGGTCTGGGGGTCATGATCGATGAAAATATACCAAAATTTTTTGAAATCGCTTTCCTCCGAACGGCTGCAATAGGTAGCTTTTTTGTAAAGAAAGCTACCTAAAGGGTAGATGGATTCTCCAATTAGCCCGGCTCTTTTTAAAGAGCCTAGGCTGTTTGCAAAGAGCCGGATTTCTCAATTAGCCTACGACATATATATACATAAATGTATATTATTTATTTCATTATTTTATTTTTGTTTTATTAATAATTGTATGTGTAAGAATTATGTTAAATTTAAAAGGATGTATAAAATTTATTCATTGATGCTTTATCATTGATATCTTTCATTAATACAAAATATGAGTTTTAAAAGATATGATATCAAAATTTAAGTGACGCCTCGATGTAGCTTTAAACAACTTGTTTTAAAATTCAAATTTAATTGTTTTCGGTTTGGCTAAATATATTTACACATCTAACCAAAACTTTTAATTTTCCAATACACAGTTAAAAATATCACTCTCACTGAACCTATACAATGCACTGTAATGTATTTATATGAATAAATTGATTTATCTTTTGTGCCATGCTATCCAAAATCAAAAGTAAAATTTATGCAAATGATTTCTTTGCGTCATTGTATCCAAACTAAGCCAAATGTTTGCAAATGGATATTATGACGCAAGTAAATCATTTACATAAATTTTACTTTTGATTTTGGATAGCGATGCACAAAATATAAATCAATTTATTCATATAAATACATTACAGTGCATTATATAGGTTCAGTGAGAGTGATATTTTTAACTGTGTGTTGGAAAATTAAAAGTTTTAGTTAGATTTGTAAATATATTTAGTCAAACTGAAAACAATTAAAATAGAATTTTAAAACAAATTGTTTAAAGCTACATCAAGGCGTCACTTAAATTTTGATATCATACCCTTTAAAACTCATATTTTGAATTTATGAAAGATGTGAATGATAAAGCATCAATGAATAAATTTTTATTCATCCTTTTATATTCAATATAATTCTTACACATACAATTATAAATAAAACAAAAATAAAATGATGAAGTAATATAAATTTATGTATATATACATTAATGAATAGCGTAGCGTCACTTAAAATTTGATATCATTATTTTTAAGTTCCATATTTAAAATTCTTATAGCAATAAGACAAAGTGCTGCGTCACAAACTTTTAACCCGTTAAGGGTGTTTTGTATTGATAAATACATTACAGTGTATTGTATAGGTTCAGTGAGAGTGATATTTTCAACTGTGTATTGGAAAACTAAAAGTTTTGGTTAGATGTGTAAATATATTTAGCCACAC
This sequence comes from Maratus speciosus, assembly GCA_963932465.1. Lineage (NCBI taxonomy): Eukaryota > Metazoa > Arthropoda > Arachnida > Araneae > Salticidae > Maratus > Maratus speciosus. The sequence continues at coordinate 531,574,513 of OZ010791.1, read as the reverse complement.
CGAAAACAATTAAAATTGAATTTTAAAAGAAATTGTTTAAAGCTACATCAAGGCGTCACTTAAATTTTGATATCATTTCCTTTAAAACTCAAATTTTGAATTTATGAAAGATGTGAATGATAAAGCATCAATGAATAAATTTTTATACATCCTTTTTAATTTAACATAATTCTTACACATACAATTATAAATAAAACAAAAATAAAATGATGAAATAAATAATATAACTTTATGTATATATACATTAATTAATAGCATAGCGTCACTTAAAATTTGATATCATTATTTTTAAGTTCCATATTTAAAATTCTTATAGCAATAAGACAAAGTGCTGCGTCACAAACTTTTAACCCGTTTAGGGTTTTTTGCATTGATATATATATATACAGACTAAGCCGGTTAAGACACGTTTTAAGGGACTAAACAAAAGTCGCCTATTAACCGGTATAGCGTATAAAACACGATTTGAAGTTTAAATCTTAGTTTGTATTTTATATAACCGCCCGGAAAAATAACTAGAAATAAACATTTATTAACCCCTTAACTGTTTCTTTTTTTGACACAATAAATGAAAAATGAGGACCTGACACTACTTTTTTTTTACTAAAATATTTGTCTTTATACAATTGAAAAAGGTATGACATTTATCAAACCAAAGATTGCAGTTAAAATTAAGTGATATTCAAATGCTTTTAGTATCGAAGATAGCAAAATCTTTTTGCCCGAGCGGCACTCGGGTAAAACAGTTAAGGAGTTAAAATATTTTATTGTTGATGAATACTTTATAACTAGAAATAAAACAACAAAAATAGTTTCCCTGTTAGGCTTGCTTTTTTATTTTTTTTAACATAAAGCAAAAATATTAAATCTTTGAATCACAACCTAGTTATTAAAATTACGTTTAGCATTATGAACCGTTATAAACAATCCTTAATATTTTATATGAAAAGAAAGAACTGTACATGTCAATATTTGTATAAAAAATGTTATTAGCGTGAAAAAAAGTAAACAAAACGTAGAAAATATATAAGAACTACGCAAACGCAGTCGCATTTGTTCGCTCTTCACAAGTTCCATTACTTTTGTTTGCATCAAACTGGATTCAACACCTGCTAATTTGTTATCATTTCCTAATGTTACGGGCTTTTTTATTCAATTATCTATCAATATTTCTAATTAGTAAAATTCTAAATTTTTACCAATACCAGTTTAGTGATTTTTTTACTACATTACATATCAGTATTTCGGAATAGTAGTTGACATCTTTATGTAATAACATAAAGCGATTATTACTGATTGGAAATAGTAGTAGCAATTTGAATTTAAAAAATCTCCTAAAATTGCAATTCTGGAGAAGAGAGAATAAATTCATCTTTGGGCCTACGAATTCCCGTCTTAAGTGAGATTTTTTGCCCAAGAGATCGAACTTTAACGAGTCCGGATTGCGTAATGATCGTTCGAGCATTAAATGGGGTATTTTAACATTAGACTTATGGGCAATATTCAAGGCACAGGAAAAAACCACGTATTAAGCGGTATCGAGTCCGATTGTATATACAGTGTAACCAAGCTAATTCGGACCCCGTTAATTCGGATCTCCGGATAATCCGGATAGGTGTGGTCAATTGTTTTTTTCAAGTTTGAGACGCGATCGGGCAAATTTCCATAACATTCGTTTATTTCATCCACGTATTCTGAATAAAAAAGTCTTTTCTGTGAAGTCTTTAGAAGATTACCTTAAGCATTCTTATTTAAACTCTTTTATGTTTATCCTTCAAAGAAACAACAATGTATCACTTTAAGTTTGACAATTTTATGGTTCCGGGTGTTACGAAGTATTTAAAATCGTGCAACTTACCCATCAAAGTTGTCCTCCTGTGATTATGTCCAGACACACCCCGAAGAAAGTCAACTGACAAAATGAAACATAACGGTAAAGTTTTTACCCCCTAATGTCACAGCGCTGGTACAGCCAATGGATCACAGGGTTCTCCAGTACATTAAGAAAGTTTATAAACGACAAATGCTGAATGAACTTTAAGAAGATGATGTAGCACATGGAGTGGTAGAGATTCTCAAATCAATCAATATCAAGAAAGTAATCTATTTGATTGCTGAATCTTGAGATCAGGGTGCTGAAAGTACTCTCCGAAAGTCGTGGAAGAATTTATGGCTTGCAAATTGTGATTTCTCGATTAATAAGCTTGAAACAGAAGGAGGAATAAGCGAGAATGAAAGAGAAATTACACCTGAAGATGTTGATATCAGAGACATTAGCAATTGGTTAGAAGCAGAAAATAATGAAGGTTACGCCTCACTTATAGATGACGAAATAATCGCTTTGTGCACAACTGAAGAAAATGGAAATGAAGATGATACAGACGAAAACACCATTATCAATGATGATCAACAAAAGTTATTAGCCATAAAGAAGCAACTTCTCATTTAGAATAATTAACGGTTTCTTTTGAACATCAGGTGGAAACTACACCCAACGAACTACTTATGCTCAAGCTGATGCGTGACCGTGCGGCCCGCAAAAGGTATACAAAACTGGCAAGAGCAGAAGATTACATACTTTATAATTACAAAGTAAACATTTTTACTGTCTGTAAATCTTCAATATGTTTAGTATAAAGGTGATTTTCTGTAAGTATGTTTTATTTTATTTCACTTTTCATTATTCTCCGGATAATCTGGATTTTCGAAAATCCGGATTGGGTCTGGTCCCAATTAATCCGAATTATCGGGGTTTTACTGTATATAGATGTAATAAACCCCTATCTATATCATGCTTGTCAGCAGACGAGAAGAAAAGCGCTAATTGTTAAAATAATAATAGCGGGTATTCCAAATTGAGGAGGAATGTAAGCTACATCTATGTACAAAACGTTAGTTCATACGTATGTGTAATGATTTTCATAAAGAATTACCGATAATATATTACAGATTACAGATATTGTCGTTAATGTATCTGCCATTATATAAAGTTATTTTAAAATGCAATAATATAATATAAATTCGTATCTTTTTACCTAATTAATTTCTGATTTTACTTCTTAAAAAACTTTTTTTCTACTCTTCACCATTACAAAAATTTTATATTCCTCTTTATACTCTGTTTTCTGACAATTATTGTTTATTCATAATACTATTAATTATAAATATTTTAACAATATTACATAAATACGGCACGGCACGCCAAGTATCCAGGTTCGATCCCTGGTCTGGACATTTTTCGCTCTGTTGGAATAAACTTCAACTGTGCTACTCCAGCTTTGAATATTACATAAATACTTTTATTTTTTTGATTGTAAAATATATTTCACTAAAAAAATACTAACTTAGATCTATGCTATCAATATCATTGTGTGAAAAAATTTTAGCGTAGAATTAAAAATCTCTAATTAATATTGACTTAATAAAGATAAGAAAAGATATAAGAAAAATCAATGACTTACATAAAAATCCATTTATAAAATCTAACATAACACACGATTTCCAAACGAATTTCTTTTCTTTTTAACCCTTTCGAGCAAGTGTGCAAAGTTTTTAAGAATTGGGTTTATTTTTCCGTCTGTCTGCCTGTACGTTTGTCCGTGATCTAACTCGCGTAAATATAGTGCGATGACTATGAAATAGATAAATATTAGTTTGGTTTACAATGGCATGTTCTCTATTCAAACTGAAATGTGTGGCACTTACGGTTCATTTGCGGGGACACTCAAAAGAAATCAATTACATTACGGCCTATGTGAAAAAAATTGTATGCAGAGTATTTTTACGATATTACATTACTTTAAGCACATTGAATATGATAATATCTGTACCTTGGTACAAAAAGGGCCAATGTCCAAAATTGAGAAATGTGAGTTAAATGCCCGAATGAATTCAGGATGCGATATAAAGTAATTGTTAAAAGAGCCAAAGTCCTCCCAATATTAGTTTATTGAAAACAAAATATTTTGTCGAGGCCCATGTTACTTACAGTTAATGTAAAAATGGCCAATTTAAAATGTAAAAAAAAAACTAAATCAATGTAACATTAGATTGTAGTGAGAAAAACATTACTGAATTGAAAGGTGCAACTTTGAAAAATAATAGTACAGAAATCGTAGCAAGATTCTTAAAACTCCTCAAACTTTAATTGGGTTTCCTGCCATTTGAGAAAAATGGAATTGGCCCTTTTTCTTCCAAGGTACAGATATATCACATAGGTGTACTACAGCGCTTATTGTAGAATCTAGTGTGCATATAATTTATCGTTCATTTACAGGACACAAAAAAAGTATTTTTATACATATGCTCATGAGAATTAATTGCTGAATTTCAATTGTGGTACACGGTTTATAATCCAACCCTTTTTTGCATATTACTTGGTGTGTATAAATTTTATACATCATATACAGTACTAAAAACGGGATATAGAGTACATTCCCGTTTATTGAATTTGCTGAATGGGGATTTTAAACTGTGGTGTGGGTTTTATTGAACTAACTTTGAGCATACGGTGTAGTATAAATACCAATCTATAGATCGTATGCAGGGATGTACATGTGCAAATATTGATATACAGTAATATGAAAGTGTTGCATAATTTTGTAACGCACGTAATCATAAGTAACGCACGATTTTTTGTTCTGCTTTTTACTTCTACGTAGCTCAGATTCTAGAAGTGAGCTCATGTGGAATGTTTGAGCATTTCTTTTTCATACGCTTTTGTTTTAGATGCATTTAATTTCTTTTCATTTTTTAACTTTTCTATGATTTCTTGAGCGTGTATAATGATTAAATAAAGTTCTATTTCAAACGGCTATTAAATATTTATATAAGAAATTCTAAATTACTATACGATGATATATATTTCTTCTTTATCGAAATATTTTTGTCCCAGAAAGGGAATATTTTTTTGGATACTAAACGTATGAAAAATCCAAATTAGGAGGACATGATATGTTTATTTAAGACTACTATGCTAAAGAAAAATAAAACAATCCGATTACGCTAAATATTCTACTGCATGGAAATTTTCAAGTAGAATTTTAAGATTATATTTATTTTATATCATTTTCGATAAATTCATTTTAGGTATGATGATAAGCTGAAATTATGAAATTATGTTTAAAAAAACTGTAAAAAGTCAATTTTCTTTTATTGAGAAATGAGTGTTTTAAAAATCAAAGATGAGTTAAATTGAGAAACTGTAATTACGTTTAAGTTAAATAAAATGAATGTTTTCGCGATATAAGATCTAATAAATTCATGTATTGTTTTATTAAAATACGTTTGTATTTAAAGTTCTTTATTTAATTTTAAATAACCTTTTTTTATGATTAAATAAAACTATCGTGCTGTTTCATTTAAATAGAAGAGATTAATTTATTTCAGACAAGGTTGTTTTTTTTTTCATCACTGAAATTTTCACTTTTACCATTGATAAATTAATAATTTAAACTTTAAACCAATTATGCTTTTAAAACATTAACTTTTTTGTGATTTACGAAACATAAGAGGTATTCTTCTGTAATCTAAATGGGATTTTAATTTCTTTTTGTATCATTTCACACAGAAAGTAGAAAAAGTGATTTTAACATTTAAGGTATTAAAATAATTTCAATTTAATTTTTCGAGATTTTTTTCCTATACATATACAGGGTGTTTCCTAAAAGATGGGCAAAACTTTAAGAGGTGATAGTACACATCCAAAGAAACAACTTTCACCAAATAATGCATGGTCGGAAATAAAACGCAAAGGGGCTGGCGCATTTTGAATCTTGGTCCAACAATCGTTAAAGCTTCATTCCTGTTGCGAGTTATCGGGATAAGAACGACACTAATAGCATTCAAATGTGATATGGGAAAGTTGAAGAGCGGGAATGGAAAATTTCGCCTCGATTAATGCACTGCTGGCCATCCATAATCCAACACCATGAAGTAATCAATCTAACAGCGGGAAATTTGCACTATGCATACACCTCGGTTGGATATGCAAATCATTACGATCTCGGCGCTCCCGCAAATCGTGCGCCACTGCCGCGCCCTTACAATCTGTAATCTATAAATAGTTGAAAGGTTGTCGATTTTAAGAACGTGAAGTGTTTTCTCGTACTTTTTGTTGTGTGTACAGATTCAGTATGCCTCGTGGAAAAACACGAGCACTATTTGAACACGTTTCTGATTTTAACCGCGACAGAATCGTTGCATATAGCGATTGCGGAGTATCCTTCCGAGAAATTGGTGATCATATCGTACGTAGCCAAGAAACAGTCATGAGAGTGTAGAATCCGTGGATGCTGGAGTGAAAGACAAATCGACAGGAGCGATTGCAACCGCGTCGTCACACCACTCCACGAGACGGCAGGCATATTGTGCGCATGGCACTAATGGAATGCACTGTCACATCCGCAACCATAAGACAACGAATGCAGTTTCTAACACAACAATCGGTGTCCGAACGAACAGTTCGACATCGTTTTCAGTACAGTGCAATGATACGCTAGATGTCAGTTGCTTCGCATAAGTTTGACATTAAATCACATGCGTTTAAGTTTACAAGGTACACTGAATGGCAGAGATGGACATCCGAATGGCAAAACATTATGTTTCGGATGAATCGCGCTTCTGCCTGCAGTATCACGATAGTCGAATTAGAGTTTGGAGACACCGTGGAGAGAGGTTGCTCAACTGCTGTAATATGCATCGTCACGCTAGTCCTGCACTCGATGTTATGGTGTGGGGTAATAATGGATTCGACCCCCGCACTCCCCTAGTACGCGCTAACGGTACACTTGCCATCCAGCGCTACACCTCTGAGGTTTTGCGGCCTGTTCTCCTCCTTTATATTCAGAGCTTGCCTGCGGCCATCTTTCAACGGGACAATGCGCCACCATATATTACGCGCAATGTTCAAGCTTTTTTCTTAGCTTACCATATTCCATTGTTAACCTGGCCTGCCTATTCTCCAGATCTATCATTTATCGAGTATGTCTAGTCAATGATTGGAGAACGCCTAGCCCGAAATGCAGCACCCGCAAGTGCACGAGATGAACTTTGGCTACGCGTGGAGGCAGCGTGAGATTCCAATCTCCAACAACACATACAAAGCATCTTACACTCTATGCCGCGGCGCGTAGCAGCGGTTATTAAAAGACGTGGAATAAGCAATTCTTACTGATTTTCCCATCTACCTCATTTCAAACAAGGATGTCTTTGGAATCAATTAACACTAATACTATGTCTAATTTCTAAAATAAATTTATCTTTGATATCCCTTGTCTTTCTTATTGTTGCATTTTGGATGGCCAGCAGTGTACATAAAAACCGCTGATTCGAGTGTGCAACTCTTCAGTCGTGGTAGGAACGTATCGGAAGATGTTGCACTTCACTAATAGGGAAAAGGTTGATATGCATTTTATCTAAGTAAATGGCGGAGAGGCTCAACGTTTGCACGGGGAGCAGTTTCCCACCTTGCTTTTGTAACTTACTCGTTCTTAGTGTGTTTTTGCCTCGTATAACAACATCACATTCGGCGCCCTCTAGCAACTTTGCGTTTTAATTCGGATCATGAAATCTTTTAGATGTTTGTTTGGATGTGCACTATCACCTCTTAATGTTTTGCCCATATTTTATGAAAAGCCTGTATGGATACACTAAATAGAAATAATGGTATAAAATATCATTTTAATTAAATCCTTAAAAATGAAATAAGAGTAAGTAAAAACGCCCAATTGGTTAATTTTAATTATGCATCAGAGTCACTAAGATGAATAAATAATTTTCATTTTTAAGTTACTATTTCAATAATTTAATACTGTTTGATACCACTGCATTTGATGGAATAGTCATTTCAATGTCCGTCTTCTCATTCAAATCCATTCCAAATGTTTCTTAATATTTACTTAAAGAATAGAAGATGCTATTGTTAATTGCTTACATTTTCGGGCTGACATTAGGCGCTAGAATCTTTTAATTAACAAACATTATTTTCTATGACAAGATTTAATTGAAAATGAAAGCGAAAATTTTGTATCTGAAATTTTCAGAATTTTAATAATCAGAATTTATTAATTACCTCTCAGACTTTATCGTGGTTTACCTGTAGTTGAATACACAATTTTTGGCATTTTGAAATGGAATTGATTTCTAAATTGAAAAGGTAAACAACTGATTTAAATTATTTAAATCTTGATGTATTTAACTGTTCATTATGCAATTTCTATAACAAATGCGTAGATATTCAATTAATGTATCTTCGCTTCATTTCCCAAATATTTATGTTGTTGAACTGGTAAAATTTATCATACGATTTAACGTATAACTTTAATAGTATTTATTTCGTAACCGTTTTGATTAAAAATATAAATTATAATCTAAATAAGAAAAAAGGAATTCAGATAGTTAGAACTGATAATTTCTTAATATCTTAAATGGTTAGATTTTGTGAACATTTAAATGTGCAAGATAAGGAGATATCGCTTTGTTGTTCAAAAGTTATAATTTTTTGAGAAGATTTACTGGTTTAAAACAGTAAAGAAAATTTAAGAAAAAAACCTAAAATTAACGTGTCTGTTTAGGATTTCGTACTTAAAAAGTAAAAACGGAACCATTATAAGATCACCCTGTATCTGTCTCACCGTCTGTCACAGCCATATTACTCGTAAACTGTGGAACTTGGAAAGTTCAAATTGGGGGAAGTAATAAAGACTATTGACTCACATTTTTACAGATTTTTAAACATTCACAAAAATAATTAGGGAAAATGTAGAAGGGCTAATTATGTTACTTGAAAAAAAAATTTCCTTGTATATTTTGTGGGGTATCGTGTGAAAGCTTTCTTAAAGGTGAACTACAAAATACATTTCCTTTAATTTTAGGTACATTTTCAGAGCTATCGTCGAAAATGTAGTGCAAAAGTATGTCCCGGCCTCATGTATTTCTGAATATAATTAAACTAAGATTATGAAATATTTGAGGTAGTAGATGTTATATTAAACATTGCAGTAAAATTATAGCGATTACCCTAGGTCACATAGTTTTTGAGAAAAACACAGTTTTTCGTTACACACAAATTTCGATTTGCGGGCATTCAGCAAAAGTGTTGAGCAGTGCTGATGGTACCTTTCGTAGCAGAATTATAAAGGCATCGTTGATAATCATTTTCTAAAACAATCGTCTAAAACAAAAACGGACTGTTTGGACATACATAATGACAGCGGCTGCGTACTCTATGTACCATCAGCTTTTAAAGCCGACATAGATAACAACTTTTAATGTTGTGTAATGCAATACCCAGTAGCAGTATAAAAGCGATAAACGTCAAATTGTTAAAAACAGACTAATTTAATTAGAATTAATCCCATAAATACTATGAAATTCGCGACTAGTTTGCATTGGGTGGATCTCTCCTATCTGGAAAACGTGGCACGGACCAAGGCGGCGTTGAAAAATTGCGACTTCCTTTCGAAGCGCGCTTAGCACAATGCCATGTTTAAACTTTAAGCAAGGGTTTTGCTTTAGACACACTGTAAAAAGAAAAAAATATTACTACTCTGAATTTACTTTTATGAAATGCTAAATGAATTTTAAATCTGCAATAATTTTATTGTCAGTACCAAATTAAGTTCATAATGAACAGATTAGGATAAGATTAAAAAAAGTGTTATACCGAAGAGCAATATTTGATATTATTTAGGCTTCATATCTCTTTGAACTTTTATGGTATACCCATTCATACTTTTTTCGTACATACCGCTATACCCAGCTCTACGTTGTATATTCTTTTACAAAGTCTTACTATTCTTTTAGCGACAATTTTTTTAATAATACATTTCATAATTCACATATTTATTGCACGGAACCCTCAGAGCGCGAGTAATACTCGCATGTGACATTTTATTTAATACCGTGTGTTTAAACACTAGTACAGAAATTTTCTGAAAAAAGTACAATTAAAAGTGTCTGACGGCCTTTTTTTTCGTGAATGCAATTTTTTTTTATCCTACAATAAGTCTTGAATTGTAGACGTGATTGTTTATTGTATTTTGTTTTACTTATTTGTTTAATTATTGCGTAATCTTTTTATGAGTATGGTTTGTACAAGAGTTACTGGCAATGTATTAAATTGGATGTGTTCTTAAATGCGGTGTTTTTAATAGTTTTGATGACGTATCCCAGTCGCATGCTCAAAAAAAGTTAATTGAAATTCTTTTGAAATTTTCTGTAATATTATTGCTTTTCTAAAAATAAACTAAATTTAAAAAACCTAAAGAGAAATTTAAGAATATATACCAGTCCTTAATATTTAATAATTGATAACCAAAATAGCCTCCGACTCTAAACATTTATTTTTATCAAATATTAATCTTTCTTCTTTCAAAAGGAAACGCTGTTTGCAAATTTTACTTGAAACGCAATTCATTCTCTTTTACCTATATCCAATAAAAAACATTATCACATGGTGACAGTGAACAGTTATGGCCCAGAAAACGTTTATCCTATAGATGTGGAAATCAATACAGTAGCATTTAGAAGTTTCATGGTACTTTATTCATTTCTTTATGTTGCGGTTTTTCTTCAAGTACCACAGATAAAGACTTATTTTATAATCAATTTATCGACAGAGCCGTTTTTATCTGGACAATTTTTAGTGTATCAAATTTACTATCACATATTTAACGATTTAAGGTGAACATTTTTACTTTTTAACGATTATTTGCTGAGGTTCTTTTTCATGCAAGAAAGAAATTCGGTTTTATTCACAGATCAGCTGTCCCGAGTAGCATTTCCTCAGCTCTGAGCACACATGTGAATCAGGGACTAACATGCATATTCTATGTAGTAATCTGAAATACATTTTGTGCGTGTATCGTTTTTGGCTAATGAAATTCAAACTGATTACATTTTTGCACATTCTCGAAACAATTTTTTAAATAATGCAATATATTGATATCTTATTCAGATAAGGAAAAAAATACAGCAGAGTTTACTATTTTTTAAACCAAAATATATTTAAGAAGATACATTTAAAGTGTGCATTTTTGAAGGATTTTCAAAATATCTTAATCAGAGGAAAATCATCTTCAGCAAGGCTCCATTAGATGTATCGCAATTATATTGAGAACGTTATTTCAATTACGTGATAAGTACAGGGTGGTTATAATTAAACATCCCCTATAAATGGCATCCTGTAGCGCAAACGGGTGAAAGGAATGCAACGAAATTTGTTATATAGACTATACACGAGATGCGCTCACAGAATTTCGAAAAAATAAATTTAGTTCCAAAATGTCCAGCAGAGGGCGCCTTTTCCGGAAAACATTAAATTTAACACAATAAACGACAAAAACGGATTACAGAAAAAAATATTAACAATCCAGAACAAGAATTATGAGTAATATAATGTAAAACCGGCTGTTTTAGCCGTTTATTGTGTTAAATTTAATGTTTTTTCGGAAAAGCCGCCCTCCGGTGGATATTTTGGTACTTTTTTTTTTTCGAAATTCCATCAGCGCATCTCGTGTATAGTCTATATACCAAATTTCGTTGCATTCCGTTTACCCGTTTGCGCTGTAGGATAACGAATAGTGGAATTTTAATTATAACCACCCTGTATAACAGTATATACATGTGTCACGTATTTTCATATAAGGAAAACTTTTTGAACGCGTTAGAAAGATTCGGGATTTTATAAGAAAAAAATAATTGAAAAAGTATAAAATTATTAATATGACTAATTAGACATTTAATCAGACTTAACTTTCAATGATGTAATATTAATATCTTGCTATAGAACAAGAAAACTATAGAACATATAAAACTAAAACAATAACGAAGATTAAATGCAATATTTAACACATTGTCTACCGATTTGGTGCTCCTTGTTTAAAAGCTGCATACACCAATAGCCCATCCATATGACTATCACTTAATCTGGCCCTTACACTGTCTACAGTAATATTGAAGTAATTATTTATCTCAAACGAATAGGAAATATTACGCGAGTATTGCAATCAATAAAACTATCAGAAATGTTTCTTTAAATTCGCTGCACCCATCTTATACACTTACATTTCGTTATTTTCCGTCTTAAGTTTATAGAGCTTGTATTAACTTGGAATATTGAGTCAATCATTATTATGATATGTCTTAAATATTATTGTAAACGAAGTTGTAAAAAAGAAAATAATGGATGGATTTAAGGAAGTTATAAAATGTAAGCTACAGTCAATTGGTTAAATCTACAGTGGCGAAAAAAATCTGTCGATTACTTGGGATTTTTTAAAGTGTAGAATTAAATGTGAAACATTACATCGGAAAAAGAAAATCGTTAATATGCTCTAGGGAGGAAAGATTGCTGCAAAGAAACCTCAATCCAAAAGACAGTTGTAGGACGTGTTAATAATTTTTTAGGTACCATTCTTTACGGAATGAACAGAGCCTATGAGGGGATTGTGTGCAGATGTTTAGAAAGAAAAGGTATTTCAACGAAATACCAAGAAAGATTTCTTTTAATTATTATTAGAAGAAAATGCGCAAATATCGTCCTCCCGAGTAAAGATCTCAGTTTTGAAAATTAGAAGAATTATAAATGCTTCAAAAATAAAATTGAGAAGCTCAATTGAGTAACTTACCAATAGAAGCTAGTACGATAACTGGACATGCTCAATTCCCTTTACCGCTGAGTAAGTAGAAAACGAAATTAAACTTTGTTTTCGAGAAGGGGATATAATTATGTCTACATTCATAAATTTAAATTCATAAATTATTTCAAGTTTGGAACATTTTTTAAACAGGCATGGAACTCCCGCGACGAAATTTACTTTTTTCGAAACTTAATTGTAATTTTTAATGGTCTCTAAGATGCTGCTTTTTCTGTTCTGTCATATTTTGTGAATCCTTGTGTTCAGATTCTATCGAAAGGATTAGCTTAGCAGCTTAATAAGAGACAAAATGTTATTTTTTTTTTTTATTTCCTTGATTTTTTTTTCTTTTTCGTTCTTTTTTTCTTTTCTGTTTTACTAGTATTTTTAAATGACTATTTGACTATGGGAGTTGGTAGTTATGGAATTCGAAATCTTGAAGGCATAAACCAGTACTATCAGGCATGAACCAGTGCACGAATTCAGGACTAGTACCAGAAAATAATGGTTTTAGCCAGTAGCTAAAATATGAACCTTAGTGGTCATAGAGAGTTCGGACGTAAAAAAGATGATTCAATCTACAGATATCAATCATGCAGTACTCTAAAACTTACGTTGGGGAATCACAAACAAGTTTTGAATTTGAATGAAATGTTTTTGGAAAATTCTTTGCTAAAAGTGTTTCATATACTTTTTAAAAAGTGGCAAAAATCTTCTTAAAATTTAACAAAATACACGAATGACGACAACGGAATGGATTATGGGCACTTTACTCTACTGCTAAATTATACTGATTAAATTATATAAGGTGTCCACTATCAACGGTGTCCAATGACTAATTCCTAAACCGTTAGTCATGTGCATGTAGTTCCAGGTACAAAAAAGTTTTTAGTGCCATAAAGAAGTATTTTAAAAGCGATTTGACACAATAAAAACATTTCTTTAAAAATTGTAAAATTTATTTTTTTTTTATATGTACTGTGCATCGGTCCTATATGTTTCGTGCAGTAAAAATTTTCTATTACACTTACAAAAAAATTCAAAATAGTCCGATTATCGTATGATTAAAACTCCTAGTAATAGCTATAAAAAACGGAGCATCTTTTTTATTGCAAAATAGGGATCATTCACAAATTTACTAAAAAAATAAATAATCAACAGATCTATATATATATATATATATAAGTTAGTTGAGGGTGAAATAAACTTGGCAATATAAATTTGAAATCTATTTTCATTCTAACATATTAAAACAAGATATACAACTTGTACAAAAAATGTAAGAAAAAAAAATTTTTGTTAGATGAAGTGATGAAAATCAACAGATGAAATTCTTTATAAAAATGATACATATTTTAAAATGCTATTATATTATCTAATCTAAATCTTGATTCTTAAACGTGTAGGTGGTCATGTAACCGAATTTCTTTGAACGGTCCTGTAAAATAACTGTAATTAGTAAGAAACGAAAATAGTTATAATATTACACTGCCATCGATTTTACATGTGTATGCAAAATTTAACCGACATCGGATATTTCAAAGTGTGTTTAAGTTTGAGTGCAAATTTTGAACTGGAAAGACATACATACGAAAGTTGCAAGTTAAATAAAAGCTTATAAATATAACACAATTTTTGTTAAAAGAAATCATGAAAAGAAATTGCCTTATATCCTTACAAAATAAAAAAATTGTTAAAATACAATTATTTTAACCAATCTGAAACATAATTAATAAAAATCAACACTATAGTAATACTTGTACGATATGACTTCTTTCAGTTAATGTGCAGATACACGCAAAATAAATTCTTCTAATACATTAAGCACTTTGTGTAACTCATCACAATATGGCCCAACGCGTTTGTGTTCAGATGCAGAAAATCGTGTAGGTTACGCAGATCAAAGTGTCATAACTATGTCAATTTTAGTGTTAGGTGAAGGGATTTTTTTGTCTTTATTTTAAGTGTAATTGAAAATTTTTACTAAATATCACTTATAGGACTGCAGGACCGCATGAGGTTTAATTTTGTAACTTTCTATGAAATGTTTTTATTTCTTCAAACGACTTTTGAAATGTATTTTTAGCTCATTTAAAACATTTTTGTAATTGGAACTACATGCCTATGACTATCGGTTTAGGAATTCGTCATTGGACACCGTTGATAGTGCACACCTTATATAAATTTGGTCATCAATTTCTACTCATCATATGTTCTCTTGAGTAATAGTCCATAATCATTGCAACACTTCTATACACACTAATGTGAATGAGAAATTGCATTAAAATTAGATAATAAATAATAAACAATAAATAAATCTTTACAGATGGCGTAAGTCCAAAAACAATGTTGCTAAAAATATTCATATAAGAAATCTTCATTCTTATAGAAAGTCTGAAATTTTATTTTTTTAAATATATAAATGATGATTTTATATGGAAAAATAAGGGTTATGCCATCATATATAATTTTTTTAATCAGCACCAATAACAACATTCTGGATAAACAAAATTTGCAAAGAAAGGTTTTCCTTCGATGTTATATTTTGAGATTTATGTAAAAGGTTTGTAGACCTTTAAGGCAAGTTGTACTTTTTTAGAAAAATTTATTTTCTTCTTAAAGATAGACGTAAAATGATTAAAATCAGTTATTAAAGGTCTGTATAAATATCCCGATATCTATTAACCTCGTGCATAAATTCTTCGCAAATTTTGATTAGAGTAAACAATCAATATTAAAATTTAAAAATTTGTTTTGTAAGATTTACTTCTATTCCATCGTTAATTATTTTATAATTATTATTTAATTGATTATGACGTCGTTTTTGATTTTCATTTTTTCATCAGTCAGTCCCCGTTATAAATTAAACGCTATGCATTTAGTAGAATTCGTACTAAAATTTATATTTTCTAAAATACGTAAGACATCGAATATCTTATCTGCAATTTACAGCAAACAGTAAGCGAAAAAGGGTAGAGAAGGAGGGTATGTTGGCACATGAACTCTGTAGTGAAGACTACTCTCATGACCTGCTTCCGGTCGGATTCGAAATACGCTTCGTTTATTGTATTATTCTCGACAGAGAAATATTATTAACACAGTAAATTGTACTAAGGGTGGATTTTTGAAAAAAATATTTGTTTATATGGGATGGAGTAATTTGTCTGCTTTTATATTAAATGTAAATAGCAACATTATAAGAAGTATGTTTTAGAATTTTTCAGTGGCAAAATACCTAAATGTTATGTCAAATACAGATTAAATGTAAAACATCGTAAATATTTTAAAATATTAACAACAACTCATATTGTTAAGCAAAAAGTGAAACCGCAATATAAATCAATTTAAAAGCGCACAGAAAAATAAATACATTTTTAAAGGGTCAGTTTTTAAGGAAGTTCACACAGTCAAAGCTATTTATATCGGTTTATTAGACGGTACTTTTGTTTTGTAATTAAAAAGAATATTTCTGAATTAAAACATAAATAATTCACTTTTCTATGAAACATTAACAGAGAATCAATCAATGGTTTGATACAGCTTATTAATTGAGTTAAATATCGGATTATATTTAACAACATTAGTAAGGAAAGTTTCATTACCTTTCATTAATCACTACTCATGATAAAAGAATGGTAATTACTGAGCAAGAAATAAACAAGGCTAGCAAATTTTGTAAAATCAATAAATGTTTTTAAGGATTATGATCATTAAAGAAAAGTAATGAAGTAAGGTGATTATAATGAGCGGTTTTCAACGTAAGCACGATAAATTAGCTGTACTGTGTTATAGTTAATGCTTAGTAAGTTTTTAGAAACAAAAGGAGCAAATAATACAAAATTATACGAAATTAACATGCAATGACATACAATAATATGCATATATATTTTGAAATCAAATTCTGTTATGCTGAAGCACAAATTTCCAAATACTGTTTTTAAAGGTGTATTCAATTAGTTCTAGATGTCGATTTTTATGTGACATTAACAAGGATATCTGAATATTCATTTAAATAATTTTATGAGGTCTAAAACACATGTACGCTACGATGTAATTTTATGTTTCATAAGTAAAATGGTGACTGTTTTAGATATTATGGATTATCAGATATATGAGGTGTCAGTTTTTTTTTCTTAAGATTAATTATTTCAAGGAGAAACTAATGTTAGGGTACACTTGTACTCTTTTACAAGAGAATATCTACTTAAACAGTTATTTAAACACATATTAAAAGTTGTAGGCATCTGCATATGATAGTAACGTTGTTGATCTAAACAGTTAAAAGACATCAAATTTTGATTACGAGTTGAAAATACTTCCAAATACGTATTCAAAATAGTTCTAAAGTTTTACTAGATTTACGATAAGTGGATTAATACTCAAATAAAATTCGATATTTAAAAAATCTAAAGCATAGTCATTAAACCTATGAATTTCAACATTAAATAAAATATTTTAATTTTAAAAACCAAAACCACAAAATTTATTGTCAGTTTTCACGATGTGTCATCGTACACAGAACTTATCAAAATTTAATTGATTTAAAGTGAAAAACAATATTCACAGTATATAATTAAGAAATATACTTAATCAATTGTAAAATTTTAAAAAAATCATCAGAAAAGATGAGAGAAAAGAATCTTCACACTTGATTCAGAAAATATAATGACACCTTTTCTAAAAGTTTTCTAAATATTACTGGTTTTGCATATGATCAAAAAAAAGAATAATCAGATATCTATATGTTATCGTCCCATAAGAACCGGAGGTTATTTTGTTCCTAATATTCAATAAAACAAATACATGGATACCGGTATAGTATATCAACAATACAGTAAATCAGTAGACATTCATTATGTTAACCATGGAGAACTCGCTGAATGAGATTTTCTCTCACCGTCGTACTTTTTTAAGACTCTTATGTAAACCATTTTTCATTTTAATTAAAATTTTAAAATGTTATTTCAATTATTTTACCTATTTGTGAGTAAAAATACTAAGCCAAGCGAAAAAAAAAAAAAAAAAAAAAAAAAAAAAAAAAAAAAAAAACGACATTAAGCGAATGTAAAGTAAAAGAAAAGCAATTGGGCACCTTGAGACAAATTCTCACTAGCGAGTTCTCCCAGGTTAAATCAAAGAACTGTGCCTCGAAAGCAACAACTAAATTTTCAGACAAAAGTGGAACAAACGTCTGATAACAAATCAAAAACAAAAAAGGTAGTTTTAACAGACAGCAAATAAGGTTTGTTATAACTGGAACCACGAGGTAACTGGGCCATAGACAATTTATAAAAAACTGTCGGTGTTTTTTAACTTTTAGCTTTTGTGAGCAATGCCCCTTTATCTCTACTTCCTAAAACAACGTGTATCAACTTAATCGTAACTCTCACTTTGCTGTGATAGGTTGTCAAAAATTTACGTTTCGTTTTTTTTAAAACAACGTCAATATGGTTGAACTGCCTCGGATTTTTATTAAAATACTGTAAGTACTTTTATTAAACGATCTTTTTTTTTAAAGATTAGACATATAACTACATTAATATTATTAGGTATCTATACATATTTACTTCATGTTTTAAATATAAGCCCGGTGTCCCAGTTACCCCATAAATGTTTCAAGAATGGGGTAACTGGGATATGTATCCGGGGGAACTGGGCCATACTGGATCCAGTTACCCCAATAGTTATAATTTTTTTTTGTGTTTCTCTTACTACGGGAAGAAAATTTCTCCATTGGTTTTTGCTCACAATAAACAAAATGATAGAATACCTTATGAAAATAACGTAATGAAATTAAAAAAAAAGCATATTGAGTGGTATCAAACCAAATTTCTTGACCCCTTGAGAGTCGGTGATGCCGTTATGGCATCACTTAATTTTAGTTCCTAATTGCCACATTGGCCCCTGAATTTTATAATTAAAATTTAACCTTTATTAAGTACGCGAAAATATACTTTTACATGTTTTCATATAGATTCTCTTGTAAATATTGGTGTCATGAAATTATTTCAATATTTTACGAATGCAAGTACCTTGCCCCTGAAAGCCAGGGAGCCAGACCTTGTAATTGTACTATACACAGGGTCGCATTCTATAGGCATAGCTGCCAATTTTTACGCTCTCTTGCTAACAGTAAAATTTAATAGAGATTTTCGTTTTGTTTAATCATAATATTTCGACGATTAAATAAGACAACATTTACTATAATATTTTAGTGGTAAGAGGAAAGCGTAAAAGTTGGCAGCTATGCTATAGGGAACCTTTTATCGTCCCTACCACTATTTTGAAAATAATATCTTCATCGCACCTTTCTTTAAGGAACAATAAAATTTTCCCTATACAGGGTGTCCGGTCTCAGCGGTGTCCAATGGCTAATTCCTAAACCGTTAGTCATAGACATATATTTCCAATTAGAAAAATACTTTAAATCAGGTAAAGAAATATTTTAAAAGCGATTTAGGTCAATAAAAACTTTTCTTAAAAAATTACGAAATTTAAATTTTTATACGGTCCCCCGGTCCTATAAGTTATATTTAGTAAAATTTTCCTATTACACTGACAATTAAGACAAAAAAAGTCCCATTCATATAACCCTAAAATTGTGCGAGTTTGAAACTTTAAAAATGCATGACTTATGCCACTTTTCTGCTCTGAAAACAAATGAGTTCGGCTTGGCTTTGAGGGATCACGTTCCAAGTGCTTAAAGTATTTGAAGATCTCATTTCATGTGTATCTGCGCTTTGAAAAAAATCGTACAAGTATTACCATTAAGTTAACATTTATTAAGTTTCAGATTGGCTGAAATAACATATGTTTTATTTTGTCAGGATTTAAGACATTGATTGACTTTTATGATTTCTTTTAATAAAATTATGTTATTTTTATAAGTTTTTATGTTACTTCACCGATCTTATGTATGATTTTTCAGTTCAAAATTTGTATTCGAACTTTAGCCCACTTTCAAATATCCGATCGAGATTACATTTTACATACTGGCGCAAATCCGATAACAATTTAATATTATTATGATTTTCGGTGGTTACCATTTATACTTATTTTACAGGATAACACAAAAAATTTCGGATAGATTACCGCCAAGAAGTTTAAGAAAAAGTTTTAGATTAGATAATACAAGACGGAGATCGTTGGGTTTTTTAACTTTTATGTACTTTTTAGCACTGAATCCGAAAATTGCCTTAATTTTTAACCATCATGTCAGGATATTTCGCAAATCATAAATTGTCGAATTTAAAGAATAACAAAAATCGGATACTATAACGTAGAGGTGATCGCTGTATTTTTTAACTTTTGATAATTGATTTTTACGTACTTTTTAGCACTAAATCTGAAAATGACTTTTATTTTTAACCATCACGTTAGAATTTTTTTGCAAATGTGTAAGTTAAAATATACCGAATATCTCATACTATAAAACATATGTAAAACTTATTTTATTTTATTTTATTCAATAATTTATTCGATATTTTTGCTTATCTTGGGATTCTTACGGCTGGGTGATGTGATGAGATGGGAAGGAGATTAAATTTTAACTTTGAACTTTTTAACTTTGAAATTTACAATTTGCGAAAAATCCTGATGTGATGGCTAAAAATGAAGGTCAATTCCGGATTCAGCGGTACAGAATACATAAGAATCAATTATCAAAAGCTAAAAAACATGAAATAACGCAACTTTTGCAGACTAGTGTAATCTAATAATATTTTAAAATACGTATCATTTTGTAAAGAATTGAGGCTGTTAATTTAGCATAATTTTATTTAACAAAAATTCTGCTTTTTTCTTTCTTCTTAAATGTTTATTACAAATTGTATATTTTGCATTAATATGTCAAAATGGCTAAAGATTTCAAATTTATATTGCAGTGTTAATTTTACTCTCAACCATTTTTTAACATATCTGACGAAATCATATTTCGACTAAATTTGTGAATGACCCCCAATTTGCAGCAAAAAATATGCTCCAACTTTAAACAGGTATTACTCGGTCAATTTTAATCGTAGAACAACGGGACTTTTTTTGTATTACTTGTCAGAGTAAAAGGAAAATTTTACTAAATATAACTTATAGAACCGGGGGACCGTATAAAAATTTAAATTTCGTAACTTTTTAAGAAATGTTTTTATTGACCCAAATCGCTTTTAAAATGTTTCTTCACCTGATTTAAAATATTTTTGTAATTGAAACTATATGTATATGACTAACGGTTTAGGAATTAGCCATTGTACACCGTTGAGACCGGACACCCCGTATAATGCGACCACTGGATAAAGATAAAGTACTTACGTAGCCTTTTGTTCAGGGATTTACCTTGCTATTTTTTCCTTAAAATACCCATGTGACTTTTATACTTATTATCTATACTAAAGTACATAAGTACTTACTTAAGTTTTATATTTTTGGTATAAATAAATCTAATATTTTCACTTTCAGTGCTTTTTTTAGGCACAGCAAAGGTTTCCCTTACAACGCTGTTTATTGACATATAATTTACATCATCTGCCTGATTTAAATTTTTTAAAAGTTGTTTACACTTTTCAAACAGGACCTGATATCCGATATGAAAAAATATAAACGCGTGTGGAACATAGACCCTCCTGGTCCACTTACCCCATTCTTATGGGACAACTGGACCCATGAGAAAATAAAAATGAAATATGCATATTTTTATATTTTTAAATATTAAAATGTAATTTTGAGCATTTCTGTCTGATAGAGGGAACCTAACTGAACCCATTTACAGAAGTTCAGACATTAATTGAAATGAACATTAGCTTTTTTAAGCTGAATTGTCAAAAGCTCTCGAGTCACATTGTAAAATCATATCCCAGTTGCCCCAACTAACTTCACATTGTTTAAAGAACTATATGTTTATGTAAAAAGTTCCATACAAACAATCAGATTTATTTTATTAATGTGTCTAAAGCAGCTTCTATGAAAATTCTTCTTAAAAGATATACAGTATAACCTCGAAAAATATCATCGTCGGTACCAAGATTAAGCCGGATTTTCAAAAATGCAGGATTTATGAAAGAATATCAAAAGTACTCCCGATATTCTTAGTGGTGTCTTTATTCATACTTTTCTTCACAGCCAAGTGATATGTGAGAAGAAGAGAAAATTATATGTTTAAAAAAAAAAAAAACTTACTTTAATTGCTATTTTTTATGTTACAAAAAGTAAATAAATAAATAAATAAATTCAAATAAACAGTGAAGTCTTTTTTTGTCGTGTAATTTCCGAAACGTTGTTGACAATTTCAGTTGTTGCAATTTTTTAGGCAGTTCTTTAATAATTTTTTTCTTGGATTTTATGCAAGTGAAGAATATCGATTTCGGAAATAGAGCCTTGTTTTTCTAAATAATACATTAATTTTCCAGTCAAATTTATGCACTTTATCAGTGACTCATTTTCTTCTGCCGGCTCATCAACCACGTTCCTCTGAGCTGTTACCAGAGTTACTGACGATTTCATTTAACACAACGATCTCGGTGTCCATTAACCCAACGCTTTGGAACTCGAAGTTTTTAATTCGTAAACAATTGCTATTTTTTTTTTTTTTTTTACTGTCCCGTAAGTTGGAAATGTTAAAAAAAGTGGTGGGGAATGACTTTGATGACGGGTTTTCGAAGTTGCCGGATTTTAAAATGCCTGATTTTTGAGGTCACACTGTATTAATAAAGCAATTTCAAAATTATAACTTACAAAATATCAGTAAATACATACATATGTATTTTGTAGATAGTTGACGTGTTTTGTAAACTAATGCCAAAATAAGTTTGATTTATTTCCAATTTATTGAAATTAAAGCTTAAATAATAAACTGTTATATAATTCAAGTAGTAATTCAGATTATGTAAGCTTTTGAAGAATATATTTTTTAATTATTTTAAACACTTCTTGTTTAAATAGGGTTGAATTAATAGTGTCGCTTCTATAAATGAAAAAGAAATCAAGCACATCAGTTTCTTTAGATAAGTTATCATGCCAATGATTTATCTCATTTTTTATTAAAGAAATATTTCTGATATTATCTCTAATTGCCCACTGAAACCTGAATGGTGATGCGTCGCATTTTTCAAAGGATACATTTCAGATTTATCGTTCTATAAATTAATCCCTATTTTTACGAACTTCATGCTTTTTCTCTTCTGCCTGTTTCCCTGAGTATATTTTACTTCTTTCATTACACTTTTATTTTTATATTTTTTTTTCGTTTGATTTATTTCTTTAATGTTATTAGAAAATAAAACCGCTATACAGTATAAAAAAATCTGCAACTCTTAGATAAAGAATCACGCAGATTTATTTGCTGAAGTATATCGCAAAACACTAACGATTCTTTTCGAAAATTTTATTGATTACATTCAGTGGGAAATATAGTATTTAAGAAAATATCTGATATTTTTAACAGAAAATTTCGGAAATTTTTACATATAATTTTGTTTAGTTTACTTTTTTCAGTTTATTCATTCATACAAAAATGTGGTTTACATCTCAAAATCACCAAAAATAAAATTTAGTTTAAAAAATACTAGCATTGCTAATCTTAGAAAATCAAAATTATAATTGTAGTTACTTGCAAAAAAATTCTTTTATTTACTGACATTAAAATTAAAATGACAAATCCAGATCAGATTACTACACAAGATATTTACCATACAGAAAAGTTACAAATTACAAAATTGTTATAGGTTTTTTTTCTTTTCGTAAATTAATATTATTTTATTCCGAGTTTTTATAGATTAAGACAAAATGTTAGGGAAATTTTATATACATAACAAAATACATGTATATATAATGCTTTTAAATTAATTTAAAGAAAATGATATTAGGAAACATGCTAATTCCTGTATATGGCATAATCACATATAAAATACCAAATATTAAAATATATATATATATTTATAATGTAGATTATGTATTTGAATATCATTGTTGTGTTAAATTAACGTATTGAGTTAAAAAAAACTCATTAAAAGCATGAAATTAAATGTAATGTTGCTTTTAGAATCTAAATCTGTAACTGCAAAATAATCTTTCACAATATGTTCATTCATAATCTTTTATCTATTCCTTGCTTCTCACAACTTGAAAAATGTTAAATATAACTATGACCATGAGAACACACCAGCTTACTTCATATTTTTAAGATTTTATAAATTATTCTTAAGCAAATTAAGTAATTAAAAGTAAGATTATTCCTTCAAAAATTGGTCTTTGTTATCCAAAAATTTCTATCTGCATTCCTTTGCTATACATATGTGTTATATGAAACTATAAACGTGCCAATGTTATTTGTTTTCAGAGTTTTTTGGCCAACAAAAATTGTATTTCTTTCCCAAGACACTAAAATTAATGTCAATTTCCCTACGAAGTTTACCTCTGTCAAAATAATAAAAATTATCAGATGCCGAATGAACCTCGCCAGGATATTCTGTAGAATTTTTCTTCTCCAAGAAATAATTAATATAATCAATTTAAACGATTTTAGCTGAATTTTCGGTGCCTACTTAATAATATTTATCAATCATTACCGGATATTTTCAATGCTATTATAAATTTAGAAATACTTACTTTATTCATCAAATATATTCATTGCCGCAATTAGAAATAATTGTCCGTAGTTCTAAAATGAAAGTTTTGTGTTATCCTAAAAATAATGTAAAAATTAGATTTAACCAAAGTTATAAAAAAAAAACTGCAAAGAGGAGTCAAAGAAAAGAGGGAGGATTATGAAGAACAGTCCTCAATCCTGATATAAATTAATAAAGGCCCATTTAAGTTCTTTCACTTGGAGTCCTGCACCTGAAAGTTCAGCTCAGTGTCAACCCAAAACCCAAAACCACAAAAATAAATTCTATATTACATTTTCTTTTATAGTAGCTTAAAATACAGTGAGTACATAAATGATTGAGCAAAAAAGAAGGTATTTCCATAAACATTTACTATTCGTTTCAACACATATCAAATGTTATAAAAATTATTAATATTTCCTTAAAGAGGACAAATATTTTTCAATTTATATTATAATCTGTAGATTTATGCATGCAGTTCTAAAAATATTTTCTCAAACAGGCAATAATTGTTTAAACGAATGCAAAACTTTTTTAAATCTATGGTGGTTTGTATTCTCTATAAATTAAGAACAATTAGATTACAAATTTGTGCATAAAGCTTTTGAATCATAAATTTAAATTATTAAAAACAAGCAGTTCTTTATTTGGAATATAAAGATTCAGTATCAAACAGGCTTGAATGCAAAATGCATTCATACTCGGGAAGTTTTTATTAAATATTATTTCAACAAAAAATATTTTCTATATATAATGTCATTGATTTTCAATTAATATTTTTTTCGTTATTTTTAATTAATAAAATAGAACGTTCGCATTAGGAAAATACAGGAACCGTTTAGAATGCTTTCATTAACCTGAAAATTTGGGAAGTTCCCGTCGCTTTGCGAGCTGTCGGTGATGGAAAGAAATACAAAAAATCAAGAAAATTATAAAAAATCGCTATTATATTACTCCCTTTCGGCGCAATATTTCCAAATTCAAGAAAGACCTTCTTGCCATGGCCAAAAACATACACAAAAAATTTGGTTCAGTGCTATACATAACTTCATACACTTTTCGATGGTACAATAATAAAAAGGGCACAAAAATAAGTATTACAGCGCCCCATTCCGTCGGAATTTTTCAAATTAAGGGAAGGCCTGCTTGCCATAGCCAACAACACAAAAATAAGGTTCAATTCTATGCATAACTTCATACACTTTTTGATGGTACAATACCGACATACGGACGCGCGGACATACAGACACACGGACAGACAGACATTTTCTATAAACATATTTCCATAAACATTTACTATTCGTTTCAACACATGTCAAATGTCAAACAAAAGATTTTAATATTTCCTTAAATAGGACAAATATTTTTGAATTTATATTAAAATCTGTAGTTTTGGGTATGCAATTCTATATTTTTTTTAACAGGCAATAATTGTTTAAACAAACGCAAAACCTTTTTTAAATCTGTGGTGGTTTGCATTCTCCATAAATTTCAAACAATTAGATTATAAATTTGTACATGAAGCTTTTAAATCATAAAGTTGAATTATAAAAACAAGCAGTTCTACATTTGGAAAATAAGTATTTAGTATCAAACAGACTTGAAGCAGAACAAATTCATACTCGGAAAGTTTTTATCAAGTATTAACTCTGCAAAAAATGTATTTTATATATAATGTCATTGATTTATCAATTAATATTTTTTTTCGATTTTTTTTAATTAATAAAATCAAACGTTATCATTAGGAAAATACAGGAACTGTTTACAATGCTTACATTAATCTGAAAATGTATTCATTGAACAATAAATTTCATTGGACACATTATCACTTTCACAATTTAGTTACTGTCAACTTTTTTAATTGACTATGTTTTTTTCTTACTTCTGTTTCTGTCAAGCTTTCAATGACACTTCGGATGATTTATCTGTCATTAATCATTTCTAGGTGAAAATGTCATGTCTCATGGGGTAATCTGTCTTAGATACAGAGGCTGATTCGTTATTAGTTTGAGGATAATATTGATTTATTATGGCTGTAAATCCGTGAAGACGATTTCATTTCACTGTCTGAAAATGTATTTCTCTGTATAGATTTCAGACTTACCGATATATTCAACAACATAATACACCATTCTAAAATAAAATAAAATAAGTTCTCCGATTTTTGTCTCTTTTATTTATTTATTTTGGTAGTGTCAGTAAAGTTTATTTTCTGTAAAAATAAAAGAAAACAATAACTTTGCGCTCATTATAATAAAATGCGTTTAAGCTTTTCTGTATACCAATTTTTGGTTTTTTCTTTGTTCTGTTTCTGTCAAGCTTTCAATGGCACTTCGGACGATTTATCTGTCATTAATCTTTTCTAGGTGAAAAGGTAACGTCTCACGAGTAATCTGTCTTTCATACAGAAGTGTAAATCCTTGAAGACGCTTTTATTTCATTCTATGAAAATTTTATTATCTCTGTACATTTCAGATTTACTGATATATTCAATAACATAATGGAATATTCAAAAATGTAATAAAATAAATTATTTATTTCATTTCTCTCTTTTTTTTATTTATTTATTTTGGTAGTGGCTGTAAAGTTTGTTTCCTGTAACAATAAGATAATACAAAACTTTTGCGCTTATTGTAAGTGACCGAGTATTGGCTTTTCAGTATTTTTTTTTTTTACATCCTTTTCTGTCAAGCTTTCAATGGCACTCCGGTTAATTTATCTGTCATTAATCATTTCTAGGTGAAAATGTAGATATCTTACAGGTTAATTTGTTTTTGATAGAGAAGTTGACGCGTTTTTGGTTTGAAGGATAATCTTGATTTATTATTGTTGTAAATCTCTCAAGACGATTTTGTTTCATTCTCTGTAAATGCATCTCTATATAGATTTCCGATTTACTGATATACTCTACCACATTATAGACTAGTCTGAAGTTAGTTCTTTATTCCATTTCTCTTTTATTTATTTTTTTTGGTCACGCAAAGTTTATTTCCTGAAAAATAAAAACAAACTACAACTCTTCGCTTTTTCTAAGCAAATGGGTATTAGCTATTCTGTACCAATTTTATTTTTAATGTTTGCCAAAGGAAGTGATCCTATTCCTTATATTGCGGAATTATTTACATTGCATGAAAAGTATTAATAATGTGTCACTGATATTGCATAAATATTTACATTGTAGTTTATATATTTGTATTTTAATCGAAAATTTTGTAAGTATTGCTGAATTCAGTAATAACATTTTCCATTGTTCTACTAATATTTTATCGATATTTGAAAATTATTGAAGGCCAAGTTGGTTCTGTATTTTTCAAATGTAACCTTTCGATACTAACGTCAAAATGAACATGAATTTGTTAATTTTTTTCATACTGTATTGCGGAATATTTATTCCGTATTAGTGTAAAGAACGTGTACGATAATCTTCACTAATAGTAAATGTGCAATGGGATACATAATTTGGGAAATAAAAATGATAACATCAATTGTATATGATAGCTGACTTAAGAGTTTAAAAACAAAGTGAATTAATAACCTACAAATCACATAAATTTTTATAATCTACATTAATCAAAATTGAACATCATGGAACTTTGTTTTCAGATATTAATGTAAAGTATAAAAGTGAAAATAGTTTTCAAAAACGCTCTTTTTAAAGCATTCAATGCTTACAAATTAACCTGATTTCATGATTGCAATTGCTTAGTTTCAAACATTTCTTTAAAATACTTTAAGGGGGTTCTTCCGCGTGACGGCCTGTATTTTAACAATTTTTTGGGATTTTTTTTTTTTTTTTTTTTTTGACAACAAATGAAAGAATACAATTTTATGTTTTTTATTATATATTTATTGCCATTTCAAAAGTATGTAAAACAAATTTTAAGCAAAAATCTTTATTAAAACGGAAGTTACAACACTCTGAAGACACCTACTCCCTAAAAAAGGAATCTCACTTCCTCCACGATTTCTGCTGAATGTCTTATCTGAAAGAAAAAAACAAACAAACGGCGTTTTAATCTGTAAGCCTAAATACATCGAATGAACAAGAATCATTTGAAAATATTGAAAATTGGGTTTTTGGCAGACTCTTGAATTTTTTTTTTTTTCAAATTTCATGTTTTTTTGTTGTTGTTGTTGTTGTTGTTTTTTGTTGTTACGAAAAAAAAATAGAAATCTTCGGAATCTTCGAATGATCCTAGTTCACTCCATGCGTCTACATGTGCTGAGTCTACTCTATAAATTTAAAGTGAATCGGCCAAACCTTTCTCGAGATATGATGGAAGAATGTTTAAAAAACAACGTTTTGATAAAAACGCGTTTAAAGTTTCCTCTTGGAGGTCTTCCAATGCGGATTGCTCTGCTCTTGCTTCCATTCTGGTAATTTTCGTCGTGCGCCGTTTGGAGCGCGCGACATCACGGTTTTGTACATAAGTATGCGCTTTAAGGCCATTGGGGTATCCCCTGCATTATATTTAATACTCCTTGTAAACCTTCGTTGAATATAATAACAGCAATATACGTTGCAATCTCAACGATTTTTGAGCCAGTGTGCAGATGTTTTGGAGTGAAGGTCCAAATCAATTAATTTAGGGATTCGTTATTATTTTGCGTTTCCGTGTTCCTCAAGGTTAAATCGAGACTAAAATAAGCTAACCTATTT
This sequence comes from Maratus speciosus, assembly GCA_963932465.1. NCBI lineage: Eukaryota > Metazoa > Arthropoda > Arachnida > Araneae > Salticidae > Maratus > Maratus speciosus. The sequence goes on along the minus strand of OZ010791.1, from coordinate 531,545,621 downwards.
GACAAAATAAGTGACTCTAGAAAATTTCTTTCTATTCCTGTGTAAACCACGTAACTCGGTACTCCAAACATCTGCTTCTTCTAAATGCTATATCTTATAACGAATTCGAATTTTAGAAAAATATTTTACCATCGTATTCTAGACATGTTATGGAATCAATTTATGCAAAGGAAAAAAAATCGATTTTTTGAACACATCACACGGGGGAACCCCCCTTAATTTAGCGTCTTCAGCGGTTATTGAAAAAATTTCAGTGAATTGCAATAAATTCAGAACTAAGTACTATGATAAAATAAAAAAAACTTTTTAAACGAATGAAACATCGGAGGAAAATTATAAAATCCTTAGTACAGTGATATTTTGTGCTTTCTACAATAAAAATATAAAGAGAACAAGTAGCTTTGTTTTAAATAACAGAAATAATCAAATATTCTGGGAAATATATCCCAAATTCGCCAGTATTAAAATATTTTAGATATTTGTATCTTGTCATATGCACACATACCTAAATTTGTTTTTACAATATTTGAAAAAAATTCAATGTCAATCTTGTAAAATATTGTTTAGTTTATTATACGCAGTCAATGATATTTCACGACAAGACATTATTAAAATAGGTTTTAAAGGGTGAAAAATATAGAGAGCATGTACAGCAGAGTGGAGTGAAAACGACCCCAAAAAAATTTTTTTGGAGTTTTTTCTTTGGATATGTCTGAAAAGTTGTCTTTTGGCACACTGAATAAATGGTTAAATTTCTTTTCATTTCGAATTTATCTTTAGGGTTCTACCGGCTCTCAAAGTTAGCCCTTTATACGTGAAAAACCAAGATTTCACTATGTAGTGTAAATTATTCATATTATTATTTTTTACGAAATTTCGGATTTAAAAGAAATATAAAATATGAGAGATTAAAATATTACTCGTGCTCAATCCGAGTATCGTCATGTTTTAATATCTTAAACGGTAAATATGGCCCTAAAAGGTGACATCACACAAAGCTGTATCACAAAGAACATACATAATAATCAAAATAATTAGATATACATAGATGTAAATTTCCAACTGGGCGAAAAATGTCCGGACCAGGAATCGAACCCGGGACCTCCTGGCTGAAGCCGCCAGTGCTCTGCCATCTGAGCTATCCCGGACGATTCTGGTCGAACTTTTTTCACCCAGCTAACCTGAAATTGTTGTATTGATTATGATTGATTATGGTTGATTATGATTTGTTTACGAATTAGAATAATTGTGTTAATATTAATCTAATTAGATATACAGTTCGCTGAAATATCGTTCTCTGAATATATTGGAAAGGAAGTTTTCTGAATATATAGTAATGCTTGGGGGCTCTGCCCCCTGCAAGTTACGCTCGCCAACTCCCGTTCAGACACCGCAGAATCTAAAAACACGCTAATCTGATGGGTTTTAAAAATATAAGAAAATATTGAATTATACTGAAAAAATCTGTGCAGATCTTCCTTTGAATGGGTTTCCATTCAATTCCCTTTGATTGCAAAAATGTAAGGGCTGTTAAGACATCCCAGTTGCTGTTAAGACATCCAATGGTTATTTTCGTTTTTGATTAAAATGGATCCGTTAAACATTTGAAAAGTAGCTAAAATAAAATTAATTAAGTATACAGAGTCTTTGTCTCCCAGTATTTTAAAACAATCTCTGTAACAATAGACTAAGTCATGTGACTATCATCAAAAGTTCCGGGCGGGCCACTTCCCTTTTTATACCCTAGGTGCGATTTTGGTACTTTAATGTTAGCCATGCACAGGCGATAAGTCGCCAAATATTATTTTATCGCCATCATTTCGTCTATATTATAATAGTTCAAGTCATCAACTGTCATAAACAAATGCGGTCTGATCCCTTCGCCTTTCATATGAAAGTTTGGCATAGAAGTCATATACGATATTGGCGTGATTTTTTTCCGACGCCAATTTGGGGAACGCATCAACAGCATAAACAACAACATCCGGCTTACCATATCAAGCAAAATAACAATACTTTGGCGCCAGTTAAGTACCGGTTGTGTATATGACATTGGCGTCAGAAAACAAAATCGCGCCAATATGGGGTCATATATAAAATATCTGCCAAAAGTTTTCCATTTTGATTAAAAAATCAATTTTTTTTTCGAATAAAACTATATAAAAGTTGTCATGGTCGCAAAGAATTCTTGGTACTGTTACGCTAGCCGGGTGCAAATCTCGCCAATAGATTTTTTTCAAATTGCCAGTTATCGTTTTTTTTTTTTTTTTTTTTTTTTTTTCTCGAGTGGTAAATTAAAACATTGATTTGAAGTTGAAATTAAATGTCATGGTTTTTTGCATTACTGGGAAGAGTTCCATATTGTGTGCTGGTTGGCGCGATTGGCGAAGGAATCCAAAATGGCCCCCAAAAAGCCATTTTAGTGTCTTATAAAATTTTTCAGGATGACGGAAAAACAGGGTCTTTAAATTTTTGTAAACATATATATATATATATAATAAATGTTACGTATGTCACATGTTAAAAAAAGTACGATGATTATACAGATAGTTTTATATATATTACGTATAGAGATATATACCTTATACATACATAATATACATACACCTATAAATAAATATTATGTACTTATATATAATTTTATGTATTTATTATATTTATTATACATGTCAAATTAAAAGAACAGTTATACATTTTTCCGAAAAATATAGGCTAAATGCAAAATAAATACGCAAAACATATGAATAAAGTCCATTCCAGAAAAAAGCAACCCCAAAGGCTGAAGATCGCAAACACATCGATTCATTTAATGCCAAAAAAAGCTTGCCAAAAAATAAACCAGCGAACAATATGGAACTCTTCCCGCATTATTTAACATTTTGCCCGATGTCATATACGCACCGCAGATTTGGCGTGATTTTCTCTTTTTACGAAATTTTGGCGAAAACCTCGTTTTCGAATACCAGTTACATACGCATTTTGGGTAGTACTTAGTTTCTCCGTCGACCAAAAATCTATCGCCAAACTATAAGATTAAATGTCAATAATGGTTGATCGTAAATGTCACATTCACTTGACTTTAAGTAAGTTACACATGTTTACGTCATCAAGTGATTTTTATTTCGACGTTTTATTTGTATATTTATTAATGTTATACTAATTTATTTGTTCTTTCGTTATTTAAAATAAAAATTATGTCCATTTGTATAATTTGGTGATTTATATAATTTGGCGAAATTGGTCGACGGAATAACTAAGTAGTACCGTATCATAATATTAAAATATTTATGTGCTTCAAAGACGTTATAGAAACACATTAAAAGTAAATTAAAAATCTATATTACAACTATTTTTTTATCTTTATTTACAAAATATAGATTTTTAATTTAATTTTAATGTGTTTTTATAACGTCTTTTAAGCAAATAAATATTTTAATATTATGATATGATTAGTAATGAACGTAATTTTGATTTACTACTCGCACTTATTTACGTAAGTAGTACCGTCTTTTTTAATTATTTTCTATTATTTTCATAAGGAAATAACAACCAAAAAAATAATAACTATAGAACAAAATAATTTATATAATTTTAAGAAAAGAAATAAAATTTAAATAAACATTTATTATTAAATAAACTACAATTGCCGAGTTACCATGTCAATCAAAATAATGCCATTTTGGCGCCAATCAGAATCTTCCGATTTGGCGAAAGATTGTTCAAGTAAATTGAATTATAAATAAAAATAGCACGATACATTTTTTAGCATATATTTAAGGGAGGCCAAACTGGTCGCCAAATTAATTTAAAATAACCTTTCCTGAAATCTGAAAAAAAAAAAAATCGGTTCTGATTAAAATTTGAATTGCCATCATTAGAGAAAAGTATTTAAAATTAGAAAAAAAAATAATATTTCGAAAATTAATTCGAATTTTAAAATTCTAATAGTTTTGAGATCTGCAGATCAATACGGATTTTTGGTGTTAATTTCATCGCAAAATATTCCATATTTTAGAAGAAATCGTAGAAAGATGAAACATAATCAGTTGTTTAATCAGTCGTTTCAAAGAATCGTTTCATAAATTCGTTTCATTAGGATTTTATATATAGGGTAGTTAATAAAAAGAATATATGCGATGTACTGTAAAACGATTTTTCATTTCACTCTAATTTATATTGGCCTTTGGTATCAAAAGTAGGTATTATCTTTCGTGATTTGACTATTATCTCGTATATACCCGTCCCTTTTTTCTACTCCCACAACTGCTATTGATGCTTCGGTAACTAATTTCACGCAATTTTGAACTGCTTGAATATGACACGGAAACTTGGGGAGTTGAAAAAATGGGTCTTCCGATCTTTTTATGAGAACTTTCACCACCTGTGTTGATACTCTATTAAGGATAAGTGGTGATGTAAATTCACATTTTTGCCAGTCAGTTGATTGCGATTTACCAGCAGCATTCGAAAGATGAAACTGCTTGACACATGTCATAAAAACAATTTTGGTCTGTATTTCACTCTCCAGTGTTCATTTCTGGGAGACAAGAGCAGATTTTTTAAAATTCCACTACTGTTTGTTGATCACATTGATGCAACGATTTCCAATAGGACCAGAAAAGGCTCGTGGGCCGGTATGTCGTCCATAAAGTTCAGAAAATAAATGACGCAATGGCAATTTAAAAAAATTTACTAGGTATTAAAATTTTCTGCTTATTGTTCTGAAATAAAAATTACTTTATGAGCAGTAAAATACATAATTCTGCACCAATAATATTTTCTTAAACGGTCCTCGGTAAACATACTATAACTGGAATTTTAGAATTCTGTTCATACCGAAAGCTATAGAGCAGCGTTTCTTAAACTGTTGTACGCGGACTCTTAGGGGTCAGCGAGCTTACCGAAGGGGGTCCTCAAGCGCAGTGTTGAATTCAAACCTTTTTTCCTCAGCAGGAATTTTTGTAGCTATAGTTGTGGATAAATGCAGGACTAGAACTTCTAATCTAGGTCTATTAATAAGCATAAGATGAACACTTACATCTAAATCTAAACCTTTCGAGGAAACATTTCAATGCTGGGGAAGGGAACCCCACCACTCGCCTTCGCTCCACTCTTTGAATGCATCTCTGTGCAAGCTAAGTTTTTTTAACGAATATTTTTTAAATGCTAAAGAAAAGGTCACAACAAGGATAGGAGTAAAAGCAGCAAATGATCTAAATTTAATTTCCCTATCTAGTGATACAGTTAAGAAAAGAATCACCGACTTACGTGAAAATATTGAGAGCCAATTAATAGAACATTTAAAAATAAGTCCTTATTTCGCATTACAGGTGGATGAGAATTTATACGTTTCCAATCAAGTCAATTTGTTAGCTTTCGTTCGTTATGAATTTGGGGGTAAGGTATATGAAGATTTTTTGCTTTTCAGATCCATTCCATCTTACCCAACAATAATAAGTGTAGCGCTGTTTACCTGCTTTGACGGTTTCATACAAGAAATGAAATAAACTGCTCAAAATGTGTCGGATAAGTACGGATGAGGCTCGAACTATGACTGGATCTATTAATGGCTTGATCAGTTTCGTTAAAGATAAAACACCGTATGCAGTTTGGACACACTGTTGTATTCACCGAGAATCCCTGATCGCGAAAAAAATGCCTGAAGATTTGCAGTCTACATTCAACTAAGTTGTTTCAGTAGTAAATTATGTCAGGTCTCACCTGTTGGATTTTTGACTTTTTAAAATTCTATGCAAAGGAATTTGGAGTGAACACAAGCAGTTACTTTGGCATACAGAATTTAATTGGATGTCATTAGGAAAAGTTTTAAATCGCATTTTTGCACTGCGTGATGAAGTGAGACTATTTGTTATTGCATATACCAAATACCATTTTAAAGAATGTTTCAAAGATTTCTCTTGGTTTTTTTAGTGGCTATCGCCCAGTGTCGTGATCCGTAGCGACAGCTGCTGCCACCCAGGGGTCCCGGTTCGAAACCCCGGTTAAGACATGGGTGTGATTTCGAGTGCCATTTGTAGTTATATGAATATGTAATGGAAAAAGAAATAATTGTTTGTGGATTGTTGTTGTTTCTGTGTATAAAAAGGACTATTCGAGGCGAAAGCCATAATTGGTTTAGGCCTTAAAGCAATATATGTCAATGTCAGTGTTGTCGAGTGGCATATTTGTCAGATATTTTTAGTTTTCTGAATGAGCTGAATTTAACCTAACAAGAAACATCGATACATATTTTCAAAGTATAGGGCAATGTAGAAGCAATAATAAGAAAATTGATTTATGGGCAAATCGACTTGAACATAATAATTTTGAATCATTCCCAACATTATTTGATTTCTTAGAAATCTGGCGCTACAATTTTCCTGATATTCCTGAAAATTTCATTGTACACCTGAAAAACTTGAAAGATGCTCCTGATTTTATATTCTTCTCTCAAAGTGAGAAATTGAGTGGATGAAAGATCCATTTCATTTCCAAGACATTAGTGAAATGGAATCCTTAACATTCTTATAGCAGGAACAACTTGCGAATTATCATGCAATGGTTTCATGAAAATTGCTTTCCAAGTGAATAGCCTTCCTGATTTTCGGTTGTGCGTGAGAAATACTTATGGAGGACTAGCAGATAAAGCTATCAAGCATTTACTTCCCTTCTGTACAACATATTTCTGTGAAAAGACTTTCTCCAACCTTGTGCACATAAAAAACAAATATAGCAATCGATTAAATATTAAATCAGTCTGGCCAATACGTGTTTCGAACACTGAACCAAACATTGCAAATCTCGTAGAAAAATAAACCAGCAGCATCCTTCTCATGCGAAATATTAGTATGTATATTTTAACTGTTTTCAAATGTGTGCCATTGTTTTTTTTTTTTTTTTTTTTTTTTTTGGTGAATGCAACTGATGTTTTCAACAACTAAAACACGTAATATCTGTAATGAAAAATAAATAAGGTCTATACCATTAAAATAATTTTATTTTTATCTTACATTAAGAAAAATTTGCTGCGGGTCCCCAAAATGCATAGCACATGAAAGGGGGTCCGCGAGATACCAAACTTTAAGAAACGCTGCTATAGAGTTTATAAATATTTTGAGCCAAATAGAAAACTATTTTTTTTTCATAAAAAATATATTTCTATGTATTTGAAATGAAATCTGATTACTTCTACCGATATGGAACTGCGCCGTGATAATTAGATTAATTTTCAAAAAACTGTTTAAATTTATTGCATAATTTTTATATATTCCTCTTTTATGAGTCTAATAAATGTGTTTAAAAAGACAGTTTCTAAATAAATACGTTATATTGTTTGTAATTTTTTTTATTTTAAAATGTATGTTTTACAAATGCCAATAAAAAAGAAACTTTCGTTGTAATACCGAAGTTAATGATTTGATTTACTTGTTGTACTTGCTAGTTCTTATTAATAAAGGCATGAAAATACAATTTTTTCCAAAATGAGTGAAAATTTGTCCATGCCGGGGATCGAACTCACTATCTTTGTCTTTAATTGCCAATAATATTCCAATACACATGTTTTAACTCAGTTGTGAAAAATTATTACTCACATGACTTATTTACCAATTAGCACGATTGTGTTCAAATAATAAAAAAAAATTTAACAATGTACCCAATGTTAATTAAATTTCTTTTCTCTGCAGTTTATGCTGTGGAGCTGTTTCAAATGGCATTGTCAGCTGTTTATCAGCGTTATTATCAAATGAACAGCCTGAAATAGAATTTCGAAAAATCAAGAAAATTATACAAAAATCGCTATTACAGTGCTCGGAATATTTCCAAATTCAAGAAAGACCTTCTTGACATGTCCAAAAACATACACAAAAAATTTTGTTCAATGCTATACATAAATTCATACACTTTTCAATGGTACAATAATGAAAATAACACAAAAATGACTATCACAGCGACCCCTTCAGTCGGAATTTCTCCACATTAAGGGAAAACCTACCTGCCATAGCCCACAACTAAAAAAATAAATTATTTAATTCTATGGAACACTTCATGCACTTTTTGATGATACAATAAGGAAATTTGCACAAAAATTGCCATTAGAGCGCCCCCTTCCGTCAGAGATTTTCCAAATTAAGGGGGGACCTGCTTGCTATAGCCAACAACGAAAAAAAAAAATGGTTCAATTCTATGCATAACATGATACACCTTTTAATGGTACAATGGCGACATACGGACACACGAACAGAAAGACATTTTCTATAAACATATTTTTGGGGATCATTGACCTCTGAAACCTGTAAATCCGTCGAAAACTGTAAGTCGAAATTTTTTCCGACTACAATACTTTATTCTATTGAAGATAGAAGAAAGTAATATAAAGTGTAACAAAACATAGTCTACATGTTACTTTATTCGCTATATATGAAATCCATAGTATTTATAAATAAATCTATATTTCTCCAAAAAAGGGGTGATATTTGGTGGTGGTAAACAACAGTTCGTCTATTGCTGCAAATAAAAATCGATACTGATATAATTCATACTGATAATTTAAAATTCATACTGAATCTGATTTAAGTGGTCTCAGGACTCTTAAAGCTTTAAAATTTTCGATATTTTAATTCTTTTAGATGTTAAAATCCTATATTTTCTGAACATTTTGATATAATTGTTTCCTTGAAATTCCTATTAGAACTGAAGTTATGGCTTTTACATTTATACGCGGTCAATAGCTGAAGAGTCGTTTCGGAAACTTTGAAGCCATTTTTCTCCAAATGACGTTTTTGGGCATAACGCGCACGATATCTCAAAAACTTATGAATATTTTTTTCATGAAATTTTCAAAACATATGTTTCATGCCAGTCTGTATAAACTGAACCTAAAATTTTCCTTTTATTGTTCAAAATAATATTTTTTTAGGTGATTATACTGTTGAAATTTTCTTAATTTTGCATTAGCTAAATACAACTTTGTATTAAAAATATAAAAAAGCTTTAAATACAAATTCATTTAGGTTCAGGGTAATTATTACAATCTGAAGTATAAGTAGGCACCAACATTTTCATCCTAGTTTCAATACTTATTTTGTAATCTTGTGCATAAGCTGTTATGCCGATTTTTTGCTCGTCAAATGTCTAACATTTTGGAGCCCCTTTAAATGCTAATTCTGCATCTTATAATTTTTTAAATACATGAAATAAAAGAACATACTTATATATTTTATTCCAATTATAATTGTGTCTTAAAATCAAATTTATTTTAAGATATTAAATGTTAAAAATGGTCTTTTTTTTTTCATTTTTTCCAATTTTAACCCTTAAATGCCTGGTGTTGCTTTTCGGCAACATACCCAATTTAGGCTCTAAAATACTATTAGAATAATATTGAAGCTATAATGCCTAATGTTGCCAATAAAATACATTCTGAAAGTATTATTAAATCAATTTTCAACATTTAGATGGCAACACTTGTGCTGTTTAAGAATAAAGATAAATTTATTTTTTTCAAATGTTGCTACTTGTTCTTTTTGTTTTGTTTGGAAACTTGCGAAATACCCTATTTTGACCTGCAGTGAGCAAGTAAAATTTATTTCTTATTATAGTTCCTAAAATTCATGTGTGTTTAATATTATAGAATTTTATCAAGAGAAATTATTTTTTCGATTAAACATCAGTATTGCCGATTAGTAACAAACTGTTTTTTAGCCGTAAACTATACTTAAAACAAAATATGATTTTTTTAAGTATTTTACCCGTGATTTCTTTAAAAAATGAAAGCCTAAAAACATTATTACAACTATTTTTGAAAGATCAGACATTTAAGGGTTAAGAGTCCTGAGACCCCTTAAAAAAGAAGCTTGCACAGCAGAATTGTTTGCTATTCGAAACAGTATGTGTATGTATATATGAGAGAGAAATAATATATCAGTTTGTAATCCACTATATATCTTTTACTTGTATTTTAAAAAATCCCTTTCGGCAATGGTGATAAACTGTTCAAAATTTTTTCATTTAATTTTAAGCTGTGCTCATTCGAAAAGAGAGGATGTCCATGTATTTAAAAATTACTTGATTAATTATACACTAGAGATCACTATTGCTTAACAAATTTACTTAATTTAAAAAAAAAAATTCCAAACTCCATTCTTCACTTTTCAATACGTTTTTTGTAAATAAAAAAATTCTAAGCCATTTATCATAATTGAAAGCATTGATGAACCTAATTTAAGTTTTCCACTCATTGAAAATTTCTCCTTTCTTCTTAACAAATTAGTGCTTTCACTGTTGTAATAGGATTTAAACGTTAAACCAATTATTCTTTCACAAAGTTAATGACTTTTTTATGATTTCAGAAACATAAGAGTAATTTTCGTTTAATCTAAATTGGTCTCTCAAACATTTTATGGTCAATGAACACAAGACATCCAAAAAATTCTTTTAAAAAGTTATATCTTTGCTTTGATATTTTGTTTATATTCAGGAATTTTTAAACAGTTCTAATAAGTAGATATTTAAAAAAAATATTTTATTTATTATTTATTTATTCAAAAAGATATAATAATATAAAAAAGGTCTGAATGGCAGAATTTATTTGAATTAAAATTACTTTAGGTTAGTGTTTGATGATTTTAATTTTTAAATCTCATTCATATTTTAATACAGGGTGTTCCAGCTAAAATGTTACAAACTTCGAGGGGAGATAGGGTAACACTAGTGAACTCGGAATCACATAAGAATGCCGGGTCCAAAATGCCTTCCTGACCCAGTAAGAACATTGGCGGTGTTACCAGTGGGCTATATTTTTTTATTTCCGATTTCTTGATTGGCACCGCTTTTTTGAAATGGTAAAGTTCCCTTTGTTTTCAACTTAATTAATGTGTCATGAAGCAAGGGGGAGTTTACCATTTCAGAAAAGTGGTGCCAATCAAGAAATTTGAATTTAAAAAAGTAGACATCTGGCAACACTGTCAATGCCCTTACTGGGTCAGGAACGCGTTTCCGACCCGGCATTCCTGTGTGATTCCGAGTCGTCTATGTGTACCCTACCTTCCCCCGAAGCTTGTAACATCATAGCAGGGACACCATGCATATCTCATAACTTGATGTTTTATATTTAATGTATTATCATTGTTCTTTCATACATTATTAACAAATATATATTAATAAAAATATAAAACGTATTTCAAGGAATTATTTCTTAGTTCATGTCACTAACACTTACTGCCGTTGCCATTCGCAACAAAGTAAAAGTAGCTTCTGTGGGTTTCTTCTTCTCGCGACATATGCTAATAGAAGTGCAATAAATATGTCCCGAGAAGAAGAAACCCACAGAAGCTACTTTTACTTTGTTGCAAATGGCAAATTATTTTTAAATGTACATATGTAAATACTATGCGCTTTATATTTAGCTGTGTTTGTTTATTGGAAATATTGTGTTATATACAAGTAAAACAATGAAACGTATCTACGTCGTCTGTCGTCAATTCCAGCGAAGTCACTCATTTTATTTTAATTCGTAGTGTTTTTTCTACAGCATATTTCAGCTTGAGTAATCTGGTTCAACAGACTTTTTGAATGACAACGTTTGATTTGTTTCGCACAACTTTTAAATCCGATTGTTAACAATATCTCTGAATTTAAAGAGCAATACATTGGCACCGTCGATGCATCCCAATTAAATAAAATATATATGATAAAAACAAAATTTCAAAAAACATAAAGTGTTACTGTTCACCTTAACACCACATTAAAATTTCGCAGCGATTGGCCACATTTATTCGGCGGTTGTGGCCTAAATAGTTCAAGAAAACAATTAAGAAGACAAATTAGCAATTTTTGGATCCTGGTAAAATATTCTATGGGACCTTTAACTAAACAAGCCACTTATAACAATAAAATATTTATCATAATCGTAGTCTTTCTACAAAAGTAATACTAAAAATACATAAAGAAATACACAAATGAAATATATAGCTTACGTTTTTGAAAAACGGTAAAAATTTACATTACATATCAACACGCATCCTATGGCATAAATACGTGCTATTTTACAATAGACTTGGATGGATATTGAAATACAACAGTTCACATACGTAAGTGCAACATTTTTGCAATACATTTTCTACCTTAAATAGAGTCTTTTTTTGTAAACAAAATTAACAGACACCAACCTGTGACTAGTAAACAATCTTTAAAACGTCATTTAAAATGAGGAGTCTTCCAGAGAAGTGCAAAAAAATGACGAATATTTTTTTTTTTTTTTTTTTTGTAAATTTTAGGACTAATATGAGTTCACTAGACGTCAGACTAGCCGTCGCTATCAGAGTTCAGTAGTTAATCAGTTAATATTCTATCTTATACAATAAAGTATTCTACATTTGTTATTTTAAAAAAGAAGTCCATCTATTTTAGCACGAAAAGCAATCAGAAAAAAACGTAAACAGACATTCGAATAGGGATTGTGCCTTCTTTAAATATATGTTAAAAGATAAGTTAAGCGCCCGTGTCTCCATATTAAAAGTGTAGTATTATTTGAAATTTCCAATACAAACACAGAATTTTTCTAGCATTAAGATATAACTTGTTAAGAATTGCTGATACAGTCATAGGTCAGTTTCAGAGTTTAATAATTATATATTACCAGACTAAGAATACCATCATACTTTTAAGTCACTTTTATTGTTAATTCAGGGGATGATTCCACACTTTTTTGTGTGTGTGTGTCTGGGGGTGGCACTTTAACAAGTTAAAAATTTAAAAAAAATTTGGCCCGTAAATTATACTTTCAGCACACCAAATCTATTTTTCTTTTTCTTACTTTATTATTACTTTTTTTCTTCAATTCCTACTATTAGTTCACACTCTCCCTATATTTATTTATTTATTCATTTATATATCTCTTGTTCAAAATTTCAATCGCTAATAAAATACTTATTATTCATCCCATCAAGTTGAAATAAATTTTTTTAAACTTGTACTAGATGACAATTGATGTTAATACAGTTTTTCAATTATTAATTCATTAATTAAATTTTAATTAATTAATTTTTGTTGGACATGGTAGACAAAATGGCGGCCATTGGCTATTGAAGCATTTAATGCATCTTCATATCTATAAGGGGGTTACCATAGTGGGGACCCTGTTCTGTCGAAAAATACCGCCAAGTTTGTCGCCAACTTGGCGATATATCGCCAAATTTGGCGACTAAAATGAGTCGCCAAAAGTGACACCAACTTGGCGATATCTCTATTATTTCGCCAAATTCCCATAGACTTCCATTGTAAACCTACTTGCTTATAGAAAATCAACAAATTGAGAAATTTTAATGCAACAAAAACTAATATTAGCTTAAGGGATTATATAAAATTTTTCTTTGATGACCTAAGTAGGAATTGACTTTAAAAACAAAATTTTTATATTACTTGTTTTTAATAAAAATAATCGCCAATCCTAGCTCGTAATCAAACGGGTTACTTGAAGGCGATCACTTAATTTAAATATAACTCACTAATTTATACACCAAATGAGTCATTTTTATCAGCCTGTCAGCCAATGAAAAAAGATGAAAGGTATGCAGAAAAATGAAAATGTATATGAAGGTTTTTTGTAATATTTTAAATTAAATTTCATTTTGCAGTTTCTTATATTACCAACATCGTTGCGATCTGTCTGTGTATTACTATATTTACTCTTAATTTTCAAATTACTCAAATTAATTCAAATTAATTGGCCAAAAATGTGAATAGTCGAGGCAATAGGAAATTTTACCTAGCAAAATTAATGGTAGTACTGGAAATGGGCTTTCTAGATATTTTTTGGGTCGCTGAAACCGAATTTGTAACTTCCCACCAAAATTTCCCCCCGGCAACATCCACAAATTTTGGTAAAAAGCCCCCCAAAAAAGGTTTTTATTAAAAAATTCAATTTTTTATTGTTTTAGAGAAAAGGTATCTAGAAATTCAGAAAGTAGACAAAATTTCCAACAAATTAGATATATGACATTATGACTTAGGATGAAGGGGAACGGGGGATCTGCCTTGGAACATGCGCGCGTTGCTGCGTAAACTAAACTAAGTTGCGCAATTCCACTTAACCACTCACACGTTTACATTCTCCCTCCCATCTCCCCTCCGAACTTTCGCTATAACGTTTACTTTAAGATTTTTGGGGTCGCTGAATCCGAATTTTTAATTTTCCCCCAAAATTTTCCCCCCGAACCCCCCTCCCCCCCCAAAAAAAAATAGTTGTTTTTAACATAAATTTCTTATTGTTTTAGGGGAAAAGCATTACGAAATTCAGAAACTAGACAAAATTTGCAGCAAATAGGATATATGACATTATGAATTAGGATGAACGGGGAGGGTGAGGGCTGCCTCTGAACATGCACTGCGGCACTACGTGCACTAAATTATGAAGTCCAGGCAATAGGGGATTTTATCCGGCAAAATTAATACTAGTTCTGGATTTCGACTCACTTTATGTATTTTGGGTCGCTGAATATGAATTTGTAACTTCCCACCAAAATTTCAACCGGCAACCCCCCCCCCCCCCCCCCAAAAAAATTGATTTTTTGAAAAAAATATTATTTTTGAGAAAAGTGCGCGGGGAATGTTCCGAGGCAGCCCCCTTTCTCTTCCCGTTTATCCTACGTCATAATGTCATGTATCCTATTTGTTGCAAATTGTGTCTAGTTTCTGAATTTCGTAATACTTTTCCCCTAAAACAATAAGAAATTTAAGTTAAAAATAACTGTTTGGGGGGGTTTCGGGGGGGGGGGGAAATTTTGGGGGTAAGTTACAAATTCAGATTCAGCGACCCAAAAAACTTAAAGTAAACCTTATAGAGAAAGTTCGGAGGGAAGATGGGAGGGCTAATGTAAACGTGTGAGTGGTTAAGTGGAATTGCGCAACTTAGTCCACGCAGCACTGCAGCGCATGTTCCGCGGCAGATACCCCCTTCCCCTTCATCCTAAGTCATAATGTCATATATCTAATTTGTTGCAAATTTTGTCTACTTTCTGAATTTCTAGATACTTTTTCTCTAAAACAATAAAAATGTGATTTTTTTAATAAAAACCTTTTTTGGGTGGCTTTTTACCAAAATTTGGGAGGGTTGCCGGGGGAAATTTTGGTGGGAAGTTACAAATTCGGATTCAGCGACCCAAAAAACATCTATAAAGCCGATTTACAATACTACCATTAATTTTGCTAGGTAGAGTCCCTGTATGGTCTGTATTGCCTGGACTAGAAGAACATTTTTGTATGCCCGTGCCAAAAGTCCCAGAAATGTTAGTTAAAGAAAATCCCCAGTGACAGAAACATTCTAGCAAATATACTAATGAAAATTAAAATTCTAAACAGTTTTTACTAAAATAGTGTTATCCTAAATTGGACTTCTAACCTATTTAATATGTATCATGAACTATGTAACATGTTCCATTGAAATCAGTTTTGGTAATTCATAAATGAGATTATTCTATTTTGCGTACGCTCGATACCGTTATAACAAATCTGATTCACATTTTATCATTTTAAGTTACATGACTATTAAGTAGGTTTAATTTGCATGCATCTGAACATAAATAAATACATATTTAACATAAACCTTTGGGTAAAAAATTCCAACAATTCCGATAACTTGTATCGGGAAAAATTTAAAGGAAATCATTTGCCTGTTTAATGCCGTTAAAACTTCTATACAGAGAAAATGTGTTTGAATAGCTTAAATTTTAATAGGAAAAGAAAACTAAATTTTCTAGAAATACTTCTGTATGCCATTACAAAACTTCATTTATCACTCCAAAATGAAAGTATTTCTGCATCTCTTTTGTGTGGATATAACGACTTTAAACTTTGCACTACCATTACTTTTAGAACAAATAAGTCCATAACAGAGAATTTCCCTTTTTGCTTAAATTTCGAGCGCTAATAGAATTTCATCTTCCAATTGTTCTTCCAATTCGAAATAATGTATCCAGAGATAAAATTTCAATTGCCAGATTCCTAAACAAATATATTTCCAAGCTGTTTTAAGAAATTGAAGTATACTCAGATAAACAAAGTCAATCAACGACTTCTGAATGGGCAGATGGGGAAATATGAAAAAAAAACTGGTTCAGTGTATATGTTGAAATGAAATTATTCCTTAAGATATTATAAAGAAATAGATTGACCATTTTTATTATACCGAAATATCGAGATTTCGTTTAATACTTTTACTGGATTAATCGTTCGCGTAGTTGTCGGTGCGCCTTCCTACCACGCTAAAGTTCCAGGTTGCAATTGCGGATTGTGCATGGTTCACTTTAGTTTCCATCTATTCCGGGTTGTTGAATTGAGTATCAAACATGCTTGGGAACTAAACACTGAGGTTCCCGCGATAGGCCAATCATCTGGTCGGTACATACAGTGGCGGTCAAAAGTTCCGTCCAGCATAACATTTTTGGTTAATTTGTAAGTATATCCATATGAAGAGGAATCTCAAAGTGATATTTATACACTTTATTGACATAACAGTTAAGAACTTATCTATGGAATAAAAATTAAAAATTAATAAATTTGATTGATAAAATTAATTGCTAAAGAAAATGCATGTTCTCAAAAGTTTCCGGCCACCTTTGCAAGTTTGGAAAAAAATGGTGTTATAACAGAAAAGAACAGTGACCAACAACATTTACAATTAGTATTTTGTATTCATACATTTAGCAATAAATACTGCGACGCAGCAACGTGGCATTGATTCAATGAATGGTTGTAGATCATCAATGTTACATTTTGTCCATGGTTCTTACAATTTTTGTGAAAATGCTGCTAAATTTGAATATTTATAATTCCACACACGTTTTTAAGTTAGTTTCAAAGATTATCTATTGTATTCAAATCGGATGATTGGGCTGTCTATTTCAAAAGTGGAACTTTTTTGTGCAAAAGCCACTGCTTGACGAGCTTGTATGTATGCTTTTGGTCGTTATCATGATGAAACAAATAATTGCGAGCACAATTTTTCCTTCAATAAGGCAGCAAATGATCTTGCAAGATATCCTTATGCATTTCACTATTCATCTTGCCGCAGATTTCAAATAACGGACAGGCGAATTTTCCAGAAAATGTTCCCCACAACATAACGTGTCCTCCGCCGTGCTTCATTGTAGGAATAATGTATCTCGCATCTTATCTTTTGTTTTTAGGCCGTCGGTTATAATGTTTTTTATCACTACCAAAAAGATTAAACGTCGATTCATTGGAAAATAGTACTTTTTTCTAGTTTTCACTTGACCAGTCTTTGTATTCCTTGGCAAACGCCAGTCGGGCACTCTGATTTTTTTTATTTATGAAAGGATTTTTATCACCGACTGTTCCAAAAAGTTCTACGTTACATAAGCGTCTTGATACTGCAGACAGACTCATTTCAGCAATATTTTAACGCCATAAATCGCGTGAATTGCAGCGGCATTTTTACGCGGGTCATCAACTGCTTTTCTTCTGATAATTCTGTCTACAAGAATAGTCGTTTTTCGGAGTCCCCCGGACCGTGGCAAGTTCCGAAGTCCATAACCATCTTTATATTTTTTTTAAAATATCGTTTACAGCAAATTTTCCGATCGACAAATCGACCCTTTAGCGACAAACAAATCACTCGTTTAGGAACAATAAATTGTTAAAATTTTTATTTTTGAATTTCAAATGCATTAATCATGTTGATTAATTAACAAAACAGCCAAAAAAACCCCACTTAACCAATATTAAAATTATTGAAGTGAATTTTAATGATGTTACAGGCCTTTCGAACAGAATGAAATTGATATGCACTTATGGAATGCACCAGAATATACATTCAGTACAATATGTTGCGAAAAAAGTATATATAAAACTAGTTACAGTGCGAACGCACCTCATTTACCACGTTTGACGAGCAATTTCCAACTTGTTGATTTAGACAGTGAGCAAGATTTGTAAAAAGAAAACAGTTTTTTTGCTAGTTATTATTAAACTGTATTTTAACAAAATCAAATTGATTGGTAAAGTTATCATGCGAATAGAATATTTCCAACTGAGCGAAAAAAATTCCCAGCTCGGTTATCGAACACAGATCCTTGGCTTACGGTGACAATGCTCTACCGATTAAGCTAACTGGGATGACAACCTGCGAGCATATTTCGCGCAATTAACCGTATTGGTAATAACATCTGCTCTGTCATGAAGATAGCTCCACAGAATAAACCGCAGGTAAAAGAACTCCATATAAACGATGAGTACGTAGATAAACTATTATCTTAACACAATCAAGCCGATTGGTAAAGTTGTCATACGCGTTTCGCTCAGTTGGAAATATTCAATTCGTATGATAACTTTACCGATCAGTTTGATTCTGTTAATGTAGTAGTTATCCCAGTTATCTTAAACGGTAGAGCATTGGCCCCGTAATTCAAGGATCTGGGCTCGATTCCCGGGCAGGGCATTATTTCGCTCAGTTGGAAATATTCAGTTCGTAGATATTATTGATTGGATTTTGCAGATTGTTAGGCAAGAGTGATAAGATCGCAAATATCTTTTTAATTTTGAATTATATTCTTGATGAGTAATTAATATTTAATATATTATTGCCATACTTAAAAAAATCTGTTTCACAAATATTTGATTATGCATATATATTTTACTTAATTACATGATCTTACTTGCTTTTATCCATCTTACACCAATCAGCAGATATTACAAAAAGGACAGGTAATAATTGCAACAAATTTCAATACGAATAAATATATGATAACTTTTTTTTCGATGTATGTAAATAACACTGACAAATAAGAAATTTTCCAAAATATTCCAAATTACAACAATCGCTGAAACATTTTTTTTCTAAGTCAATTGGCCGTTACCATAATCAATCCTGTTGTTTTCGAAAAAAAAAAAACTATTTCGCTTAACAACATTTTTAAAAAAATGTTGTTAAAGGAGACTTATTACAAAATATTTTAACATGAATTAATTGTGTGTAGATTTGGTGTCAATTTGAGGTTCATTGTGGCTATGGAAAAATTTGACACCGTCGTATAAACCACGTTTATTCAACACTTAAGGTGGTTGTTTTTTCATGCAACAGCAAAAGATTCTTGATAAAAACTTTTTCACAGACTTGAATCTTTTCTTTTGCTGCTTCTGTAAATAAAAGAATCGAATAATTAGAGTATATATAAATAGTGAAAATAATGTATTTTATTATAGTACTTTTCCTAGTTCAGATGTTTGATTTTTTAACAGTCTTTATAACAATGCTTATATTCATTGATACGGGTGTTTTTTTTTTTTCTCATATATTAGCAAATCCGTCTGGCGTCGTCCTCAACCACTCATGTCCGATTGTAACGAGAAAAAAACTATGAACGTGCCCAGCCTAAGTTCAAATTCGTCGGTAGCAGATCAGGGAGCGCAACAACAAAATTCTAGTAGTAAACACGCACAAAAATTTAAAAAGTCCTTTACTGTCTTCCTGCGACAAAATAATGCATCCAGTCGTATTCATTGAAAATATTGTTTAATTATCTCATGTCTTTAAAACAAAGGGAAGAAATAAATGCTTCTTAGAGAAATAAATTTCTCAAACCCAAAATTATAAAAAGTCTCATTCAAATTATCTAGGAATCAACCATTTATCTATCACTGGATTGAAGACAAAATATGAAGGCATTCGGTCAGAAACGACCTTCATCTACTAATAAGAATGACAGCATATATTTTCGGCAATTGAAAGCGAAGTATAATTAAAATACAAATATGTCAACTAACGGAATTTTGAAAGAGTCATTACTGATAAAAAGAATCATTACTGATAAAAAGAATCATCATATAGTAAAACAAAGTTAATTCGGAATTCTTTGCTGAATTTATGGAAATAAATCTAATTTCTTTAGTATATATATTATTCAGTTTTACCTGTCTCATAAAGCAAATGTTATGCTACATCTCGACATCTCGTTAGAGCTCTCTCTTTAGAAATCAAAGATCAGACCTCATATCACAAATTTTGTAGGATGAAGACACAGTTCAAAGAAATTTATAGTGTAATACATTTAAAGTTGAAGGACATTGTGTTATAATCAACGATTTAGATTGTTACTTTTTATTTAGATTACTTAAATATTCGGTAAATTTCTTCATTATACCGTTGACCACTTTCCATAAAAAAAAAAAAAAAAAAAAAAAAAAAAACTTTTGCCAAATTAAAGGATGTAACGCCAAAAATGCAAGTTCGTGGCGTCACATTTACTCGTCGTCAGATGAGTTACATGCGCTTGTAAAGTCATCAACTCAAATTATTCTTAATTCGATGTTTATCTGTATTTTTTATTATGTTTTACTGATTTATTAGTTATTTTGTTAATTAAAATAACAATTACGTTCGTAAACGGCAACGACCTGACTTTAAAAGGGAAAAAGTATTGAAAACAGAGCATAGTTACTTAAAATAGATTTCTCAACTAATTTCACAAATATTCACCAATAAAATAATGTAAATGTATAAATATCCAAGATTTTTTTTCTGTTTAGATTAATATATTATGAATTATGTTGTTTAAAGTTATTGATAGTTGACAATTTAGTGGGTTTTCATTTTCCAATTTCTTGTTTAATAATATCACACTACTGCTGCGAAAAAAGTTTTCGCTAAAAGTTTGTATTTCTAGAGTATAACAAGGTACAGTCGTGGAAAAAAAAGTAAACACCCGCTACTAACTCCTCAACAAATTATCGTAGACGAAAGTTACTGGTACCGAACGATTGGAAATAAAGTCTACTTTTAAATGACGTATGTAAAATTTGTTTAGAAGGCCATCTACATATTAAAACGAATCCAAACATCATTTTTTGCAATGGCAATACCCAATTTTAACGAGATATTTCAAATCTTTGGTTCAAACTATGCCTAGACACCAAATTCTAAGTCATTTGAATGATAAGTTTTTGAATTATAAACATTCAAATTCAGTGCTTCTAATGTCAAATTACATTTTCATATTTTTATTTATAACTTCTGAAATTATAATCCTAATGTTTTAATTTTTTGTGTAGCAATAATACTAATATACCCAAACATAAATACGTTGAATTTGCAATTTTTATAATTTTCTGATATGAATTATGAATTATGAAATTAATATTAAAAAAAATTATGAATTCCAACCTACAATTTTTTTCATGGATTCAGATTTATTAAGCCCTGCTTTATGGAAATCCAAAATTTCACATTTTTCTTCCAAGTAGTTTTCAAATTATGCTTAAAAAACGGCAAATGATGGTTTAAGGGGCCGTCTATGATAGAAGTGACTAAATATTTTAAAATTTCTTATGCTAACCTGTAATCTAACAGGTTTAATTGACTGCTTAAGGTGCCTTGATCAAGAAGGGGTTAACAATCGAGTGCCGAACTTCAATTTGGATACAGCCCTTAAAATACGCTCGTTTTAAAATAATTAATTTCTGGAAAACTTACGGTACGAATTGCATAAAAATTTGTTTATAGACTAATTCAAGGGTGTAGAGTTCATTTCCAATCGTTCGGTACCAGTAACTTTCTTCTACGATAATTTGTTGAGAAGTTAATAGGGGGTGTTTACTTTCTCTTTTCCACGACTGTACATTGAAATAAATGGAACAGATCGTATCTTTCGCAATCACCTTTAAATTTTAAATATAATCGTATACTTTATTACAAAAAATCTCATTGTATGTTTATTTATTATAGCCTAGATATCTGTTTATATATAACGTGAAGTGGAACAAAATGTAAATTCCATAAATAATTTTAAAGATGATCGCTGAATCTTTTATTAATTTTAACTTTATAAATTTCATATTACCCACTAAACGACATTCATATAATTTTCGAACAGCAGCAGAATGCATTTTCAATTGTTAGTCATATGTTAAAAAATGTAAGTAAGTTATTACAATTGGCCTACTAAATAGTATAAATATTTATTCAACTACAAATTTCAGTACTCCTCGATTACCGGTCGACTACTTTCCATGAAAAATTATCGTCAGACTATAGTATTTAATGTCACAAACGCATGATCTAGTCGTCACATTCATTTGAGTTCAGATGGATTGCACGTCTTAGTTATGTAGTCGAATTTTAATTCGACGTTTATCTGTATCTTTATTTATCTTTTACTGATTTATTAGTTATTTTGTCAACTAAAATAACAATTACTGGCTTACACGGTGGCGCCATAATATTAAAAGACAAATAACATTGAATAAATATAGTGATGCATAGTTACGTACAATAGATCAGTTTCAACTAACATTACAAACATTCACCAGCCGAGAGGTACAATTAAGAGAAATAACGTAAAAAAATAAATATCCAAGAGAATTTTTATATTTTCATTAATATACAGTTATATTTATTGTTTAAAGTTACTGATAGTTAACTGTTTAGTGAGTTAGGCTTTCCGAATTCCTCGTATTTTTTTTATATTCAAATGGCAACATTCTTTCATTTTTTATTTGACGTTTCAGTCAGGCAAATAATTTGGCAAGAGTTTTGTCACTGAAAATTGTTCGACTTGATCAAATCACAAAATTTGTAGGAAGAAAACACAGTTGAAAGAAATTTACAGTGTAATTCATTAAAAGTTTGGAAGCATTGTGTTATTATGTAAGATGTAGAAAGTTCCTTTTTATTTAAATTATATAAGAATTAATAAATAAAACGTGATTGTTAATATCTCGTTATTATAGCATAGCTTACAATGAATGTCTAATACAAAACACCTAAAATAAATAGAATAAGAAGCAAATAAGAGTTTTGTATTGGAAGAAGTAAAAGGCAAAATTATAATTTTTGCGAATTTGGTATCTACTGGTGTTCGTGACACTGATGCTAGATCCCATGCGGATGTAGAGATTTCCATGAAACGTGTTTAAAAAACTAAATACAATAAACTATTATAAATTTGTATAAACAAAAAGTGGCTCCAAAAGCATTATTCTATTAAATAAATAGTCTGTTGAATCACAATTTATAGTAAAATAACGTTCATATTTTATTTGGAATACTGTAAGAGTTTTTGGAAAATGAGAATTGGTAACCAGATAAATTTGATATACCCTTAATAACTCTTAAATTAGCACACCAATATACTTTTTGAACTATTACATTTTATACAGGATTTTTTTATTATGCATTTTAAGATTTTAATATTTAAATTGTGGCATATTTTTTAAATGTATTTATTTTTAAATCATAATCATTGGATCGTGATTATATACAAAAAAATGATAGAAAGAGAGTAACGGTTCTTTGTTTTTGTCTAAAATTTTAGAAATACAAAAACTGCATAATATAGTAACAAACACTTTTTAAAGTACCATTTTGTTATAGATGTCATAGTTTATCAATTATTTTATTGTTACGGATTGTGAAAACACAATAGAGATATGGGAGAAGGGGACTTACATATTCTTTTTTTGCATCATCCTCATTATCAGTTGAAACAATTTCACAGGAATCACTAGAAGCTTCCTCTACATTTTCATTGTCCTCCACAACAGGCACGACAGGTTCTTCGGTTAACGTTGGTAAAAAATCAAGAAGAACTTCATTGTTCCCACGGGGATTTCTAAAGATAAAATACATAATTTAAGGATTTAATTTCCAATATCATTTTAAAACTTTTAATTTGTTCACAAAAATGATATTAGTTTTCTTTACATAGTATTTCATTACTTTTGAAATGCGTGAGGGCCTCCATCTGTATTTGTAAGATATATCTAGATGATAATAAAAGGTAAAAAATTGTTTTGAAATTTCCTCGTTAAAAACGTTCGCAATTAAATAGGTATAAGACAGTTTTCATCATGGAGCTATGAATAAAAAGGAAAAGACATTTTCTCAAAATGGTGAGATTTCAACTGTAAAAAGTTTCTGAGTGGTTTATTACCACTAGGGAAAACTTTCGCCAGTAAATTTGAATATAAATTCTCTCCTTATTTAAACGCCTTATTATTGCAAAATTTAAGTCATAATTATGGCCAAAAAGAGTTATTTATTTTTATTGTTGGAAGTTTAGATCAGCGGTAGTGAGGCCCTGTGTTTTCGCTATACAGTGATAATCTAAGGAACCAAGTGTGAGTGACAATATCCGGGACAACTTCCACAAATAGATATATTTACCAGAGTTTTGACTAAAATTTTGCAAAATAAGCTTCTAAGTTATAGCGAAAATTTCTATTCAATATTTATTGGTGAAGTTTGCCCCGGCTGTAATCGAAAACTTTAGATCCGATGCAAATATCTGCCACTATTTTGTGACAACCTCCTCAATTACTTCACTTGCAATTGGTAGACTCTACACTATATATCTACCCCTCTTTATTCGTAACTTTATTGTTTGTATAAATCATAAATATCGAAAATAACTTTTTTGTTATTAAAACAAAGATTCTATAGAAAATGCCTCAAGAACCATAGCATTACATGGGATTATATTTCCCCATTTCATAGTGCAAATTGCACAGCCAAGCATTTTTGAAATTTTTTGTTATTGTCGGGGGGGGGGGGGTCGCCCCAATTGGTCTATGATCTGGCATCACTAGAAATCATGGCAGAAATGAACAACTCAAACAAATGTCATTGATGATCTAGTTCAGAAATTTCCATTTATGAATCAAGGATTTCCAATTATGAATCGCGACTGGTGCAGTTCATTGCAACATTTCATTTATTCGAATATCAGATTTTATCTGCAAAATTCAATTCTCAATCTAAATCAGAAATATTCCTGTAAATTCCATAATGTTCATTAATAAACACATATAGAATTTCTCATGACAAGATCCATTTTTCTGTGTACATACAAAATGAACAAAAATGAATATGGAATCTTACAAAAGGATTTTAAATAGATTTTGAACATAGCATACTCACATTTCTTTAAATTCGTTGTTTGGGAAAAATAGATTACAGAGAGTTAAACGTTTATAAAAATATGTATTTTCATTTAATAACGAACTTTGTAGTACGAATAATGAAGATTTTGAAATGTCTTGATGTTTATGTAGTATATCTATAGCAGACGACTAACTTAACAGCTGTATAAAAGATTTGATTCATCAAATAAAATTGCTTATGGAAAAATATGCGAGAGTAAGAAATTATTATAGAAGGAAATATTTCGTCGGCGTGTTAAAGAAAAAAATAGATGAAAGAGCAAAATTTAACACTAAAAATTAATATGTAATAATTTTCGTTATGTTTATATAATAAAATTGGCAAACTTTAATAAAATATTTTACAAATATAGTTTTCGTATTGAGCAATTATATATAATAATAATAATAAAAAAAAAACACTTCGAACTTAAATCAAAATATATCGTTTTAGCTTTTATACTAATGACTTAAAATACTTTTCATAAAATAAGAACTTTTCATACATTTTAATGACAATTTATACAGCCATTGTTTGTAGTGTTCAGAATGTCCTAAATTCTCTTGAATATCTTTGAACTCCTTGGAAGCCAATATATTCTGAAAAGTTAAAGAACATTAGATACAGTCATATTATACACGCATACCAAGAGCAACAGTTTACAAAACGAAATATAACTTTTTTCTTCTATACATTTACAAGGAGAGGGCCAACCTTGTTAATCACAGATTTTGATTATTTTAATATATGTTGTAGGGTAGAGGCCCCTTAGTGCCAGGTTCAACGGATTTTATCCAATGCTCCTTAGTTCTTGAGAAACCGGGGGGGTCTAATATTAGTACACAACTTAAATACTTACTTTGCTACAACGACGATAGGTCAGTCGTATCTCAGTTGGTATGGTGTTAACTGGCTGATTGGCGGGACCGGGTTCGATACCTGAGTGCGCTACATTTGTTTTTCTCATTTTTTGTTTTATAAATTTACTTGTAAGTGTAACTTAATAATCTCA
This sequence comes from Maratus speciosus, assembly GCA_963932465.1. Lineage (NCBI taxonomy): Eukaryota > Metazoa > Arthropoda > Arachnida > Araneae > Salticidae > Maratus > Maratus speciosus. The sequence goes on along the minus strand of OZ010791.1, from coordinate 531,519,678 downwards.
CTGCCAATTAAAATTTTTAATATTGTATATCAATTATAATTTTAACCTATTTAATTTTTTACTTTTAACTGAATAGTTGTAATAAAACAACATAAAACTGTTATTTTTTTTATATAAAAAATCACTTTTAAAATGTATTTCATATATTCTTTATCGATGCAATGATATTGAGCAATTGTGTCAATTCGTGATTTTAAAGAAACATCATTTAAGCATTGCTTTAACAAAGGAAGTCAATGAGATAATACTATTATTCTGTTTTTAAAGTAACAAGCATAATCATATTAAAAATTACCATCAGAATTAAATTACAACCGTTTTTTTGCATATTAAAGATTTTTAAATTTGTAATAAGTATGCTTGCACTTTCAATTATTTTGCTTTCCCCTTTATCTTTTTTCTGCTTTTATTTTATTTGAATACTCCTTTTTTTTTATCATAACTAGATGGCACCACAACAGAATTCGTCACGATTTTGGAATTTTATCATTCAATAATAGATCCAATTTCTTTTTAAACCTCTTTAATGGATGAAAAATAATAGTTTACAAATAAGAAATGATAAATTTAAGTTTGTTAACATTATAATTAATGTTTGGTGTTAAAATTTTTAATTTAAATTATTAAATTATAATTACAACTATATTTATAAAACAAAAAATTGAGAAAAACAAATGTAGCGCATTCAGGTATCGAACCCGGGCCCTCGGATCAGCCGGCAAATGCCATGCCAACTGAGCTACCACTAACCTGTCATTTTTGCTGCGAAGTAAGTATTTAAATTGTCTACTATTATTAGACCCCCCCCCCTGGTTTTTCAAGAACTAAGGGGCATTGGATAAAATCCGTTGAACCTGACAATAAGGGGTGTCTACCCTACAACATATATTAAAATAATCAAAATCTGTGATTAACAAGGTTAGCCCTCTCCTTGTAAGTTTTTTACATAGGATGGAAGTAGTTTTTTTTCTCTGAATATTTCAATATTTAATCTTAATTTTTATTCCCTGTAACACAAGAAATATGGGACATATTTGTATCAATGAAATGTTGCTAACACGGAAATAAAGCTCTAAAATACCTTTGAATCAAAATTTATTTTTCAATAGATATGTATATTCATATGTATATACTTAATCTCTTTAAAAATGAACATTCCTTATATACAGTGTTCCTAAGTTGGGAAATTCTATTATCAAAATTTCTACAACTGTTTCCGAATGGTAGTTTTCGCTTTTTATATAATCATAAACATTTCTCGATTAAATAAATTGAGCATATACAATTACAAGATAGTCGTAAAAATTATTAGATATTTTGGAGGGAAAAATTCCAAATTTAGCAAACTTGTTAAATAATTTAGCATTCTGTGTATATAGGCGATCAAGGATAATAAAAAATAATATCATTGCCTATAAAATTTTTAATTGCGTTGAAATAAATGCACACGATTTCAGCTTATGCACATGCAAAGGTGATGACACATGAAGCAATCTTAATGTTGATTGAAACTAAATCATGGAATTTTTAACGAAACAGATTTCTTTATTATGGATTTAATGAAATTTTACACATTGTAGAACATATTTTATCAAATATATCTTACCTGTTTGTAAACCGCTCAGTGTAAACACCTGCGGAATACGCTGCCTAAAAGTAAATAATGGAAAAATATTATAAAACAGAGAAGAAAAGCATTCAATAAAACTGTGTCACGTGAAAGATATTTGAAATAGTTCGAAATACAGCGTGTCCAAGAAATAATCCCTATTCTAGTAAAACAAGCAAGAAGGTACCTATGAAAACTGTCATATGCAACACTGTAGTCTAAAAGGATTAAATTGCTGTACGATTGAGTCAAAAAACGTGCATATATATTTATTTCAACATGGTTCTTTTCCTGGAAGAGCGTTGTCTCATTATAAAAGCTTAATTTTCCAGCAACCAAACGTACAAAGCAGTTAAAAAGTGGTTACGCGAGTAGGCTTGTTAACTGTTTGCTCTGTTCGACTCAACTATCAACCGAATAATAAAACGATTTAGTAACGATCATAGAATAACCTGACATGTTAAGACGAGACTTCTTCATCATAACTAAGCCTACAGATGTATAGAAAAAACTTGAAGAAGAATATTTTGAACGTATGTTGTTGTTTTGGAGACATACGTATGTTTATCGAATTGTTTATATATTTTTTTTAAATTTTCACTAGTAAATTTTTTTGGACACTGTTTCTAAAATACTTTTATTACGATTCTTTGTAAAATAATCATACTCACTTGCGTAATTCCCTGTCGATTGTTTAACGTAAACCAAACACGTTTCCTGAAGCTAAATAATGTGATTTAATGCTAAACATTTATAAGAAAGTTGTCGCGTTCGTATATATTAATTGTGACACTGCATGGCGCTTATTTCATTTGTATTTACTGAAGACTTAACTAGAATTTACTATTTATTTTTTAAATGTTACATTTTTTACCGACATCATTGATATGATGTGAAGGTTATGTCACTCTCATTAATTTCTAGCATTAAATCACATTGTTTGGAAGACTTAGTGTTAAGGAAATGGTCAACTGAAAAAAAAAATCTTTCGATGTTACATTTTTGAACCAAGGAAAACGTGCTTTTTCTTTTTTTAAAGATTACGGCATCTTCAGTTGTTTCACATATATATCGAAATCAGAAGAATACACTTCACTTATCTACAAAAATTTAAGAGACGATAAATAAGAAGAGATTAAAAACAAAATATAAGATGTTGTTTTGAAAAAATTGCAGAAAGACGATTATTAACAAATTAATGTTATGTGAAATTTTTTTTCGAAATATTGCTTCCAATTAAATTCTGTATATTAATAAAAGTTAAATGTGTAAGCATGTTATTGTTTAAAATCTTTTTTTATAAATTTTGTCACATACCATTTTAGAAAGATAATGTCCACACCATCACTGTATAAGAATTTCAAATAAATGAAACATTAAATTAAGAATCTATTTAAAAAAAATTCTTAATTTAGCATGTTTAGTGACGTTTTGTTCTACATTTAATAATCGTCGTCAGAACTAAGTATTTAAAATTCAATTCTTAAAATAATATCACGATGTTCGGCAGGGCAATAAAAATTGGATTAAATTTTAGATAATTGCCATGAAACCGAATTAGTTTTATAGCGCTGAAAACTATAATATTCATAACGTATTTTTTTTCTCTTATTGGTCTTGCAAATAGGTTTCACGTGAAATTAACTGTCGATGCGTCTAATTATAACATATTTTGGACTCACACATATGTTTCTTTCGAAACTGTAACTTTTACAAAATTTGACTCATCTGAAAAATATTTTAGCCCGCGTAATTTGAATATTGTGCTTAATAACGTTATTATTATTTTTTTTAATCAAAAAAATTCGAAATTTATCCAGAACACTGGATAAATTTCGAATTTATTTATTTTTTTTTTTACTTATTTTTTCCATTCAATATGAGAATGTATTTATCATGAGTTTTTCAAGTGGGGTTGCATTCGAATATTCTATGGAATTCAGGATTTATCCATTCTTAATTTCTATTAACTTGATGTGTTCTGTTCCATTTGATCGGGCGATTTGAATATAGACATTTCTTCTTAACACATTAACGACGTTGCGTTTTCGCAACATTATAAATTTTCGTCGA